>JBAJHW010000001.1:79951931-80696931 GCA_037013535.1 Intellagama lesueurii | reverse complement strand
CCAGGGCATGCCAGGCCCTCCTGTCTTCCACTGCCTCCCGGAGTTGGGTCAAATTCATGTTGGTCGCTATGTTGGTTGATATGGTAAGAGGGTTTAAATACCTCAGGGGAATTGACAACAATGTCATTAGTAGGGTAGCCCCTGTTACATGTCTAGGCTCCAAGCAGAGTCACCCAAGATGAAATGGTCAAAGGTGAGACACCAGACTAAGATGAATCCATCTTCTTCAGGAATTAACAGTTGCATCAACAGAAGAGAATTGATAGTTCCAGTGGTGATGGAGATAGATAAATTCTTGAAGGGCACTCACTGGGAAAAGTTACATCAAGGGAGGATCTGTTATAGACAATGACACTGATGTTCAAGCAGATTCTTGTTAGTACTGTACAGAAGAGGCCAATGGTAAACTAGTTCCAAATATTTTTTACCTTGAAACTCTTCTGATGAGACAAGGGCACATGACACATGAGACAGTGATGGAAAATGATTCCAAACTCAGCAGGCACTCAATCAACTACTGGGGAATATCAGAGGATAAACAATGCTCTCACTAATGTGGGAACCAGATTAAAGCCAAAAGAACATCTAGCTGCCAATGCAGTGCTGCATGACGCATATAATTGAAGCATGGAATGTGAGAAAAATTAATCAAGGTAAACCTGAAACTATAAAGCGAGAAATGGAATGCTTAAACATGGCAATATTTGCTGTGAATGAACTAAAGCGGCCTGGAATAGGACATTTTAAATGAGGGGGCTGCAAATAAAGCTTGACCAAGTAATACGAATCAGACCTTTCAGAAAACCTATCAACAAAATCACCATTCAAGCCTATGCTTCAACTACAGATGCTGAAGAAGGAAAAACAAAGTTTGTATTCAAGCATCCTGGAGAAATCTAATGACACACCAAAAAATTGATGTTCTGTTAATCACAGGCAATTCAAACACAAAAGTAGGAAATAAAATGAGACTGAAACATTGTTGATAACTTTGACTGCAGAGTCAGAGATGAAGCAGAAGAGCAATTCACATAATTCTGTGAAACCAACAATTTGTTTATTGCAAGTACATGTTTCGGGCAACTGAATAAATTATTGTAGCCATATACCACACAATAAAAAAATCAAATAGACTTCATAATTGGAAGCAAAAATTGAGTAGTTTTATTCTTCCTGCAAAAACAAAACTAGGAGCAGACTTTGGAACAAACCATGAATTAATACTATTTGTATTTTTAAAAGTATAACTGAAGAAGAACACTAAAATCATCAGAGTTCCAGAATATAATTCCAATAACATTCCTGATGAATTTAAAGAACAGATTTACATTGGTAAATTCAACTGATTGTGAATCAGGAAAACAATGGATTGAAACTTGGAATATCATGGAGGAGGAAAAACACAATTTCTGCAGTCAGAAGAAAAGGAAAGACTCTTAAAATCAAATGAGAAGCAAAGGTAATGGGTTACTGAAATAGAATCAGAATCTTAAATACAGCTTTTCAGTGAATTGTGCATAGGGACAAAGAGTGCGATTGCAAGAATCAGTGCAAAGAAATAGAAGACACAATGTTTAAAAGTAAGATATCTCTTCCATAAGATTTAGAAAATCAAAGGGAAATATAAGCAAAGAACAGAATGCCAAAAAATCAAAAGAGGAATCTTTGACCAAGATAATTCTATGAGCAGATGGAAGTAATATGCTGAACTACACAGAGGAGGAGCATGGATGATGGATTCCTTAAAAAAATTCCATGATGAATAATCTCCAGATTCAGGAAGTGAAATGAAAGCTGTTCTCAAAACAATTAGAAGAATTAAATCACCAGGAGTAGATCAGATGCTGACAGAGCTATTTCAAGCTATTGAGATAAAATCCTAACAAAAATGTACCAATAAATATGGAAAACAAAACATGGACTAGAAACTATGTTTGTTGTAGGTTTTTTGGGCTGTTTGGCCATGTTCTGGACTAGACACGTTCCAATCACAAAGAAAAGAGATGCCAAATATTGCAATAACACAACAGATTGCAAGCAAAGTAAAGTTGAAGATTTTGCAGCAAAGACATGCCCAGTATGGAGCAAACAATGCTGGAGGTTCAAGCTGAGGTCAGAAAAGGAAGAGGTACTTGAAGTCATATTGCAGATACTATACATTGGCTCTTGGAGAATACCAAAGACTTTCTGAAGAAAATCTGTTTGTGCTTTACAAATTAGAATGAAGCCATTGACTGTGTGGCTCATGAAAAGCTGTGGATCATTCTGAAAGACATGGGTGTGCCAAAACATTTTATTGTCCTGATACATAACCTGTACTCTGGGCAAGAGGCACCTGTTAGGCCAGAAGAGGAATTGAATGCTTTCCCTTTGACAAAGGTTTTAAGACAAGGGTACCTATCTGCTCAATTTATATGCAGAACATATACAAAAAGCTGGATTAGATTCAGATGAAGGAGGGGTGAAAATTGTTACAAGAAACATAGACTACTTGGATAGGGCTTTAAATAACAGGATCTCCTGGAGGTCATTAATTCATAGATTCAAAAGCATCTTGAGGGCAATACTGAAGAGCAAGTATTGTTCTAATACTTTCAGAGCACATACGTATTGTACTTGCTGCTCATGTCTTTCTGGGCACAATATATGGTGCTAGTTTTCATACTGAAATCCCTAAGTAGTTCTGGAACGTTTATCAGAAGGGACTGCTTATGCCTGGATGAGCTTGCCCAAGTTCTCAGATCAAGTCTGAGGCATGACTAACAAAAGGATTTAGTAAATGAGTACTAGGAAAAGAGACTTTTCAGGGGCTGACTCATGTCTGTTTATTAAACATATTCTACCTTTTTAACACCAGTGGTTCTCAGGGTGGCTAAAAACAAGAAAATACAAACTTATGATCAACATATTAAAATCAAATCAGTTTAAAAATACACCAATAGATTAAGAAATAAACAGTCACCAGTTAATACTATGAAAGTTTGATAAAAAGGAGGTTCCTAGGAATCTGGTTAGTCCTTTTAGTTAGCAGATTGTAAGACATCAATGACAGCAACACAGAAACGTGGAGAAATCTTCCCAGTTTCATCAAACAACACACTCTCTGGTTTGCACACAAACTAGCATTTTGTATGGTAAAAATCACTCTAGAAACATTTAAAGTAGAAAAAGGTATCTTTGCTTAGAGTTACCATCTGTAGTTAGACTCAGAAGAAAAGAGGGGTAATAGAGTCTCCAGCATGCAGGAGACCTTGCATGCTTGCTGCTTGGAGGATGGTCAGAGGAAGAAAAAGATGGCTATTAACAAAAAATGGAAGCAAAAACAAACAGGAAGAGGGGATGGGGATTTGCCTCAAATGCCAGAGGCAGGAAAACTACTTTACCAATCCAGTTAGTGGCAAAAGACAATCACATTAGGCTGAAAATCCTCCTTCCCACTGATACCCAATGTTAGGGCCTGCAGTATTGCTACTATCCCAGCAGTTAAATCTTATATCAGCAACAAGTCATCTGAAAAAAACTCTGCTGGAATAAGAACATTTCTACCTGTCACAAAAAGGAAATTTGTTGATACCATCACTATCACTCTGAAATACTTCCTAGGCTGCATTTGCTTGGACTCACTCTGAGATTTCCACCAATTTTGCCATAGTTGTTACGCTGTTGTTTACACCTTGAAGACCAAAGAACCAGTTTGGCTCTATTCAATGGGAGGAGGTGTGTAGAAATGATTGTGTCAATTCTTAGGACTTCTCCCTATCCCAGAACTCAATGTGAGCTTCAACAGAATTTCCTGCTAAAATGACAGGAAAATCCTTAAGAAATAATCCAGATCCACAAGCCTCTGGGACAGACCATCTTCACCACTCATCCACACTTTCAGAAGGTCCAAGTTTCCCAGGTAGTGATTTGTCTATGACAGATAAGGATGACTGACCTGAAAGGCCATTGATTAAGTCTTTCAGTTTTAAAGACAATGAATAAATAGTAATCAGAAACATATCCAACAGGCCAGAATCCTACTGCAAATGAATGGTATAAACTGAAAGTTGTGTAACTGCTGTGCATGTTTCAGCTGTCTGCCATGCACCCATTTATGGAACCGGGTGCTCAATACATAGCTAGAAAATGCTGAAAATTCCCCTTCCACATACAGTATTTTGCAGTAGAATCTTGGCCAATTAAATGAAAGATGTATCCCAAGTAATCATCTTATAGGATTTCAGTCTGAATGGATCAAAACAGTTTTGTCCTCATGTCCTATATGATCACTGTTACTTGGGACTGTAGAGGCCAAGATTTATAACATGTCCAAAGTTTGAGAATGATTCTCTGTCTGACAGGGCATCACTTGCAGCACATTTCCCATGCGCAGAGATCAAGATTGACAAGAAGCACATGCATTTTCTTTGAACTGGAATGCAAAAGAGAATGTGAGCAGAAGCTTAAGGAAAGACAGGACATGGGGCCAGATGAACAGAAGTTAAGATAACACATGAGGTACAACCGCAGTAATGGAAGTACTTTAATGCAAATATACTTTTCATTTTTGAATCTCACAATAAAACTAGAAAGAAACGTGAAGGGAAAGCTCAAGATAAATATCCATGTCAAATGAAGGGCATGGGGGCTGCTTAAATCTGAGCAAAACAATATACCAGAGACGAGGAAATACAATAATATGACTTGTCCAAGATATGTCTGGTTTTCTTATATACTGGATAGGAACAGTGTGCTTAATCCTTTTCCACAGTAACTACAATCCAGAATGGAAGACAAAACCACAGACATAATTATTTCCTTTCTTATGTGATTCTTGCTTCAGGATAATGGTGGCGGGAGCCTTATTTCATTTCATTTTTGTGGCACTTGATGAGTAATCCATAAGACACTTAATTTGGAAATCCATCCAACTAACAAGATAGCTAAGGAGAGGTCACTTTTCACGGATAGAATTTTTTTTTACATTGAGCTCATGAGTTTCAAGGGAGGTTCAGCGCATTCCCGAAACACCACATTTTCTGAACTATGGGAGTATTTGATAGCCCTAGAGCTCTTGATAATTCCTGCCCCCCTTCAGTGATATGAAGATAAATGATCTGATTAGCCATCCAGATTGCTGTCTGCTGCCAAGTTAGGCATAGCCCTGTTGAAATCCCCTCATGTAAGAAATCTGAGTATGTTGGATGCCTTTCTGTTCTTCAGCTTTATAGCTTTCCCTTTACAACAAAAGACGAAGAAAGAGAAAGAAAGAAAGAAAGAAAGAAAGAAAGAAAGAAAGAAAGAAAGAAAGAAAGAAAGAAAAAGAAAGAAAGATCTCCTTCATAGATTCTGGCACAAGTCTTGGACAAGGAATGTGCTCTAAATGTCAGAGAAGTACTGATTGCTGAAACAGAGCATCCAGGAGTTTTCATCCTCCTGTTTCTTTTCAGCAGAACAACTGGATTCTGGTGTAGAATTTGGCCTCATGACAGGAAGGTGTTTTCTCACAAATAACTTCTGAATAGATTTCTGAATAGACTGCTTCATGGTCTGTCTCCATGACATTCTAATGCTACTCAGTCCTTATGGGGAGAATTCACATTTATACAAGGAAGTTTACTTTCTAAAAAGTATATGTAGCCCTCAGAGGTTGGAGGCCCAGTGTTAGGGAGGAGGCATCCCTAAGAGAATGTGCCTTTTATGGACAACAATAACTACTCTGAGGAGGAGAGAGGGAGGGAGAGAGAAGAAATTGTTGGGCAAACTCTCTGTTGGTCTCTGCACATTAATATGGATAGTTAAAACAGACACACATGAAAAAAAAATTCAGCCCATCTGTCAGTTTGTCAAATCTAAGAAGACTGTTCAAAGAATTATATCCCCCCCCCCCCCCAGTTTAACTAGGCCAAATTCTTCAAGTTGGCCCCTTTGACAAAGTAGTAGAGAAATATCATTGTTGACAGGGGGGGGGGGGTTACTCTTCTACAACCTGAGGGAAATGATGGGGGTACACCTAAAATAGTTATTTATTTATTTAAAATATTTTAACCTCTCCTTTCTCCTGAAAAGGATCCAAGGCAGCTGATGGACAATCTTCAGAAAACTGAGGACGACACACACCTGTCTCTGGATCTTGGAGGGCAGTGACCACTTCTGCAATCCCTGCTTCTTTTTCTTTTTGGTTAGGGTATCCCTACAAATTATTGAGGATTGCTCCAGCATTTAGAGGACCAGAAATTCAGAAATTTGAACAAATGTTCATGAATTCTACATTTACTAAACAACCACCTCAAAAAAATTGAAAACATGACATCTTATATTCCAGAGGGAGGTAGAATAGGGGCCAAGGTACACTTCCAGCACAACCCAGGCATGACATCACTGGTTTGCTGCTGTCAAATAACTTGGGGAGAGAGGTGAGAAAGAAGAGGAGGGGAAAAACGTTGGAAAGAGGGCTCTTTGTACCTGTCTTAAAATGTTTAACAGCCCTCTTTCTTTCCTCTTTGCAAAGCATAGAGAACAACATGACAGAACAAGCAACTGTTTGTCAAGGCAAACCAAGAAATTAGCTGAAAATCACCTTGTTTCTATAAAAGAGGTTTAAGATCAGTGAAAGAAAGGCAAATTTATTTGTGTGAGAACCAAGATGCACCCAGAGAAGTTCCTCCCCAACCCTATATGACTTTTATGTTTAAACAGAATCATACTGTATTTTTGGATTCATCTCTGTAAAATAGTATCCCACTCCACCCACTAAAGGCTTTAATTTCATGGTCACCTACAGAAATAATGATAATCTGTGAAATATGCATTATTGAAAAAATGTGATAACTTGTCTTATAGCTTTGGATGGAGTGTATTTCTCTTTCTGATCACGCAGTCTGTCCTGTGCTTGGTTCGTATGTGTGCTTAGCTTAGTTTTAAATAAGCTTAAAGAATAGCCCTGGCTTGATTTATGGATCAACTAGATATTTTATGGAGTTTCCCATTCTGGTCATGTAAGAGACAAAACAAGTTTAATGAGAATCCCCTTTTTGGAAACATCAATGTAAAAAAAATGGGCACATCATTTATCACTGGCACCATCACCACTGATGCACCTTCTCTGTCATCTATTTGTTAGCCACTGGGAAAATAAGACATTATGCAGATAAAAAGACTTTTATATAGGCATGAATCCTAAAATATGTCAACAATTAAAGGAACAACGAGGGCAAACAAAATTTCCCTGGATGCAATTGTACGAAATCATGAATTTCACTGGTATAACAAATATATGGAACCAAAAAGAGATACCACTAACACCTTTTGAGACGCTGATCACTCATGTCACTGTATCATCAAAGGGAGTGGCTTCTAAAATGTAAACAATTTTAATAGACAGCAAATATGGTGACATTGGTTCATAACAGGAAATGGGAAAAAGCTTTAGGACAGGAGACAAATGTAAAGCAGTGGAGAGTCATGTGGTCAAATGCCCCACTGAAGATAGTTTCATAAAGAAAAAGGACAATTAGATCAAATTTATAAACAGATGGTATTTATGGCATCAGTTAAATATAAGAGGAAAAATGTCAGAAAAAAATGTGGGTTGGGAACTATATATACACATGTGGTGAGAGCACTCAATAGTTAAAAAGCTGTTGGAAGTGTTATGTACAGAAGCTGAATGAATTACAGGTCAGACTATACATTGTTATTCATTTATTAAGAAAATAATAAACGTTCACCTTATAAATACTTCCTTACTTTTTGGGGGTATCTGCAAGATTAGAAATTGCCAAGAACTGGAGGAATGTGCAGCAGATCTCCCTTCAGCAAGGGAAAACATGAAATATGGACTATTGTCCTGGTGGAAAAACAGCCAGCTGAAAAACACTCATCATTCTCAAGGGAAGACACGCTTTATAGCATGTGATTTAAATTTATTACATATGCTAATTATCATTAAAGCTTTCTGCCTCATCTAAAGTTTCATGAGAACCTATGAAAAGATGCACTGGGATAGACTAAACATAGGTGTCACTATGAAATCTTGGTATGACCAATTAATGCAAAATCAGCTAAATCTAATGCCTTTGTGATTCAATATCCTCCATTTGTTTTATTCTGTTTTCTAATGTTTATTTTTAGACAATTTTATAAAACTAAGAAAAAAATATTCTTAAAAACCTTGATTTCTTTGTCATTATGCTACATTTTGGGCAAGCCACACCTCAGAAAACATACTCTGTGTAGTATCTGTGTATTTTGTAGCAGTTCCTATTCTTTGGTAGCAGACTGCAAATGATAGCAATTCCACATTCGACAATTAAAAACAGACATGTTGTCGACATGGCAAATGCCTGTCACTTGCAATAAAAATGCAAGAACTAACATGATGTTAGGAATTAGCTACCTTTATTTTTCTGAATTTCCAGTTGCATTTATATTTTTTTAAAAAAGATTCACTACCATGGAGGCTTTCTACAGATATGCTATTATGTGACTAGCCTGGGAACACATTCAATCCTAATGAAAGATTTGTGTGCTTGCTTGACAGCCAATCTGGAAAGGAGAACAAACTCAAAATGCCTTCCTGTTTCCCTGAATTCATTTTCATCACTTTTCATTCCGCAAATATCCCTATCATCATAAATTCAGAAGCCAGTTTCTAATCTTTTTTTTTTAAGGCCTTGCCTATGTACATGGGGCCGTGATCAGCATAAACAAGAGGCTGTAAAGATCGGTAGGAAAGGAGGGTATTCTGAAGTTATCAGGGTAAAAAGCTGAAGTAATAACTAGGTTTGTGCTATCATGTACACGGATGACATGTTTGTGTATGCGAACAAGGAGTATGAACAAGGAAAATCGGCAAAGATTACATGAAATATGCTTTACCAGGTCTTCAAACCTGTCATATTTGCAACAATCATTATTAAAATATTAGTCATCTTCAGATTTCAGGGTCTTGTGAAAGGCCCATGGCAGCCATCAGTAGAGAAACTTGAGATGTCCACATCCTGTTGGCCAGGTTTATCAGACAAAATCCTAAACAAAGAGGTAGCATGTGGCGATGCCCTGAGATTTCCCACTGACCAGCTAGGCAGTCAAGAGGGAGATAACCATTCAGAAGCCATAATTATGAGTCAATCAGTCTTACATAATCACCAGCAGGGGGAAGTTTGTAAAGCATGATAATTGGCAGGATGTACTTTTGTATTGTAGTTATCAGCTGGTTAGTAGAGGATGGGACACCTAATGAGGGACTCTAGTGCAATTTGACATGGCAAGGCACAGATATTTTTTAGTATGAAAGCGGACTCAAATCAATGCTAACCTACACTTGGATGGATCTTCAAAGAACATGAAAGTTAAATCTCTACCTCCCTAAAAGTCCCCATTTGGACTCTTTCATAACAATGGCAAACATGTCGCTGGTCAAATCTTTTCTATCCACATAATTATATTTCCGGACAGCTGTTGAATGAATCCTGACTGTTTGGGTCAATTATACGACATCTTTCCCTGTACTGTTAATCTGTACATATGCCTTAAAATTCCTGTACATATGCATTTACACTCACATATCCACTCCTCCTACCTAAATTACCCTGTAAGAATAACGATAAATTAAAACAAAGACAAAGGCATCTTCCTTTCAAGTCATCCTTTTCTTATTCCAAATACATTGACACAAAAGAGATTTGTCTCCAGGAGACAAGGGATAATTAAATGTATCAGGAGATCTGGCACAACTCTCTCTTTTGGACCAGAAATACAGCTAAAAACTTTTTCTGTAAAACCTCCCTCCCTCCTTCCCTCCCTCTTGG
Source organism: Intellagama lesueurii (assembly GCA_037013535.1). Taxonomy (NCBI): domain Eukaryota; kingdom Metazoa; phylum Chordata; class Lepidosauria; order Squamata; family Agamidae; genus Intellagama; species Intellagama lesueurii. Next base: position 80,687,137 of record JBAJHW010000001.1, on the reverse strand, counting down.
GTTTCCATTAAATATGGGGGCTCCATTTATGATGTAGGTCAAATTTCCTGTTTATTGACATAGGAATTTTAATTCATAATAAGAATAAACTAGAAATACAGGAGTCTCACCACAGCTTAACTTCAGAATCATGCTTTCAGTGTTAGAGCTAAGTCCTGGGATGCAAGAAAGCACTAAAGATCGGGCTAGTTCTGGCCTGGTACAGAATGTGTTTTTGACAAAACAAAAGGCAAAGCGTGCAATTTATATACTACCCCAGCACCCTTTGGGCACTTTACAATCCAATTATGCAGGCTACATGTTGCCACCCACCTACCCAGCAAGCTGGTTACTCGATTTACCAACCTTGGAAAGATGGAAGGCTGAATCAATCCTGAGCTAGCTACCTGAGCCCAAGATCAAACTCAGGTCATGAGCAGAGTCTTTAACTACTGTCCTGCAGTTTAACCACTGTGCCATGAGGCTCCTGAACTTCAAAGTTAAGTATTCTACAGCATCAAAACATGTGAATTAAGTTGGAAGGACAATGGATTACAAAATGTGCCTTTCAATTTTAGAATTTCAGTTAGGTTTTTAAATTTTAATTTAATTCATTAATAGCAAAAAGGGAAGGCATGCTTCAAGGTAAGACCTAAGTTATGTTCATTGGCTAAAATCCTGTTTGTAGCCTAAGCCCAAGTGTAACTTTCCATCCATTTCTCCCTGGTACACAAATCGCCACTGCCACGATTCTCACATTGGCCTGGTACATGCATTCCTGCCCCCCACCCCAAGATAGTCATGCTTGGGCTTATGCTATGCACAAGATTTCAGTCATTCATTCCTTACTATATTAAATCAACAATGCAAGGAAGGTAGTGTAGTCATGCCAACCTCCCCATCACTTTCCTATCTATGGAGGGCAATGAGTCTGAATAAGAAGATCCTCTGCTCTCTATAGGGGCTCCATATGTGAATCAGAATCCAGGAATATTGTTTTCATTGCTCTGTCTTAAACAAAGTTATAATCCTGGCAGTGTACTAGTGCATCTTCTGCTGCTCAAATTACTATCTACTGCTACTCAAAGTATCATCTTTTTTCATATTGTACTTCTATCTAATCAGCTTTAAGAATCAGTTGGGATCAGTTACTTCATAGCAAATTTATTTTTAATGGTACTTCTAAAAATCATCCCTTCACCTGAAACTGTTGCACTGCCATCATGCCAAGCCTGATGAAATGGTGCACTTGAAATTCAGAAATCCCTCAGTGACAGTACTGAACTTAAATCCAGTCCAACCAGGTAAACAGGAATAGCATGAAGTCTACAATGGCCCTCAAGCAAAACCACCAAGAGTAATTCAAAACCTCCATGACAACTGGCAGCCATTTGAGATAATTTCTCATTCATCAGTTTGACATTGTTATCACTTTTGAGGATGTCATCTGGAATTACTTTGCTGCATGGGGAAACTATCTGACCCCATTGCTGAAATGTATAAGTTTTGATGGACAAGTTATGTTGAATGAAGCTTATGATGTCATCAGCTGTAGCAGTTTTCAGCAATTAAACATTACTGGTTTCTCCCCTCCTAACGGTCCTGAGTAGAAATGGGCACAAACTGGAAAACAAGTGATTTATGATGATTCATGGTTTGTGTCTAACCATGAACCACCATGAACCCCCCAACTGGTTCATGGTTTGTTTTTCTGGCTTGTTACTGGGGCGGTGGGGGGGGTGCTGCTAAAAAGTCTTGCTTCAGCAAATGAAGCCTGGTTTGTTCGGCTTTTTTCCTTTTGTGGTTCATTTTGTAACCATCTCTAGTCCTGAGCCTCTCGTGGAATTATTTTCATTGTCAAGAAGCCTCTGGGGGGCTGCAGAATGGGGGGGGGGGAAGTAGTCTTTAATTGCCGAAAATCACTGCTGGTGGTAAAGGCATTCCAGCAATCACAATGTTTGGTAATTAAAAATTTCCTCCTCTCATTCCATGGCCCCCAATGGCTTCCCAACAATGAAAGTAATTGTACAGAAGCTTCAAGACTTTCAGGGCAGGGGAATCAGAAATGCTTATTTTCCAAAAATGGCCATGGCTGATGACATCATCAGCCCTACATGGTGTAACTTACAGCAACAGGTTTCAGTCCATGTGTCCTTATCTGGGAGAGATGGGATAATCCATCATTCAGCCTAGTACTTTACTTTCTTTGCTGGTCCCAAAACAGAATCAAGGAAGGGGACTCAAATGTCAGATAATCCAGCATACTTCATATGCCACTAATCACTCTATCAGAGATTCTGATTTTCATAAAAATACAAACAAAATCCAAAAAAGATTTCCCACAAGGACATTTCTATGCTTACAGGCATTCTGTACTTATATTTATCACTTTCCGTAAGTTGATGGGATGTAGGGAAAAAGATCTATGTTTCAACACAAAGGCCAGTATCCTGTTCATTTTTTCCCATTCACACACCAAATGAAACACAAGCAGTTGTGCTATTTGGCAAGATATTCATTGCCTGACTGATAATGACAATCACATGGCTCTTAATCTCTTTCCCCCAGTTTGACATGGAGAGTTCCTTTAGAGTTTCGAAGAGTTTCCAAGATCTTTCTCCATAGAGCTAACTCTTTTTGGACCCTCACAATTTTTGTTACTCTTCTCTGAACATATTCCACTTCGTCAACAGTCTTTTAAAACTGGTGTCCACAACCAGAGAAGAGATGTGAAAATTTGTCAGTTTCATTTTCAGCACACTTTTCAGAGTTCTGTCCTGATTCCACACTGGTTGTGGAGACTCTCCCCTCCCCTTCCACATGGAAATCAGAGAGCCCAACTAAGATCTTTCCCATCCATAAACTGGACATAGTACTCAAGGCAATGACTAAAGTTAAAGACTGACACACCTCTATGCCTCATACCCTACACACAACACTTCTTTTGATGCAGTCTGTAAGTCCATTATCCCTTTTAGCTACCATATCCACTGCTGATTCACATTTGGCTTTAGTGCTTATAGAGTTATTTCACTAAGATCATATTACTGTTTCTTCAAGACTTGTCAGGTCTCAGAGGATCTTGTGACCCTTCAAATGATTTATAGCAGTGTGATATTTAAGTTACCTTCAAATTAATATTAAAAAAATGTGCAATTAGGGGGGAAAAACCCATCATAGGTGATAAACATAACCCTGATTGGCACCAGAGGATCATTGGTATCAACCTTGAAAACTATGGTGTTTCTTCTGAGCAGACATGAAGCATATACTCTAAGCAGAAGAAGACAAAACACATACAGTGTACCTGATACAGCAAGAATGAAGGGGGCATGAGACTGCTTGGGAAGCCAGAATGATTAAGGTTATGACTAATACAATAATCTTAGAATTGCAGAGCTGGATGGGACCCAATGGATCATCGAATTCAATCCCTGTCAAGAAGCCACAGTGGGGAATTGAATTCCCAACCTCTGGCTCCGTGGCCAGATACCTAAATCACTGAGCTATCCAGTAGTTGAATACCAACTCATTCACTGCAGCTTAAAAATATGCAAGGAAAACCACACATGATTTTGACATAGCAACACTGTAGAAATACTTTCAGAGGGTGCTCATGCAATTACGTCCTTTTAAAGACTCTTTGTATGTTTATATGTTCAACTGTTTCTGTTAGAAACAGCCCCATAAATCAAATATCCCTTAAAGGAATGCATTTTAAAAGAGCAGCTCCTACTCCTTATGAATGCTCCACTGTTTCAAACTTCTGATGTATATAATTATACGTTAGGACATCTCTGCTCAAGAGTAACCCTAATAATAAGGAAGCCAAACAGCCATATGTTTTATGATGTCAATATGGTTCAAGAAAGTGTTCTGCCTTTCTGCAAATGTTCTGTGACTCACACATTTTAAAGGAATGTTTTCTCATGGGCCATAAACATGTTGTGTCATGCTCATTTCAAATCTATACGCAAATACACCCACATCCTGAATTCATCTGTAATTGGGCTTTCCATAGACCCATTCCACTTAAAGACCACAAGACCATCATTTCCCTATAAAACCAGGACAAGTTTTCTCCTGTTTTCACAGCTACCAAGTACAGGACGATCTGCTCTGTCCAGTCTGAAGTCTTTTCTTCAGCTGCAGAGCACAAGATCTTCTACAGTTCTGGGCCAAGTCAGACAAGTGAAAAGAACCCTTCAAAATAATGTAGGCAACTAAAGCCCTCTTAAGTTTGCCACACCTGTATGTAACTCCCTGGAAAAGCAGCCATGGAGGGCCTTCTTTCAATACATCCTGTCTGGACTACAACTGTGTATAGACGGCCCTTCAAAGTCATGTTGTTTATAAGCAGTGTAGAGAACTTTTCACCAGAGGAAGGATAAATAATCCAACTATTTCTCAGTGGTGTGCTTCACCATTAGTAATGGTTGCAGAGCAGCTTTGTATTTTTTTCCTCCATCCTCCCCCCCCCCTGCAGTTGCAAGTGGCAATAAAAGAAATTGGGTGGCTGCCTGGCTGCCATTTTTCTCACTCAACAATGCCCTCTACCTACTGCCATTCTAAGGTACTTTGGTGGTTACAAGGCAGCTGCCAAAATAGTGGGGATATTCTGGAAATATTTCTGCAAAGTGATCTTCCATTGGTGAGGAAGTAAGAAAAAATTAAAATGTTAGAATATTTCTTAGAAATATTCTCTTAAGTCTGATGAAGTGAACTTGTCCATGACAGCTCACATTAACAAAAATATACAAGTTAGTCTTTAAGGTGCTACAACGTTTTTGTCTTTTTTACTTTTTATTTCTATTTTGCTTTTACCTACAAAGCTTGCACAGCTACCTCTTAGAAAAGTTTCTTCTGAAAAAAAATTTCACCTTAGCAGCTTGTTGTTGACACCAGGACTATAATGGGCATGGTGAGTGGGGACTGGTGTTTTTCCGCCAGCACCAAAATATGAAGGGCACTGAAATCTGGAGGTGAATGTTAGGAAAATAAACGGCAATACTTCCCTTTCCTTCTTTTTGAAAGCAAGTATAGGAGCGGGGGACTCACCAGTCTCCTCCTCTTTTATGATGGGGACAGCTTCATGCCTATGCCTCAGGATAGAGGGGGGAGGTCACGCTGCTGCTTGGCTAGATGTCAAAATGGGTATTTAGGGCTCTGCTTGACATTCTTTGAGATTCAGTGCCTTCCCTCTGACTTCCAAATGTTGCATTTTAAAGAGGTCATTGTAGATACATTTTGTCTCTGCTGAAGATATCTATAATACACTTCCTTCACCATAAGCCCTGTAGCAGGCATGAAGAAGGGTAGTGTTGTGTCAGAAAAAATGCTGAAGCACTAAACAATAAATTGACTTCCAATTTCCCTAAAGTTTTATTTCTCCATAAAAGACACTTGATTGCACCTGAGTTTGTCATTTCCACAGTAAAATCTGGAAGTCGAGTCATGGCAACTGGACTTCTTTCTTATTAGTTTGAAACGTTTCACTACTCAGTCTCTGGAACAAACTCCCTCCCGAGATCCGTTTGGCTCCCTCGCTGGGCATTTTTAAAAACCAACTCAAGGCCTGGTTATATAGACAGGTCTTCCCTCCGGGCATTACTTAACTTACCTTTTTCTTTCCTCTATTTTTAACTATCGTCTACTGTATAAAGGTTGCAAATTGTTGATATATATTAACTGTTTTTACTCTGTGTTTTGTGAGCCACCCAGAGTAGACTATGTCTAAATGGGCGGCATATAAGCTTAATAAATAAATAAATAAATAAATACTCATCCAAGTAGCTTCTTCACCCTGAAGAGAGATGGTAGGAGATCCCTGATATATCCTCCACATTGGTTTCACTTCCCCCTGGTCTGATTAGGCTTGTTAAAAGGACAAAGGATGGGGGGGGGAGTTTGAGTGAAAATCCCACTTCTGTAATCCTTTGACTGATAACATTGTTTCATTCACAACATGAGCCCTGATTTTCTGGCATCATGCAACAAAGAATTATTTTCCTTTTCTCAAGTATCTAAGACTTCAGCAGATGGGGAACAATGGATGTAGAAAGCAACATAAAACTGTGAAAGATTAGTAGGTTGGTAGCCCATTCTTCATAAACACCCCCTTCTCCATGGCCTCATTGTGAATACTGGGCCCAGTTCTGGAACAAGTTCAGAGCAGGGCAACAGGGATGATGAGGGAACTAAAAACCAAACCCTATGAGGAAAGACTGAAATACTTGGCCATGTTTTCATGAGAAAAGAAGACTGAGGGTAGGTATGATAGCACTCCTCAAATACTTGAATGATTATCATAAAGGGGAGGGGCAGGATCTGTTCTCAATCATCACAGAGTGCATAGGCTCAAGTTGCGCAAAGCAAATTTTGGTTGATAAGCAGGAAAAACATCCTAACAGTAGGACAATGGAACCAATTACCTTGAGAAGTGGTGAACACTCCAACACTGGAGGTATTCCAGAGAAAATTAGATAACCATTCATCAGATCATCTTTAATTTGGATTCCTGCATTGAGTAGGGGATTGGACCCAATGGCCTTACAGGCTCCTTCCAACTCAATTATTCTATGATTCTGTGGTGTTTTTTTTCTAATGGAGGGAGTGTTCCTGCAATAGTAAGCCCTACTTTTCTACAATAGCTATATTGCACTTAAAAAGACAAACATTAACTAAATTAAGTTTCATTATAAACTAATAAAGCTGATATCAAAAAGGGAAATAGCAACAAAGATTTTAAGTGGCTGGCCTGAGATTTGTGGCTGATCTGAAACTGAAATTGGATGCTGGGTGTCCCTTTGCTGACAAAGAAAGTTCTCTAAAAGAATAAACAATGATATTATTACAAGACAGCTGTGTACTGCTATACATTTGTAGTTTACAGTAGAACAAGAAGAAACCATCTGAGAACTGGCGTGCACAAACCTCTTGGGGAACTTCTAGAAATGTCTTTGAAAGCTATGTCAGAATCTACCAAGCTGACATATTATACAGCCAACCCATGGCACACAAGGGGGAATAAGTTAGACAGTGTCTCCCAGAACATCATTTTTCTACTCCCTGTGGTTTGAATTAGTTGCAGGTCAACAACAACAACAGAACATTTGAAGACCACCACAGAAAGGCAAAGTTGTAGGCAGCGGCAAAGTTACTTTGGTTTAGCCTATCATACTTTTCAATGCAGACTTATCAAAACATCTGTGTAGAGTAAGGGTGTGGTCCTAAATCAAAGACCTGTAAACTGTAGGAGAATTAGGATTAGGCAAAAGCCTGTTGTGATCTTTTTCCTCATTTATCTCAGAAAGAGTAGTAAAAGTTTCAGCTACTGGCTGGCTTAGTCAGAAGCAAGATACAATTTTCAGAGTATCCTTCATGGCGTGTTTCTTTTAAAAGGTAAATAAATGAGGATTGTGAAGTGAATGGGCACATTTAAATTTGTGTCATTTAATTCATGTCTGCTTTCAGATAGACCTCAGCTTCTTCAGTTCTTCAGTCTTCTTGCCATATTGACTAACCATTTTATCTAGTTATAAATCCTAGGTAAAAAGCTCAGAGGATATTCTTAATGGTTTAAGTGCAAGAGACTCAGAGTTTATAAGAGATTAATAGAATCATTTCCTAACAATGCTTTTGCACTTGTCTGTTTTCTATCACTTTATGAAGGCCTATGCTCATTGTTGCCTCTATATAGATAAGAAAGGACAGCAACAATTTAAAAAAGTCACATTTTTATTATGAGTTGTTTTTTCAGATTTCATCTATGCAGTGGAATCATTACAGTGCCTGGTTATTTGTGCGATACCCTTATTTTGTTACTTACAGAATTTCAATTTTGTCATTTTCCAGCATATCACTACAAACTATTCTGCAGAGACAGAAAGGGAGACAAGTCCCTGTTAATAATACAAGTCCCCAAAGAAATATCCAGGCTCTGTTTCCTTGGCAACTGCATTACCTTTCCTTGCTAAAGTTTGTACTGTGAGTTAGCCGCTCAATATCTCTTTTAGTTTAGGTTTAGTATAGGTTAACAGAAGAATACAAAACATACTTCACATTGACATGGATAGTCTAGACAATTAATATTATAGCAGAGGTTTATTTATAAACATCAACCTATTTACTTGATAAAAACTTAAAATGTCCAGGTCATTGCAAGCTGCTGTTGGCTCTGTCCATAAACCCTCCAGACTAGCAACTGGGAAATCCTGTGTATCCATAGCCAGAGACTGAGAAACTAACTTTTTGGGGTTGTAATTCTCAGAATAGCCCAAGCCAATATGACCAGTAGCCATGCAACCTGAGGTTTTCTGAGAGCTGCAGTTCAAAAATAACTTTTCCATTAATAGCAGGAAAACCACCATGCATACATTTTGAATAGATTCTGAAGTCTAAAAGTGGATGTAAGGGGTACTTTTCTACCCTTTCTCCATCATCACATACTCTTGGAACTTGTCTTCAAACACCCCTTTAGGTCAAGGGTCCTCTATTACAAAGTGAAATGGCTGATTGGTGCTGAAAGTCGGGGGCGGGGCGGTAGGAGAGAACAAACCAAAATTGAGCAAAGAACTTCTGCCCTAAAAAACGAGTACTGTAGTCTTGTTTTTAGTGTTTCTGAGATAACATCTCAAGTCATGTAGTGTTACAGTATGTGTTGACCAGAATCCTATTGGTGATTTATCTGTATGTAGGTTAAAATGTAGGTGGGTCACCAAAGCAAACTGCTGCTAACTAGCAAGGCACTGTTCACATTATCAGGCACCCACTGATTGTGTAACAGTCATGTGCCTAGTAATGCAAACAATGTCTTATTAGGGGCATTTCACCATGGTGAATGACGCAGTTCAACTTACGGACATGTAAATTGCCAAACAGGATTCTGCCTATTATGAACTTGGTATTTTTTCCCCAAATTCTTTTTGTCTTCCCTTTTTTACTGTATTGCCATTCATTTCATTTTAATCTCCCAAATGCAATCTGGTGGAAATCTGATGTAATGGAAGGGGCTACTTTTGTAGCAGTGGGGTTGCAGTTTGGTTCTTATTTTAACTGTATCTTGCAAGCCAAACAGGCAGTTATAACTTCCCAAGAACTAAATAGCTAAACATCAATAATCAAATGTTCACAAAATTAAGGGCACTGTTGTGGCAGGAACAACATGTTTGCTTCTGTACTCTAGCCTATGATGTTGTTGTTGTTGTTTAGTCGTTAAGTCGTGTCCGACTCTTCGTGACCCCATGGACCAGAGCACGCCAGGCCCTCCTGTCTTCCACTGCCTCATAGCACATAATAGATCTTGGAACTGAAGTAAGAGACTCTGGATTGAATTAGATTTAATTCCATGCATAGTGCTCAGCCGAACAAATATTATGACACACTCAACTACTTAAAAAAATACTAAGTACATAAATGGGAAAAAAAACTTTTGAAAATATCATATGAATGGGAAGTTATGCTGTGTGATTCTGTGGTGACTATGGAGTGGAGCAAGGAGCCACTGTTCCTCCTGGGGACAGAACACCGCCATGATAGATTCTTCAGTTGACCGAGCTGTTCTTGCCAAAGAAGAAGGCAAATGACAGCTGAAATCCCCTATAAAGGCCAAGAGCTTCACTGGACACTCCCAACCATTGAGGTATATTACATGATCATATATAATTATTATGCTATAAGGAATGAGAATGTGTGTGAATATGGAAATATGATTGTTGTATGGGTTTTGAGTGGATAGGTCACACAGCCAGGGTGCTATGCAGCTCACCCAGATCATAGTTGTTTGTATTTGCTTTGTTTTTAACAGGAGACTCAGAAATAAAAGAAAAAAGAAAAAGCAAAAAGAAAAAGCAAAGTGTGCGGCTTATATACCACCCCATAGCACTTCAAGCACGCTCTGGGTGGTTTACAAATTAATTATGCTGGCTACACATTGCCCCCGCCCCCGAGAGCTGGGTACTCATTTTACCGACCTCGGAAGGATAGAAGGTTGAGTCAACCTTGAGCCGGCTACCTGGGATTGAACCCCAGATCGTGAGCACAGTTTTGACTGGAGTACAGGAGTTTAACCACTGCACCATTAGGCTCTTCTAGATCATGTTATGGAACTGGGATGCAATAAGTTAGAATGTCTCCTAAAGGGTAAAAAGTAGATCAATCCCAATCTGTTTGCCCTTTATTTGGGTGCAGAATGAGTTAATGGATTCCTCACACCCCTAATTCACACCACAGGAACTATCCTAATGATGGCTTTGGCACTCACACAACCACATTCTATGCATCACTCAATGGGTTTTATTGAACAATGTCATTTTTCCAGTGTAAGGTGTGTTTTTTTACATCTTACAGAAACCCTATTTTCATGCTTGTATCAAGTACTTTGATGCCACTTGTGCAAGGCATTACACAACTCATTTGAATTTAATTTCAATTAAATTTTGGTGGGGTTAGTCGCACTTCATCAGCTAGCACCTGTGCAACCATTAGCCAAACAATGCTAACACTTTTGATTTTTCCACTAGCCTAACTGTGGATATAAGAGATACGCACTTGGTAGGAGAAAAGAATGTTTGTTGCAGAAAGTGGTAAAAATATGAGGTGTCTCCAGGAGAAGTGATGTATGGAGAAAAGACATTCAGATCTCTTGCAATCGACCAATAATGAAGGCACATATGTTATATCAGAATATGATTCGTCTGAAGACAAAATGACTGCAGAAGCAGATATATCAACAGCACCTTAATAATCATTTCAATTATTAACTATGTAATCTGAAGAGACTGTCTACTCCAGCCAGAAACATACCTGCATCTGAGCACAGAGATAGTAAATTTGTTCTTGCGAATAATAGGGACATGTCTCTGGACTGATAATACCCATTCCTTATAACTTCTGTTACAATGCTTAGCAGATTAAAATGCTCTGCAAAAAGAATAGTGAATCTTTCTTACCCTGATGAAAAGAATCTTCTCTCCAACTCTGTATCTTCCTTGTGAAAGACGCTCCACACAAAATTTGCTAGGGCATTTGCAAGGAGGATCTTCAGAAATATGTTTGACCTAAATCAGGAAAACAAGTTATGATTTTAATGTGTTTAGCAGACTACTCTGTCATTATGACAGGTTAGAGCCAATCTTTTCCAGTTATTCGAACCACTTCTTGTCAGTTTTCCAAATCTTTCTGAAATGGTGCTTCCTTATAAATGTAATCTAATGCATATATATGTTTGTATGAACACACAACGAAACCTCATTTGGTATGTTCTGCTTCTCACAGCTGTAAATAAGATGGGGTGATTGTGACTTTGACCCAGGGCGCTGAAATTTTAGAGGGCTCCAAAGGGTGGGCATTAACCTATCTGCCCCGAGTGTATACAGCCTCCGACACTCCTTCCCAAGAAACACAAGACAGGCATGCTCAGCATGAGACCAATGTAGCTGTCTCATGCAGAGGCCCAGGTGTTCCTCCTCTTCTCTTTGTATATTTCAATCTCATATGACCCAAGCTTTACCAAAATGGCAACAAAGCCCTGGGTATCAATGTTACTAGTTATGGCTCTACAGCACCCAGTTTCCAAAAACTGCACCACTTCTTTCCCATTTACACAGTTTTGATACCTAAGACACCAATACTCAATAGTGCTCAAATTATGGGGAAAAGACAGTAAGGTCCTTAATGAACTCTACCTTCTCAGTCTTTCCAAATATGATCTTGTGGCTTTCTAGTTCAAGGGGCTGCATGATTGATAAGGGAGCTAGGTCAGGTCTGCACCACCTTCTCTAATTTGAGCACTGTTTCCCCTCTAACTCATAAATACCTCCTGTCCCTCTGTCACTTCATCTGTAACTTGAGACAACACGGCATGCAACAGCCTCATTCTTTCTTTTCTGAAGTTCTAACTCAAACTTTTCCTGAGATTTCAGTCCAAATTCTCAACCTTGACCTATATGTCATTTTTACTCCTAACATCTCAAATTTGCTTATGTCCTTCTCCCAGAAATATCTCATGGTCAGAGGTTCCTCTGTGTTATGCTTATAATGAACAAAATCCATGAGCTCTACTTCAACATATATCTGCTTCTCAATTGTTAAAAATGATTTGAATGTGAAGACTGTCATGGGGAAAACACCAACTCGCAATTCTCACCCCTGGACTCTTGATTTAATGGGCTGTTTCCAAGTAGGGTAGATCCATTGAATCCATTGATGGATACGAAGTCAGCACTTATGTAAATGATATTCATTCAGTGTTTCTACTGTGGTTGCGACTAGCAAGAGGATGTAGGGTAATGTTTTTTACAGAGAGAACCATTTTAGCTGCTGAAATGTGTAACATCTGGATGTAATGGTTTTAAGAAGGCAGAGGCTGTTTTCCTGGTGACAGTGTGCATTACTTTACTTATTTCAAAATGTGGTAAGATAACACTCCTGTATATGGGGCCTATCCAGCTCATTCTATGCAGTGGGACCTTTGGTCTCTACTGCAAAGACCTGTCCTCAATGCATGTGCTGAGTTTGAACAGTGTTTCTGTTTAAATCAAGTTACTATTCCTACATGTGAAGAATGACTCCACTAACTATCCTAGGAAGTTCAGTGTGCTGACACTGCAACTAACACTGCATGTGAGGAGAGCAACTCAGTTTATCTAGGAAACTAGATATGTCAAAGGAAGGATAAGAAACTTGGGTTAATCTGAACATGTGAAAAGGAGAGGGCAAATCCGTCCTTGTCCACTGTCATTCTCCACACATGAAGACAGACGGTCTGAAACAGAGCCACTCTTCTACACTTAAATGTTCTCTACACAGTTTGGAGTCCTGGAAAAATAAGATTCCTAATTATATGAGGAAGCCCCATGTACAGAGGAGATGAGAATAACAGAGGGGGAGTGTTCGGCCCCCTCCCACTCCCCATATGTTCCTATCAACATTTCTGTGGATGTCTGAATAGGAATGAAGTGTTTCTTTTTGTGACAAACTTCATATTTAAACTGGACTGATTCTCATGATATCATGGAAAATTGGTTCTGAGCATTCCAGATTTGAATCTCGTAAGAATAAAGGAGTGTAAGTTGCAGAGTGAAATCAGCCAGCTGCACCCTCACCTACTCTTTAAATGATCCGTTTCTGTTGTATTTGTTCTACTGACAGGAACTGGATGACCTAACCATTCCATTCCATTCCATCAGAGCTGTAAGTAGCCATTTTGGTGCCCTAGGCTTTGCTGCCCTATTGGTTAAGCTTGGGTCACATGAGATTGGCATCTGTGGAGAGACGATGGAGGAGTGGGGAGGAATTCCTTGGCCGAGCTCACAATGGCCATATTGGTTTCATGTTAAGCATCCCTATTTTGTGTTCCTTACTTCCAAAGAAGAGCAGCTGGAGGCAGTGTATATGTGTGGGGCAGACAAGTCCATACCCTTTCAGCAGCAAAATTTAATAGGTAAATTTGCATCCCTCCATCAGCAAATTTTTGTGCCCTCTAAATTTCAGCACCCTGCATCAAAGCACCACTTGCCCTGCCCTAGTAACAGCTCATAAGTCCATGCAAGATTGAAAACTACTGTTCGGGGCACTACATGTGTGTAAAATACAACTGAGCATTATTATTATTTAATCCATTTAAAATGTGCACATGAACTGAAAAAAGGTACTACATGCCTGTCAAAGAATAAAACTTGTTGAGCAAACTCTAACCAGATGTGCATGTTTTTAATTTAGGAACACAAACAAAAAACCACTGAAATGTACGTGAATATAATAATTTCCAAACAATGCAGTTTCCTAGGAGGATGTTTGGAAATTAGTTGATGTCAAGTGAAGCAAAATGCAAAATGCAAAAAAACAAAACAACCCCCCCCCCACCTTCCTAAAGTTTTCATCCTCTTTGGCTAATATGCTAGATAGCTTTGGAGAACTAGTTTACCAACCAACTACTTGTAACAGGAGATTGACAGTTAGATAAATATGTTTATGGTTGCAGCCCCCCCCCCCCCAAGATATATCAGAATACCTTTGTTGAATCAGATTGAGAGGAAGGGCTTTTGAGCAGAAATCTACTTTTAACAGGAGCAAATCCCATGTCTCTGGGCAAATCTACAAGCTGACTATGAAAAAAAACCATCATATTTTGGTATTTTGTTATAGAGTCAAACAGCAAATCAAAAGTCAGGAAAGATTTATAATGAAAAGAAGAAAGAGGAGGCTTAAACAGTATATCTTAAGTGTGATATCCTGAGCTTGCCTGACATGGCTACTGTAATTTAAACTCCATTTTGGAAGACAGCAAAGCAACCTAGGTGGACATATTTATTGTGCTCCTAATTATCTTTCTTGGGACGTGGTGGCGCTGCGGGTTAAACCGCAGAAGCCTCTGTGTTGCAAGGTCAGAAGACCAGCAGTCGTAAGATCGAATCCACGCAACGGAGTGAACTCCCGTCACCTGTCCCAGCTCCTGCCAACCTAGCAGTTCAAAAGCATGTAAAAATGCGAGTAGATAAATAGGTACCACCTCGGTGGGAAGGTAACGGCGTTCCATGTCTAGTCGCACTGGCCACGTGACCACGGAAACTGTCTTCGGACAAACGCTGGCTCTACGGCTTGGAAACGGGGATGAGCACCGCGCCCTAGAGTTGGACATGACTGGACTAAATGTCAAGGGGAACCTTTACCTTTACCTAATTATCTTTGCTTATCCTTTAGGAAAAACTCAAATTAAATGCTAATTAATTTGATGTCCTATCTAAAGCCTGGTTAGTCAGCTGTGGTGAGTGATACCACTCACATTGCCCTTTTGACAGTGCCAGCCCACGGCATTTTGTTGCCTGAGAAAGAATAGGAAATGCCCAAATATACACAAACACCTAGTCAAGTCAAGGAGAATAACATCCAAAGCCAGCCAAGATATTTTAACACACGAGGCAGAAAAATCCCACAGGTGATAGTCCCATTTTGCCCTAACAGTAGGCAACACCACCCAAGTCAAATGTATAACCTGGGCCTAATATTTGCCATAATGAAACTTTTCAGCTTGTATATTGTTCTCATACTTTGCAAAAGCAGAAGAAACCTATTTCATAAGTGTGAAGCAAACAAGGTATGAAGTCCTGTTGCTGTCATTGACACCTAAAGGCAGCATCAATATTTTTTAAAAAATGGGGAAGAGGGGATGGGTTTCAGCATCAGGATTCAGTTCTGCTTCAACTTTGTTTCTAGACTATGTCAAAACTGTAAAAGTTACAATCAATGTCACCAGGAAAGTGGTGACGGTGGAAGTCAGAGGCTTCCTTCGACGGCTTTAATATTTGTTCTTCAGCTGCTGTTCTGTAAATTAAAAGAGGTCATTGTTCATGTTCCCTTTCTCACTGTCTCTTCATCCACATAAGTCGTCTATTCACTACAACAATGCATAACCTTTGTATCTACCTTTTTCTGACAGTAGCAGCGAGAGAGTTTGAAAAGTTAAAGATATAGGACAAATAAAAAAAAGGTGAAACCTAGCTAAGGTTGCTTTTCAACAAATTATGCCTCATGAGCACTGTTAAATATACCAAATTCCATCTGTTCATTGTAGTTCAAAAGTGTTACAGGGGCTTTCAAGGAGTGCTTTGTAACTCCCAGGTGGCACATCCCATCATGTGATACAGAAGTTGCCATAGCAACCGAATCTTTTTTTAGAAGACATATTTTACTTTCCTGTTTAACCCATAGTTGTCCAGAACACTCCTTATTCAGGTTAGGTGTAATATTTCTGTATAGGCCAAGTATCTTAATATATAGCATAGTGAAACTCTTAGGTCAAATCAGGCATAACAGAAAATGCATATTTGCATTTGTCCTTGCAATCAATGCTTGCAAATTAAGCCTATGCTTACCTACCAAAACTGGTTGTATAGCCCAGTGAGTTAGATATTTGGCTATAGAACCAGATGTTGGGAGTTCCATTCCCCACTGAGCCTCCCAGGAGAAGAGCCAACCTGTGTAGCCTTGAACAAACTGCACAGTCCCAGACAGCAGCCCCAGAAGCAGGAAATGGTAAACCACTTCTGAGTACTCAGTACCTAGAAAACTCTGGAAAGGGCCACCATAAGTTGGAATCTACTCAATGGCATGTAATTATTATTATCTGCGTTCCAATGACCAATCACAAAGTAAAGCACACTAAGTGCAAGATGCATAGATGAGAAAAATCACTTTCTGTGACATCTTTCACATATGGGGAGAAGCTCTGCAAAGAACAGGGTAAATATACTAGCCAGAATCCTATTGCCTATTCATTTTGCATAAGGGAAATTGTGTGTGTGTTGACGGCAAATTGTTGCTCATTAACAGGGTGCTGGTTGCATTCTTGAGTATGCAGCACCTGATCACACAAAGTCTGATGCCTTGAAGCTCCTGCCAGTCATATTCATGCTATAAATCTGATTTACTCTCTGATCACCAACACCCTTTTCAAGAACCCTAGCTGGCTTCCAATCTGCTCCCAGATTCAAGTTCCTGCTCTTACTTTTTTCTGTAGCCTTGTGGCCTTGTCTCCTCTGTCATTTTCATCCTCCTAATCTCTCTGCTCGTATCAAAATATAACCTTACTTCTTAGTGTTGCTCCTCCACTTTCCAAAAAAGAGCCCTTTCGCACACACACAAACTAAAAAAAAAAAAAAATCCACCCTTTTTCTCTTCTTCCTATATTTGCTTCAAATTGCCTCCTGAGAAGTATAGTTGATGCCACATCTGTTATTGTCCTTCTATCTCATCTTCACTTTGAGTTTGACCCTCTATCCACTACACCACACTGGTTATGAAAAATTAGGCTTACTTTTTTCTAAGCAACATTTTTGCATAGGCTAGAAAAACACTGATGTAATTCAGCTCTTCCTTTGCTACATCCCTTCCCCTTCCCCTTTGAAGAACAGCGGATTGTTCTGTTTGTACATCTCAGGGATCAGATGACAGAGATAATTTGTATTGGCTGAAAAGTTCTGTGCCTAATCTTAACCTCCTACAGCAGTGCTTCCCAACCTTGGATCCTCAGATGTTCTTGGACTATAACTCCCAGAAATCCTGGTCAGCACAACTTGTGGTGAAAGCTTCTGTGAGTTTTAGTCCAAGAACATCCGGGGACCCAATCATTGTCTTATAGTCAGTGCATCTTTATGTTTTTACCTGTCTCTATGTGACAAGATATTGCTCCAAACTGAGAGTGAATGAATATCCCATCCTTAACTGGTATAGCATGACATATGACTTAAAAAAGAAAAATCAGAAGGCTCACCAACACCTACTAAGACAAGTATAAGGTAAAGGTAAAGGTTCCCCTTGATATTTAGTCCAGTCATGTCCGACTCTAGGGTGCGGTGCTCATCCCCGTTTCCAAGCCATAGAGCCAACGTTTTGCCAAAGACAGTTTCCGTGGCCACGTGGCCAGCGTGACTAGACACGGAACACCGTTACCTTCCCACCAAGGTGGTACCTATTTATCTACTTGCATTTGCATGCTTTTGAACTGCTAGGTTGGCAGGAGCTGGGACAAGCGACGGGAGCTTACTCCGTTGCGTGGATTCGATCTTACGACTGCTGGTCTTCTGACCTTGCAACACAGAGGCTTCTGCGGTTTAACCCGCAGTGCCACCACGTCCCTTAAGACAAATATGCTGAGGTGTAAAAAATGAGGCCCCTTGAGACATAACAAGACACACTTACTGCATCATCCAGGAGTTTTCCTGTGCTCTTTTTGCCAGGCGACTTTGATGGAGAGGGTGAAGGGGATGGAAGAGGAGCGGAAAGTGTTTCTTCTTGTTCAATCTCTTTCTCCAGCTTTATTAATCCAGGTGGCTCCACACCAAACCTTTTGAATGTAAAACATTCCCTGTGTTTGTAAGGCTGCTCATGAATCATAATTTATGTTCCAACAGATTAACAGCATTACACTGTTTAATGAAAGCAAATCACTATTACAGCACTTCATGCTTTATCCTAAGTTTAAGAAACCTTTGTCTTTCCAGAGGTTTCATACTGTAGCTCCCATAGTATCTTACCATTGGCCATATTGAGTGGGGCTTTTGGGATTTGAACTCTTTTTATTTAGAAGGCCAGATATCCCCACACTTGCTTTATACCCTACCACCAATATTACATGTACTACATCAATGGTTTACAACCTTGGGTCCCCAGATGTTCTTGGACTAACAGTCCCAAGAAGCCTTCACTACTAGTTGTGATGGTGAGGATTTCTGGGAGTTGTAACCCAAGAACATCTGGGAACAGAACGTTGGGAAGCACCGATACATTTATGTCAAATATAAAGGCTGCTGTTTTGGATCGATTTGTCTTTACTTTAGAGTAAGCACACATTCCAGACAAGGTCTGTTGTGCATGCACTAGAGATGTTTAAACATCCCACCGACCAATTTCACTATCAGAATTTACTCTCTCCTCACAATCAGCTTGAAATGGAGAAGGAAAGAAATCCATGGGCCTTGATGAGGTCTCTTCTTTTTAGTTTATGAAAGAGATATTGATACAGAAACTGACAAGGGGTACATAGATTTAAAACTTCACACCCATCTGCACTTGCTCAAGAATACTGAGCACGTTGTATTTAACATGAACGTGTTGTATTCAACATTATGACCAGAATCCTATTGGTTAGTTATTTAAAAATGATGTGTTCACAAAATAAACGTGAGCCTCATCCTTTTGCCCCTATGATCAATCACCGAACAAAACAACTTGCAGGATCTGAGGGGCTTTTAGTTGTGATAGATTAATTAATTTCTTCCAAAAGCTCAGCATCTAACAATGGGTTCACTGTAACATTCTTGTTGACCCTCATCTCTAAGCCCTCAATTATAAGCCCTCAGTTCTCAAGGCCAGACTCCTGTTACACTCTGCTCATGTCATTCTGTATGATGGCCAGCTTGTAATCATGCAAGTGGTGACTGTCCCATTGGGAAGAATGAGCTTTACACCTGTGTAACAAAGTGCCCAATACCCCCTTCCATATGCTTAGAAAGTATCAACCCGCTTGTGCAATGGACCATTGTATAAGTGGATCTGATGTACAAGATTCTGGCCCAAGGGTTTGCAGAGGGAAGTACAGTAGCAGAAACATTGCTTTTTCAAAACTCTTTGATTGAAGCAACAGATAAAATATGTGCATTAAGAGGCAGACAATTCCATCTGCCTGGGGAGGCTAGAGCAAATAACTGGTGACAGGGACATGTCTTTGTTGCCATTCTTCATTGCAACTGATTCCATGATAGTCCACAAAGACAAAACTGAGGAGAATGCTAAAAGTGAGAAGATCCATACAGGGAAATTAGTGAAGAAAGACAGAAGGAAGCAAGACTGTACTTCACAAGCAAGAAGCTTAGAATGAATATAGAGAGGTGGTATGGTATAATGGTTAGAATATTACTGCTATTGTTATGTTGCAGAATGATAACTGAAATTATTCATAGCCTGATAGCCCTATTGTTTACTAATGAGCCATTGTCACTATGCCCATTATCTGTGAACCCACCTGGTCATAGAGCCACGTACAACTTTGACAGTCATACAGTTTCACTCAAATGGCTGAGGAAGTGGACTTGACCCACAAAAACTGACATTCAAGTAAAGCAGTGTGTCTTTAAGGTGCCACAGTGCTTCTCTCTCTCTCTCTCTCTCTTTTGTTATTATTATTATTATTTTGTCTGATATACTTCCACAGACTAACATGGCTACTTCTGCTAAAAGCAGAATATGAAACTAGATTTGGGTTCAAATCCCCGTTTGGCCATAAAAGTCACTACAAGATCTTTGCCCTGTCCCTTTTCTCACCTAGACTTATTTCACAGTTATTAGTGAGGGTAAACTGGAGAGGAGGCCAACCATGTCCTTCCATTTGTTGGAGAAAAAGTAGGATATAAATGTAAAATAAACAAACAATTAGTCAGTAGAAAGAAGAATAAACCAGTGATACAAGATTCCTGTGCACATAACTAGCTGTACTGTTAGCACCCTGACCAACTTCTGAAATGGAGAAAAAGATCAGCTCACTGTATGCGGGATTGTACCTAAATGACACTCCCTCCAAAAGCCTTTCACAAAGGAACACAGAATGCTTCTTCCTTGTCATTTCTTACATTGTGTGAGAAATCTGAACATCCAAACAGAGCCCCCCACCCCCACCCCGTGATTTCATTGTCTGGAGAAATCATTTCCTGGTTCACACTGAGAAACTATTTTTAAATGTCCCCAGGGTAGAAGTGAGAGCTACTAACAGAAAACAGTGGAAAACGTTGAGATGCTAATATAAGTGCGACTCAGCACCAGTTAGTCTCCCACCCTCCCCAAAATATCAAGAGATAGCAGAAAAGATAAGTTCCTGCTCAAGGCTCAATGTTATTTAATGGGAAACTTTTTTAAAAAAACACCAATGTTATTTGTAAAGCAAATGAAGTTTGTTGTCCTACGTGCAAGTTGGAGGAGGCAGTGGCTAAGAATGAGTAGCTTTAGATGAAACTACAGTGTAGTTCTCTCTCATTCTCCAGACAGTGAGATGACTGTCCCCTGTATTCTTACAACAAACAGCCACACCTGTTTTGTAGCATTACTGTAGTATTGTCCGGTAGTATTAGCCCTCCATTGCAGATAGAGTGGGCTAGAGCTGAGAGTGCAACAAAACAACTATGCCTTGTTTCTATCCTTACGTAGGCTGAGAACAATAAGTAGACAACAACCCTGCAGGGTGGGTCACTGTGATAGCATGATTAATAGTTGGGTTGCTGGGCTGAAAGAACGAGAGCCATCAGAGCTTAAAGCAGCCTTGCAATTTATTCCATTATCAACACTGTAGATCAGAGGTGAGAGTTGAGTCTGATCACAATTCCTGACCCCAAATTTCCCATCTATCTTAGGTGGTAAAAAATGACATATTGAGCATTCAGTCACACACAGAACCCTCAGGTTACATTGACTTACATGCAGACTGGCTGTGCTCATGGTTGCTCAAAAATGATGATTCCTTTGATGCTGACTTTTGTGTTTCCAAGGCTTCTTGTGTCACTCACAGACTCAGGTAAGCCATAAATGCCACTGATTTGCTGCAATATTTTGTTACAGGCCATCCCTTGCTGCTATTAGTTATTTTTACTATTAAAGCAAATCAGTAATGCCAGGAGTGTCCTGAGCACAATCCTGTACTGCAGTGAGTCCTGGATTCTTTGTGCATGGCAGGAGAGGAAGTTGAACACGTTCCATATGCGTTGTCTCCGACGCATTTTTGGTATCACCTGGCAGGACAAAGTTCCAAATAGAGTACTTCTAGAACGAGCAGGAATTTTTAGCATGTATACATTACTGAAACAGTGATGTCTACGTTGGCTTAGGCATGTCGTGAGGATGGCTGACGGTCGGATTCCAAAAGATCTCCTGTATGGAGAATTAGTGCAGGGAAATCGCCCCAGAGGGAGACCACAGCTGCGATACAAGGAGATCTGCAAGCGGGATCTGAAGGCCTTGGGAATGGACCTCAACAGATGGGAAACCTTGACATCTGAGCAATCAGCCTGGAGGCAGGTGGTACAGCACAGCCTCTCCCAATTTGAAGAGACACTTGTTCAGCAGGCCGAGGCAAAGAGGCAGTCCCGAAACCAGCAAAATCAGGGAGCTGGACAGGGGACAGATTGTATTTGTCTTCAGTGTGGAAGGGATTGTCACTCTCAAATTGGCCTTCTCAGCCACACTAGACGCTGTTCCAAGACCTCTATTCAGAGCACATTACCATAGTCTTTTGAGACTAAAGGATGCCTAGACGATGCCAGGGTGTGAAATAGTGACTCACGTGGAACTTCTGTGATCATCCTTAACTTAGAGGTGATGCATATACTTTTGCACACCGAAGATCCCAGTTTCAATCCCTGATAATTCCAAGTATAATTAGAAAGATTTCTGCCTAAAATCATGGAGAGCTCCTACGGTCCTTGTCAGGGGTACTGGCCTCAATGGACCAATGTTCTGGCTCAGTAAAAGGCAGCTTCCTACATTCCTCATAGAATCCAGTCCTGCCTTCCTTAAATTCCAGGCCTCCATGTTTTCAATAAGTTCCCCAAATCCTGATAATAAGACTGTGGGAAACTCCTGTCTAAAGGTTGTAGCTGCATTCTGTTTCAGTGACGTGCATACACTCCTGGCAGGATGTGGCAGCTGCCAGCAGGTGGGGTAGCCCCTTCTTCTGCCCTTTCACTTAGAGGTAGAGCACAAGATCAAAGGGTTATTTTAGCCAATCCTAGTTACGATTAGGTAACTACCCTGTTTCCCCGAAAATAAGACCTAACCTGAAAATAAGCCCTAGTATGATTTTTTCAGGATGCTCGTAATATAAGCCCTACCCCAAAAATAAGCCCTAGTTAAGTGAAACCCTGCCCTCCACCATTGTGCAGCAACCAGAAGATGACATGACTATATTTGAATAAATGTAGATGGTTGTTAAAAGCCCTTGACTGTGTCGACCACAACAAACTATGGCAAGTCCTTAAAGAAATGGGAGTGCCTGACCACCTTATCTATTTCCTGAGAAATCTATATGTGGGACAGGAAGCAACAGTTAGAACTGGATATGGAACAACTGATTGGTTCAAAATTGGGAAAGGAGTACGACAAGGCTGTATATTGTCTCCCTGCTTATTTAACTTATATGCAGAATACATCATGCGAAAGGCAGGACTGGATGAATCCAAAGCCAGAATTAAGATTGCCGGAAGAAATATCAACAACCTCAGATATGCAGATGATACCACTCTGATGGCAGAAAGTGAGGGGGAATGAAAGAACCTCTTAATGAGGGTGAAAGAGGAGGGAGCAAAAAATGGTCTGAAGCGCAACATCAAAAAAACTAAGATCATGGCCACTGATCCCATCACCTCCTGGCAAATAGAAGGGGAAGATATAGAGGCAGTGACAGATTTTACTTTCTTGGGCTCCATGATCACTGCAGATGGGGACAGCAGCCACGAAATTAAAAGACGCCTGCTTCTTGGGAGGAAAGCGACGAGAAACCTAGACAGCATCTTAAAAAGCAGAGACATCACCTTGCTGACAAAGGTCCACATAGTCAAAGCTATGGTTTTGCCAGTAGCGATGTATGGAAGTGAGAGCTGGACCATAAAGAAGGCTGACCGCCGAAGAATTGATGCTTTTGAATTGTGGTGCTGGAGGAGACTCTTGAGAGTCCCCTGGACTGCAAAGAGAACAAACCTATTCATTTTGAAGGAAATCAACCCTGAGTGCTCACTGGAAGGACAGATCCTGAAGCTGAGGCTCCAATACTTTGGCCATCTCATGAGAAGAGAAGACTCCCTGGAAAAGACCCTGATGTTGGGAAAGTGTGAAGGCAAGAGGAGAAGGGGATGACAGAGGACGAGATGGTTGGACAGTGTCATCGAAGCTACCAACATGAATTTGACCCAACTCCGGGAGGCAGTGGAAGACAGGAGGGCCTGGCATGCTCTGGTCCATGGGGTCACGAAGAGTCGGACACAACTTAACAACTTAACAACAACAACAACAAAAGATGGTTGTACATGAAAAAAATAAAACATCCCCTGAAAATAAGCCCTAATGTTTTTTTTCGAGCAAAAATTAATATAAGACCCTGTCTTATTTTCGGGGAAACACGGTAGTATCCTATCTGTTTCTCTCATAACATACTATGTAATCATGCTAAGTCAATAAAAAGATCCCTCAGGGCGTTGCCAGTAGGCTCCGCTGGCTCGGACATTCGCTGTCAACTCCTTTGTTCTCTCTCTAAGGCAATTAGCCTTCCATTTGTTCCGTGCTCACCCACATAAGACAAACTGTGCTGGGGTGTGAGGGAATACTAGGATTGTTCGTCGTATTAAAAACCAAAGATCCAACATGCAGAGAAACTTGCCATCACCAGGGATCAAATTTTATCAACCTGTTTTCTGACCCTTGGAACAAATATATAGGAAACAGGGAGTGAATAAATCTGTGGGCTGTGGTAGCTGCTAGCCGGTCCCTTCTGTTTAATGAAATAGCAGCCAAGCTTGGAAGAAACACCTATATATAATCCATCGACTTCCTGTCTGTCTGCATATGCTGACAGGCTGTAAATCATTTAGTCCCCACTGGGGCCTGACTCTACACCTGCAGCCAAACCTTACTCATCAGATGTAGCTCTCTGGCTCTCCTGAAGAATGCAGTTTCCCTTCTTCCTTGCGGCCTCCCATAAACTAACCTCACAACATTTTTCTTACTTCAGTAGAGGTGGACTTAAATGGTTTTTTCTTCCATGTCCAGTCCAGCTATAATCCTTCACAGGTCAAGCAAACAGGATCAAACTGCTCAAACTTCTTTTGCTCAGTTCTATTCTGTCCCTAGAAAGAGCCTTGGGATTTTCAACTGCCGTGCAAAATCAAAGTGCTCATCATCTCACATGGTGGGCTCGGTCAGTTTTCTATGGCTTATACTGGCTGACTATTTCAATGTAATTGTATAAATTATCTTGCATGCCCAGAGAACTTGGGAAAAGGAACAGCAGGCGGTGATGCACTTTCTAAGAGGTTTTCAAGATACTTAGAAGCATCAAGACAGGATGAAACCCAGAAGAAAGTGCAAACACAAACTTTCTCCCCTCCTGAGTCTCCTCTGTTGACTCAGGATGGTGGTGTTATGATGAGGTGCTCACAGTCAGTGGCTAGTTCCAACATCCTACATTTCCTTGACATGTTTGTTCACTCCTTGAGATCCCAGTGCTACAGACTACCAGGAAAAGTGATGGTCCTCACCTCAATGCCACATTTTGACTCCAGTGAAAAGCAGAAGAAACACCACCCCATGCTGATATGACCACAGGCAAGCAATGCAACCTTGGTGTCTGCTTGAGGCTGTCTTCACAGCTGATGCCTACTTTGTCTCATTTTGTCACAAACTGGCATACAATGGGTCCTTACTGGCCTATTCAATACTGTACTTTACATGACCTCTCTCCTTGAGACACAAGTTTCAATTGTAACAGCAACTCCTTGTCCTTTGTGAGTGGACTCTGTCAGACCCAGCAAAAGCTGACGTTGAGAAGTTAGTTCATTGGTCCAAATTGTTAAGCTCTTGTTGAATATCTGTTTTGTCATACATTACAAAAGGTTTCAAAGATTTACTGCAGAGCAGTTACACCCCATCACACAGTATCTTCCTCCATACCCACAAAAAGTAGGAAACAAGTACTACAACTAGACTAGTTTTGTTCTGTAGTTTTGGGGAGTTTTAAAATGGAAGGCTTTTACATGGCTTCTTTCCCTCTCTAAATTTTATTGTCTATTTTCTTGCTTTAGGTTAGGTTAGTCAGAAGTCTAACGGAAGGAATTTTACTTGCATACATGATTGGTCTCAGCAAGGCAAGAAGGGGAGAATGCCTCTCTCATATCAATAATTTTTAAAATTTTGCTGTCAGTGAATTATTTTACATCTCCGTCAAGGCTCTTCAACACACGCACACACACACACACCTACTAATGCAACTGCCTTTTATACAATTTTGTGTTTCCCCTCATATGGGCATTAGTATGTAACAGAAAAGACGTCAACGTAAACCCTCCACCAGGGCTCCGCATTATGTAGAGAACTTGCATGGACAGAAGGGACTCTTTGCTTTAGAGGTCTGCCCTGAACACAACGAAGGCAATGAGAACAGTGACAAACAATGGTGGGACTGGAGTACTCCTCTGGCTCTCTTTTTTGCATGCTGCTCTAAGTAACTTTTGGAATGCTTGAAGAAGGCTACCATCTCAGATGTTATTTTGGAATGGACAAAAGAAAGACCAATTTTTAGGAGGCCAGACAGACTATTACTGGACTATATCTAAAGGTATTGAAGAGCAAAAAGTATTACTACTATTTATTTACTCCAGTGATCCAATTATCTGAATGAAATTAGAACTCAGTTCTACTACACTTAAAGAGAAAACAAGGCATCAGTTGTTGATATAAGTATTTCAATGTGCACCGATAAAATAATCTGATGCAGAAAGGCTACATTAATATTACATTACTTTCATATTGCTTTTCCTAAAGTCAGACTCCATCAAGGAAGTCTCAACTGTTTTTGTTTGAACAACTGTCCACAATATACTCTCATATAGCCACGGCTGGGACTTTGCCTTAACCTTGGCTAGTGTAAATGTTAGCTCAAAAATGCCCTGTACCAGTTATTCTCTCAAGAACCACTGGTTATCAGGGGTGCAAATATTGTTCCGTTCTCTAAATATTTTCTCCTACCTGGCAGCAATCCTTCCAAGTTCGAGCAAACACAGGCACACTTCTCTGGGCTGCTTGTGGAGGACTGCAAAGCAAAACAGAGACAGAAAGTATTTACAGAAAAGATATTTTACGCATCTGAATGGTGTACCAATCCTGGTTTGTTGTGTCCTCAGCCTCAACACTTCAGTCCTGAACTTGTAACACATGACCAAGTAAAGGTTGGCAACAATGTTTATTTTTCAAAAAATAATTGATTAATTGGACTGCAAGATTCTGTAAGACTATTTTAATAATAATATAATAGCAATAATAATCTTTTAAATACAAGTTCATATAAAAAGATAGATAAATCCCATTTCAGAAGTATTTGCTCCACTTTTCAGCAAAGGCAGGAACAGATCAAAACTGATATGTGCAGACATAATTTAAACCAAGGGTGGGAAATCTGTGGCTCTGTAAATGTTGCTGGACTACAACTTCCATCATTCCTGAACACTAATCATGTAATCTAATTCTGAAAGGAACTGGAATCCAGAAATACACAGAAAGCTACGGATTCACTATTCCTGATGTAAAGCAACCCATCCTATTTTTCACAGAACAGCTGTTTCTTCCAATGCAAATTTATGTAGATTGTTGATATATTTTAAAACAGGTTAGAACTATATTAGTAATTGATTCAGATTTTTTTAAAGTGTGACAGACTGAAATAAAATATAGAGAACATTCCCAAGTTAATTCCCAGGTTAACTAGAAGGTTCAAATTTAAAATTAAATTTTAAACTTTGAATTTTGAATTCTCTGTAGATATTCACTTATGTTACCAGGGTATCATCCTGTAAATTTATTCATTCATTCATTCATTCCCAAGTGAACAACAGGTGCTGGAGAGATATTGCCGGAAGAAGCGGATAGAGTTAATAATTGGGAAGGCAATTAATAGAAGTAACACCCAATCTTTTTTAAAAGAGCCATACTGTTATATGCTGTGTGTGAAAGTTCAAAGACAGACAGCTAGTCCCTGTTAGAAACACACTGCCAAACAGACTATAGACACTCAGCTTTGGGAGCAACTGGTATATTTCAAATAATTCACACTCTTCTTCCAAAACAACAGGACTATAACTACATTATCATTTCATTTAAAGTGTACTCAGGCTCATGCTGGAGCATTAATATCATGGACATATGAAAAGAACTGATATCATGATGACCTAAGAGTCCAGTAGAGGCCTGGACATGGATTCTGAGACTGAGGAGACACTGGGTCTGTAGGAGACACATAATCTGGTATTGATACCCTGAGCCAACAAAACCTGAGACTTCTCAGTCAACTAGACCTCTAGGTCCATGACCACCTGGTCACCTCCTAGGCCTGGATGCAGCACTAAGATGGCACATTCTCTGCCAGGAGATCTACAATCCTGGGAGCTTGTGCATCAACACCAGGAGCATAAGAAGCAAGAACTCCTGGAGGAGCAATGAAATGCCAGGTGTCAGACAAGGATCTGTGTCTTTCAGGCTTTCTTCTTGGTAGGAAGGCTAGGGAAAGTCTGAACGGAGTAGTCCTGGGCCAGAAGTATAAGAAGCTCACTCAGTTCATCACCAGCCATTAGTGAGCGGGAAACTATCTATGGTACTGGCAGCCTCCTGGCTGTCTTGCTGACTCTCACGACAACCATGAATGTGATTAGTGATTAGTGGATCTGCCCCAACATCATGAGCCCCATCCCTCACATTTCTGTGTCGGTCTCTAAAGAGCTCTTAATGTGCCTGTCACAGATAGCTTCACAGGTGCACCATCAAGGGAAGGCTAGAATGTGGTCTTTGTGCCTCTTGCAAATTGAATCCCCCTTCAACATGAGTTAAAATGAGTATCTCAATATTCTTAAAGGTCAGTTTAGAGAAATCGGTTCTGAAACATCTCGTGGGATATTCAGACATATTGCATTCATTTTTGAAATGATGCAGTGTTTCAACAGATGATAGAATGTGAAATGCTAGCAAGACAATATGAACAAGTGGAAGTTTCTGCCAGAGTTTTGCTCCTCTGATGAAAATTAATGTGCTTCTGTGTATCAGGTTCACAATACTGTATTCTATCTAGAAATATCTCATGCATTTCATGATAAAAAATGTCAGACAGTGCAATCAGGTAGAATATGACAGACAACACGAGCATTAACCCATCAGTCTCTGGTGATATGGTAAGAGTACAGTGATGCATTTAAAAGAAAAACTGCAAGCATTCCTGAAGACTACAGCTGCTATGCATGTATATTTTTGAACTCCAAGAGGAGGGATCTGTTTGCTACAGTGTGCACTGCACACAATAATAGAATTATTTTGCAGAAACAAAATTACTAGTTTCATAATATCAAAATCATTATGACACTATATTAGCTCCTTGGCACAACAGGCAACAGAAGTGTAATTTTAAAATAAATGGATATATGGCAGTAGCCAAAGTTTCTCAGCTTGCTGGAGATCATGCCATAGAAAGCTACCCCCACCTCAGCATACGTGTTAGAGTACTTTTAGACTAGAAAAAATATGTGCCTAAAAACAGTAGCAATATTAGTGTTTCATCTGGATGAAAAATTTTATAAGATAGTACTATAAATAGTCACTCCCTATGTGTAAGATGCTGCTTGTCTCCCTATGGCTCCAAGGGCTTCATCCAGCCTTGGTGTGGGGGCCAGGAGCCACAAACAGAGGTCCATACTTGTGTGCATGCACTCACCCACTTAAATCTCATCCCTGGACACACACACCCCTCAGCGTGCTTCATTGTCACACAGTCTCCCATCACTGGTTGCACAGTTTGCAATCTTGTCCTTGCAGACTGAAAAGTGAGCAAAAGTGATAGAGTGCTGCAGAGAGGAGTTGAGGACCACCTGTGCCTTCAGGGCTGCAGGTTTTGCAACCCTGTCTTATACTAGTATATCCCAATGTGATTTTTGGCACATTTCTTCATAATAATAATATTCTAATTCATTCACGGAGACTTATTTCCATGAGGCTTATTAAATGTGTGTGCTAAATTAATGAAGAAGCAGTGATCCTTAATGATATGTATAAGGGTGTCATAATAATTGTCGATCCTCTGAAGAGCATTTTTTAGGGTGTTCAGGTTGCACCATGGATGCCAGCTCTGTATTTGTAGAACTCCTGGAGAGCAGCAGAAGCACTTACAGGGCTGGATACAGCACACAGCAGGCCTACATTCCTTTCCGCCTCTTTTCAATGCTATCCTGCTGCCTGCTCTCCAGATAAGTACAGTGAACATATATAAAAACATCTGAAAAGTTCAAGGGGCTGCAGCTGTACTTTGTCAGGCAACATTAGCTATATACTTTAGTTGTGTTGCTTCTGTCTGATTATGGTGCACTTGCAACAAAGCTTGACTGCTGTAGATATAGAATATACACTACCATGAATAGTTCTTTGCTCTGTACTAGGGATGTGCATGCTTCAATTTGGTCATAGTATCTCCAAAAGGGCACAGGGCGGATCAGGCACAGATTGGTGCCTGATCCACCCTGTACTCCTTTTGGAGATTGTCTGACCTAATCCTTGCCTGGTCCTTGCCTGTATTTGTGCACTTCTAGTTCTCTGTGGGGGGAAAAAACGTTCCTGTGAATGAGGACACTGAAACAGTCATAAACAGAATGATGCATGCAGGACAGAAGGGCTTCTGGCCAGACCAGCAGCAGTCTTCAGAGCTGGATGTTCTGCTTTATCATTATTATTATTCTCTTCTTTATTCCAGCTTTCAGGAGCTAACTCCATTCTCCATTCTCACCAGAGAGCAAAGCAGCTTCCTAAGGCAGCTACAGGAAAGGATGTAAGGGACTGTAAAAGGACAATGAGCAAAGCCCTCTTGATTCCTTCATAAAAAACAAATGCAGGAAGCCTGCTCTTTATTTTCCATGAATCTGAAATTAGGGGTGCTATAAATCACATTAAAGAGTTCAATAATTTAATCTGTGATTTTGCAGCAGGAAAGGTGAGTGAGTTTCATATACTTGTCTTTTCTTTTCCCACCAACTTCTTTAGTTTTTTTCCCCCTGTTCCACACTTCCAGCTACAACATGTGAATGCTGGATTTATCATGCTGAAGCAATAGGGAATGCCCCTTCACACTGTCAAGGTTTGGATTTTTATATGTATAGGGTGCTAAAATAATTGAAGGGACTGAAAAAATGCAACCCTGAATATATACACTATGCTTTAAAAATAAGGTTTAAACAGCAATGTAATAAAAATCACCACAAAAGAGCCAGAGCCATTGCAAGGAAAACAAGGTCAATGTAAAATAGCATTGACTTGCAAAGAATCTCTTTCATAAGTGAGCTAATAGCTGTGTGTGTGTAAACAAATGCTAAGGAAATACAAAACAATTGAAAAAACTCCTAGAGACCTAAAATGTGAATAGAGCAATTTGGTACCTGACCAACTTTATTCACTAGCACTTTAAGTTCATGGCATTTTGCCTACCTAGTAAATTACTACGGGCCAGTTAGCTATTCCCACAGGGCAAAACAAAAGCAACTATCTGCCATAATAACAATTTGTCAGTCTCATAATTAATAGGAGTTATAATTTGCCACCCTGGTAAAAACAACAGAGATTTCCATTAAATGTTTTCTGGTAATTTATAGAGATCAGTAAAATTCAGTCATTTACAGTTAAAGGGAAATAGAGGAAGGCAGATATATACAGTCATGATGCCACATGCCACACACACCAGATACCAACAACACAGATACTGGGCACCAGACATCAAAGAACAGAAACATGTAGCAGCACAGCTTGCAGCAGCACCGCAGAGCAGACAAGGATAACACAGATTTTCCTCCCTAGATTCAAATTGGTCTGGCTGGGTGAGCACTTAGAATATTTTTCTTTTGTGTTTAGTAATATGCTTAAAGGCTAAAGATTTCTCAGAACTATAATGTTTTTTACTTTTTAATAATGTATTTTAGAGATGTATTTTTTGCTTTTTGAATGGTTGCTTTTTAGGCTATTAAACATTTTTAGAATGCCATTTAGGACCTTGGTACCTGGCGGAACACCTTCTTCCAGTGAGAACTACCCATCCTACTTGTTTGTCCCAGGCTGGATGTCTGAGATTGCTGACCCCAAGAAAGGCCCAGAGGGAGAAAACTAGGAACCAGGACTTCTCAGCAGTAGTTCCCCAACTCTGGAATCAAATTCTTCCGGATATTCACTTGGCCCCTTCACTGGCAATTTTTAAGAAGCTTTTAAAAACTTGGCTGTTTCAACAGGTGTTTTATTCTGATTCACTAATGGAACCCGGTGAAACTATTAGACAGTAAGATCATAATACCACCATTTTAAATGCTTAAATGTTGTATTTTATTATGTTTTATTATTTGCATTTGGTTTTGCATTAGCATTGATGTTTTGATTAGTGGGTGTGGTTAGATGATTTCTCTATTGTTTTATTTTATGCTGTAAACCACCCAGAGTGTCCTTTGGTTAGATGGGAGGTATATAAATAAAATAAAATTAAATAAAGTAAAATAAAGTAAAATAAAATAAAAATAAATAAATAAATGTAATTAAAACATTCTTTTTGAAACTTTTTAAGTGCACCTTTTATGCTGCTGTATTTTGGATTGAAAGCTGACTTAAGTATTTTTCTGTGATTTAAGTTTATTTTTCACATATTTTAAGCACTTGTGCCTACAGATTTCATAGCTGCAAGAGTATGGTTACATGTTTTCAATAACTATTGGATTTTCATGCATAGAAGCAATGCAGATCAATACAGTTTGTAGAAATACACAAAGTAATGTTGCCTGGAATCATTCCAACAATGAAACTACTTATTTTATCTTGATACCCAGATGAACTTTGAAATGATTGGAAACATTGTCTGGTTCACATGGGAATTAACCCCTTTTTAGGGATAAATGCCAGCTGGGGGAACACAAGCTTCTGATTTTTTCTAGAGCTCTATAAAGGTCTACAGGTCTCTTAGGGAAAAATTCAAGAGTCAGCCTTTCTAACCTGACAAACCCATTAAAGCTTCTAGGCTTTTTGGTCCACTCCATGTCTACCCCAGGAATGCACAATACTCTGATTAAGTTCATATTTACATATTTGTCTGAATACCTCATACGTACCTGATAACATTGCAGTTAAAACATTTAGCCTTGTACAGAAGACGTATTACTGGACAATGTACAGACATGACATTCCTCCCCTCCCCACTTAAAAGTTTAACTTCAGAGATAGGCACCTTCTGTGAAATCCATTTTGCAGAAACCTCTGGGACAACCACTGACACGAATATAGCCCCTTGTAAATATGGTCCAGGTGTGTGTTTGCTTCTTATAGTCATGTTGTTGAGATTCTTGACTGCTATAACTACTTCAGTTACACAAACTGGTTGTACATTTTTAAATTGAATTTTGTATATTTTAGCCATAAACATGTTTTATGAGCTGGACACTCGACCGTAATAAATAAATTCATTCATTCATTCACTTCAGTTACACACACAGGTAGTGTCAGTGTGTTATTCAGAAAACAAAAGTGATTAGGTTCTTGTCCGGACTGCTTAGAATCTATTCTTATCCAGGCATGTTTGAAGAAAAGAAGCCAGAATGTAGTTGGAGACAACTGGATGGTAATAAAGGTGAAGGCAAGGTTAGGCTGAGGTGATTCAGGATGGCTTTGTCAGGAACTGTTTATTAGAGAATAACCTGAAGTATTTATGGAAGAAGAATTGAAGGAAAAGCTGACTGAATGGTCAGTGTGGAGAGAAGTGATGAGAGAGTTGTTCCAGATCTAACAAAAATCATGAAAGAAAATGTTTCTTTTAAGTAAAAATGAAAGATACAGAAGAGAAAACCTGCAAAGACAACCTGGCATTTGACTTATAGAAGATATCGATTTTCTAACACTTTTTTCAAATGCTTATGTCCTCAAAACTCTTGAAGTTTTACTATACAAACTTTTAGTTTTCTATAATACACAAGCACTGAAATCCAGTAGTAGGTCCATTAAGTCAATTGAATTCACAGAAGAGTTGGCTCACCAAATCCCCACTGATTCAATGGGTCTGTTTTAGTTGCAAATTATAGTTGGATTTCAGATGTATAAGAAATAATTGTTACCAGAGGAGGTATAAATGCTTTTTTTCCTTTCAAGTATTGAATTCTTTCTTTCTTCCCACCTACATACTTGATTTTAGAAAATTATAACTTTTTTTCAAACCCATTTTTGTGAAAATACATCTTTCATGATATGCCATTCAAATTCTTATCTCACCCATTCATCAATTCTTTTGCTTCTTATTTAACATAACGTAATCACCTGACAGCATTATTTCACTATGATTAAAAAAACCCAGCAACACCAGAATTATCAGTTGTTTCAAGGATCTTATTTTACAAAAGATCATCTATTAAGATATACCAAACAGGGAGATCTGAACTGCTTGAAATACCTCATTCTCTCTGAAAGTCTAACAAAGCAGAGGAAAAAAAATACAAATCAACTGGTCATCCTAATTACATAACTTTTATCCAGAGACACTGTTTATTTGAATAATCAATATGCTTTTATCATCTTCAGAATGACAAGTCACACAGAACAATGTGGATAGTTTAATCAAAAGGTGAAAAAAGACAAACAAAAAAAAAAAACTTTTCCTGATGCAACAATGGATTGGGTTTTTTCTCAGGGGGTGAGATTATAGCCAAATCTGTATTCCCTACATCTTTCACAAAAGCAATGGGGCTGAACTTGTACAACTAACATGTTGAATTCATTTCAGTAGCACTTGCATTGCAATTTCACACATGCCTACTCAAAAGTAAGTCTGCTTTTTCTGCTCAAACCCCCCCCCCCCCCTACACAGTACTTCCAATTAACATAGATTGCAGTCTCAGTCATGAATACCTTTAGCTGACCTGGAATATTGTGCATTTTGACATGCAAGGATCTATTTATTTGGTATTTTTAAGCAACCTAAAGTAAGAATTTGAACATGCAGCACGTATCTAGGTAAAATGGAAGCATGCAAATGTCTGACCCATCAAACAAGGTAAAGCCTACGAACTAGGCATTGTAATCTCCCAGGTGCCTGGTACATCCTGCCCCTGTCTAATAATTACTTCTCAAAGACTGTCATATAAGGCTATTGATATTAACTGGTTGACAATTGCTCACAGCTGTGCAAACCTAACATAAGAGTAATAATAATTGTGTGCCATCAAGTCAACTCAGACTTACAGTGACCCTTTCTTTCCAGGATTTTCTAGGTAAAGAGTACTCAGAGGTGGTTTATCATTCCCTTCCTCTGGGAGCATCCTGGGATTGTGCAACTTGCCCAAGGCCACTCAGGCTGGCTCTACTCTCCCTTAAATAAGTAGAATTACTTTTTTTTTAGACAATAATGCTGAAAAACAGGTGCCTCTGGTGTTTGATTTATTTTAACAAATAAAGCAGATTGCATCTTAAAATCTGCTATATTGGTAACAACCTATACCACAATTTCATGTGTTGCATCAGAATAAGTCAGTGCCACGTATATTTATGCAGTATACAAGTGTAAGTGTATACTTGTGTCGCACAAGCATTGAGGATGGGAGTGGGTGGGAAATGGTCAAATCACAAACATTTGCATGCTGGCGTAATTGAAGGCAAACCCTTTTCTTGGCGAGTAGATTCTTTGGAGAGACAGATGAAGAATGTTCACTGGCTCCAGATCCTATAACCATTCAATAACAAAGGTAATCACATTCATTGAAAATGACAAGTTTAGAATATACAGAGTAATCAAGCCAAACTAAGCAAACCAAAGACCCAACTGATTCTCTGTTGAAACCCTTCCATTGAGATTAATAAATGTTTTTGGGTGAATTGTGCAGTCTTTTGAGAACTATGTAATGCATCCAGCACAGAATGCCAACTTCTCTTAGCATTTTGCATTATTTACAATCATATAAGCCCCAAAATGTCTAACTCATAATTAGGGATGCTATATAAAGCAGGTGCCGAAACAGCTGATGTCTGCATGATTTTTTTAAAAAAACTGCCTGGATCAGCATTTACTTTTGCAAAATAAAAAAGAATATTTAGCCTAACAGACACTCAAGCCAAGCCCCACAGAGAACTTCAGAATTGCTAAGGGGACCCAATCCTGGATCATCACATCACAGCCAAAATGTCTGATCAGAGCCCGCTATTCAGGCATTCTTCCAAGTGTTCTATTTATATATTTAAAAGCATCAGAAATGTAAGGCCTGGTAACAAGAATTACATGTCACAAACATCCTGAGCTTAGGAGTCATATGATGATTCATTCAATGGATCTACTCTAGTGCAACAGGATTTTTTGCCTTGTGTTACTTTCTTGTTACCATCTTATGTTATGAATTGTTACTTTCCATTGTGTTTTTAGGGAACCTTTAAGACTAGTAAGAATGAACTTGAAGGGTTCCTGTGAAAATGCTTCTAGCATTACCCCTTTAACATCATTTCTGAAAGAAACTGGAAAACTTACTTTTAACTCAAATAAACTTTCCTCTCGCTCATTGTTACTTTTTCAAATGTACCATTTTACCTTCTTATGACCCAGAAGTAACTAATTATATATAATCACTATTATATCCCAGAAGCAGGCAATTACATGTAATCAATCAAGTTTGACTTATAACTTGTTACTTCCAAATAAATCTCTGTTCTCAAAAGTAACAAGAAACCTCACATTCTCAGTTTAGGTGATTTGAGTTAGTAGCTAACTCTGGCAACAGAGTTTGATATAGTAAAGCAACTACTAGTGTGAGTTCACACAGTTGTATGCATTGCTGTGATGTTATGTCATCCTTGTTGTTTGAAAATCAGAACATATGGAAAAAAAATAGTGGACCTAATTTCTCCCTTTCCACCTTTCACTGCAATCATAAATGTAAAAACAACAAGTTGCAGTCACCATGAAGATATTAGATTAGTTTTAGTAAGTCTAGTTAGTTTGTGCTAAGCAAATAACAACACATAACTTCCATAGCAAGAGCAGCCTTCCTGTTTGCTATCCATTTGTGAAGTGGAAGATACCCATTTTTATATCTTATGAAAGAAGATGTCATTCATATTGGTAACAAACCAGTAACTTATCCCAGATCTCAGAAAACAGGCCCTCATCTCAGAAGCACAACGGTATGTTTTACTCATGTTTTCTGCAGCAAGAATATAAGAAATAAAAGAAGCGAGCTGTGTGGCCATTACAAAATACAAATGCAAGAATAGGTGATACCTTTATAGGCCACTAATAAAAAATAAAAAATCATACACTATGCAAGCTTTTGTGGGTAAATTCCCCTTCTTCAAAGCAAGAATATAAGATAGGATATAAAGAGTTCTCTGAGGCCATACACAATTCTCACTTGTGTTTGTGAAAATGCAGTAGCCATGTAGCATGACAAACCCTTTATTGAAATCCAGCAGAGCTTCCGAAGTGCAAGATAAAAGAAATAAATTAAAACTTGTAGGGTTCATATCATATTCTGATAATAGGCAGGCACCAAAGAGATCATCACCCCCACAAAATGAAAATCAAACACTATTCGGTTTGTTTCAAGACAGATCTGTGAACAACTCATCTGTTGTACCAGCTGAATACTGACCCAGTTAACAAAAGGTTGTTTGCATTATTATTACTTTTCTGCAGATGCCTCTTGAACTTACTTCTGCCTTGACTTTGTCTACACATTCAAGAAGGAAATGTAAGTACTTTGGAAATGCACGACTTAGGTAAAAAGAGCTCCTGCTTTATCTGTGATTCATTCATTACACAAATCAATGTGACCTGATAACAATCTCTTGTACTGTACTGAATGGAGGAGTGAACTAAAACATCCTCTGCCAGGAACATAAAGCCAAAGGAACAATCTTGACCCATAGTCAGAATAGCACAAATGGGTGTACCTTCTTAAGTGGAGCTGTGTCCCCCATACCCCACCTCTGGCTTTTTTTTCTCTTCTTCTGGAAAATTATTTTTCTTTGGGTATGGTAGACTGACAGTAAATGCAGTTCCAAACAGGGCTTTTATTATGCCACCCTCCTGCTTCATTCACTTAATTTCATGGGGATTTCAGATGATGTCTTCCACTATTAATCTTCTCTTGGTTTTCCACCATTTATTTTTCTTACTATGGAAAATCTTCTAGAACTAACATGATGAGACGTGTGTCTGGAAATGCCCGACACGTGTTGAACACAAGAGGTATGGTTGTTATTTCAATGTTTAATCTTTTTTTCCTATTACTTTTGGGAACAAAAAATAAATGCTGATATAATGCAGCTCTCCCAGACATCTACAGATACATCCTGATCCACCTTCTGCCTGCGACTGTTCGAGATGTTGTTCAAATGATTATAAAAGAAAGAATATAGCCAAAACAAGCATAACAAACAGGTAGACCAGACAAATACATGGCCTTAAGAAGTAGAGAAGCAAATCAACATTTGCTCAGGTCCCTAGCATTTAAGATTTTTCACACCTTTTTGGCTTACTGTATGGGAAAAAGCTGTGTTGCCTTAGCAACTAATGGCTTTTTTGAAGTATGAAGTCACAAAGATACAGAGGTCTTTCAAAATACATTCCAATCATCATTTCAAGCATGCCATATGTAGACACACTTCACAAAACTAGTGAATAGAATCTTTCATATTTTTTGTCCTTCACCCACTTTTAGTTCTGATGTCGTTTGGAACTGCATCATCTAATGTTGATAGCTTCCCAAAGACATTTATTATTATTTATATACATTTAAACAGAATTAGCTCCCCAAATGGAACATGACCTCCTTTTAATAAGTGTTTGGTAGGAGTGTATGGAAAAACTGAATGATATTGCTTAGCCAACGAATAATGTAATTTAGGAAATAAATTCTAGTTAGCATTTATCACCTACTTGCTCTGACTGAAATGACATTTTTTGTTGTATGGGAAATGCAAAAATAATAACAACCATGAATTGACTACAGGTCTCATCCTGCCTTCATGTTTTGGAGACAGATTTTTGCACTGGAACTCAAGCTGACTGACACCATGATACCAAGGAGGCACTACCTTGAGAAGGGCTTTTCTTTTTTGGTAGCCACCTGCCTCAACCTCAGGTAGTGGGCTCTGTCTTCAGTACCACAAAATATGGGTGGGTGTGTAACTTAGTCCTGGGTTTCTTCCCTCTTAGTATCCTATAACAAAACTGAGGGAATTCAAGCTTCCCCATTCAACATTTTCTGATGGACAAAACAAAACACCCACTAGGAGTATCACTTCTGGTGTGGTTGTCACAAACAAGGTGAGAATCAAGTGGCAGAATTCTAAAGCAGTGAAATGGACAGGACCTCCTCAACTTGGAATTGTTGAAATCTGTAACTTCTTTTTTTAAGCCCCTGCAAATAAAGCACAGGTAAAACTGCTGGATAGCTCACTGAAAGTGGTAGGGAATTCGATTCCCCACTGTGCCTCCTAGACAGGGGGTTGAATTCATGATTATTTGGGTCCCTTCCAGCTCTGGTGCTCTAAAATTATTATTATTGTTATTGTTGTTGTTGTTGTTGTTGTTGTTGTTATATTTGGGAGGGATTCTAGCCTGCGCATTGGGTGCTGTGCTATTTTGATTTGCAGGCAACCTTGTTTAATTGTACAGGGCAGGGGCAGGGATCCTGCAACTCACAGGGCATATGCAGCCTCCTAAGGCCATTTTTGAAGGTCACAGTTGCCACAACAAAAATCCAAAAAAACTGAGGAATCCTGCCTCCTGGGGGGAACACATATCTCATCTAAAATAAGCCATACCCCTGAAAACTTTTGTTTAATATACAATTTGTTTGTTTCTTTTTAAAGGGGGCTCTTCTGCTGACTTCTGTTTTTATATGGAGGGGATGGTGCAGCCTGTGGAGGGACCTACAGTAGGTGCAGAAAAATTGTGCTCTGCGATTCCTTACCCTTGTATACAGCACTATTAAAAATAAGCTCTGAGGTTACACTATATTTTGCAGTATTTGTATACCAGGATTAAACCCTACATTGAAAAAGCTTTGTTTCTAAGAAGTCTCACGAGCTCCCTCACTCTCCTGTCACTGGGGACTAAGTTTGATGTTGCTGACCATTTTAGTTTATATATAATTATAAAGTAAACAGAAAACTTCCTAAAGACTTACATTTAACTAGTTCAATGAACTTTGCCAATTATTTTATATCTAACATGTAGCTAACTTTTTCCAAATGGCAATGAGGCTGACATTTTAACTCTGTTTCTTTCAGAGTTAAAGAAGCTCTGTTTCTTTCAGAGTTAAAAGTAATGCCATAGCTGTTAACGTGGTTATCTGTTACCACATTACATTACCACAATGGGGGTGGTGGTGGTGGTGGTAACAGAATACATTTTTTGGTGAAATAACTTAATGTCCTGTAACATTATTATTTTAGTACAACAAAAAAATAGAAGTCACTTTCTTGATTTTAAAAACACTGGAGATTGCTTGGTGGGATTTCGAGATATTTTGCTATTTTTAAATGTATTTTTGAAAAAAAAAGATATATTAATAAAATATTATTAACATGTTACTCCTAGAGTAAAATGTAGCAGCTGATATGCTACTTTGGGAACATAATGCCTACCACATTAAATTTTAAAATGATATTCCAACCTCTGCTTTCTCTTTTAAGAAAATGCAACAGAAATAAAAATAGCAAGGAAGTGACACTACCATGTTTCCCCGAAAATAAGACAGGGTCTTATATTAATCATAATAGGGCTTATTTTCAGGTTAGGTCTTATTTTCGGGAAAACAGGGTAGATATTGGGAATCAGGTTGCCACATCAATCTGTTGCAACAAAAACAACAGTTTGTAGCATTTTAAAGAGTAACACAATTCATTTAGTATAATGTTTTATGGACTGAAGCATCCACCATTAGATGGAGTGGCCTACAGTAAATGAAAACATGTGCCAAATGTAAAGAATTAGTATCTCCAGTTTATGAATGTGGGATCTTGTGCTTTGATGAGTGCTCCTTCAATCCCCTCATCCAGGTCATTTATGAAGATGTTGAAGAGCACTGGGCCCAAAACAGAACCTTGAGCGACTCCACTGCACACTTCCCTCCACGTAGATGTGGTTCCATTGAGGACCACACGTTGAGTGTGGTTGGTCAGCCAGCTGCAAATCCATCTGGTACTTGCGCTGAGTATCCCACTTTGTTCTATGCAGAAGTAGGTTGTGGTCTACTTTATCAAATGCCTTACTGAAGTCTAAGTATACTATATCCACTGTGTTTCCTTGGTCCACTAATTTAGTCACTTTATCAAAGAAAGCAATAAGATTTGTTTGGCATGACCTGTTCTTAACAAACTAATGCTGGCTTCTAGTAATCACCTTGTTATTTTCTAGGTGCTCACAAATTTGCTACTTGATTATTTTTTCTGGGATTTTCCCAGGTATTGGTGTCAAGCTGATTGGTCTGTAGTTTCTTGGATCCACCTTTTCCACCTTTTTGAAGATTGGAACCACATCAGCTCTTTTCCAGTCCTCTGGCAGTTTGCCCATGCTCCAGGACCTCTCAAAGATTTTATTCAGTGGTTAACTGATGAAAAATTAGTAAGCGTCTGGGATTTTCCTTTGCATGGTATCACTTTACAAATGGTGCTGGTCTGAAATCCAGTTTCAGAGTTATACTTTTTTTGGGGGGGGGGCTGTCCCCCTTTTTAGAATTGCTTTGTAGAATATTGATTTGCTCTGATGCACAATAAAATAGCTGGACTACTGTGCAGCCATAATATTGTAGAGGAAATAAAAGGGTGGCCAAGCTGCTAATAAAGCTGCTGCTGTAGTTTGTTGTCACTTATAGTAGTAGTGCCAAATGTGAGAATCCTCTCAAGAAAAAAGAAGAAAGTTGTGCTGCAACCATTGCTAATGGTGACCCCCATTTCTGAGAAATGCTGTAGACTATTTTCTTCCCACTGAGAACTTTGGTGAAATACTTCCTCCATTTCACTGCCCCAAATAGGGCAAAGAATTTTGAAAGGCTGTTTTTGTAGAGTTAGAGCTTTAACACCTAGCTTGATGAAACGCTCCAAAGAACCCAAAGGGTTGAACCACATTTTGTAATACTTGAGTTAGCCTAATAATCCTAATAGTCTTGTAATGTATCCAGGTGGCTAACATTTATAGAAACATAGAATAATTGAGCTGGAAGGGGCCTGTAATGCCATTGAGTACAACACCCTGCTCAATGCATATACAAGCATCTAGATATATAGAAAGAGAGAGAGAGATGGATTAATGTATCATAACCCAGTTTATCTTTTTGACAGAGAATGTTTCTCAACTTATAGTGACAGCAAAATAAAAATTGGCCAGAATCCTGTTGGTGACCACATGAGGTTTCCTTAACATGCTGCCACTAACGGGTGCATATTACTCATGTGCCTGGTCACAAACCTGATTGCACAAACAAGATGCACCCTAGCATCTTGTCAAGTGGCTGCAATTAGCCATGCCAAGTTATGTAAACCTTATGTAAACAACAACTGAATTCTGGCCATTCTGTAATAATAACACGAAAGCTTACTTAATAATAAAAATCAGTAATGTTTGAAGATGGTGAAGAACAGAATGAGGATAGTGTGACCTTCTCAAACTTAAAAATGCAAGGAAAAGCACTGGAAAACAAAAGATGGACAGATCAGTGGCAAAGCAGACAAAAGTTGCACACACTGAAAAACCTTTTGAGAAGTGGAAAACAGAAGCCTCTTGATGATAATACAGCGGGCTCATTTAGTGTTCCAGCAGCCTTCTCTGTCTTCCATCACAACAGCTTTTGACTTTTATCTGAATTCCAACTCCAGACAAACAACTGATTCTCTTCATCTTCAGATGAAATACAATCCTGAGGCAAAGGATTGTCCTAAATTTTGTACCAAAAGAAGTTTGTTGTAAGAAAGAAAGGGGGGGAAATGATATTATCAAGATGATGACTTTGCTGAAAGGGTTCAGAGATACACAGGTAGTCAAGCTACACATGTTGCCTCTTTCATTCAATGTCTTGTTTTCTTTGGATGAATCAGCTGGGGAAAAGGTAATTGTAGGACAAGGGAAGTCATGTCGGTCCTATAGGCCTCTGAATTTTATAGGTATTATGTACATTTGTTTAATCATATGTGTATCTGTGAGTAGACAGAAATTCAAGGATGTGAATACTTTTGTCCTTTATTCTCTGGATATGAAAAAAGAATTATTGATTTTTTTTAACATGTAGAAGGAACCACAGGAACAGCAAATGGCACAAAATATATTCCATCACACAAAGCTGTAGAAAGTTGTACATATTTATAAATACTGCTGCTGGAAAAAAGCTATGTGGGTATGCTGAACCACCAGAAAGAGAAACAAGCGAATCATAAATTAAATTAAGACTGAATGTGCCCTAGAAATACAATGATGAAACAGAGGCTGTCATACTGGGGCTGTTGTATTCTGGGCACATCATGAGAAGGCAAGATTCTCTGGAAAATACAATACAATAATGGTAGGAAAAGTTGAAGACAGCAGAAAAAGAGGAAGGCAACAACAACAACAACAACAACAAATGAATTAGTGGCCTCCGAAAAAAGGTCATGTTATTAGCAGCTCTGTTCAAGTCTTGCAAAATAAAGGCCCATGGTTTCCTCTATTAACTTTTCCTGGATTTTTTTTTTAAATGAGTCTTGTATAGTAAATATGAT
This sequence comes from Intellagama lesueurii, assembly GCA_037013535.1. Taxonomy (NCBI): domain Eukaryota; kingdom Metazoa; phylum Chordata; class Lepidosauria; order Squamata; family Agamidae; genus Intellagama; species Intellagama lesueurii. Next base: position 80,644,129 of record JBAJHW010000001.1, on the reverse strand, counting down.
GACCTCAGTTTAATCATCTCTAATCTAGATAGAGTTCAGGCTTGATTCGCTCTAACATCCACTTATGTATATTTCTGGTTCTCCATTATATCCATAAAGCTCTCCTTCAAAACCACTTTTCAAATATATCATCTCCCACTCTGCAGCTTTCTTCACTGTCAGCTCTCACATCTGTACATAGTAATCAGGAACACCGTCATATAGATGATTTGGCCTTGGTTTCCAGTAATACTTCCTTCTCTTAAGGATCTTTTCTATTTGCTTCATAACTTCCCTTTCACATCTCAGGTCTCTTCTGATTTCTTGCCTGCAGTTTCCATTCGGATTGATGACTGAACCAAAGTATCTTTGTAACTACTTTGGTTTCTTCACTGTCAACACTAAAGCTGCATAATTCTTTGGTAATCATGATTTTGTCTTATGTTCACTAATGTTCAATTGTCATCTTGGTTTTGCACTTTCTTCTTTCACAGTCATCTGTAGTTGTTTCAAGTTACTGCTGATTTCTGCCAGTAATACAGTGTCATCTGCATATCTTAAATTATTGATATTTCTTTCACACATTTTCACTCCTTCATTTGAAGCTAATCCAGATAATCCTTGCCAAATGCCTTTTATTCCACTAATTGTCAGGTATCAACTCCATTTCAGTTAGGCAGTTTTTAGTAAAGGTTGCAAAACATTATTTTATGGTACTATAGAGCTGTAGAAATATTGATGTTTCTGCTAAATTATTAGTTCATTGAGGCTTTGTTTTTCATTTCACACACACACACACACACACACACACACACACACACTGTATTATGTGTGCATGTGTGTGATGAAACACATATTGTCTGCACTGGAAAAGATAGACAGTGGGTCAATCACAATTTTGTGTTCAAGGTAGTTTTTATAAACATAGTAAGTGCTGAATTATCAAATGGTGTTTGAGCTCCCCTGCTACTTAATTTAGTTAAAATTTTAGTTAGAAATTAGATGGTTTAGTGTACATTTAAGGGACTACAGACTTTTGGTAAGTCTAATTATACTACTATACTAAACTACTAATTATTCATTCATTCATTCAGAGATTTTGGGGGTGGAGTAGAGGTAAATATGAAATTATAATCCAGAGTTGTCTTATTGCAACTACCAACACTCCATTCTCCACATTAGCTGAAATATATGGAGAATTAGAAGAGACTAAAGACTTACAGAAGGTCTGAGAGCAAATCAGTGGTTCTGATGTCATTAGTGCCAGATAGTATGGGGAGGGGGCAAGAAATCTGAACTATTGATCCTGACATTCAAATTTCTCTACCATCACATATTCCAGTAGATTCTTACTTAATGTGTTAAATGAATGGGTGGGTAGACAGATAGCTACATACTGATTGGAGTAAGAAGTGAGGTAAGTCATAATATGTGAAGAGCTGAATAACTGAACAACCAGTTGAGAGTTTCATACCTGAAGAACTAAGACATTTTTTGATACTGCCATAATAACCAGAAAGATAATAGTGACCCAAGAGGCATACTCCAACTTAGATGAATTATGCAAAGAAGAATCCTTTTTCAAAATCAACAACTTAAAGACAAATAAGTATAAAGTGATACACACTGGAAATAACTGCTGGTGGTTTAGGTATCTGGTTGCTGAGCCAGAGGTTGAGAATTTGATTCCCTGCTGTGCCTCCTTGACAGGGGATGGACTTGATGATCCAGAGGATCCCTTTTAGCTCTGCAGTTCATTGGATAAGATTATCCAATTAAAGTGATGCATTGCTAGCTAATTTGTAACTTCAAAATATGCCATTAAAATGCTCTATGCAATCTAATTGAGGATCAAACCCAAAATTGAAAAAGACATATTACAAATTCTGCTAATAGAGTTGCCAGGTTTCAGTTCTGGCTAGAATCTACAGTCTCAAAGAATGGTGATGCTTCTGTGGGTCTCCACACAGGACGACAAATCTCGACACAAGTGGTGCTGGGCAAGGAGAAAGACTGGTTTTACTGTGTGTGGTGACTTCAATGCCTGGATACCCATCTCCTCCTCACCCCCAACTGATGTCAAAGCTCACTGGTTCAGCACACAGATGGTTTGTATGCATGTTACATGTATAATGTATTCCTTTATGTCAGAGACCCATATTTGCACAAGCCATCCATTTTGCCATTCTGTCTCTAACACAGAGACATTTTGCAAATGTTACACAAGGGTCTGTTCATTCTTCTCAGGTTTTGAATATGTTGACCTAGCAAGCCAAGTTACTAATACTCGAAAAAGTGATTCTCTAGAGGTGATATTCTATTAAAAGAGCAGTCGAGTGAACTGTAGCCATCACTATAGCACAGTGTGTTAACAATTACAAGGAAAATGACAAGAAAGAGAGAACCAGCGGGCCCACATGACATCTTGAGGCATCAGATAGAGAAACATTTTAAAGAGGAACTTGCTTCTCCAGCACACAGGCTAAGTGTTACTATGCCTTGCACCCTGGTGTGATTATAGCAGATCTGATCTATGCATCAAAGCATTTGGAAAAACAAATAGTAATGCCCTCATGCCAAGAGGGAATGTGTGCTAACAAAAGGGAGCATCCTTCTGTCTTACTTTTGGTGGGAAAGGGGGAGGCATGGGTTTTTTGTAAATCTAGGATTTCCAGTCCCAGAAGTAACCATAGAAGGCCCCTGACAGGGACTAGGAATTCTGGGACTAGGAAAAGGGAAATGAGAAGGCAAAGCAGATGTCTTTCTGCCACCATTATCTGCTGCACTCCACATGGTTTGGCTAGAACAGAGGACAGAATGCCCTCGCAGTCACACTGCTTCCTGGGAGTTGCCTCACTGCTCCATGGGAGGGTGAGTAGCTCCTCCTATAGAGTCTAATGGGTAGCAGAGACTGTCCCACCCATCAACCATTAGGGTGATGCCTGGAAGCAGTGTGAATGAAGGGAACATTCCCTTCTGCTTATCAGCTAATACATATGGAGAGAAGCATAACATGGAGGTAGAAAGACATCTGTTTTGCCACCTGGTTTCTTTCCTCCCAGTCCCAGAAGTCTGCTTTCAGGATTTTAGGGAAGTTCTGGAACTAGAAGTCCTAGAATTGTGAAAATTCTATCCCTAGAAAGGAGTTACTGACAGGAAAAGGCATTCACTCATACAGTCCATCACCTGCATTCTGAAGTGGTACAGGCTGAGAGCTATGCCATGTTTTTGATTTACTTGTGTATTTTGATTTACTTGTGCATGTTTCCTAACATGCAGCATAATTCCAAGCAAAAAGGCTTCATTAAAAAGAATTTACAGGTAAGTGTATATGAGATTACAGTCTAAATCAGATTGCCAAGACTCCAGTCAAAATTATATAAGGGCAGAGTCATGCCTTCTCGTTTTTGCTTTCCATTTCATTAAAAATGCAGAGTAATGCCTTGCTTATATAATGCAATATTTATATTTATTTTATTTTGGTGTAAGACCAAAGCGAGTATGAATCACCTCCTTGCATGAAAAGCAAAACAATCATAGTCTACTTCAAAGCAACTAAAGTTTTGGAAAACACTTCATCTTTTCATACTGCTCGATAAAAATTAAAAGAAACATAGCTGAGACTTCAATATATTACACAGAAAAGTGTGATGTGTACAATTTGGTACATACCCAGACCTTCAGATTCAAATAGACAAGTATCATCCACTCCCACATCTCTGCACCAGGATAAGAAATTTGCGGTATTATCTCTTGCAAAAAAAGATCCAGATGGTGCATTGGCTTTGCAGGGAATTTTCCTCACTGGCATGATCTGTAATAGAAAGAAAAGGGTCCTCTCGCTGTAAATACACATTGTTGATTCATTGGTTAGGCAAAACTGCCAGTTTGATTGGTGACCAAATGCAAGCCTGAACTATAGTAGACTCTTTGAATCAGTTGCTGAATGATGAGCAAACTTTACTGATTCACTGGGGCTACTCTAGGAACTCTTGGAACTACCAGTTGGATTCATACCAATGTTCTTATTGCCTAGGGTAGTATGACACCCTAGTCACACAAGGGAAATGTTCTGTAGTTTTTCTGACACTTTCCATATCTATGTTGTATTGGATTACAGTCATGTGATATATATACCGGTATGAACGTCCCAAACACTTTTAGCTGTGGTGGTCTATTCCTCCTATTTGAATTAATATGGCCAGCTACTCAATGTTGCCGGTTTATTTTCTCTCTATCCTCAACAGTCCATTTATGCCCTCAATTTAAATTTTTTTTAGTTTTATCGATATCGATACAAGTCTAAGGGGTTTTCTGAGATCTGTCCTCTGTTGCATTGGTTGATCCTGCAGAAATGCATTGCACACAATGGACACTGGACCACCATATGTCACTGTATATCCACTGGACGCTGGAACACGGAAGTCAAGCTTCACAGGTATAATCTATCTAAAAACCTAGGCATAGGTTCACCCAGTTATCAATTTAGGGGGCTATGAATACAAAAAAGGCACACTCTCAGCAGTAAGAACAGTAGGCTCTACCTACACATTTGAACACACAGGCAGTTAGGAAGGGGTGACTGTAAAACCTTTTCCTTTCCATGCAGCCAATGATGATGACCGCCCTCAGCTCGATGTATCATTAATATGGACTTTTTTTAAAAAAATCCTGGCTGTAATGTACTTTTAGCAACATATCAGTGTACCAGACAAGACAGGAAAAAATAATAATATGCAAACCACAGTAATGGTAGCAACCTTACAGCCTTTGCCTCAGAAAAGAAGCGGGGCAGGTTGTACACACAGGCAAACCCAGTAAGGAATGCACCGGTACAACAGAAGTACAGAATAACACAAGCCTCTCGGGGACTGAAAAATAAACTGCAGTTACATTACTGGCAGGGAAAATGTTTCAATCTTGACTGTGAACCGTGTGACCAGGAAAAAAACCCACTGTGATATAATTGATTGATAACTAGAGGCCATTTCTCTCGTGTGACCAGGGCCTGAGTTTAAAGATCTATCAGGCTGTGTCTATCATGAACATTCTTCCCATCTTACTGAAGATCCTTACAGACCATGATTAACCTACTCATGAAAGGCTAGAGATTCAGAACGGCTAGAGATTAACAGGTATAGAAATAGTCAAATTCAACAGTTTCCATCTGATGCTAACTTTTAGGTTCTAGGTATAAAAATCTGCTAAGCGCATGCATTAGAAATAGTTGGAGTGAGCTATTCAATGTTTTCTCATCCCTCAGCAAGTGGGACTAAAAATAAATAGCTATACTACAGCTTGGCTATTAAAGTGATTTATTGAGTATCTGCTTCTGTTCTGGAACTGGTTATTAATTCAAGATTTTATTTAAGCCAAGTACTAGGAAGCACAAGTGATGACTGCAAAAGCTTCCAGCTTTGTGTCCAGGTGTAGATTGCTTGTGGAGGGAAGGAATACAAAACAATTTCATATAATTCTTGGAAGTACCACAAAACACTGAGGAGTGGGGTAAGCCAAACAACAACATGGAATGGAACAAATTCAACATCAATGAGTACAGGAAACTAATTACACTGATATACTATTCTAGTTGAAAGGGTCATTTGTCGCATTGCAGTCATTTGGGTAACAGGCTGGACATTGCTAGAGGCACCTAAGAGCTTACTTTTGGGACTTCTTCCCAATAGAAGTCAGACTGGCTCCATTATCATTCTCCTTCTACAGCATGGTTAAAGTTGCATTATGCCTTCTGGTTATCAAACGTGCTTTTAATTTCTTCTTAAAGAATATTTTATGTATCTTATTGCACATCACTTTCGGGATCCAGGTGGGAAAAAATGGTTCATGAATAATGGTAATAAATAAATAAGAACTGAGTAAAACTAATTGTTAATCCTAGCTAGAGTGGACCTATTCATAAGTGTTGACTTAACAAGTGTCATCAATTCAGTAGGTCTTCTCCAACAATGAGATTTAGCTCAGTATATATAGCCTGGGAAGCTCAGGCCGCAGTTTGAGGCATTCTCACACATGGCTCAGGCATACGCACACCACATCACAACATGGTTCCAAATCCCTCCCTCTCAACACACGTTTTGTCTGTGTCACCAGCAAACCAGATGGCAGCCTGTCGACAAAAACTATATAGCTGCTCACTGCCTGGAGCAATCTCCATAAAGAAGTAACAGCAAGTTTGCGCAATATGACAGCCATCTTGTGAGAAATACTATTTTCTTTATTATCAATCAAGGTGTTGATAATGCACCTAGAAATGCAACAAATACCTGCTTAACCAATGACAATTTGCCATTATGACTAACATGATTTCCTTTATACAAGCATAAATTGCCAAATTCTGGCCATTGCCTTTGCAAACAAAAAAGGTTTTCAATGGGCACAGAAAAAAAAATGCTGTATTAGTGCCAGCCAACCTCCATAAAGAGAGCATTCTATATAGTTGGGCAGCATAGGCAAGAAGGCTCTCTCTCCTTTGTTCATACATAAATCCTATTCAGCTTTAATAAGCCATGTTTACTGCACATGAAATAAAAGGAGTATGTTGGCCTTGCCCATCCCTCTGTTATTACTTTCCTCACATGAAACTGAGTATCTGGAGACCTTGGAGGCTCTAAATGTGAACCAAAAGACCACTGCTTTTTCAGCATTCTGGCTCAAGTGTAGAACATCCAAAGATGCAGCAGGGTCTCTTCTTTAGACTGTCATTTTTGCATGACAAAAGTGGTGGATGAAGAGGTAGCATGTTTGCCTCATCACATGTGGTGTGCACATGCTTTATAAAGGCCCCAATAAGGCTATAGCTGGCTGGATAGCTCAGTGAGTTGGGTACCCGGCCAGGTTGGGAGTTCAACTTCCCACTGTGTCTCCTGGGAAAAGAGCCAGCCTGTGTAGTCCTGGGCAAGCAAAAGGTCTTAGAGTATCCTCAGAAGAAGGAAATTGTAATCCACTGCTGAGTACTCTATATGTAGAAAACCCTGGAAAAGGCCATTGTAAATCAGAAACAACTTGATGGCATGTAAATAAACAGAGCTATAATGCATCCAATGCACTTGGGGAAGAACTCACCTTGGCGATCTTAAGTCACGGGCAGGTTTATATTGGAAGGTAGGCCTGCAGGTATTTGGATCCCAAGCCACGTATGTTTTTAGACCTCCATGAACACCAGCACCTTGAATTTAGCTCAATATTTGGCTCATGGTGCTCCTGCAGAATCAGTATAATATGATTCTACCTGGTTATGCAATTAAAATTCTGGTTGCCGTATTCCACAATTACTTATAGCTTCCAGATAATCTCTTATGTTACAGGAATCTGGAAGTTACTCTTGGGAAATTGCAAAAGTGTGAATCACTGCAATCAGACAATCCTTGCAAGAGTCAAACCTAAGTAAAACACTCTCCTAGACATTAAAGCGGCTTGATCCTCAAGAAGTAGTCCAAGACATAGATGTGCTCTAGAGATGGGGACAAATACAAAAAATGGCGATTTGTTTTGATCCGTTATTCATCAAGGTTAACGGATCAACGAATACGAATATACGAATATTCTTCGATGAATCGATGGATCGATTCATCTGCACTTTAAATGGCTACAACACTGGCCCCCAACCACCTAGAGACACCAAATTTGCCGGGAAGTTTCCTCAGATGCTTTTCTACAACTCCTGAAAGTTTGGTGAACATTGGATCACAGAGTTATATAGTCACAAAGAGGACACCCCCAGGAAAGCTCCCCCCAGGTACTTAGAGAATCCAGAATCACAACGGAGCTTCCAATGTCTTTCCCCAACATGCCTGCCAACTTTGGTGAAGATTGGATATCGGACATCCGAGTTATTCACCCACAAATTGGGTCCCCCCCAGGAGAGTTTACCACACAGGCACAGAAGCCCATTCTGCCTACCGGCTGCCGATCAACTAATCAGAAGCCGATAGGCAGCCACCCCCCCCCCCACAGGCAGCCACCCCAACAGCCTATCCCCACTTCCCCTTAAGGCAGGCTAAGGGAATCCAGGCTGCCCTTTGCAAAGATGGTAGCTGCAGCTTCCCCACCCTAAATGAAGCTGCAGCCACCATCCTTGCAAAGGGCAGCCAGTCTCCATTTTTACATGTGTGGCTCCGAGGCCAGAAGACCTCGGCAGCAGCGATTAAGGTAAGAGGGTGTCAGTGGGGGTTGGGTCTAAGGTAGGGAAAGGAAGGGGGTGGGGGTAGGCTGTGGTATTGGGTGGCTGTGTGGGGTGGTGGCTGCCTTTCTGCCGCCGATCAGCTGACTGGCAGACAGTAGGCAGAATGGTGTTTTGTTTTTTGTTTTTTTAAAATACGAAGGATGAATAAAAATGGGTAAATATTCGTCCCTTCGTATTCGTGGGGGTATCTGGAACCCACAAATACGGATCGACGAATATTTAACGAATCAGCTATATTCGTCGGAAAAAGCGATCTATTTTTTATATTCATCCCCATCTCTAATGTGCTCATTCAAGGAAAGTCCAACCTCATTTAGAATCAGCAGCTCACTGGATGTGAGAACTGCTTCCCCCAAGGCTTCCATCTTGTTGGAAATTCAGCTTCTATTTTATTTATTTATTTATTTTATTTTTTTATTTTTTTATTTATTATACTGCCATCTGTCACACAATTACAACCCTTTTCTGTGACCACACACATTATCCTTGAGATTGGAATACTAGCATAGAAATCCAACTACCATAAAATGAGCATAATAATGGGTTCTTATTTATGTTCAGCCATATTCATAATAGGATTAGTCCCGTCTGTGCTCTCATAATCATTCTGCCTGTTTCCCAACTACATATCCCCAGTAAACCAATGCCATGTTTAGGTCTGTAACAGGAGCCCACAAGGCAGATTGAAGCACCTACAAAAGTTTCAGATAAACAACCTGTTGTTCAATGTCTGAAACTCAGCTGTAACCTTTTCTTCCTCCTGAGCACAGACTATGTCACCCCAGGCTCCACTCCTCTAAGGCTTAAAGAGAAAGGCCTCAAGCTTGGAGCCGAACATTTCATCTCTTTATGAGTTTCTACTGACCAAACTGCTGGCAGATGGGTTCTAGGATTATGGTTTCTCCAAAAGGAATACTGGAGCTAGCGTTTGGAGCCATCTGCACAGGTTCAAGTTAATGGATCTTAGGCTCTGGGGTCTGTCATTCTGCTTGGGCCTGGTGTTTCCTTTGTTGTTTTCCCTCATTTCTCTGCCTTCAACTAAATCACTGCTGGACTCCTGGGTTGTTACACTCAGGGAATTAATTCCTAGATAGCCTTTCCTGGAAAACCAGGATGATCTCTTATACCTCGATAGGAACTGCATGAACATCAGCCATCATAACTAATAACTCTCCAAGAACACTCTGTAATCCCTCAAATTCCATAGTCTCTTAAGGCTGACCATCTTAACATTTACACCATTCTAATATTTCTGGCCGTTATCTCTTTAAAATCTAGCAGGAAATGCTGTGACTATGAAAAATTGGTCCCACTCTCTCAAAATCAGAGTTCTTGTCTCGCATACAGTTGAAAATACCATGTCAGCTGACTTCTACTATGAAGCTCTGTGACTGTCCTTTAAATAGTTATTGTCTCCAAGTGCTGTCTACTTCACAGAGTTTTGATACAGATTCAGATTTGAGCTATACCCTCCATGTAAGAAGGGAGATATGTGAATGTCACTTAATACAATCACTCAGACAGCTCAATGCACTTATTATGAGCCATTAAATAACTTCCAACTTGTGTGATCTAACAGGGCTTTCAAGATATGTGGGATGTTCAAGGTGTGGTTTACCCACCAGTGAGTTTTCATGAGTGGAAATTTGAACCTAGGTCTCTTGAGCCTAGTCTGACACTTACTCATTACAGGCCAGCACTCAAATTGCAACTTCCCCAAGATAAAAAAATATAATGCAATATGACAAAAATGCAACCAACATAACTAAAGTTCTGCCCATACCACCTATTATATCAACAATAACTGCCTTTGTAATGTTTTGTTGGCCACCTTTTCTCATGATAATTTCTGCTTCCAACTAATTTTATGTCAGTTGAGAAACTACAACCCATATGTCTTCCTATTTTGAGGTTAGGTTGCCTGGCATCTTTCTTTCTTTCTTTCTTTCTTTCTTTCTTTCTTTCTTTCTTTCTTTCTTTAATGGTACCCTGCAAAGTTATAGTCTCCCTATGGAGATGTTCCAGGTAACTGATCTGACTAAAATTCAAGTTGCTTCCAGGTTAGTAGGTCTTTTTTCTGGAAAGGAGGTCATTTTTAAACTCAGATTTTAAAAATAAATGAGCTGGATGTCACTGTAATAATAGCTATATTTTCATGCTTCCACTGTCCTTCTATCATTTATCAGAACTGAAATTTGATTTTTCTTAATGTGTGTGTGTTTTTTTAATCTTTAAAATGTAATTTCAGCCTGTCCAGTGTGAGGTCTGTTCTTCTTCCTAGTCTGTCTTTTGGAGGCTTAATTGCTTCCTGTTCAGTCACAATATACTTAAAACTGACCCTTTAATTTGTCAGTTCTCATTGCTTCATAGGAGGGCTTTAATTGCTGTTTTCTTCTCCATAGCCAGAATAATTGCTTGCTCATTTGGGAACATTTGTTATTATTTCAAACAACTGTAATAGTGAAATAATACGGAGTGAAATAAATGAATGAATGTGTGACTGCTCTGGCAATAAGCAGGAAGCTGGAAATTATAACCCTTTCCAAGTAATGGAATCTAACTAATTAAAATGTAGATTTGTGAATAATGTAGCTATGTATGACCAGTGAGAAATGTCATAGAAATGATGGAATTATAAAGTCATTGACTTTGAAGGACCCAGGAGGAAAGTAGTAAATGCACGCTTGAAGGATCCTAGAGGAAAGTATCCCAATGAAGGAAAAATAGGAATTTTCCTGAATGGGACTGATATTTGAGTAAATATGTATTGGGGCTAGTCTTTGGAGATGGCTATTGGAAGTGCCATGCAATACTACCACTTCTTGGTTTTGCTTCCAGGAGCTCAGAGCTACAGCAGCACTGAAGAGTCCTGGAGTGAAAGAAACCTATGGGTCCAAATTATTATGAACAGGAACTACCCTCAAGCATTTTCACTTCACCTCCTAGAGGCTCTTACAAAGGGGACACCCACTAATGGTACCAAACATGTCCAAGAACCCCCAATAACACAGTGGTATACTTTTTTCCTTGAAATGCCTATTTGCACTAAGGGGGGGGGGGGGGTTCTTGTCATGGATATCAGTACAGCCAGAATATTGCTCTGTGACTTAAATGAAAGTAAGATTAAACTTATACTGAAGGACTGCAGGGAAATATCTCTGTTTTCTTCTCACCTAATAAATTTCCAACCACCTAAAAATAACTAAGAAAGTCCTTTTTATTATTCTCAAATCTGTTAACTGTAAGTTCTAACTCTGAAATATGAATACTGTTATTTAAGGAAGGTTTGGTTCTCAAGTGCTTTTTTAAACTTTTTTTTAATGACTTGAATTTCTCCAAAGTGTTTTGGAACAGATCATTCTGACATAATTAGGTTTCCATATGGCAAATGTGACTTTTGTTGACATAGTAGAGTATAGCCACAGTTACTTTAAAACAGCAGTGCACACAATTGCTCCTATCAAATATCACCAAAAAAATGTAAAAAAATAATTCCCCAGTCTCACTTTTTTTACAGGCCTGTCTTACTGATGTGCATGCAGGAGGTTTAATGCAGGATGTGAAAGTGTGAGTGAAACATATGATGTCAACCTGGAAAAATGTGGTCAGGTTTGCTTCTGCACCCCCAAGAGGAGCTACGGTTCTATGAAATCACATGGAAAAAGAAATATATTGATATAATTTTTCCAAAAGCGATTCCATAATTTTGTTTTAAAATGTTTGCTTTGTGGAGACTCAAGGCATATTTTAAAATCTGCTGTAAAGAGAAATAATCCTTTATTTCACTACAAATTCCTGTGAATCCATAAATCCTGAAACAGTAAGAGTTGTGGTTAGCCAGGTAGTTTATCAGGAAAGGACCATTATTCTCTCGGTCAGTTAGGTTATTAAAATATGACAATTAATCTTTCTTCAGCATTGCAGTAATAATTGATACTATGATATAATTAACTGACTATAGAAAATAAAGACTTCTGGTATCTCCGATCTTTTCTTGTAAACACTTCCTACATCTGAGGAACCCTGTCTTTTCTGGTTCCTGAAGTCCATCTTCGTAGTGTTCCTCTATGAGCTAATGAACATGTACAGCAGAATCTGAGGGATGAGCTTTTCTCGGACTGTCCCACTTGAGACTGCAGGTACCTATAAACACTCTTCCCTGAGGAGAAAAAAATATCTGTATACAGAAAGCTAACATATCATAGAGTTGCCAGCCTCACTCCAGACATGCGCATCTTCATACAGAGAAATGAACACATAGTAAAGGAAAATGTGTATTAAAATGTGTATACTGGGGAACTACACAAAAATGTGTTATATAAAGGAAACAGGTTTATGCACACTGAGAAAAGTGTAGAAAAAACGTGCATACAACTGTTAAAAAATTTTCCTGATGATTTTTTAAATTAATGTTGTCATATTTGCAAACGAATCTGTGTATGAGCCAAGGTGTTAATTGGGGCCTCAGGGAGGCAAAAATTGAATGAGTGCACCTCCTGATTTAGACTGTGTATAGATTGCTTCAGTAACTGCAAGAAAGAGTCACCATTGCTCACATGCGGTACATTTTGTAGAACTGGTACATTATTTAGCCTGATACAGCTACAGTAAACCAGGCTTAACATTTAAGGGTTTTCCCAAGACATTTTAGCTGCCTTGGAAATCCCTCCTCCCCATAGGTTTTCCAAAAGGAAACATCCTCTGTTCTCAGTCAGATTGGCTGTTGCATCTGATTTCAATACTTTACTGCAACTGAATATGGCTCAATTGGTTCAACCTCTTTGTGTGTTTTTCCTTGATTTTACTGATGTGTTTTACCCACTTTTTCCCTTTATTTTGCATTTTACTGCTGTTCTCAGAGTATCATAGATTAGAGAGCTAGAAGTTCAAATCTCTCAGGAAATCCACAGCTAAATAATCTCTGACAAGTGGGCATCTAATTTGTTTAAAAATCTCTATAAAGGGGAGTCCCTCACCCCCCAAAGCACTCCATTTGGTTGTTGAATACCTTTTACTATCAATACATTTTCCTTACTGTTTAGGTGAAATCTTCTTTCTCAAAATAGGAATTCATTTCTTTGTATCTTTCCCTTTGAAACTACAGAAAACAACTTTGTGCCATCTTCATGCCTTCTTCCCCTATTCAGCTTCTCTAGTATAACCCTCATCTTCGTGACAAAAAAATCCCTGATAACCTCTCTTTGGATACAAACCTTCAACCAGCTACAAATCCAACTAATAGTAGTATAACCTAGCTCACATCTTACAGCTTGGCCACATGTGGGACCTGGTCAAAAGTCTTGCTAAAATCAATTGTACTACATCCATAGGATTCCCCTTATCTCCCCAACTGCTGCTTCTATTGAAAGAAGAGATGAGATTAGACTGAAATTTTCCATTTTATTTCCTCGTTTCGATTTTTTTTCATTGGGATTTTATTGCTTCTGACTATCTTGACCATTATTTGGTGACAAAGTGGAATTAAGTTTGACAGAGAGGGAAAGATATTCATACATTACATATATGCTGAAGGACAGATCGTGCTCCTCTCTCAACTCCATTAGCTTCATATATAGTGTTCTAATTCCACATGTCTGAACTCTATAGGCTGTGGATGCTTACAAGTAGAATCAACTGTTCCCTGGGCACCTATGAAATATATTCTCTGCATAGTACAATACCAACTACAATGCTGGCAGAAGTTTTTCTGACCTATGAAACCCTGTACCCCTTTGGGGATAAAGACATCCTGAATATTTATGATTACACACAAAATGCGCTTCCACAGTGGAGTTGCTCACTAGGACAATGATTCACCTCCTTCTCTTTCATCTCATTCAAAAAGAGAATAAAATCTTTTTGTTTCATAAACTTTAAGAAAAGTCATCAAATTGAGACATACCATATCTCTTTCTTTTCACCATGAGTATTACTCTACATTAGAAAGTACATTAGATAAGAAGATCCCAACTGGATAGACCAAAGGCTATCTAGTCTAGATTCTTTGTCCCTCACAGTGAACAACCAGGTACTTCTGGCAAGTTCACAAGTGGGAGAGTAGTAGCCTTCTTTTATTCTTGTTCCACCGCAACTGATATTGAGAGATATACCGCCTCCCATCTGAAAGGTAGTGACTGAAATCCTGTTGCTTAGTGCAGTAAATTACACTAGAGCAGATCCATTAAATCAGTTGGGATTTAGTGAGTCAACTCTGCCATAAGTTTGATTGATTTAAATAGACCTATCAAAATCGCAACTTACTATGCTAAAATAAGTATCAGAGTAGGCCCATTTGAATCAATGGAACTTACAAAGGAGTTGACTCACCAAATCCATCTTTGACTTAATGGGCCTTCTCTAGCACAATTTACTATGCTGAACAACAGAATTTTGGCCAGTATATAACCAACTATCATGGCCAATAGCCAATGATAACCTTAGTATCAATGAGCCTGTCTAGGCTCATTTTAAAGATTTCCAAGTTGGCAGCCATCCCCTCATCTCAAGGAAGCATTAATATTTTTTTACATTTCTATCATGTCCCTCCATAAAAAATAAAAACAACATTTATCTGTTTGTTTTTCTCTAAAGTAAATAGTCCAATTGTTACATGAACTATAAATATGTCTCATGTAAAAAGCTTAAAACAATTGTTTTGAACCAATGAGTTGTGTGTGATCATCAATGTAGTTATTCCCTGATCTACAGCAGATTCCACCAGAATTATGTTTTGCACTAAGATGTATAATTGTGATTCTACAAAAAACAAAAAACAAAAAAGAGAGAGAGAGAGAGAGAGAGATAATATAATGCTGGGAAAGGGAGCAGTGACAGGAATATGATCCAATGGTTCTAAAATGTTTGAAAGGCTGCCTTAGGTCCCCAGTAGGGGAGAAACACAGGATAAAAATTAAGCAAGGGAGGGAGAGAGGGAGGCTACCACTTGGGACTAATTCTATTAACTTTTTAAGAGCTATTCTGATAATACAATATAAAAAGCTGTTGTCAGTTGTACCACTTAGTCCAGTGGTTCCCAATTCATGAGATCAGGCTAAGTCAGCAGTTTCCAACCTTGGGTAGTCCAGGTGTTCTTGGACTGCAACTTCCAGAAACCCCAGTCAGCACAACTGATGGTGAGGGCTCAGCCAGTTGTGCTGGCTGGGGTTTCTGGAAGCTGTAGTCCAAGACCAACTGGGTTACCCAAGGTTGGGAAGCGCTGATTTAGCCTGATCTCATGAGTTATGCCCATTCTTTCCAAATAACCAACATTTAACTTTCTGTTTTGTTTTGTTTTTGTTTTTGAAACTTCAGATGCACTGAAATAGGAGTAATAAATGTAAAAATTCATGCAAATCCCAAGAAGCCATTGAGACAAAATGAAATTTATTGTCATGTGCAACTTATCTCACCTCCTTCCGTTTCTTTCTGTTTCTACTGAAAATAGGCAGCCTTACACTATGAAGTTCTCTAAAATGTAATGATTCCCCCCAACTCTTCCACAAAATTAGTTCCAAATGGTGCTTTATTTTTTATGAGCCAAGAGTCAAGGAAATACCCCAGGACAGCAATTTAGATAATATAAAGAAAGAATCTCCTCTTCCTCTGCTTTTTTTAAAATTTATTATTATTATTATTTTTACATACTGCCTGTGCTGTCATTTTTCAGACTGACAGATGCTTGGATATGTTGATGCTGTCACCCAAAATGCTCGCACGGGATTTCATTCATGACTTTTCTGCAGCTTAGTTTGATACTCCTCTAATAAAATGTTTCATTTTCGCCTCTTCTGATAAAGCTTCTTTTTTCTTTAGCTCTTCCAATCAAAAACCACAAAGAAGCTGCTGAGATTTGGGGAATTCAAAACTGGGTTGGGTGTCTTTACATTTTTAAAAAATGAGCTGAGAAACGTGTTGGAATGTGAAGTGACAGAGCTAAATTTCCAAACTGACCTTGTTTGAAATTCTCAGGCACAGCTTTTCTAAATGCACTCATCTGCATAGTGGTGGTTGGTTTCTTGGTTTTATTTTTGTTTAAAAGCAAACAAACAAACCCAAATATATACACACGTCCTACAAACATTGTCCCTCAATCATGTTTTTATCCATCAATGCTCCTGTGGGCTGGGAGAAGATGCTATGTGATCATGACACAAGGGGATGACTCCCTAGTTCCTGGGATCATACAATCATAGAATAATTGAGTTGGAGGCCACTGAGTCCAACCCCGTGCTAAGTCAGGAATCCAGACCAAATTAGATCTGACAGAGGCTGTTCAATTTTCTTTTGAATACCTCCAGCACTGGAGCATTCTCCACCTCCTGAGGTAGTTGGTTCCAGTGTTGTACTGCTCTAACAGTGAAGAGGTTTTTCCTGATATTCAGCCTAAATCTGGCTTCCTGTAAATTGAGCTCATTGTTACGTGCCCTAACTCTGGGATGATCAAGAACAGACCCTGTCCCTCGTCTGTATGACAGCCTTTGAACCATTTGAAAAGTGCTATCATATTGACCCCCAGTCTTCTCTTCTCAAGGCTAAACATGCCCAGTTCTTTTAGTTATTCCTCCTAGGCTTTGGTTTCCAGCCCCCTGATCATCCGTGTTGCCCTCCTCTAAACTTATTCAAGTTTGTTGGCATCCTTCTTAAAGTGTGATGTCCAGAACTGGACACAATACTGTAGACAAGACCTATCCAGTGCTGGACTAGTACCTCATGGGATCTGGAGACCACACCTCTGTTGATGGAGCCTAAAATAGTATTTGCCTTTTTGCAGCCATATCACACTGTTGGCTCACATCACACTGTTGGCTCTACAGCAATTCCAAGATCCTTCTCACTTGTAGTATTACTGAGCCAAGTATCATCCATCTTGCTCCTCCATTTTGTAACTGTGAGTTTATTTGGTTTTTTTTCCCTAGGTGTAGAATGTTTGCACTTACCCCTGTTAAATTTCATTCTGTTGTTTTCAGCTCAAGGGATGCAGCACCCTGTGCTCTTTCCCTTAAAAGTCCAGGAGTTGCCAGTTTTTCAGGGATCCCTCCCCCAGCTTGAAGGGTCAAGCTTATTCAAGGTGAATGGCTCTTCTAGAAGGAGAATAATAAACAAGGGACACAAGGTTCTACAGGTACCCCTGCCTAAGAGGTTGAGAGCTGATTTTGTTCAAACTGATGCCTGTCCAGACTGGCCATTTTGGGTGTGGGGTGGATTGGGCTACAAAGGGTCTGTTTAGTGAGTGATGTGCCATTTGGCCTGCTCCTCCCATCCCCCCAGCAAATGACCCCTTGTAGCCCAATCAGCTGTCAATTGCGTGCTTTCCCTGATCTTCTGCGGAGCAATAGGGAAAGTGGGTTGTCTTCTCCCATTCCACAGATCCACTCAAAGTAAGATTTCCTGGTTTACTTGCAAGTAATTCTACCTGCTTTACTTATGAGTAAGGAAACAGACAAAGACAGCTGATCAGTGGCAGTGGAGAGCTGGTTGTGGTGCCAGGGTCAGAGGGGCTCGAGAGCTCACTGGAGCTGTGGTGGCAGAGGCAACACCAGCCTTCAGGGCGCTGCACAGCCACTATGCCATGGCAAGCCCAGTCTCAGCCAGCCTCCTGGGCTTCTCTTCCCCACCTGGCACCTGAGCCTTCAGGGCTCCAAATTGTGCTAAATAGCATGCATGCCCCAGGCAAGGGTCAGAAAGGTGTGGGTCAACTAATAAAGAGGAAAGATGGATAATTCCAAGTACAAACTCAAGAGGGCAACATCTTTTTTCTGTGCTAAACAGTTTCATCAGGGTTACATATATCATAACTATGTGCCACTGTGAGCAGGCTTTCAGTTTCAGTTATCCTTTGGTATGCTGAACAAGGAATAATAGTAAGTAACCCACTTTATACAAGTGGTATGCAAGTACATTGGGAACATAAGATGCGGCCTGATCATGACTCTGAGCCTTGGTCCATCTAGGTCAGTATTGTCATCACTGACTGGCAACTGTTTTCTGGGGTGAGGGCAGAATACCATTTTTAGTATGGTATTTGATTCTTTTTAATAGCTGTATTAATTACTGTTTTTAGCTTTTAAATGTTGTCTTTTAATGATGCATGCTGCTTTGGGTCCTCTTTAAGGAGAAAGGTGGTAAACAAACAAACAAACAAGCAAGACATCAATGCAGAAACTTAAGGAGCCGTGTGACACAGTGGTTAAACTGTAGTATTGCAGTCAAAACTCTGCTCGCAGTCAACATTCAGTCCCAGTGGATTCTGGGCTTGGCTTCAGTCCCAGCCGGCTTGAGGTTGACTCAGCCGTCCATCTTTCTGAGGTTGGTAAAATGAGCACCCTGTTCACTGGGGGCGGGGAGCAATATCTAGCCTGTATAATTAAACTGTAAACCACCTAGAAAATGCTTTACAGACTATGGGGCAGTACCTAAGCAGCACACTTTGCTTTATAACAAACAAATGGACAAACAAAGCACTAAATTCCAAATATAAAAGCAAAACTCAAAACAACACATAAATGCAAGTATCCCTTCCCACTAAGTGTGTTTCCAGATGAGACTTCCCTGGTGTCATGCTTCTTCCTTATTTACAGAATTGTAAAGGGGATCCACTGATCATTAGCTTCCATTTGTAACCATCCCATGTTTTCCCATCATTTCTTGAATCTTTTTTCTTAGTAGAAAAGAACCCATTAAGGAGAGAAAGCTGGAATAGGTGCATGATGCCTTTGATTCCTAGGAGCCCTCCATCTGGACTTATGTTGGAATTCAAAACACTGTTAGTTCATTGGAGCTGATGTAGTCAGGATGCATCTGTTTCTAAGGTCTATTAATCAATAGTTTAATTTTAAACATAATTTAAACATAATTCCATAGGAATTTCCCAGAAACTCAGGTAGAACCATGCACTGATGCCCAGAAGCTGTAACATCATCCATTAATGGAGACTCCCTATGCACACATGCAGACTCTCACATTACAACACACTAAGCAGTTATAAAGCCATCTGAGTGATTTTAAAGCACTTAAGAAATAACATGACAGTGATGTATTATCATGTCTCTGGTACAAATGGTAACAGAAACCCTTACCAACAATTAAAACAATATATCTCCCTTTATATCTTAATACAGACCAGCTCGTTCCACTCCACAAGTGTCTAGGAAGGAGTGGTGATAAATCATGTAGCTATCTAAGCATTCTTATAGTATTTCATGGGCCAATATTACTTCTGCATCTATAAAAGAGTCATGAAAGCATGGAAATGATTAACACAGAATATTTGTTAAATATTCTCTATTAAATATTAGTTAAAGGTGTAGGTTATAACTAACAGACTGTGCCCATCAGCAATAGCTGGAACCTGGCAGTTGCTTCACTGTAACTGAAATGGTAACTCCTAGGTCTTAAATATGGAAAGGAAAGAAGCCCATGTAAATAGTGGAATTATATAGAACAGATCCATAGGGTCTCTTCCATCTATACAGTTCTAAGATTATTAGATTATGTTAAATTTAAACAGTGATGAATAGAGATGGGGACAAAGCACCATTTTGGCGCTTCGTCTTGGTTCATGGGTCATCAAAATTGATGACCCACGAACCACGAATTGCCCCCCAGTGACCCTACAAACGAATCCATTTGTCATTCGTCTGGGTTTTTTTGTTTGTTTGTTTTTTGCTTTCTCTCCTCTTGCTATGCCACATGGGGCATAGCAAGAGGAGGTAAAGCAGGAATCAAAGCAATCCCACAGCCATGCTGCCTTAGGAAGCATGGCTGCGGGATCACTTTGATGCCTTTTCCCCTCCTCTTGCGTTTGGTAAGGGATCAAAGTGATCCTGCAGCCGTGCTGCATTGGTAAGGCAGTGCGGCTGCGGAATGGCTTTGATCCCTGCTTTCCCTCCTCTTGCTATGCCCCACGGGCTGCAGGATCCCTTTGATCCCTTTTCCCCTCCTCTTGCTATGCCCCACGGGGCATAGCAAGAGGAGGGAAAGCAGGGATCAAAGCCATTCCACAGCGGCGGGCTGGAGGATCCCTTTGATCCTTCTTTGATCCCTTCTCTCCTCTTCTTATGCCGCATGGGCATAGGAAGAGGAGGAAAGGGGAACCAAGCCATCCCCCTGCCCTGGGGGTGGGATTCCTTTCAGACAGGCTTTAGCAAGTTGCCCAAAGGGAAAACCTGTCTCTGCTTATGCCCCCGAGGAACAGCTGATAGGGAATGAAAGGACGAATATAAAAGGGTTATATTCGTTCTTCATATTCATTGGGGTCTCTGGACCCCAAGAATATGAAGCAATGAATATCTGACGAATCAGGGATATTTAATGAATATCCTTATTCATTTTTATATTCGTCCCCATGTCTAATGATGACCATCAAAGACCATGACAGAACCAAAGAAGCTGAAGGATCAGGTATCTCACAAAAGACTAGAGATGGGCACAAACCACAAAAACAGTGGTTTGTGGCTACCCACAAACCACAAAACATCCAAACTTTTTTTAAAAAATGAACCACAAACTGGTCCGTTGTTTTAAAAAGTTTGTGCCTAGGGGAAGGGGAAACTAACCCCCACCCCTCCCACTACCTCCATCACCTCCTTGTCTGGCCCTGCCATCTCCTCCTCCTCCTCTTCATCCTCCACTGCTGCCACCATCTTGAGAGACAGTGACCCAGCTCCCAGAAGGCTGTTGTTGAACTGCAACACTCATCAGCTCCAGCCAGCATTGCCAATGGTAAAGAATTCTGTGAGTCGCAATCCAAATCCATTTGGAGAGCTATACTTCACTCACCCCAAATTGGCAGGAACTTTCCAGGGTCTCAGGCACAGCATTTCCCAATCTTTCCTGGAAATATTGAAAACTACATCTATGATCTTCTTCAAGCAGCTAAGCTTTAGCCTAGCTCTTTATAGCCCTGTGCCATTTGTGTGTATTTTACAACTGTATTTGATGCATGTGTTTATGAGATCCTTCTTGCTTGACTTAACAGGTCTTTGCAGTTTGGTACAACTATGCATAGCTGTTTGAGCATGAGCTTCAGTACAGACAGCAGATGAGACTGAGATCGGTTTCATTTTCCTGCTTTAAATCACAGACTGATTTTTTTAGGGCCTCTGGAACATGAGTGTAAGACATTGTTGTTAACCCAGACAAAGATACAATGGAGTCTCTTCAAAGCAGCTTTATAATCTTGTACAAATAATCTTCTCCAGATGGAGTTACACATGTTATCATAAGGTTCTATCCTACCAGTTCAAATCATACATTGGTGACATCTTTGAAGCAATAAAGTGCCAATAAATGAGTAAGATTGTTTGTAATGTACGAAATGCACCCAGAATAGCAGATAACATAATCAAAGAATTAAGCATGTGAACTGACTTTGGACAAATGTGCAAAATTGGACCAAATCAGGTGTTTGTGCAATTTCAGGATGCCTAGTAAGACCATCAAATTAATTGTGTCTTTGGGTTTTGGTAAAAGAGACATAAAGAGTGAACATAATAAATTTGAACTAGGGGAACATTGGGCTAGGAGAGCTGTCCTACCACTACCAAAATACTCCTACTCTTCCATGCTCTCATGTGAAGCATCCCAAAATGGCACCACCAAAATGGCTTTTGTCACTGATTTTAATTTTAGGGAAGATCTATATGGGTGGAAATGACTCATAAGGCAACTTGGTCCTAATTAGTTCTCCAGGGACAAGAATTAATACACTGCATTAAGACAGGAATCCAGTGAAACCAATATATGATCTCTGAATGCAAAACAAAAGGATGGGTGGTACAATTTGGATCAGTTGAATCTATTCCAGACTTCAGAAGGCAGCCCCGTGTAGAGCACTTTCCAATAATCTAGAATAGACATGGCACGTCAGCAAGGGCTATGTAACTATCCCACTGAGCTCAATGCCCAGATGTATAATCACAGCAGCTAATTAGTTGCTCTGGAACTATTTATTGCCTCATAGAATAAGAAAGCACTTTGCACATGCTTAAGTGCACTCTTTTCTGTTTACATAATTCAGATCTAAGACACAGGCTGAAACTACATTCTCTGGAATTCAGCCATAATTTGGGGCTACATTTAGAGTTTATTATACATGGTGGGAATCAAGCCAGAGACTGGCATGCTGTGCTGTATTTCAGTTACACCTAAGAAATGAGTGGTTTAAACATCCGTCAACAGAGTTTGAAGGGCTGGTGAAGAGTCTATGATTCAGCCCAATTAGGAGGTACAATCTAAGTTCAGTTCAAGCTGAGAATAGTGTGCCCTTTTATGTGACCAAACCAGCTCAGAATATATGTAGGAGGCTGCCAGTTACAAAGCATCCTACAATCAAAGTCTCCTTCCATTGGAAAGGTCAAGGAGAAGCATTTTGGCTTAAATTCTTCTCTAATAGTGCATGCTTTCTACATGGAGGGAGATGCAGTTTTGAAAGTACACTTGACAAACTGATGTGTGAATATGAATGAGACAGGAGAGAGGGGAAGTATGCTCCAGGAACCTACAAATTGCTCTTCCCTCTCTCCATGGAAATCAGCAAAAGGAAAGTAAGAATCATCATGAGTCTAAAGTTTATTGCTACCCACACCTGCCATCAAAGATTATGTTGCTGATCTCTTCCTTCTCAAGCAGTATTTAGTAGGCAAATGTGTTTTCACTACATGAGGCTGTATTGACCGGGCTACCAACTGAAGCTCATCAGCCCAGCCTGCTGCCTGCCTGCCTGCCTGCCTGCCTGCCTGCCTTCCTTCCTTCCTTCCTTCCTTACAAAAAACGATGGAAGCCTGGACAGCAAATCGAAATCAAGATCAACTTAGTACATGGGCCACAAAGATGTTACACAGGTAACAAACCAGTGGGCATTGTATATTTTAACTTTAAAAAAAAAATTGTATGTAGACATTGTCCACTTTGCATCCCTTCCCAGATTACATCCATGACCGGATCCACATCCTCGCATGCACTGAGGGAAGACAGACATGTGAAAGGACTGTACCACATGACTGTCTGCCTTCTTAGACACCCATTCTGAGGGCTACAGAGCCAATCCATCCCCCACTTGACTGTTGTTGTTGTTGTTGTTGTTGTTTCAGGGCCCGGTGTTATTCATGAGTAATAATAGGCTAAAGGTAATCCATCTTCAGGTAGTTGGAACAAGGTCCTGAATATTATCCTGATAACTATTAACACACATGTTATTTCAGTTTATTTTAAATCTTTTTTTAAAAAAGAACATTTCTTTAATAATTCCATGCTAACGTGGGCTCTGCACATACCGCACATGCCTTGGCGCTTTAAATTTGTTTGTACAGCTGCAAAATTCTCAAATTAACTATCTGTCAGAAGAGGTAAAATATGGCCTGGAGAGTAAGGAGATGAAATCCAAGCCACTGGGAGAAAACTACAAAATGGACTCGTGCAATATGAATCACTTCTTTACAGAATCACACTTGCTATAATAATAAACCTGCAGTTTTGGGGCCAGTAGGTCATTAGCTGTAACATGGATGGTTCCAGCCATTTACTACCACACAAATCCCCAGCATTTATTAACATAACTGTCACTGTATCTCCCTGACCCTGAAATCTGCTGGAATACAAATTGACCTATAATGCAAATACCACACGGTGTTCCATAGGTAGATCTGGAGGCATAAAAAATGGAACTACACCCTTCAGAAATGATCAGGATATTCCACAACATCCACTCTGTTGTTAAAATGGCATCTAGAATAGAATGATGACATTTTCCTGATGCTGTTTATGGCACCAAATTCATCAGCAGGGGTATGGTCATTTTTTGGGGTGGCAGTAAGCATTTGATAAGGCATGTTTCTTGGATCTGTTTCAAAATTCTTTTTAATTTTTGCTATCCTGAGGGTCTTTTAAGTGTTGAAATGCTGGGTTGGAACATACAGTATTAGCAAACAGAGTATGACAGGTAACAAAGTGCCTCTTCCTTTACGCCTTAAATTAGTCAGATTTTTAAGCTCAGATCATATAGATATTGCACATCTTAAACCCCTGTTAGTTATTACTAAATTTCTGGACTTTTAGGGAACTTCTGGAAGCAGGTCTCCTTAGGGCTGAAGCTGAAAGCATAGGGCAACTAGGGCAACCTCACACCAAATGTCATGCCTTTCCTGCTCCAGTCACAAACTGCTGATTGATTTGTACAATTTAATCCACACCTGATGTCACTGCATGATAACTTTTTCCTTAGCAGCCAACAGTGTAGAATGGAGGTGGTGAAACACACAGTATTAGGTTATACTAGAGAAGTTGAATAGGGGAAGAAGAAATTTGAAGCATCTGTCATTTTTCTGTGGCAGACCCACATTCTTGGTAATACTTAGGAGTATCCAAAGTATCACATTTCTTGAAACAATGAAAAATTGTGTTTCTGATGGTGAATCAACACAGTTCCTTTTTTCCCACCTGGCCCAATATTGCCTTCTCTGAGTAACAGTGGTTATATCACTAGAGGTCTATTACCTCACCTACCTCCTCATCCCCTTTTTTTAAATGATGTTGGACATCAAACCTCCTCTGTTTGAATTATGTAGTCTGGCCCTGAAGTGAGAGGTGGTCTCATTTATGTGCATTAACTGGCAATGTGGTTGAGTCAATTTGTCTATACTGCTACATGTTACCAAAAGGCAAGGATGTGGTATGGAGTAAATTTTCCAATTTTCATATAATAACAACAGTGCCAAAAATGGAGGCAGCATAGGCATAGGAAAGTGAGTTTCAAGGAGGGAATACATGGCAGAAACAAAACAAAAAATAATAACAAAAGTCTTGTGGCATCAGAAAGACTAGCATATTTATTTCAGATTTATATTCTCAGAATTGTGTTTCAGAAAGTGGATTTTAATTCACGAAAGCTCCCATGAAATAAACCACTCTTAGTCTTTCAAGTGCCACAACATTTCTGTTTTTATTTTCATGTTCTTTTTGTTATACATGCTGACACAGATTCACATGGCACCCCCTCTGAAAACAAGAGCAGAAGATCCAGATGCCTGAACAGTTCTGTGGGAAGCAATGTGATAGTGAGGTGTAACAGAAGTGGCTGAGGAGTGATATTGCCTAGTCAAGAAGTGAAACAGCAGGAGCACTATGAATTAGAACAAAGGGGCATTGTAGTGCCTGGAATAAAAACTTCAGAAAGCAGTTGAGGGGAGAGAGAAAAAATCTGAATAGATGGACTAACAGTTTCTTTTGTACTTGCAAAGTATTTCTTCATGTCTCTCCCAAGAATTAGCTCCAGGCAGTTCTTCAGGCACAACCAAATGCACACCACATGATCTTGCAGATTTCACACCCCTAATATGAACTCCCATTTCTCCAGTTGCTATCCCAGATTGTTCACAATGGGACCCTTTATACTCTTGGTATCAAGAACCCAGCATATTCCAGCTTCTCTGGAAACTATTTGCAGTGCTTTAAAAACTGCGGAGACAGCAGTGTTCCAATGGTTTTTGACAGAATCACTGCACTTTGTTGCATGCCATTTGCAAGGATAATGATGCACTCCGGTGCTCTGATGGCCTGTGAAAGCCTGTCAGCAAAAAGGGCAGTTGCAAAGGAAAACTGTCCCCCTCCGGCTTAGCAGTCAGGGATAGAACCATACGACACCACACTAAATGCCAGATGGTGCTTAGCTTACTGACACTAAAGTGTTATTCACTCTAAATGAGTCACTGTGCAGATGAAGTATAAGTGTCATCAACAACCCCTATAACTTTGTCAGATCATTTTTTCTTCTTCTCCAAGTGTGCAAAATACCAGGCCCTTGACCCCTAGAAAACACAGAAATTTTCAAGTCTTACCAACTTGCCAATGCTGGTTTTGCTTACATTGCCATCTCCCAACCCCCACTCTCAATGTCAGAGCTACTGTAGCTTGTAGCAGCTCAATGATAGGCAAAAATCCATTGGATGAGAAAGGCACAAACTGGTGAATACTTCATGGTGATGCTGCTGTTAAAAGGCACAAAAAATAAACTAAAAAGGATCAAAGCAGCATCCCAGTACTCCATTTTGAACTGCCTTGGGTCCCCACACCAGGAGAAAGATGGCATAGGAATAAAACAAACAAATAATAAATGAATGAATAATATTTTCCTTACATTTCAATGGAATATAGTATATTAAATTTTATATTCTGAAAGACAACATCATTTTTCACTGTTTTGTTTATATCACTAAAACAACAACAGTGATGTAAACACAGCCCATACTGGATGCTATGATTTGTATGTATGTATGTTGAATGAATGTTTATATTCTCTTCATTGCCCTTGTTAGAGGGAATCCAAGCCTACTGCTGAATGCCCTTTTAAAGTCCCTCACTTACTCTCTTCCTGATGACTGCCTTAGGAAGCTGATTGAGACTTCCTCCTCACACCTGAAAAGGTGGGGGGGGGACTGCCATCTCTGCAGACATTTACTGAAGACCTTTTGTCCTGCCTGCACCATTCAATCTATGCCCTAGACTTCCCATTTGCATTCCTCCATTCACAGGAATGGGGACCTCAGGGAGCATGGGAAACACAAAAATGCTATCACAAACTGAGACAAGGATCAAATCAGAATGTCTCCAAAAGGGCACAAGGTGTGTCGGCTGCAATCAATGTGCCTTTATTTGAGCACAGAGAAGCTTGGAGGGCCTCTGCATACCCCTATTTGAATCACCATGTATATTTCCTCTTGTTAATGGTGGAAAACCACATACTCCAAGTGACTTTTTACTTTGAAGCATGTTATTCCTATACTGTACAAAAAACCATGAGAGAATTTGCATCGTGTCTTCCAATACCTGCTTTGCATAACTTCATTCTCATTCCTATATGATATAGCCAGATCTACAGGAACCTCCATGATCACTGCAGATGGTGACAGCAGCCACGAAATTAAAAGACACCTGCTTCTTGGAAGGAAAGCAATGACAAACCTAGACAGCATCTTAAAAAGCAGAGACATCACCTTGCCGACAAAGGTCCGCATAGTCAAAGCTATGGTTTTTCCAGTAGCGATGTATGGAAGTGAGAGCTGGACCATAAAGAAGGCTGACCATCGAAGAATTGATGCTTTTGAATTGTGGTGCTGGAGGAGACTCTTGAGAGTCCCCTGGACTGCAAGGAGAACAAACCTATCCATTCTGAAGGAAATCAATCGTGAGTGCTCACTGGAAGGACAGATCCTAAAGCTGAGGCTCCGATACTTTGGCCATCTCATGAGAAGAGAAGACTCCCTGGAAAAGACCCTGATGTTGGGAAAGTGTGAAGGCAAGAGGAGAAGGGGACGACAGAGGACGAGATGGTTGGACAGTGTCATCGAAGCTACCAACATGAATTTGACCAAACTCCGGGAGGCAGTGGAGGACAGGAGGACCTGGCGTGCTCTGGTACATGGGGTCACGAAGAGTCGGACATGACTTAACGACTAAACAACAACAACATAGGAACCTGCCATTTTGATTTGTCTTAATCAGTAAAATAAAATTGCCTCGGTATTTCTTGCCCATGTATAATTAAAATAAATTTCAGCAAGAATCAAGAAAGAGTGGGTTCCCATTAGAGATTTAATGTATGCATAACAAATTCTTAATATGCACCCTGTGATATGTGACTTGGCCCCATACCAAATCCAGAACTCCAATTGCTTTTAGCAGAATACTGAGGAGTACAGCAGTACTGCTTTAATTGATTTATGGAAAATAAATGCAACCAGGGTGGACTTTCTATTCTGAGATTGACATCTGCCATTTTGAAAATGTGCAGGAATGATCCGTCTTATCCTCCTGACTGGTATGAAGGTGCCCAGCTTAAAATTCCACACCTCCCTTGTTTCTCTTTTTCTTTCCCTGTGGCCTTTTCCTACATTCTCTGCCTCTCCTCTGCTCAGCTATAACCTTATCTCCAGAATCGTTCTTCTG
This sequence comes from Intellagama lesueurii, assembly GCA_037013535.1. Lineage (NCBI taxonomy): Eukaryota > Metazoa > Chordata > Lepidosauria > Squamata > Agamidae > Intellagama > Intellagama lesueurii. The sequence continues at coordinate 80,616,009 of JBAJHW010000001.1, read as the reverse complement.
GCAGCTGTTTTATTTTAATTTTTTTTATCAGCCACCACATATATATGTATATAGATATTTCAGAATGCTTTATCTATTTTAATAGCGGCTGACGTGTCTAAGAGGCCCAGCTGTCTACTACAAATGCTAGCTTCAAGGTAGCAGCTGGAAGGGAGGGAGGGGAGACATGCTATGCTTCTTGATTTCTTTGCAGTTTCATGGCTCCATGGTAGCGCATATATTATGAATACAGTGGAGGGTAATGGTCCAGGGGAGTATTATGGAATCCTTACTATGCTAAATTTCATGCACGAGCATTCTCATATAACGTTCCTTGGCGCTGAGGTTCACATTTTCCAGTGATGGATTCTACTCTGTGAGACTTCTGCAGAGCGGATTACAATGTGAAAGGAAAAATGCCTCTATAATAGTTGGCAATGACACAAAGCCATTACATTATTTTACACTGCCATTTCTTTGCAGTCTTGCACTACAGAATGTGAATTAAAATACACATACATTGCATAGCGTTTGAGTGAGGTTTGCTAATCTCATTCACATGACTCGTATAGTACTTTGAGGAAGAAAATGACTTCTGAGCGTCCTGAAAAAGGGACAACTTAACCTACTGTGATGTGTCATACTCTAGTGTACAAAAGACAAAGAGCAAGGCCCAAGAAGACAAGAGAAATTTATGAAGTCAATGTGTTATCCTCTGTATCACAGAATTACTTCACTTACAAATATTGCTATGATCAAAGTGTCTATCATAGTTGACAGCAAATATGAAAGTTGTAACACATATTCTCTAATTTCAAGTCTAAAGTAACAACAATTTTCAGAGGGGTAGACTATTCTTCCTTTTTTCTTTTTTCTTTATTCATTCTGACACCATCGGTTTTCTTGGTTGCTGATGCTTTTGTCTCAGCACTTGTTTTCCCCTGGCTGTTGCCCCTTGCTGCGTTTAATTGTAACAGAGTTTGGAAATGTTAATCTTTTGGACAGAGACTGCCCAAATCCTTCAGCTCGCATGCAGTTCTTCCAAGCTCTGTTCATAATATCATGCAGTGAATGCGATGATCTGAAGTAACCACAGCTCAATGGGAGAGCACATGATTTGCATGTAGACGGTCCTGTCGAGGACCTGCTTTAAAAAGAGCACAGATAGGCCTGGCAAGGCTCCTGTTTGATTCCTTATGGAACTTCTGCTACTCAGAGCAGACAGTTCTGGCCTCAACCAGCCTGATTTGACTCAGTATAAATAGGATTTGCCCTAACATAAGGCATAGATAGATGTTTTAAGCAGCAGATGCTGGGACGGGGGCAGCAGTTATAACCTCTTGGCTACCACTTCTGTCAGGGACCAGACATGAGTATGCCACTCATACTCCTTCTTGGGCCCACAAACTAGCCTCTCCTGGTGAAGGATGACATCCAATGGAGTAAAACGTCAGTTGAGTTCTATATGTGGACTAGGGAGAACGGCGCCAATTTGTCCTTCATCTCAGGCAGCAAAATGCTCTGGACTGTCTCTGAGCATAAGCATTTGGTGTATAAAGGAGTTTTCACAAGGAGACACTAACAAGCATTAAAAAGGAGAGGTATGTTTGAACATTGCTTGTAATCTTAGTGAAACAAGTGATTTCAGGTCTCTGTTATCATTGCCTCTGGTAAAGATGGGACTTTAAGGTTTCTAGGATTCCTGCCATCAGAATTCACCTAGAATGTCACAGGCAAAATTCTGGGAGTGGGAGAGCAAAAATCAAAAGACAAACAAGATGCATCCTTGCCTCCATTATCTGCTTCACTTCACATGTTTCTGCTCTGAAGAAGAAGGAACTCTTGTGCTCCCTGGAGCAGCGAGTGCTGCTTGGTAGTTGCCCCATCGCCCCAAGCATTAGTGAGACTTCCAGGCAGCATTGGGACTCCAGGGGGCCTGGGGAGGGCATCCCCTTCTTCTTCAAAGCAGAAACATGTGAAGTGAAGCAGATAATGGAAGTAGTGATACACATCTTTTGTCTTCTGGTTTTTGTTGTCCCACTCCCAGAATTCCACCTGGAGGATTCTAGGTGAATTCTGGGACTCAGCGTACTAGAACCCCAAATGTACTATCCTTAGCCTCTGGAATGGAATAAATGTTATTTCATTTTGAGCAAGAAAGATAATAATGCAACAGGATTCTATGGAAACTTATAGCATATTGAATCATGACTTCTGACTCAACAATGACATGTTGCAGCAAAATGCCACAACCATCTTTGTAGGTAAAAGAAAGAAGAAAGACAGAGTGGGAAGGTGAAACATTGGAACTAAGGCATTATAGCTGGAAGGACAGAAGACTGCCAATCTCTTAAAACAATAGCAGACTGCTGACAACTGTGTCACTAGCGACTTTGGACTTCAGGAACATTTACCTTTCCAAATTTGTTGACCTCAATGCAGTTTTCTTTAAACTTCTCCTGTAAAGTTTCCGCTAGCCGACAGAGCAAGGCACCATTATCCAGTTTCTCCATGAAGGTCTCAGCTGTTATTTCTTTTCCTGATATGAAATAAAAATAATAGCCAGCATTAGTTTTGACAAATGTTGACTATCTGAGGAGACATTGTTGTACCACCAATTTAAGTCCTAGCACTGTGAATATGGTTAGAGGGGAGCACCTAGTTTCATACCTCTTGGCCACAGCTTTCTCTAAGTAATCAAGAAGAAAGGTTGCATTGAGTTTTTACATAAAAGCAAGAACCCAGATTTCTCAGGGTTCTTGCTCATCCACAAGGCAAGGGCCTTTCCTCCTTAGATTCATGCCTGCTCCTATGGAGAAAGTGGTGACTAGAGAAGGGCTAGACACTCTCATCTAATCATACTGGAGGAAATTATTCCTGAAGCCCTTTTCAGTCATCCTCTGATCTGGAATCATCAACAGGTTCATGTAGAGAGATCAGTATGCCCACCCCCTACATCTCTGCTCATGAGAGCAGTGTCTCATCTGTAGAAGAAGAGTTTCTGCTCCCGTGTAGGCTCTCCATGCAAGCAACAGTCTTGGAAGAACTATGAGTTTCTGCTCACATGTAGAGCCTAAATAACAGCAGGACCCTTCTTTTCAGGCACATCATAAACATGTTGATGACTCTGGATTTCATAACGACTATGGCTGGATTAGGGTTTCATTTTCTATTACAACATAATTGTAGTTGTTCTCCCTCAAGAGATCTTGCACTACATTATAATTGCCAAATACTGTTGGAAACAAATGGTACTGTATTCTTTATCAGGAGAAACCTCTGGTCAGAGGCACAATTGGTGACTGAACTCAGCACAATATTATTTGAATATTATTTGAGCATGGATTTCCTCCTTTATGAATGAGATAGGGCAAGCCTCTGGTTCACGTGCTCCCACTTCCCTTTCCTCTTTTCTTGTACTCACAAAGGAGATATCTGTTTTGCTGTTGGTTTTAAGCAAATTACAGTTCCCTCTGGAATAATTTGTTCATTTGTTTAAGGCATTCTAAAAGCATCCTTGTATATAGTTGGATGATTTGCAATTAGCATGAACACCAACACTCGCAGAAAATACAAAACATAATGAAATATAATAAAACAATTGATTCTGTGCCCCTTTGCCTGGATCCCTCTTGTACTGTTTTCCATTACCAGTGGGCTCTGAAGCAATTCCAGCCTTTGCCCACCCAACCTGAAATAACAAGACGAGACACAGTAATATGGGTTAAAACTAGGGCCACAACTTTATTAACTATTTAACTTTTAACTACCCCTTTTTACAAGGGGGCCAGCCGTAGTGTTAACAGGTCTGGAACCCTCGTCATTCTTGACCAACCAGTTCAGACCTTTGCCCCTGGGAGTTCCTACCCCAAGAGGGTGCTGTTGAACTGTCCAGCACCCTCTCGGCCATCCACACAGAGTACCCGGGGCCGCCCTCTACCCGAGTCTCTAGACTCCAAGTGCCCAGCGTCCCTGTTTTCCCTCCCCTCAGCCAAACCTCTGTAAATGCAATTCTGAGAGGAGGGATCCCTTGCACCCTCTGGGTGCCCACCCTGGAACTCACCTGAACTTACCCTGTTTAGCACTACCCACCATCGTGACCGTACTGCCAGTGACCTATTTAGCTCCCATGTGATCCCTGGGAATAAGAATGGGATGGGCGTAAAACCATCTGTAGCCTAGAGCCAATTTGGTGCAGGTCAAAAATTCCCATCTGGCCCTGAAGCGACCAGCTACTCTCCTTCTTACCCTGGGTGGGATGGTGGGTCGCTCGTCAAGCAGGGAAGAGGACGGTGCAGGCCACAAGGCTCGGTTTAAAAACTCACATTGAGCCAGGCCTGCCCGTCCCCTCGTGAGGACCCTGCCTGTCACTCTTCGAGTGGGTGGGCAAAGAGCCCCCACCCAGGCAGCTCTGTGCCTTTGCGGAGGGCCGTTGGCACTACAGATGTTTTGGACTACAACTCTCATAGTCCTTTATCATGGGGTTCCTGAATTTGCCAATGTTTCGCCACCCCTGTCCTAATTCCTACCAGCCCCACCCTTGTTTTTTTATTTAATATTAAAACAAAAATACAAATTCAATAATAACTACATACAATGTGCATTGGATTTTCCCCACCCATGCCACCTTCATCCTTGGAACTAGGTGACCAGTAATCATTTATGTCCCTTTTCACTCCATACCTCTCCAAAAATGCATTGATTCTTTTGATGGCATATAGCCTTTCCCCTTCAAAAAGACATGCTCCAAGTATGAATTCCATACATCTTTGAAATCAATAGACTTTATCATTAAGGACTTAAGAAGAGCCCTGCTGGATCAGGCCAAGGGCCCATCTAGTCCAGCTTCCTGTATCTCACAGTGGCCCCACGAGATGCCTCTGGGAGCACACGAGACAACTAGATACCTGTCTCCTGATACCCGTCCCCTGCATCTGGCATTTTGAAGCACCTTCCTTTTAAACCTGGAGATCCCCATCACGGCTTGTAACCTGCAATGGACTTTTGCTCCAGAAAGCTGTCTAATCCCCTTTTAAAGGCATCTAGGCCAGATGCCATCACCACATCTTGTGGCAAGGACTGGGTAAAGAAATATTTTCTTTTGTCTGTTCTCACTCTCCCAACACTCAATTTGAGTGGATGTCCCCTGGTTCTAGTATTGTGTGATAGGGAAAGGAACTTCCCTCTATCCACTTTATCCATCCCCTGCATAATTTTATACATCTCAATCATGTTCCCTCTCACTCTTCTTATCATTCCTCTTCTTATTTTCATTTCACATGTTAACTTATCATTAATTGCTAAGGTCTGCATTTCTTTATACCAATCTTAAAGATTAATTTGTTTGTCACTTTTCCAATTCTTTGCAAATATTAGTCTTGCTACTGTAACCATTATAACAACTAACTCTTTCTGATCTTTTTTTAGATGGTCATTCTTAATTATATTTAGGAGGGCAATAATTGGTGATATCTGAATATCATGTCTAATAATTTCTCTAATTTCCTTAAAAACCAGTGCCCATTCTTTCTTTCTTATTTCACATGTCCACGACATATACATATAGGTCCCTTTTTTCTTTTTTCATCTCCAGCATTGAGATGGTATATTTTTATTTATTATATTCAGTCTTACTGGAGTAAAGTACCATCTCCATGCTACCTTATAACAATTTTCTTTTACATTTATAGACATATTCTTTATTATTCTATGTGACCATATCTTGTTCCAATCCTCTCCTTTAATCTCTTCCTCAAAATCCTGCCAATGTTTTTTTCACCATCGCTTGTTCGAATCCGGAATGTACAAAAATCTTATAAATTACACTAACTGTTCCCTTTCTTTTGTTTCCTTCTTCTTGATCTTCTCTTTGTTCGATAATCTCAAATTTTGTCAATTTTCTAATCCCTCCTAATTTTCTGGTCCACTCTCTTGTCCAACTTTCCATTTGGAGTATATTTAACCAGGATATTACCTCTTCTTCCCCCAAAATTTCTTTTATAGTATTTGTATCTTTTATCTTTTTCATCCAACTCCTTATTGTGTTTAACCCTTTCTCTATTAATCCTTCTTTAAGTTTAATTTTGGGGAAACTCTGAACCTCCACTACTTGTTGCCAAGGTGAGATAGGTGGACTCCATGTATATCTAGAATTATTCCAACACTCTTAACATGTTCATCAGAAAGGGATTATTTGTTCTCTTTATTTCTTCTGCAATTTTATCTTTAAAAAAGAAGCCCTCCAATCTGTCAGAGTATTCTGACATTTCCATTTCTCTCCATATTAGGTTTCTGTTGTGTACAATAATATCTGGTATATGTCTAAGATGATTTGTGATGTAATATAATTTAATATCAGGTAGTCCAAGCCCTTCTTCTTTTTGTGGAATATACCATAGCCTCTTATTGATCTTTGTTCGCTTATTTCTATTACAATAATTATTTATCAATTTCTGCCAATCTTTCAAATATATTTCTCCAATCTTTATTGGGAGCATCCAAAATACAAAGTTAAGTTTAGGGATAATCTTCATTTTGCATAATGCTATACTACCAAAACATCACAGCTTTAATTTTTGATACTGATTTATCTGTTTGTTAATTTCTTTCTTCAATTTATGCATATTTAATTATTTCTTGTAAATTCCATGTAATATAAATTCCTAAGTATTTAATTACACTCTCTAGTCTTCCTTTTAATTCATTTTTCCCCTCAGTTCCTTCTTATCTACTTCAGAATGATTTAATAAAATACATTCAGATTTCTCCCAATTCACTTTCAAAATGGTTATTTCTTCAAATAAATTTAAATGTGTTCTGATTTTCTGCAATGTATCTTTTGGGTTTTTAATTATTAATAATGTACTATCTGCAAAGCTATTTATTTTATCCTCCTCTCTGGTATCTACAGCTTTAATTGAACTATCATTTCTGAATAGTTGTGCCAGCACTTCTGTTTCCAATGTAAATAGAATTTGAGATAAGGGGCAGCCCTGTCTCGTTCCTTGGCCTGGGAATATTGATTTAGTCATACCATCATTTATTATTATTTTTGCAGAGTTCTGTGAATATAGTTGTTGGATTATTTGTCTAAATTAAGTGCCAAATCCTATCTTTTTAATCAAGATTTTTAATGCACCCCATTCAACTGAATCAAAAGCTTTAAAAATGTCTAGGGATACCACTCCTGCCTTACATTTTGATTCTTTTGCCAGGTGCATTAGGTTAAACACCTTTCTCATTGTGTCTGACATCTGTCTACCTTGTATGAATCCGTTTTGATCTTTCTCAATATATTTCCCTATGAAATTGTTTAATCTTGCTGCCAAAATTGCCGTGAACATTTAAGCATCTTGATTTATCAGTGAGATCAGCCTGTAAGATTCCATATTTATAGGGTTTTTACCCGGTTTTAAAATTAAAACTATTAATGATTCCTTCCAGGACTGAGGAATTTCTTCTCCATTTAATATACCATTGTATAAATCCTTTAATTTTGGGATAATAATTTTTTTTTACAACTTATTGACATACTTGCTTTGGTGGTATTTGAATTGATATTTAACTTTCCATTTCAAAATGAATATTAAGTAGATAAGAGAAGGTAAAAATTGGAGACAGAAGTGGATATGTTTTAAAGGGTAGAAAGTGGTAAAGGAAACACTAAGTACTGAAAACATATCAAAAATTAGATTGGAAAAGTTAAGAATGCAGAAAGAAAAGGATAAGCAAAAGCCAATGCAGGCAAGAAAATTGTCTATAGATTTACAAACAAAGCCCCCCCTTCTGTTCAAGATCCAGTGGAAAGGCTTTTGTTAGAGTTTAAAAGTATGGAAAATAAGAGGTTAGAACAAATGAATGAAATAAAACAAGAAATGAGAGAGGTAAAACATCAAGTTAAAGCTGATATAGAACAGTTAAAAAGCTCTATATCGCAAATGAATCAAAGGTAAAAACAATAAAAGAAGATCTGACTGAAACCCAAGAAAAGATTAGTAAATTGGAGCTGCTAAAAGAAAAGGAAAAGGTAGAACAGAGAGAAAGCAAAGAGTTAATTGTTAGATTAGAAATGAGACAGAGAGTAAAATGCATAAAAATTAGAGATCTCCCAGAAGAGGGACAACAGGAAGACCTGTATAAAATTCTAATTCCAGCTCTGGCCAAATTTATTAGGGTAAAAATCAAAGACTTCCAATGGGAAATAGATAAAATTTTTAGAATAGACTCAGTAGTGGCAAAGAAGAAAAATCTACCAAGGGATATTGTAGTACATTTTACATGAGAGTACACTAAAAATAAAATCCTACAGGAAAATTATATTAGAAAACTAGAAATAGAAGGAAATGAAGTGAAAATATATAAGGATATTCCATCTCAAGTATTAAAAGCAAGAAGAGATTACTATTTTTTGACAAAAATATTACAAAAGAATAAGATAAAATATAAATGGGAAATGATTGAGGGACTTTCACGGCAGTTCAGAGGAAAATGGTTTAGAATTAATTCCACTCAAAAGGCAGAGAAATTTTAGAGGAAATATGGGACAGATTTGGATAAGACAGAAGAAGGGTAGGAAGGGGAAAATAGGGAGAAAGAAAAAGGAAAGTTTCTAGAGTCACAAGAGCTTAAAGAAGCAAGACCAGAAGTAGAAAAAAGAGACTTCACAAATTTAGAGGTAAGGGAACAAGAGGAAGAAGGGATAGACTCAGAGGAATCAGGAAAGGAAGAAGAGGAAGGAGAAAAAGAGATTTAAAAGCAAAGAAAGTAGAGGACTAAAATGGCAAATAAAATTTTGACTTGGAATGTCCAGGGACTGAACTCTGCAAAAAAAAAAACACACGAAAACAAGTGTTCCATTTCTTGGGAACCGAAAGAAACCAAATAATCTGCTTACAAGAAACCCATATTAGAAAACAGGATGTAAAATATCTAAAGAATGGGAAAATAGGGAAATGCTATACTTCAGCCTTCTCAAAAAAAAAAAAAAAAAAAAAAAAAAGAGAGAGAGAGAGAGAGAGAGAGAGGTAGCTATCTATGTGCCAGAACACTGTCTATCAAAAGAAATATTAAATGATGAGGAAGGAAGATATATAGGAGTAGAAATTCAAATACAAGGAAAAACAATAAATGTAATTTCAGTATATGCACCAATAGAAGGAAAAGCGAATTTCTTTCAAAAATTAACACAAAAATTAATAGAATTAGAAAGAGATGAATTGATTATAGCAGGGGATATGAATGGAGTAATAAATCCTAAAGCTGATCGGAAATCAGAAAATAAAATAAAAGAGAATCAGGGGAAACTACCAAAAAGTTTTTTTGACATGTTGGATGTTTTCACATTAGAGGATATTTGGAGAATAATACATGGAGATACCAGAGAATACACTTTTTATTCAGGTAGACATTAATCATTATCAAGAATTGATCTGATTCTAACAAATAAAACATTCCTTAATTGGATCCAAGAAGTAAAAATCCTACCAAAACTATGCACAGATCATAATCCTATAAGATTGGTTATGAAAAAGGGAAGAAAACAGTACTCATGGAGATTGAATGAAAGCTTACTAAAAGAGGAAGAAATTTTAGAATGGTTGAGGACCGAACTGAAGGAATACTTTAAACAAAATATGAACAATGAGACAAAAATAAAAACAGTTTGGGAGGCAGGAAAATCAGTCCTACGTGGATTAATAATGAAAAAAACTGGGAAGTAATTAAAAAGAGAAAACAAAGGCAAGAAAAACTTTTAGAAAAAATTAGGGAGAAAGAACTAGAGATTACCGAAAATTCCAGGAAAAAAGAAATTTTAAAAGAGATAAAAAAACCTACAGAATCAGCTGTCGGAACTCATGCTAGGAGAGATAGAGAAAAAAATAAACCTTACTAAACAAAAACTCTACGAACAAGGAAATAAACCAAGTAAATGGTTAGCTTACCAAGTACAGAAAAAAAGAGAACAAAATATAATAAGAGAAATCAGAAAGGGAGAGGAAATATTTTCCGACCCAAAGATTATAAGGGATACATTTGAAAAATACTATGAGGAACTTTTTAAAGAAAATAATTTAAGGAAAAAAGAAGAAAATCAAATATACTTAAAAAGTCAAGAACTACCTAAACTAAATGATGACCAGAGAATTAGATTAAATGCACCAATATCGACAAAGGAACTACAAGAGGCAACAAAAAAACTAAAACAGGGAACAACAGCAGGCCCAGATGGCTTTTCCACACTATATTATAAAAAATTATCAGAAGAACTGACGCCTCCATTAAAAGAAACAATAAATCAGATTTTACTGGAGGGATACCCAGAAACATGGAGAGAAGCCAACATCATAATTATCCCCAAAGAAAATAGAGATCCAAAGGATCCAAAAAATTATAGACCTATATCACTGTTAAATGTAGATTACAAAATATTTGCTCAAATATTAGCAGAGAGATTCAAGAGGGTATTAAAGGAATGGATTGGGGAAGATCAAACAGGATTCTTACCACAAAGACATATGAGACAAAATGTAAGATTGGTAATAGACGTGTTGGAATTCTATGAACAACATCCGGAGAAGAAGTTAGGAATGTTTTTTCTAGATGCGGAAAAAGCATTTGATAATATTAACTGGGAATTTATGTTTGAAGTTCTAGACACAATAGAATTAGGATATAATTTTTTAAAAGGGATAAAAAGCATATATAGCAAACAAAATGCAAGAATAATAGTAAACAGAGAGAAAACTAATCAATGTCAGATTTCTAAAGGAACACACCAAGGATGTCCACTCTCACCCCTGTTGTTCATAACAACATTGGAGGTACTACTAAGGAAAATAAGAAAAGAGGAACAAGTTAAAGGTTTAAAAATTGAAAAGCAACACTTTAAAGTAACAGCCTTCGCGGATGATATGGTAATCTTTCTGGAAGACCCATCATGTAGTGTTATGAAACTTAAAGAAATAATCAGTGACTTTGGAGAACAAGCAGGTTTAATTATAAATGAAGGAAAAACTAATATACTGACAAAAAATATGACAGGAAAAGAAGAAAAAGAATTAGAAATTAAGACAGGTTATAAAGTAGTGAATAAAGTAAGATACCTGGGTATAACAATAACTAAAAAGACAAAGGACTTATTTGAACAAAATTATGAGAAGAAAGGGAAAGAAATTAAGAAAAATTTAGAAAGATGGAAACACTTAAAAATCTCATTGATGGGCAGAATAGCAATTATCAAAATGATGGTATTAACTATATTCGTATTCTTATTTCAGAATATCCCGATAATAATAAATAACAAACCATTTCATTTGTGGAGAAAACAACTCTCAAATTTTATTTGGCAGGGGAGAAAACCAAGAATAAAATTGAAATACTTGCAAGACGACAAGAAGAGAGGAGGATGGGGTCTCCCAAACCTCCAATTATATTATGAGGCGGCAGCACTACAATGGTTAAGAGAGTGGATAAGACTGGAGGATGAAAAAATATTAATACTAGAAAGCAAAGATTTAAAATATGGACTTCATGCATACTTATGGTATGGAAAAAAGAAAGTGAACAAAGCTTTTGATAATAATATAATAAGAAAAGCATTAATAAGAGTATGGGAGAAATATAAAGGGAAATTTTATCGTGGGATTCCAATGTGGATATCCCCCCATGAAGCTCTCTCAAAGGAAATTGACATAAAGAATGATAAATGGTTAACATATAAAGATCTACTCATAGAGGAAGATGATGGACAACTAAGATTAAGAACAAGACAAGAAATGAATCAAGTAGGAATAATATGCCAGTGGTTTCCTCACAGACAGCTATCAGAAATAATGAAAATGGATAATAAATTAATAAGATTGGTTAAAGAACCTACGTAACTAGACAAGATAATATGGGGAAAAGAAAATCACCAAATCGCAAAGTTGTATAAACTATTATTGGAAAGAAATATGGAACAGGAAGTAATTAAAGAAAATATGATAAAATGGATGCAGGAACTAGGTAGAACAATTCAAACAGAGGATTGGTTTAGAGCATGGAATGATAACCAAAAAACTATTAATAAGTACAGATTTGAAAGAAAATTATATGAAAATATTATATAGATGGTATATGACACCAGAGAAATTGGCAAAGGTGAAGAAAAATGAGAAAGGTAAATGTTGGAGATGTAAGACAATAAAAGGAACACTATATCATATGTGGTGGGGTTGCAAATTTATTAGGAAACTTTGGAAAGAAATAGAAAAAATAATCACCATAGATTTAAAAATAAAAATGGAGATGAAACCTGAAACTTATTTGTTCAATATGGTAAAGCTAAACTCAAGACAAGAGACAAAAAATTGTTTATACATATTAGGCGCAGCCAGAAGTCAAGTGGCAAAACAATGGAAAGACAAGGAGGAACCTTCGGTGGAGGATTGTTTAATAAAATTACAGGAACTAATTTTGTTGTTTAGTCGTTAAGTCATGTCCGACTCTTCGTGACCCCATGGACCAAAGCATGCCAGGCCCTCCTGTCTTCCACTGCCTCCCGGAGTTTGGTACAGGAACTAATATTAATGCACAAACTAACAGACTCATTGAAAGGAAAGAGTAGAACGGAGCACGAATCTCAATGGGGGAAAGTAAAGAATTATCTTAAAGAGAAATGGAAGAAAGATTCCAAACCTGTTCCAAGTGAAGCAGAACTGCTGTCAACAGAAGTAAAAACAAAGTAAAGCAGATTGTTAATATGGATATAAAATAAGAATTAAGAAAGGTATTATTAAGATTGCGAAGAAAATAAATGTTTGGTGCAAAATAAGGAAGTAAAAATGTTAAAGACTTACTGTTTTGCAAAAGAGATAATAGAAAGTTATTTTGGCTATGTGCTAATATTGTGATAATTATTTACTTATTTTTATAATTTCTTTTTTAAATGCAATAAAGATTAAAAGTTAAAAAAAAATTGGGATAATAATTTTTTTTGAAGATTTGGGCCTCATCCGTCTGTGCCAGGTGTCTTCCCTACCTTTAACTTATTTATAATAACTTATATCTCTTCCTCTGTAATTGTTCTCTCCATTGTTTCTATATGCTCACCTGTTAATACTTTCTTAAAATTCTATTTCATATATTCTTCAATCTTTTCTATAGAAGGATTCTTACTCGTATAGGTACTCGTATATAGGGCTTTATAAATTTTTTGAAAAGCTTCTAGTTTTTCTTTCATTTTATTGCATCTATCCCCATTCTGGTTTTTTATAACTCCTATATTACTCTTACTTTTTTGTGGGGGGGGGTACTTTAGCAGAAGCTTTTAATTTTTATTACTAAATTCAAAATAATCCATATTTAAATATATTAAATCCCTCTGAACCTTTTCCATATTCAGCCCCACCCTTGTGAGGTCATAAGGACCCACCCATAATGAAAGCACAAGGTCTACACCAGGGTCTCACGTTTTGGCATTATACTTCTGGGTACGAGATGCAACTGCTGATCTAGCAAGCCTAGCAATTACCTCTTTAATGGAGCACTACCTGCATCTCAGGGAGGAGAAGCTGAGCTACTAGGTGTTGAGTTTAAATATGGTACCACAGTTGTGTACAATGTCTAAATTATTGAGAATCAGAATCACCTGGGCTAGTTAGGCACAACACTACTTGAATAAATAGCTTTCAGCTCTGGGAAAATGGAAAGAAAATGTAATGTTTTATGGTTTATAAACAGGGCCAGAGAAATAAGGAGCAGTTCGAAGGCAACTTTATTCTGCAAAGGGCTTGCAAGACATTTCTTTACAGTCAAAAGCCTTTTGGAACCTGCTTGTCAGGTGTAAAAGGGCCGTCTTTAAACCACTAACCCAGCTGCCTTATTCTATGATTCTATAAGGAAAAAGGTGGGGTAAAAATTTTATTTGTTTGTTTATTTATTTATTTATTATTTATTTATTTATTATTATTTATTATTAAATATTATTATTTATTATTATTTATTAAATAAATAAATAAATTCTTACAGTAAAGAAAGATCAATAAGTTACAAACTTTGTCATTGCAGAAAAGAATGATTTTATGTACAGTAAAATTCATCAGTCTCCATGGCATCTGTCCTAGGCACACTCACATGACAGTAAATCTTCCTGAACACAGTAAGGTGTCACTGAAATGCATAGGGAGAGGGCTCCCAAAACAGCTGATGTCCTGAGAACTCATAGGTTTCATATGTTGTTGGATGGGGGTGAGTCATATGGTGGGACTGAGTTGGGCAGGAATGGGTACATGCATTGCTTGAAATCCTGTTAGTGCAACTAACTATGCCATTTAAGGCTGATGATTAGCCACAGCCATTTTTTGGGAAACAGAACATTCTGATTCCCATCTCACACCCCTAGAAGGTCCTGAGGCTTCCCTGGAATCCCTTTCCTGGGGAGAAAGCCACTTGGGGTTGAAGGACAAGGAAGGAAGCCTTTAATTTCTGAAAACAGCTACTGTTGGTAAGTCATATTGCATCTGAACCTTTCTCTGTATTTACAGCATAGGTAACAGGAATTCCTAAGTGTGATACATCAATGAACTCCTCCCTTGGAAGCTCACCAAACCTTAGGTCAAGTTACTGTTGGAAGACTTACATTTTTGCAATATATCTGTAGGCATCCTTCAATCTCGAGAGACTATGGTTGAAGATCCTTCAATCTCGAGAGATAACGTGCTCTGAATAGAGGTCTTGGAACAGCGTCTAGTGTGGCTGACAAGGCCAATTCAAGAGTGACAATCCCTTCCACACTGAAGACAAATACAACCTGTCCCCTGTCCAGCTCCCTGATTTGGCTGGTTTCGGGACTGCCTCTTTGCCTCGGCCTGCTGAACAAGTGTCTCTTCAAATTGGGAGAGGCCCTGCTGCACCGCCTGCCTCCAGGCTGAATGCTCAGATGTCAAGGTTTCCCATCTGTTGAGGTCCATTCCTAAGGCCTTCAGATCCCACTTTCTAAGTCTCTCTTTCAGCAGAAAAATAATACACATTGATGTCTAGAAAGATTTATACATGTCTAACTAATGCAACGTTAACACTTAAATATAGCAGGTGTGCAAATAATATATACCCCACAAAGGTTAAACCTTCCCAAAGTAGAAAGTGTATGATATGGCCATTATATGACAGATGGCATAGAATATCAGGCAATGTGGACTACTCATATTAGGAGTCCTGCAGGGGGGGGGGGGAGGGGGAAGGAATCTGAAGTTTCTTAGTCAGGTATCCTGGCTCCTACTTTTATGTGTCAGTGCCAAAACGACATGGGACGTTCTTTCCTCAATATTCTTGACTTTTAAGAAGAACTCTTTGTTTCAGAAGATCTATTTCAGGTTCTCTCCCCCCCCCCCCCGTTTTCCAAGGAAATTTAACATTTTAATAGAAGCTAAAACTGCTCAATGATGTGAAAGATGTTTAAAATATTTAATGATGCAATAACCAAAACCAACATCTTTTTTACTAGAGATTTTTTTTAAAAAGCTTTCAAGCATATTCCATTATTCTTAATATCTTGTCTCATTTATGGCTCATTCTTACTTGTTTTATACATCCAGTCAAGCACAATCCTTTAAAAAATACATAATCTGATGCTGGCAAAAATGTTCCTGCTTCCATGATTTAAGATGCGTTTTTTTTGTTTTGAACATTGACACACGTTAATGATTTGATTACTTCACTTTGTTGATCAAGACGAAGTACTTAATGAAAAGTGCATGGGTTTTGTATTCAGCATCTCTATGTAATGACACTTGATTATACACATGATTTGTTATGATTTTAACTTCAGGAGGCTGCATTTCTCTTTTCCATAAATGAGATACTGGGAAATCAATCAGACTATAGACCTAAGCAACTGAATTCTATGGAAGTATGTATCTACACACTTTGCACTCAAAGCTTTTTCCATTCAGGTTCAATAATCATTTGGAGCATTCCTGGGTTGTGTATACTTGCCCCCAGTATCTCCATAGTGTTTTCTTCCTCCCAGTATCTAACTGTTGAATAGGCCCTGTAAAACAGAGCATCTATGTACATGCCATTGTATGCATGTAGGTATCTCATAGTGAAAACCCTTGAATAACTGAGACCCTAAGCATGTGATCACTTAAAACTGTACAGATGTAGGGTCTTTTGGTCAGACAACCTGCTTAACATGCTCAGCATAGGCTTGTCTTCATACATTACATTATCACCCAGTACCATAGGCCAGCCATTTATAGCATTCAGATAACGTTTTAACTAACTAAAAAGTATATATATGTGCTCTCCAGAAATTTGAAGCTAAGGCTGAGTTTGAGTTCCATGCCGATGGATCACAAGCACTTACAAAACCAGGAGTTGCATGCATGATGGGCCAACACAGGATCCTGGCTGAGACTTTTTTTTCCCATTTGTAATAATAAAAGTAACAAAACACAACACTGGAGTTGCAACTATAAGTAATTACAGTGGTGCCTCGCAAGACGAATGCCTCGCGGGACGAAAAACTCACAAGACGAACGGGTTTTTTTATTTTTCATCTTGCGAGGCGGGTTTCCCATAGGAATGCATTGAAATTTAATTAATGCGTTCCTATGGGGGGGAAAAGTCAGAAACCTCTCAAAATGGCTGCCGCCTCTCCAAAATGGCTGCCACTTCTCTGCTGGTTGCTGAATCTCAGCTGTTCGGCGCTCTGCTCACACAGAGTCCGGCTGTTCTGGGGCTACCAAAGGACTGTGAGGAGCGGGGCTGGGTCTACTGTACCTGGTAAGTGACTTTTTTCTGACTTTTTTTTGGTTTCTGACTTTTTCCCCCCCATAGGAACGCATTAATTAAATTTCAATGCATTCCTATGGGAAACCGCTTTTCGCAAGACGAAAATTTCGCAAGACGGCACTACTCGCGGAACGAATTAATTTCGTCTTGAGAGGCACCACTGTAATTTGAAAAGTAACTTTACACACTATAGATTCTGACGATTTACTGCTGTGGGTTGACAAAGTATGCAAATATTGTGTTGCATTGAATGATGAACCCACCAACACTCATTATGATACCTAAGTGAGATGTGAACCAAGACAGAAGAAAAGAAATAAAACAAAACACTCTCTGGCATTCAAGAACCTTTCTCATCCCTTTCAGGTTTGAACAGTTTGAACTGTAATATTAAAAGTAATCCTCATTGCCCACTTTTTTGGGGAAAAAAACACTAGTGATATAATTATCTATTATGTTGGGAGTAGAAACTGAACCACAAACCAGAAAAACCAATGAATCGGGATAGTTTGTGGCTTGTTTTGCAAATCAGTTCAGGGATCTTGTTTTGCAAAAGCAAAATGACACACCCAACTTTTTCCCCCTTGGCACTTTGTTTTGTTTGGCAAAAGGGTACCCCCCCTTCCCACTGCTACTGTTGGCGCTCTATCTGGTCCTGCCACTGCTGTTGCCTCCACCACCACCATCGCCACCATCCTCAGAGGTTGGGCCCACTTCCTATGAGGATGGCGGCAGCAGTGGTGGCAGGACCAGATAGGGAGGCAACAGGAGTAGTGGGAAGGGGGTAGGTGGATGATGGAGGGCAGGAGGAAGTCACCACCGCCCCGCAGGCACAAATTGGAAAAATGAACCACAAACCAGTTCATTTTTCTATTGGTTCATGGTGGTTCATGGTTTGTGGTTCATATATAGCCATGAACCATGAACCAGCGCAATTCGTCATTTTTCCAGTTTGTGCCCATCTCTAGTTGGGAACAGTGTCTGAGCAAGAACTTGGTGATGTGAACATTAAACATAGTGCTTTCATATTAAACAAGAATATCCTACAAATCACTAATGAATTACGATGGAGCCTTGTTTTTTGCAGTCTTGAGCAGGCAGTCTTTTCATGACCAAGTCAAACAGAAAAGTGTTCATAGCAGTTTAGAGTTCTGAAATGTCACAATGAATTTTAATTTGGATTCAGTTTTAGAGGTGGACAGTCACTTCAAAAGAGAAACCAATAGAACAACTTTCTTTCACATACACCATAATACAGTGACTCATGCATGTGGTTTCATGGCTTTTCTTTACATGCAACATAATTTCCCTGCTCTTTCTGCCTGTTTAAAAAGGTGGATATTAAATAATTATACAACATCCTTCAGTCCAGGTTTGTTGAGCACATAATTGGACACAAAATATGCAACTGGGAAAAAAAAGGAACATTGTTGATGTTGGAGAAATAGAGAAAATATCAGGCATGCTACGCTCATCTGTTTATGAAGAACTTAAACTACAGGTAGTGTCTCTGTGAAGATTCTCAGTCATCCAGGTGAGGTTATCTGGAAGTTGAGTCATGGCAACTGGACTTCTTATATAAAGAAGAAATATAACCATAATAAACACTTGGCATGTGTATAGTATTTTAAAGTGTTTGAAGTGTTCTCTCTGTGTTATTAAATTGTTCCTGGTGAAGCTGGAAGCTTGGAAAAGTTTCATTTTCCAGTGACAGCTCCTGGTAGCCCCCAGGCAGTATAACCACTGATAGTGCTGATTGAGAAATGCTAGGGAGTTGTCATCCCAAAAAAAGGAAGTTTGGGAGAGTGGCTTGTCTACGGCCGGCTAGTAAATTCAGAGCAGAAACAAGAACTAAAATGGAGATGTTCAGATTTGGTCTCTCCCACTAGACATACACAGCAGATGAATCATTTGACATGTATTGGAGTAGAGAGGAGGGGAGGGGAAATGCCTGGCCTTAAGCACATTCTTTCTACTCTAGGTAGCCATTGTCTGTTTATAATCTAAGTTAGGTCTGGAGGGAAAGCCAGTACTGGGTAGGACAGGAGAAGAAGCAGATACTACCTTTTTCCTCTCATAAGTGGCACAAAAGGAGGAGTTCATGGGGCACACTTGCCTCCCTGTTGCCAGCCTCATGCAAGTAAACGGTCATCTCAACTATTTGAGTGTAAATATATTTAACATGCTGGGCTCTTCAACAATATGTTGCACTGTGTCAAGAGAGGCAAACAGAGATGTTTGGCTGGATCTATGCCGGGTTTTGTACATTTATTAGTTCTGCTCATTGAGCCCAACAAGGATTCAGGGTAACTCTTGAACAGGGATATAAAACACACTGGACTAAATCCATATTGAATTGGTTGCTCTTAGTTCTCCTTGAAATCAATGTGAAAAGTTAATAACAACTTATATTTCATTGATTCCAGAGGAAACTAAATGTAAGCAGCTTAATTAGAGTTGGTCTCACTGAGGTTTAAAACATCTAGATTCATTTGTTCTGAAAGTATGCAGATGTATGAGACATTAGTCCTACTATGGAATACTAAGAATCATGAGTGTCAACATTTATGCCTTTCAAAAAGAAGAAACTTATATCAGAATGCTTAAAGAAACAGATATTTGGAGATACACAACATGCTTTTCATAAAAACTGTAAAGGGGCAAGAAAAAAAAACCCTCTCAGATAGTATGAGCATGATTGATCATAGAATGGTGAGTATCATCTGGGAAAGGGTTATGGGGCAGCAGATAAGCAATGCACTCTATCCTGCCCCAGACACCATTACTGCCTATATAAGTCTCTATGTAAAAGAGAGAGAGGCCACATGCTTATGGCAAGAACACATTTGTTTTCTTGAAGGTTCCCAACCTGGGAACAGGTGCTAAAAATAACTCACTGAATAGGAGAGAAGAGGAGATAGGCTAGAAGGCAAGCCATTGATTTAGAGCAAGTCTTTCTACTTGTGATTCAGGAGCAAGAGCCTGAACTGAGCACAGTTACCTTAAAAATAGCCGAGTATAATTACAGTGTAGAACAATAACCTTACCCAACAGGTTTGTCAGCCACAGAGCCAGGTCCTCCTTCATTGGTAACAAATTTGCCTCATGTCTGCTTGCCAGCCACTGGCTGTACTGGTGCATATCAGAGAGGCCAGGGCCTCGGGCCTTTGGGCTAAGAGCAGTACACATCCTTCAACCACGGGTGCTACCTGTTTTGTGGAAGGAAAGGAGAAAAGGAGAAAAGAGACACTTAGAATGTCATGTGAAAAATTGTGTTTTTATTTATGACTTGAATCAATGCTTAGGAAATGTTACTTTTCTGGCTGACAACTCTCAAAATTCCCAGCCACATTGCTGCTGTTTTTGCTGACTAGAAGATGCTGGGAGTTATATTCTGAAAAAGTAACTTTCCCAACATCCTATTGTTAATGATTCTGAATGAGTGTATGGTAAAAGATGCCATGGAAATAAGAGATCCATTCCATGAAAATAACATATTATAAGACAAACACGTTTATTTTTTTAAAATGAAATATTTTGCCACTAGTGATTGAAGAAACACAGAAGAGGTGAATATACTTGTAGGACTTACCTTGGTACACATGTTGTCAAAAATCTTTGCAAGCAGGGATTAAAATGCAAATAAAAAGGTGGTTAGACAAGCTAGTACAGGGATCAACATAAAGAAAGGCAGTGTAGTCTTGTGGTTTAGAGTGGTAGAGCAGGATTTGGGAGTCTCATGGCTTTCCCCTATAGCCATCTTTGTGTTGAATGGCTTCAGAACAAAACAAAACAAAATCATAATGAACCTAGAGCTACAGCCTAGAAAGGTGGAAGGAGAAATAACAGCAGCCCTCTGGAGAACCTATTGAGCTTCTGGACAGACTTAAGGGGTACATCTGGAGAGAAAACCCAGCTGATCACCCCCATATACCTAAACAAAAAAAAGCCACAGATATTTGTATTCTGAGTTCCTTTATGATAAATCCATAATGCCATTTCATAAGTATCATCGAGCAACCCAAGGACAGTTTCTACCAGAAAGGATGATAGCTTTGTAGAGCAGAAAACATAAGTTATTGACATTAAAATCTGATGGCAATCTTACTAAAAATAGTAATCAACTTTCTTTTAATAAAATCAGGAGGGTGGATTTTGCATTGAAATTCTCTGCCTATCTGAAGCAGAACAGCACTAAGAATCTAGCAGCCACTACAACTGCATACAAGAGGGTACAGAAGATTCTTTCTTGTATCGGAGCAAACACAACAAAGAGTTTTGCGGTATATTAAAAACAAACCTTTTGGGGGGGCATGCATTAAGCCTTTGTGGACAACATCCATTTCATGCTTGATAGCTCAGTGGTTTAGGTATCTGGTTGGGTGTTCAATTCCCCCACTGTGCCTCCTTGACAGGGGCTGGACTTGATGATCCATAGGGTCCCTTCCAGCTCTGCATTTCCAAGATGGTGATGATGATGATAATAATGATGATTTATAAGATACCTGATGCCTCCAAAGAGGGGGCTGTAGTACATGACAGCTTATGCTGAACAAAATTTGTTCATTTCCAAAGTGCCATGATGGTTTTCCTATAAACCAAATAAAATGCCCTCCTGAAAATTTATCAGAGCATTTTCTTGATTCTTTGAACTTCCATCTGCTTTGTTTCTCTCTTAAAGTAACCCTTACTGGAGAGGGTTAATGTGTGTATTTTATTTATTTATTTATTTATTTATTTATTTATTTATTTATTTATTTATTTATTTGATTTGATTTGATTTGAATACCACCCATGTGGCAACCCAGGCCACTCTGGGTTGCCAGTATTTCTCCTGCCTAGCCTTCAAATAAGCTCTTAATGCCATATTCAGTATTATCAACAATTAGTGATCAGTTGTCCCTATCAATACTGGGCAAATGTTCAAGTAGACTATTTTGTGTGTTTGTGTGTGCCAGAAGAACCCATGTGTCATTGAGAATTAACAGATCATTTTACCCTAATCCCAAAAAACTGGCCAAGCTGGGGACCTGGAAGTTCTCCCAGTCAATGGGCAAAGTCCAAAAGGGAGCACAGACTGTCACTTTGCATCAGGATTAGAACCTAATAATTTGCTAGTTTCATGGCTCCAAGCAGGTGGGTTTGTTTAGGGTGCCAGCAGTCTTTCACAAAAGATCAGCAAGATATGACACTGCCAGTGGGTTTCCTTGCAGGCAACAGCATGGTCTGCCAAATGACTAGGGGTTGCAAACCACACTGCTGAGCCACATAAGGTTTTTTTGTGGGGGAGCGGGCCTGGAAGCGGGTGAAACTGTAAAACAAAAAAGTATTATGCTAGTAGAGCAGCGGGGGGTGGGAAGGTTAGCACTGTTCCTTTTTTCCATCAGTTCTGAGAACCTGAACATCTGAATGATTGATTTTAAAAGCAAAAGAAAAATAATAAAAATTTGAAAGTGAGCTTCCCTGGCAAAGGTGATTGAATGGTAAACTGAGACAACCAGTGGCCAAAAAGAAAGGAGAGCTGGAATCTCGAATGCCTGACACAGGAAGCATTATTTAATGTTCTTATGACTATTTAGAGAAATAGAACATCCATTCATTTTCATACCATGTATGAAGAACTGGAGATACTATAAAGTGACAATTATTTACCAGAAATGCCCTTTTTTGTTTCTCTACAATAAGAGACAATAAACGAATCTGAATATCAGAGCATTTTCCTGACTCTTTGAACATTCATCTGCTTCTTTTCTCTCTTAAAATAACCCACACTAAAAAAAAAACAAAATTGTACAGGGCTGGGATAGCTTGCATGGATTCTAATGAGCTGCTTAAAGCCCTAAATTGCTAGCACACCTAAGATATCAGTTTACCAACCTTATCATCCCTATCCTCTTTGCTCTTTTAGGATATGGAACTTCTTTTTTAAAAAAAACTATTTTATTATTACTCATCCATACAAAACAATAGAGTAAGACATAACAAAAACAACAAAAGACAACAAAACCTAAACCTTCATACTACATATATAGAGCAGAGATTTCGCCATCATCTAGGTCATCTAATATCATAAAAGGGTTCTTGTAAGCACTGGTTCACTACACTCATTTCTTCCCCTAAGTTCCTGTCTGTTTCTGGACCCAGTTTGTACATCAGCTTCCATCTTTCCTTTACAAAGTATCTCAGTTGATCCCGTATTGCCTCTGAAAGCATATCTAGTTCTGCAACATCCAATAGCTTTTTTAATAGCTCCTCCATCGTTGGTATTTCTCCATTCTTCCATTTTTGGGCCCAGAGTAACCTGGCTGCTGTGTATATACACAGTAGTATATAGTAGTAACAGCAGCCAGGTTACTACTATATACAGTAGACTATATTTTATTTTTTTATCAATGATCTCTGGCATTATATTCAATAACAGCATTTCATGTTTTAAACTTAGTTTTTTGCTGGACAATTTCTTGTGACATTTCCCAAACCTGTAACCCAATTTTTTTTTTATTTTTTTTTTTGCTTTTTCACATGACCACCATACATGATAATAAGTCCCTGGATTTTTTTTTTATTTTTTTTTTTACATTTAGGATATGGAACTTCTTAACTCTACCATCTGTCCCTACATGGAAGAGCAGCTAGATCTCAACTGTGGCTATCCTAAAACCGTGGTATTTCCTCTCCCTGGATCATTGTCCAGGTTTGCTAGCTTTTCTCAATTGGGCTGATTTGGGGAAAAACTGGATTTATGCTAGAAAATGTAGAAAGAAATTTATAACAAATTTGTTTTAGCCAGATTTTATAGACATCCCAGGCAACAGATGCTGCAGGACAGGGAGTAGGTACAAGGTTCTGGAGGACAGAGCTGCAGGACAGACCCACAAATTTAGCCTGCTCACCTGCGGTCTCTTGTTTCACCGGACTATCATAGTATTTCTCAGCCTGGAGGTTGTGACCCACAAGGGGGTTTCAAAGGGTCATGGATAGAGATGGCCACAAACCTCGGTTCCCTTTCCCTGGCTCCCTGGCTGGATCCTCCACTCAGCCAGCTGGTGCACACTCCTCTCCTCATGTTGTTTGGCACAGGCTTTCCTGCCCCACTTCCTTGGCTGATTGCCCACTCAGACAACGAGGCAGGTCAGGCAAACTTGAGCTCGTGCCAGGAACAGATCGAACAAATGGAGAAGAGGAGGAGAGGAGTGTGCTCTCAGTGGGTCATTGGCCAGGAAGGGAATGTGCAACACCTTTGGTGCTGCATGTACAAATCGGTATGAACCTGCAAACCAAGGTTCATGCCCATCTCTAGTCTTGGGTCACTTACATCTATGCAGTGTATTTCTTTTTTGACTTTTCAGAGTGGGATATTAAAGTTAGTGTGTATGTGTATGTATGAGGCCCTTTGGGGTGGGGAGAAAGAAGCCTCTACTTTCTGAGAAAGGATGACTTTACCCCATTAAAAGTGCCTTTTTATGAAAATGTGGTGGGGGTGGGGGTCACAGGTTATTTGGATATTATAAAACTGGGCCACAACTCAAAAAAGTTGGGAACCACTGGTCTATCAGGCCAGCTTCCATACATGTAATAGGGAAAGGTGTCATCTTCTCCTTTGCTTCAGGCAGCAAATATCATGAGCCCATCCTGTAAAGCTGCTAAACATTAGTGATTCACCATATATACATTGCTACTAGTGCAAAACAGAAGGTTTACCTTTTACTGGGCAATGAGTGTCAATGCAGGCACTGTCCATGTCAGTAGAACCAACAAATGGGACATTATATGACTCACAGTGCAATCGTTCTCTGTGCCTGCTGAGGACAAGGGTTCAGTGACACTTCCTTCCAGGTAGGAATATCTATAAGGGTGTTTCTAGACAGGCGGCAAAGCTGCATAGATGTAAGTGAACACAATTCCTGAATTCAGCTGGTACTAATACAACACAGTGTGTATTTCTGTGTCCATTAAAATAATAAATTCAGAATTTTAGTATAGCAAACATCCCATCTTGCCAGCCCCAGAGAACAGCCATGCTCCCAGGTAAGTATGTATTGCAGGGGAAAGTCCATTTTGATGATGGCCTTATCTGACCCCACAGAATTAAATTAACATTAAAAGAAGCTCACAGTCCTTTCACAGAAAAAGACATTCCTAGTTATCCCAATCTTTCCAAATTACAATATATGTAAAGAAATATAATTTACAGTGTTGGGGGTCATTTTGTTGCTCCCACTGTTCGATAACTGTGAGTGAGAAATCCTTGCCAATCTACTGCAAGTCACCCTGAGATCTACCAGTAGATCCAGGGCTGGCTTCTGCCCAGCTTTGTACTACATTATACAACTCAGTTTTCACTATATCCACTTTACATGGACTTTCTAGCCAATTTTGCTGCATAGGAAAAAGTCATCAAGACTAGGATTAAAGTTTCTAAGCTAATATCAAACCATTATTGAGTATTCTGTTTTGTTGAATTTTGTTGGAACGCATCAGTCCAAACATTACCATCACCATGTTTCCCAACAGAGATAAAGGGAGTGAACATATGAGTTTGCCCGCCTTTATACTTATAAAAGTCCTGTAAGGTGGCATGAGGTAAGGTAGACCAAGAGATACCACTTAGCTCAAGGTCACTCAGTATGTTTCACAACCTTGCAATGATTCTGATCCATACTCTGCATGCTATACTTTCACTTTTTGTATGTTTTCTTTAGTTTTGTATAATTAAAGTATCAGGAGACAGCCCTTTAAGCACTCAGCAGAACCCCCATAAAACTGATAAGCACAGTGAGAATTTCAGAGAATCATAGAACCTATAAGGCTGGAAGGACCATCAAACTTCAAGATACCTTCAGGGGGTTCTGAATTTGGATTTTAACATAAATGTCACTGCTATAAAATACATGCTACTTACGGAAAATATGTTGTTTTTAGGGAAATCATGACATGTGAAAATCTACCACAGTCTAGGAATGGCATATAAATGCCTGAAACACTTACCACGTCAATGTCTTACTGCAGTAAAACACGTTTTCCACACTTCCTTCACAAGTTACTTTCACTGGGAGCAAGGCTTTATTTATGCTCGGTTATGCTGCAGTCTTATTTATGCAGTGCACTTGCTCGTTCTCTCCATTCCTCTCTCTTCACCTCCTCCTCCCCAATAGAAATGAGGCATCTCTAATTCTTAGCCTTATTGTCCATGTAAAAGATTCAGTGGTAGGATAGTTTACAGTACACCTAATGGCATGTAACAGTTTCAACAAGCTGGAAGGTTACATTCCTCACTAGTCGCTCCCATTAAACAGTGAAGTTTTTATGCTTCTAGACAGTAGCACTTTTAGTTGTCTGCTGATTGTTGCTCAGCCTGGTAGCTGGCCAACACTGCAATTTAAGCTGCCCACTGATGTTTGTTTGTGATCATCAGTGATAAGCAGGGGAGGTTAGGTGACCATTTGCTCTCATGCAGCCAGGTTAGGGTTTTGATGTTTACCTTGGCAACAATTAGCAAAAAATAATATTAACTGTGGATTAAAGCCATCTCCAGGTGGAAAAGACTGGTTCATTGAAGGATTAGCTAGGAGCAGGTAATGCTTCAAACATGATTTTTTTGTTTCATTTATGCAGTGATCAGACACATAGTTCTAGTGCCATAGGTTGTGGTCTTATTATACTCAATTACCTGGGAGTAACTTCTATAGAAGTCAAGAAGGCCTTTTCCTTCATAAACACACTTCATTGCACTGGTAATTTCCTCCCAAGCTTTGTAACTATGTCTTGCTCAGGTTCTTCGTTTTGGAATCATATGTGAAGCTTACAAAACCACTCAGAAGGAACAGACTAAGAGAGCAGCTACTGTAGATATTCATTTTGATATTTATTATGTTGGTTAGATGTTAGTGCCAATCACAAGTAGATCTGATATTTTAGCATGAGTATGCAGTACTTTTTTTCCCCAGTCACGAGGGTTGGGGGGGGGGGTATAGCATTTCTGCTCACACTGTTTTGTCTCATTTATATTGGTACTTTAGGGTCTTTGTTAGATGCATCCAGATGTCATCGGTACTGATGTGCAGAGTGCAATGTGGTATGAGGTCAATACTTTTTCTTTCACCTGCCTGCTGATTCTACTAATAACTGCAACTTGAAAATTATTTTAAATAACTTTAATATCATTGTTTGTGATATTATAAAGTTTGTCGAACAAATGAATCTGAAAACCTCTGAACACTCAGTTGAGGAGGCGGGGCAGGGATTCCTGCAGCGCTGCCTTGGAGTGTGTGGCTGCCAGAGAAGGCAGAGAAGGGAAGCATGGCTGCGAATGGTGAGTGGGCAGTCATGCAGAGGAGGCAGAGAGGGAAGTGTGCACCGCCTGGGCAATGGGTGATCATACAGAGGAGGCAGGAGGGGGACGTAGGCACAACACCTGTGGGGGTGTGGCACCAAACCAGCATGAATCTCGAAACCAAGGTTTGTGCCCAATCTCTAGTTTTTAATTTTACTTGTTTTAACATTAAGCTCCTCATTGGAGGAAGGTGTCCTACAAATGGAACAAAATAAATAAAATAAACTGAGCCAGCTGTCATAATGTTGCCTTTGTGCCTCATGATTGAGGAGCAGACTCTAGACAGAGACTTCCTCCTGACAATTCACATTCTTAGTCAGTACACAATTAATCAGATTTAGCAACTAATCAAAATGTAAATGAAGGATGACTGAATTTGTCCGTCCTGGTTTTTCTCAGTCCTGGCTTCTCTCCATTTCTCATGTTCCTGTCTTAGTTTTGTTTTATCCCTTTCTAACATCAATTTGAAGCTTGTTTTGAAATTTTAAAAGCCACTGCCAAGTCCAGGTGGACGACAGAGGAATAGTCTATCCTGTTATTAGTAGCACGTGCTAAAATGAGCATTTATGAAACACCAAGAAATAGGGGTGCTGTGCACAAAATCTTATTATGCAAGAGTGCTAATTGATGAGGTGCTAGCCATGTCAGGCATGTGTCTGATGATGCACCTGTCACCTGGTCAATTAGCCTCAATCAGCTGCAATTTGGTACAGCAACTTCTGTGATTTCTCTTGTGCACACGTAAAGATCAAATAGCCTTTGGCCTACAGTATACATTTCATACTTCAGAATGAGGATATGGCAGTTTATAGTATAGTAGCTGAGACACAAGACTCATTTTAACTGACAGCTCTAGTAGCTTTACATGTTTTCACATTCCATTTTCCAACAAGTCACACCTTTCAAAACTATCTTTCCTAATATAATTTATTCTGATGAAGTTGGTCAAGAGTGGCTGGTAATGCGATCCCCCTGTGCGAGTGAGGGTTTTGGATCGTCTGTTTTAACTCCTTGTTCTGGCTTGGTTCCATCATATCCAGACTCAGGTTCAAGGTGCAAAGCATTAACATTTATTGTGGGAACTTCAATAAAACAATTTACATTAAGTTTGATGTTGTTTGTCTCCTCCTTACCCAACAGGGCAAGGAAGGGTCTCCTATCTTGAACAAGAAATGGATTCTTATAACTGGTGTCCCAAGGTCCATGTTGGTCAAACTGCTCCCAGTCCCTCAGTGCTGACCCTGATGCTATTGGCAATAGGGGCGTGGCTGCTTATCCCAGGTAGTCGCCTCATCTTGATTGCTGTCCCGGCTCATAGAAGTCCCAAGTCTCCGAGACTCTCTTTTCTCTGTCGCTAGTTGTGCCCTCCATGTAGCACTCCCAGGCTTCTTTCTTCCCCCCTCCCCTCAGCTTTCCAGCTTTTGAAGGACAATGGCTCTCCTCCTTCTCTCAGCTTCTTCTCTCAGGACCATCAACTTATTTTTGTATCCAGGGATTCTCTAACCAAATCTATTCCCAGCCTGGGGGAAAGAACTTTTCTGGTTTTCCGACTCTCACTTTCTCCTGCCTCTACTAAACTCCTCCTTGGGACTCCACTCTCTTTTATAGCCTCTTTATCACCAATTTTCTCGTTCTCCTCCTCCCTTGGCAGATCTATCTCCCCTTTGTCTGTTCCCGCCTTTTCTAACTGTTCCCCCAGCTTTTCTACTTCCCTCTGATCATTGGGCACTTTGTCTTTGGTTACCCCTCATGGGGAACCTCTGGGGATTGTCTCTCTGGGTCCAACTGTCTGATTCTTTCCCCTTTCTCCTCTGGAATGGATGGTGCTTGGTTGAGAGATGTCTCCATCTCGCCTCCCTTCTCACACACCCTTTTTTCACATTTCAAAAACACAATTCCTGCATCTTGCTGCTCTACAATAAACCCAACTTACTGAAGCAAACAATGGCTAGAGTTGTGCAGGTTAACCTAGCTTGCCGCCTCGAGACTTCCAGCAATTCTTCCTTTTCATCCACCACCCTAAGCAGTCTCTAACCACTTTAAATTGTGTTGTAGTTACATAATTTAACATTGTTTTTATCCCTGTAAAAACTGTATATTACATGTTCTGTAGGGATAGTGTGTCATGTAGACGCCAGATTATATAGTACTGGAAAAAGTGGTATGCTACTGGAAGCAAATTAAGTAGATAATAGGGTTATATAGTACTGCAAGATAATTAGAAACAAGGAGAGATAACTTTAAACAAGTAGCCAAAAATTGCATAATAACATCATCAGCAAATCCAGTTAAATAATGAGGGTTCCAGCTGTAACTACAGACAACCTTCAGATTTTACACCTTGAACAGAATAATACTCTAGAGCAGCCATTTTGGAAGTAAATGAATAGCAAGTGATCAGAAGCCAAAGCTGAGTTCCAGAGAGTCTAACATAAGTTTTTGCTATCACTGCTCTTTCTCATTAGCATGAAAAAGGCATTAAAAAAAACCTTTTTCTGCATCTTCATCTCCCATCTTACAACACAGACGGATTTCTTTTCAAACAGGAATGAAGAAAAACAGTACCTTTTGTAGTTTACACCAAACCTTGCCAAGGAAACAGCTGGAAAGTAGAGACTCTTGGAGATGAGATATTCATAAATGAGCTCTCACGCGGTGCCCACAAATATATAGATTAACTAACGTAATTACTGCTCGAAGCAAATGTGAGTCTACTGTCTGCAGACAAATGGAGGCTCACGTATACAGAATAACTTCTTCTTCTAATGATGAACAAACCGGTCCTTCACTTTTAAAAGCAAGTTACACATCTAAACAGTGTGCACACATTACATTGGATTCAATCCCAATAAAGAGATCCTCTTGAGAGGCAAACCTAATTGCTACTTTTACCAGGGGTACTTTGATGCAGATACACCTGCACATCTTCAGCACAGCTCTGGTAAATTTTCAAGGTGTGGACAGAGAGACTGGAAGTATAACATGTCCCTCAAACAGGGCCAGATGGTTATGCTTTGCTGCCTGAGGCCACAAACAGTCTTGTACCGCTTTATTACAGATATACAAATGCCAGAAAGACTGGCAGCTGAATCTTTCTCTCTCTCTGTGTATCACCGGTAGGCTAATTTTTCAACAAAAAAAATACCTTGGGCATGGGGAAACAGCTCTTGCAAGTCCTGTTTTGAAAATCTCTTTATTATTGTCAATCTGGCCCACAGGCAGATGAACACATAGGAGAAAGACAGACAAGTCCAGAAAAGATCTGAAGAATGGAATGAAATGGAGCAAGAGTCAGGGCAACCCAGAGGCAGGGTCCCCACTTCTGTCCATACTGTAAATGACAAAAGCCAACTGAAGGAAACTGGAACATTTATGCAGAGAAGTAAAATTGTGCTGCTTATATATCACCCCACAGTGCTTGGGTACTCTTTGCGGCTTACAATTTCATTATGCAGGCTACACATTACACACACACACACACACACACACACACACACACACACACACACACACACACACACACACACGTAAGCTGGGTATTCATTGACCAACCTCAAAAAGAGGGAAGGTTGAGTCAATCTTAAATTGACTACCTAAGCTCAGGATCAAACTCAGATCATGAGCAGAGTCTTCAGTGCAGTACTGCAGTTTAACCATAGCACCATGAAGCTTCTAAAAGATAGATAGGGAGGCTGGCATGCAGGAAGAATAGGCACGCTGATAGCCAGAGACACAATGAATAAGACGGAGAGCTCTTAAATGCAAAGCTACAGCCCTGAACTATAATCAGAACATGTGAGGAGAATTCAGTGGACAGTGGGGAAAAGACAGACAGCAATATGCTTTGCTGCCTGAGTTGAAGGGAATATGGCACCAACTCAATTTTTTTATACAGTTTCTTTCTGGATTTGCAGATTAATTCTTTTTCAATGTGGCAGTTGGCCAACATTCTCCAACAGACATGAAGTATGCAAGCTAGCTTGGGGGCTCACAGTGAATCACAACGCTCACCATACTTTCCTTCAACACTCTGCAGCCACCTCTGTGCATCTGATGTGTAAGGCAATTGCTTCAACCTGACTAATGACAGAGCCATCCTGAAAAGGGCAGATGGGTCCCATGCTTGCATAGCCACATGTTCGTATTATATCTTCTCTGTAATCTTGAGTTCCTCAACCCAAATACCACCAACATGTAGACCAGGAGGTTGCTAGCACCAGTCCAAAAAAGTAATATGCCATAAAATCTCAGATGGACTTGGAAAGCAGAGACATTGGTTGGTCGTTATTCTGTGTGCAATGAGATTTGTATGAGGCTGTTGAATCATTTTCCAAAGCTTTACAGTGGCTTGGTATATTAGGATCCTGGCACAGAAGTGCATAAAAATCACATTGTATTCATTCCACCCACCACTAAATTCGACTTTCCCCATTTAAACTGACTTTGTGAATTGTCCTTAATATGAAGCTGATGATCAAAATTTATGCTTGACTTAATCTGTTTCATTTGCCATAATATTTGGCAGTGTTCTTGAAGAATGTGCCATAAGCAACACCTCCCTATATCTAATTTCAGTGATATTAAGAACGTTCTGGAGGCACCAGTACTTGTAGCAAACTAACTAAGCACTGGAATGAAATTACGTCTTGAGGTGGACTTGACAGAACTATATAATTCTCTTCCATTCTTAAGTTGGAATGACTTGGAAAGCAGCCATTTGGCTTTCAATGCAGTCTGATTCACAGTCACTATTTCTAGCATTTTGGGGATCTGTTTTTAAGATCTGGAATTGTAAAGGTCTTTTAAACATCTGCTGTGCTGTTGAGAGTCTTGTTGCATT
This sequence comes from Intellagama lesueurii, assembly GCA_037013535.1. Classification (NCBI taxonomy): domain Eukaryota; kingdom Metazoa; phylum Chordata; class Lepidosauria; order Squamata; family Agamidae; genus Intellagama; species Intellagama lesueurii. The sequence continues at coordinate 80,584,084 of JBAJHW010000001.1, read as the reverse complement.
GATTCTAGTCTTTGCTGATGAGTGTTTTTGCTATGTTTTATGTTTTGGTTTCATGGTTCTGGTTTGTACTTTAATATTCTTTTTTTGTTGTAAGCCCTGATTGGGTGACACGTAAATGCTGTTTGCTAAACAAATACATGAATAAATGTGAACTCATCTGTTAAATGCTGACAGGACAGTAGGGGAAATAGGATTACTGAGTAGGAAGAGGAAATATGCTTGGATTGGACTTTCCCTCCAAAACAAAGAGGCCAGAAGAAAACCCAAAAGACGCCCAAGAGAACTGAGCATGTTCCATATGGCCACAGAATGCTGTGCATCTCTTGGGGGGAAAGAACAACAACAACAAAAAAAACAGAGTAAGAGAATGAAACACAATATTTCTCAAAGAGGGCACAGCTGCTTGGCTGGAGCCCTAAACAGGAGTACATCACAGTGCAATGTTGTCCTACAGTTCTCACTGGTACAGTTAAAAACTTAAATCAAAGGATTTGGAGTCACTCCAATTTAGTTCCATTGACCTCAGCGGAACTAAAGAAAAGTATTTTGATTTCAGCATGGAGGGAGAGTCTTCTAGGCAGGGGCTGCCTCCCACATATTATTTGCAGTACTCTGCTCACTGTTAATGTCAAATAAATCTTTAAGGAGACCAGTAGAGGGTTTTAGGTTGAAGGCTTGATATATTTGTACTCACTTTATTGCAGATTTTATGTATATAATGTAATGATCTAAGCTGCCTTCAGGAATCCTGGTAATGGAAGATAAAGGTTCTCAAAATGGCAGTCTTTCATAGCGATTCTGCAACCTCAGAATATGTATTTGTCTCTAATGGTTGAATGATTTTCGGGGGGGGGGGGGAACCCTGCCCCAAACAAACTACAGGTTTGCCATGAACAATTGTATCTATAGAAAATAAATACTCACAGAAATGTGTAAATATTACTAGAAAGGCTGGAAAAAGAATAGTGCAAATGCAAATCAGTAGATGCAAATCTGCTGAACTAGTTATACATTTTCTAATTTACTAAATTGAAAAGAGAACCCTGCTAGGCCTCTTTGTTGTTGTTATGTGGCATCATGTCAGAACTGACTTACAGAGACCCTAACAGGGTTTTCAAGGTAAATGAGATAATTAAGGAGTGGTTTTGCCAGTTACACTCCCACAATGAGTTTCTGTAGCAGAGTCAGGGACTCCTGAGTCCATCACTCTACCCACTATTCCAAAGTGAGTACCTCAGGGCTCTTTAGGGATAGGGATTGTTTTGTTTGGCTGTTTCTTCCTAAAAGGCACTGTAATGATATGAAAACAGATACTGACAAGATACACCTTGAATGGTTTGAGCTTGATGAAAGGAAACAGGGACAGGAAGAGAACACTACCCATGGCTTCAGACCTAGGAAACAAAAAGCACAGCAAAAAAGAGCTGTCTTAAAGCCTATCCTGACTGGCCATTTTGGGTGTGGTATGGATCAGACTACAAAGGGTTTATTGAGGTTGGGGGGAGGAGCAATGTGTCATGTGGCATGTTCTTCCCATCCAGACAGAAAAAACCCCTTGTAGCCTAATCAGCTGTCAATTAAGTGATTCCCCGGGTGGAGGGGGGGAATTACATAACTCCACTCTCCCTTTGTCAGTGCTGTTCCTTTTCCTCCCTTCCACCCTCCCTGCTTCCCTTCCCTCACTCTCCCCTCACTTTCTCTCTCAAAGTCTCCCTCGGAATCTCCAGCTGCTGGAGGCTCCTATCTGCCGGCTAACAAGCATGCCAAAAAGAATGCATGCTGTACCACTGAGCAGAAAGGTGCACAGCACCTCTTAAAGGAGAAGGATGAATTGTTCTAAGTAGAAACACTTGCAGACTAGGTCTATTTTTCCGATCCAAACTAGGTCATCACCGATCCATATACCATATCTATATGCCAGTGTGGACAGGTCCTTAAACTCCTTATTTAAATGAATTTACCATTTTTTGTGTGTGTGCAGAAGATGTGTGATTCTATGGGGGCTTACTCACAGTCTTGAAACATGGTGACAATAACAACAAATGATAAGCTGACAAAATGAAAAAGGAATCAAGGAAAGAAAGAGTGCAAAACAAAGCAAAACACAACAAAGGGCCTAAAAGCACAAGTATATTAAACTTATATTAAGCCTATATTAAGCCCATGCCTGGAAAACCTGCAAAGAAGAGTTAAATCTCTATGTGGACATTGCAATGGCAGATAAAAAAGAAGCAATGAAAATCAAACCAGTGTTATACTTGACTGAAGACAATAGAGGGGAAATATGTGAGGAAGTGTGTGCAAATACTCAAGTACACCATACATTGGCTATATTAATAGGTTATTCTGATGCATACTGCAAGCCAAGAAAGAATGAACAGGTTTTCATAACGTATAATCATACTGTATCAAAAGCAGTGGGAGAAAGCAAGCTCAAAATTGCTTGCCAAGGACAAACAGGAAATACAGGGCTCAATTTGTGGTTCTGATGACAAAGAACCAGTATAAATGCTGAGCCTAAGGTAGTCCATGTGACAAAACAGGATAAGGTCCTGTACCAGAACATCCTGGATGTGGACGTTGGGATGATTGATAATCCAGATGAAAATGGAAGGTTGGCTCAACAAAGGATGTAGAAGGAATATGTGTCTGAGGAAGCTGTAAGGCCGGACAGTGTTTATAGAATGGAGACTGAGTCAAGTATGAAGCCAGTTGGAAACTGAAGCCTTAGTACAGCCTCTCAAATAACTGTAAAGCTTAGAAAAGCTGGGAATTATACAACCAATGAAGAAAAGCTCAGAGTGGATAAGAAGCATGGTGGTGATCAGAAAACCATCAGGAAATTCAGAATACACAGTGACCCAAAGGTTTTAAATAAAGCACTGAAAAAAATTATTTCCATTACCTATTATTGAAGAGATATTGTTAGATCTGCCAAAAAAACAAGATTATTTTCAGTTTGAAATATCAAAAATGGACTTTGGTATATTGAGCTGAGTGAAGGATCTAGATATTTGACAACATTTGCCACAACCTTTGGAAGAAATTGCTGGCTACAAATGCCAATGGATATTTGTCCTGTCCCTGTGATCTTACAAAATGACTGACACAAGCCTTGAAGGGGTTACTATAATCACAGCTGATAGTGGGAGAGTATGGTGATGTACAGTAGGCATGGCTACACCAGAACATTAATTTAATAGCATTTCTGAAAAGATGCAGAGAATAGAACATTAAACTGGATAAGGACAAATTCAGAATGAAAGTCACACAGGTACCATATACTGGTCACTTTTTCATGAAGGGACTGCAGGTAGATCCGTAAAAACGCTAACGCTGATGACATTTCGGTGCCAGGTCAAAACCTTCCTATTCCAGAAGGCTTTTAATTGAAATAATATCAACTGTGGGTCCTGATGGCAATTTTTAGAGTATATATTTTAATTGCATTTTAATTGTTTTGTCTTTTTATTGTATTTTAACTGTTGTAAGCTGCCCAGAGACCTTTGGGTAGTGTGGGCGGCATATAAGTTAATTAATTAATTAAATAAATAAATAAATAAAAAGCAATAGCTGTTTTAGGGCATGCCACAACCCCAAGATGTCAGGTTGATTCAGAAGTTTCTGGGAATGCCCAACAAGATAATCAAGGGCCTGTCCAGACTGGTTGTTTTGGTAGGGCTGGATCAGGCTGCAAAGGGGCGGCTGAGGTTGGGGGAAGGAACAATATGTCATTTGGTGTACTCCTCTCATCCGAGTGGCACATCAGCCTTCATATCAATTAAACGCTTCCCCTGATTGTCTGCAGAGGGTCAGGGGAAGTGAATATATATATATATATATATATATATATATATATATATATATATATATATATATATATATATATATATATATATATATATATATATATATATATATATATATATATATATATTAGCTAGATCATTGCTGATGTGATGAATCACTTTGATTTTTTTTTTTTAATCCTGCCTGTATATTGCTGATCAAGAAACTGCCCACGGATGCAGTTTTGATCAGCAATACATAGACAAGCATTTTTAAAAAAATGTAATTCAAGTGATTAATCAGATCAGTGATGACCTAGCAGATGCAATAAAAATAATTTCATTTTCCCTGACCTGCCGCAGATAATCAGGGGAAATGTTCCATTTCCAATATCCTTCAGAATACCAGAAATTGACACTGGAAAGAGCTACAAGGCTCTAGTTGAGTCTGTTCCAAGCAACCACACTCACTGGGAATGGACTAAACTGGACTGCAGGTAGATCCGTAGTCTACCTGCTATAGACTATATCTATCCATAGTCTACCTTGGTTGTGCCCAAATTGATGCCCTTGATCCATTCCAATCCAGCATCAGGCTGCGCCATGGCACGGAGATGGCATTGGTTGCCCTGAAAGATGACCTTTTGAGGGAGACTGACGGGGCAAAATGTCCTTGTTGGTCCTCCTCGACCTATCAGTGGCCTTTGATACCATTGATCATGGTATCCTCCTGGGGTGGCTCTCTAGGTTGGGGATCAGTGGTCTGGCCTTGGCCTGGCTCCAGTCCTTCCTTGAGGACCGTCTTTAGAGAGTACAGCTTGGCGAGATGATGTCCATCCTTGGACTCTTAATTGTGGAGCCCCTCAGGGGTCAATCATCTCCTCAATGCTGTTTAATATCTATATGAAGCCCCTGGGGGAGGTCATCAGAGCTTTGTGTCACCAATATGTGGATGACACCCAGCTCTATCTCTCCTTTCACCCTTCTGCAGAGGATGCTGTTCCATCCCTTCAGTGCTGCCTGGATGGGGTGGATGAGGGAGAATAGACTGAGGCTGAATGGAGATCCTGCAGGTGGGTGCCCTTAGTGTTTGTGGATTGGTGACTCCCTCTCTTTTGTGGGGGCTACTGTCTCCACTAGGGATGAGGTTTGCAGCTTCGGTGTACTTTTGAACTCAGCACTGTCAATGGAGCCTCAGAGAAGCATCTGTGGTCCGCTTCGCCTATTTCCATCTAAGGTGGATTGCCCAAGTGCATCCTTACTTTGACACCGGGTCTCTCACCATGCTGGTCCATGCACTAGCAGTCTCAAGATTAGACTACTGTAATGCTTTCTATGTGGGGCTGCTCATGAGGCTGCTACGTAAACCTCAGCAGGTCGAGAACATGGCGGCCAGACTATTCACTGGGAATTTTTTAAGTGACTATTAAAAACATGGCTTTTTCGACAGACCTTCCCAGACCTTACAACACCTTAATACATTGATTGGTCCTAACACTTACATTATCAGTCCTGTTGTCCTGCTTTATATTATTTTATTTATTACTATTTAAAATGTTGGTTGTTTATCCTAATTTTGATTTTACACTATTATGTTGATTGTTTTGGACTGTGTCTGCTTAATATGTAAACCACCCAGAGTGGCCTGGTAGTCAGATGGGTGGTATAGAAGCTAAATAAATAAATAAAAATAAAAATAAATAAGGGAGAAATTTCCTCTGTACACATAACGGCACAGAGTAGATATCCAGACAGATGACAACTCTATGCAAAACATATGGAAGAAAACATTACTCAATGCACCAAAATGTCTACCACACATGGTGATGCATCTACAGACTACAGCATACAACACTACTACTGCCCTAGCAAAGAGTTAGTGCAAGAAGACATCCTGAGCTGTGTATACCTACCAGAAACTGCCAGCAAGGGTATCAGAAGAAGTTGAATTAGAAACCATCAATATTCTACAGTACTCACTCATTACAGAGGAAAGACTGAACGAGAATAAGTTACTACCAATGAAAGACAATGAAATGAGTAAAACTAATGACACCAGGGGCTGACCAGGGAGAAAAAGACCAGGTACTTAAATTTATTAGACCATACTTCCAAATCTGAAAGAAGGTGTCCGTACAGACTGGCATCATTTTCTAAGGAGAAAAACCAGTTATTCCAAAAGCCGTTCAAACAGAACTTGTGCACAAAATGCATTAATGACACCTGATGATTGAAGGATGTCTATGAGAAGCCAGGGAGGTAGTGTACTGGGCTGGGAATGAACAAGAAATTAAAGCATTAATGGACAAATGAATGTTTCTCCGTGTGTAGATCCTGGGATGACCACCATCCAAAATAAACACTTTCCCCACATGACATTCCAAAGAGATTTTGGGCAAAAGTATGTATGGATTTCTTTGAGCAAACAAGGACTATGAGATCATTGTGAACTACTCACATTTTGAGGAGACAGATTATTTGCCAGATCTCTTGGCCAGAATGGTTGTACACTAGATAAAAGCACACTTTGCCTATTATGAACACCAGACACCATTTATTCAGATAATGAGTCCCCCTTTGTTCAGAAGATATATTAGAAATTCTGCAAGAACTGAGATTTTCATCACATTGTTTCATCACCAGTGTACCCTTAAAGTGATGGCAAAATAGTAGCAGCAGTAAAAATAGCTAAGGAACTCTTGAGAAAAGCAAAACTAGCAGAGAAAGACCCATATCCAGAACATATAGATCAAACACTCCCCCCTGAGAGGTGAACTCAATTTCAGTCCAAAGACTAATGGTTCAAAGAACGAAGACCCTTCTACCTATAAGTCGGAAGATGTCAGAGCTAGGATTCACAGGAGTGTCCCTTGAAAACTTGAAGGCCAAATACAAGCAGGGACAGGTCTTCTGTTAAAAACAGATCAGCCAGAGATCTTCCAACAAAGAGTCAACGGGCACAGTGAGAGTTCAATCCCTAACAAAATGTGACAGAATCATGCTCAGATACTGGGCAAATACTGTGATATAATGGAAGGCACACACAGAGAAATAAAAGTACCAGAAGTGGGAGAATGTTTAAAACAACAACAGCGTGATTGAACAAGAATTTCAATATGCTAAGACATTCCTTTAAAAAAAAAAGAGGGTGAAACATTACGAAAAGAAGCAGTGACTAGTGACTAGATACATCGGAAATGGCTTGTGCTTAATAGGAGGAAACAAGAATTAAATAGGAACACTACCCTCCCTTTCAGGCCTAGGAGACAGAGGCCACAGTGAGAAAGAGCTCTGTTAAACTCTTTATGTTCATACGAAGTACAAATGGAACCTGGACAACTGCTGTGACATAAAAGATTTGCAATACATTTAAAATTTGTCTGAGCAGAATAAGAGGCTGTCAACAATTTTGAAACAGGTATGTGGCATACAATCCTATCTAGAAGGTCCCTTGGGAAGATCTCTTAAGGCAACCACCACCACAACCAACTAACACAGCATAACACAACTGACCTAGTACTTACATTACCCAATGTTTACATGTGAGTATTCTGGGGTCATCAGGAGTGAGGTATGAGACAGTTATGGTGAGATCATTGTTCCAGTGTCCTACATTTGACCTTGACATTTTTGACAAGCCAGTCATGATAATAAAATGCCAGCAAAGCAAAAAGATCTTTTTAAATAGCCAAAGCACAATACATACTTTCCTCTTGTCCACAGACAAAAAGAAAAAGAGCAGTTTTTTGTTGTTTCTTGTTTTCTCTCTATTCTTTTTCAGGTTGGACACACAAGCAACATGTCCAGAACTTCATCAAAAGAAGGACCAGATCCTTGCAGATCTACACAAAATGACCTGACTGCACTGGAGTAAGCTCTGCAAGCAATAAAAGCTGCAAGACATTGCAGACAGATGAAGTCTGACCAGAGGAAGATAGAGCAACCACCTTCATTCCAGTGACCAGAGGTCAACTACTGGACTATTGAACACTTGACAGAAGCAATAAGCAAGAACATTTTCACTCCTAAATTGCAGGGGGGGGGGGATATCAAGATTGTTAATTTTATATGGAAATCATACTGAAATGCTTAAAAATGCTTGAAATGCTTAAGGAGAGAATAAAAAAATGTATCCATAGAAATGTGAATTGGAATAGCAACACAATCCCTGTTAGAGGTCACTGCAGGGCAATCAGCTAGTATGACCAGAGTAGCCAACTATCCACCATTTTTGCTAATGGAGCATAGCTATAGGACTGTGTATTGGTCTTGTTTCCTATACAGGCTGCAAGTTAAGAGAAAATATGTCAACAAACATTGTGAAACACGAACATCTTATATCTATAAAAGGGCTAGTATAATGTAAGGGATGCAAAGAAGAAGGGGAAGGGGAAGGAAGAAGAAACCGTTAGGCAACCGTTAGGCACCACCACAGACATGAAAATCATGGATTTCCCTCCATAGATTTAAACTTGTAGATGTCTGAATGAGTGTGAGGGTTCAGGTGGTAAGTCATGCCTCCTCCCCTCCTCCTTAGGTTTTAATCCTTCAGACGTGAACACAGATTCAAGTTGTAATGCATTAACATTTATTGTAGGATCATCAATAAAATTGTTTGTGTCAAATTGAGCATTGTCTCTCTCCTTTTCTACCAACGGAGCCGAAAAGGGGTTCCATTCTTCTTTAACAAACGGGTTCCCATAGCTAACATTCCAAAGTCCTGGTTGATCTACCAGCTTCCAGCCTTTCATTGTTGTCCCTGTTGATAATGGCAACAATGGCACAGTGGTGTCTCCCATGTATTCTTCCCACCTCATTCTTTCATTGGGCTTCAAGAATTCCCAGGTTCCCAAGTCCCTCACCTCTTCATCATCTCCTGCACTCACCGTTCAGCTTTTTCCCTCCGTTCCTGTGCTACCCTCACCTTTTCTTATCTCAGTTTGCACCTCCACTCTCTTGCTTCAGTCTTCCCCCAATATGACAGTTTCTGGGGAATGACAGCTCTCCAACTATGGTTGACTTCTTCTCTAGGCACCATCAATCTTTCCCACTTATGGGTCCAAGGGTTTTCCAGCCAGATCCATTCCCACCTAGGTGGCAGTGTCTTTCCTTTTCTCTGGCTCTCACTTTCCCCTGCCGTCACTTCTCTTGTATAACTACTACCCCTCTCTTTTCTCTCCCCCCCCCCCTTCACCTTTTTCTCTGGTCTTTCAACTGGTCTTTTCTTCCTTCTTCTGTTCCTGCTCTTTCTAACTGCTCCCTCAGCTCTCCCATCCCCCTCAGACCCGCAATGGCTCTTTCCTCCTTGGCTCCCTTGAGGGAACCTGAACCAACTGTCTCTGTGAGAACTGTTACTCCTGAACTTCTGTTCCTTTTCCCCTCCTCAGATGGAATGGATGGCGCTCTGGTGAGAGGTGTCTCCATCTCACCTTCTTGCTCACAGTGAGCACTTTAAGAACTCATTGTTTTTCATATGTGTGTCTGAATATGCTAAAAATAAGCAGGGTATATTTCTGCTTTTACAGATTTGTTTAAAAGAGCTGTACCATCTGTTTTTTTATTGTGCCTTTTAAAGCTATAAGCTCCTGTGTTTTTTGGATTGAAATATGATTTATGTTCTCATCTGTAACTTTTATAACTAAAAACTTATAACTGAAATTTTTCTGACCTAAGTATTTGCCTGCAATTTAAGATTTGTTTCATATTTTGGATTATTTCTTATTTGTAACTTTTGTAAGAATTTTGATGTGTCTTACATGACTTAAGCATTTGTATCTACAGTTTTTTTCATAGCTGTAAGAATGTTTTCATACTTTCTGAATTATTAATTTTTGGGTGTTTATGCATAGAAGTAACTAGAAAAATAAAGCTTGTAAATTAAACAAAATGAAATAACTCTGGAATCACTTTTTTTCCACATGGGAAAAGCAGAATGAATAAAATGTGGATGTATAAACAAGAAATACTTATACTTTGATACCCAGCTGAACATTGATATGATTGAAAAAGATTAGGGCACACTGTGATGTCACACTGGAATCAAGCCTAAAAGGGATAAATGTCAGCTAAGATGAACCTTCATTGAGGGCTCAGTTACACATCATAAAACTCCTGGTTTTGTGTTGGTCTTAGCATGCTTGAAATTGATTTTAAAATATCTGCCTACATGATGTATAGCTAAGCACAAAATTTTTTTGGCTGGACAGTAGGGTTTTTTTAAAAAAAAAACAGCCAGAAGGAGGGGTTTTTCGCTTTTGTTTTTTTTTAAATAACTCAAGTTATGAGTGTGATTTACTTTGAATCATTTTGGCATGTGTGAATGCCTGTGTCAGAGTAAACTGTGAGAGTTAGCTGAAATGGGTGCCAAGTACAAGGGGTTTTGGACAGCAGGATACCCTGCAGCCTTACTTCTTCCTTTAAAAAAAAATTGTTTCTATTCTTCATACTGCATCAATCTAATGCTATGCCACTTCTAAGCAAATAAAAATTAAACACAATTTTTTTAAAATATTAAAAAAAATGCGAGGAACAAAGGCATGGAAGCCATAGTGGGCCAAGAAGAGTTCCCTGCTAGGGGAACAATGTGAAACTTATATCTTTCCCCCTTCTCCTAGGCTGGAGTGGGAGAGAAAGAGAGCAGGGAAATGAGATACACACAGAGACAGAGAGAGACAGAACCATGATCAGCCTCTTCTCCTCCTGCAATCTCCCACTGCCCTCAAAACACCTGCTGAGCAGGAGTTAGATAAGAAAGTGGGTGGAGGTAGTGGTTGTGGCGGTAGAGGGGGGATCAATAGCTTGCAAGACAAAATGGCAACGATCAGTCTTCCCACTTGCAAATGCAATTATTGCTGTCACCTTGACCTCCTCAACTTGAGAAGGGCTCCTGCCATGCTCACGAGTGTCTCCTCCCATGGCCCCTATACAGGACCCTGTAGTTCTTGGGGATACAAGAGTGAGTAGATGAGTAGGCATAAAAGAGGGGGGTCCTTAAGAGCAGTTTACAAAGTTATTCCATGAACATGCACACTGATACAAAACCCAAGTGATGTTAAATCAATTTATAAAAATCTGAACCAGTTCCTGATTTTATTCAACAGTGTAGTTGCGCCCTTACTCAAACTACCAAGAAGTGTATAGTGCTCTGAGAACTTTGTTTGAGTTTCATACATTTGACCTTGACAAGGGGTGTCCATTGAACATATCAGTAGAACATGGGTCAGAAATGTAACACCTGTCATATTTATTTATTCCATTCTTTTTTTTTTTACTTAATCTTGTCCATCCCATTCAATGGACTGAGAATGCATATCAATTATGCTCCCCTTCCTTCTGTCCCTGGCCAACAAGACAGTATGGCTTAAAACAAAAACAAAAACAAGGAACATGCCTCATTCAGTTTCAGAAAGATATATATGTCAGGATATGGTGGTTGTCAAGGAAGTTGTAAAGTTGAGAGACAGCTTCTTGGAGCAGTACTTCTTTGTGAGTCTATTTGATGTCTGGAGAGTATACTTCAAGGAGCATTCCAGGTTGAGCTTAAAATTCAAGGTGGAGCATAAACATGGGCTTTCAGCCACTGTGGGCAAAGGCTGTTTTTGGTCCTCCAGATGTTTTGAACTTCAACTCCTAGAAGTCCAGTCAACATGGCCAATTGAAGGGATGCACACTATACATGTTACAACTCACTAGCTTAGTGAGTTAGGCATCTAGCTGCAGAACCAGAGGTTATGAGTTCAATTCTCCACTGTTCATCCCAGAAAAGCCAGGTTGTGTGGCCTTGTGCAAGTTGCACAGCCCCAGGATGCTCTCAGAAGAAGGGAACGATAAACACTTTTGAGTACTCTTGATCTAGAGTTTATAGCAAAAGGGGTTGCTATAAATCAGAACTAACTTGACAGCATACAATTTATAGAAACTGACAGGGCAAAGGTTGCCCTGTCCTAGTTGTCATTTGCATTGAGGTTAGCTGGAAGTCAATTGGGAATCAGTGAACACACCACAAAAATGAGCATTTTGCTCCTTCCTTATTAACAAGCCTATGCTCAGAGTTGATTTGAGGTTATTCCACAAAATAAAACAAAAGAAAAATACATATTCACTCTAACTATACATTATGAGTAATTCTAATGCTTATTTTTCCCCACGAACAATAAGAAATAACTAGATAAACCATAAGCTCACTCATATGCAGCAAGCACTATTAGATTTTTGCAAGGAAATGCAATCTTCTTTTTTCCTCCAGTTGTTTTATTAGCCATATAAACCATACCACAACCAATTTAGCCCAGAGTTTTGGAACTCTCCCAGATTAGCTTGGAGCACACTGTACATGTTACAAGGAATGAGGAGTGGGGAGAAAGGAGGGACCCTGCCATCTGAAACTCATTAATCAATTAGAATTTTTAAGGGCTTACATCAAAATGTGATCTCTTCTGATAAAGCAAACTCCAATTCACAAGCAGCCTTTTGTCCTTTGTGTTATGAATATATTTGATACAAAGTGCATGGTGTGCTCGAAACACAGCAGGACAGGAACCTGGCACATGCCTGCACCTTGATGCTTAATACTTATTATGCTAGTCTTGTGGGTTGGAAGCCAGCACTAAATGACATTAGCAAATATATTTATCTTTTTTGCAGCTGGTAATTAGAAGTGCAACACTATACGTGGTTACTCATAAGTAAGGCCCATTGAGGGGACAGAGAGGCTTACTGCCAGATAAATGAGCAAAGGATTGCAGGCAGCCTTAAAGGCCAAGAACATTTAGATGAAATATTCTTCAATGCTACAATGTACAAGTGCTTAGGAGTGAGTGGGGCTGGGTCAGGCCCTTCTCATTACTTGTTCCGTTGGGGAGATTTCTCACACATTTCCTCTTCTTGTTGAGAGCAGCAAGGGACACTTGAAATCTGAGCAGAGGGGCACCTCAGATTGGGGGTGGAGGGAGCACCTGTCCAGTTCAGATCATGGCAGCCTTTGTAACTAGTACTGGGTAAATGGGGTGGGGGTCGGAGTTCCAGGATGGGGAATTTGAAAGATGAAGGAAAACCAGTATAATGGCTGGGTAGGGCAGGGTGGTTGGGATGAGGCCAGAGGTGGGGCGAAGAAAAAGTCAGCACAGGAATTGGAAAGTGGGGTGGTGGTGGAGGAAAACAAGTACAAGAGGCTGGGAGAACCATTGAAGACGAGAATTGAGTATCTATGTGTTTTGGGGTGTGGGGGAGGAGGAGTACCCAGTCTTTGATTCTACGGATGGGTACTATGTGGAGTAGGTTTCTTGGTTCTTTTTCTGAGTGTGTGACTGTCTAAGTGTGCATATGTGTGTATGTTTCGTACAAGATGAGTATCTTCATGTATTTCTTCTGTGAGCTAATTTTGTTATATCACCATCTCTGTCTAGGTTCTGTATCTGTTCTTCAAAGGATTGACATTTCGTATTTTCTGTCTGAGTATGCATTTTTTTTATTCTCTGTGTGTTTTCTGTGTAGGGTATATGGTGTATTTATCTACATTTTCACTGTGATGTGGGTGAACAGTTTGTTCTTCACGTGGTTTATGGTGTGTTTTCTGAACAGAGTGAATGTTTGAATTATTTAACTTTTCAGCTCAAAAAAACAAGCAGATGGGTGTCTTGTGACTGGCCATAACTTCCATCATAAACATCTTGAATATCACAACACTTGGCCAGTATCTCAATGTGCCCAGCAAAATAAAAATAAAAAGTATGGGAGTCACCTAGTCCAGAAGCGGGCAGACTTTCAGCATGTACTTTATTTTTAATGGATCCCTGAAATCTATCAAGCGGCTGGGGCGGAATTAGTTAAAAATAAAGGACTGTCAACCCAGGAATTTGTTCCTACTAGAGATGGGCATGAAATGAACCATGATTTTTTTTTAAAAAAACTGTTCATTTCATGGGTGGTTCAGGGAACTGTGCTTTCACAAAGCAAAGAGAAACACCAAACATTTTCATAGTTGGCATTTCATTTTGCTTTGTCCCACTCCCCCCCCCCAAAAAAAAACACACACACCCCTTCATGGGCACCAGACCTTCTCCTACTCTATCCAGGCTCTTTCTTTCCTCTGCTGCTGCCCAGCTGAGTAGGACAGTACACTGTCTGGGGCCTGCTTCCTGGGAGGCTTAAGGTATTGGTGGAAGTGCCGGACTCCATGGAAAAAAAAATCTGAGGAAAAGTCATGGGTGTAACAACCAACTGGCAACCAAGAGTGGGAAAGCCAATGAAATGTAGAAAGTCTAGGGCGAAATCTGAAACCTGTTACCTTGAGCTAACTGCAGACTCAATTTTGGAACTTGAAGAAGAGCCTGGCCAGTTCATTTGGCCATGATTTTTGGATCGTTTTCGGTTGCTTCTGTTCCCCTCCCTCCCCCAGCCACTCTGTAATACCCAGTCGGAGGAACAGTCCTGCAGGATTCCAGACTCGCTTCTGTTTGTTGGACGGTAGTGTTCTAATAAAGGTATCGCCTAGATGGTATACTGCTCCTGGAGACATTAAGGAGCTCTGGTTTTACAATACAGGAGGGTACAAAAAAAATGAAATAAAAACAGACCTAGAATTCCAGCAACGTATTGTAAATTTCCACCCCTTTTGCTCATTTTCGGAGAGGTGTGGTCTACTGGCTGGAAAATTGTTCTCTGGACCCTTTGAAGAGGCCCATCCCTATCCAAAAGGTAACATGAGAGTGGGAGGCAGCTGCAGGAAAGGGCTGAGTTGTTCAATGGTGAGAACCACTAGTGGTTTAAAACCTTCTCTATTCGCATAAAATGGATCCGGACGCCCCGGGTACCGATTTCAAACTCCCTGGCACCTCCTGCAAAATTCAGTGCCGACACTTCCTATCTCCCCCTAGCAACAAACCTTTCGTGTCTTGTGTCACTTCCTAATTAGTCTACGAAATATGATTGCCCGCCCCCCCCCCCCTTGCAGGGAACATGCCGCTTTCCCCACCGCTGGTTCGCTTCTGGCCTCCATCTTTCGCCCGATGAGCTGCAGGTAAAGCCAAGCCGCAGCTTTCTAGTCCTGATCGATGGTCTCCTGGGCGCCTCGCCAAGTGTAAAGCCCTGCTCCAAGATCCGGAGAGGGGCGGAGGGTCCCGATCGCTCTCTTGACTCCCCCACCCCACCCCGAATCTCGCTGCCTCCTGCTAGCTCCCCACCCGCACGTCCCCCCCCTCCCCCTCTCCGTCTCTCGGCTGGCGGCCTTTCTGGCAGACCTGTCTCGGAGGTGGCGGGAAACGGGAAAAACCTGCAATGCGACGGAGGGAGGGGAGGGGGAACGAGAACCGCTGCCCACCCTCCGCCCAGTCACCCGCGATCCAAACTCAAGGAAGGCAAAAAAGCAAGGAGAGAAGGGGAAGCATCCCTCCCCCTTCCTCCCCTCCCCAATATCCCCGCGGGGAGAGCGGGCTTCGATCCCTCTGCCGGCCGGGGCTGGGAAGGGGGAGAGCGCCATCCGAAGAAGCCAGGCGGTAACACGATCGCCGCCGAACGCCCCTTACGGCGCGCCTGTCTCCTTCTCTTGGCTGGAGCTGATCTCCTCCACAAGGGAACTGGAAAGCGGAGAGGGAGGGAAGAGAGGAAGGTGACGAGGAGGACGGTGCCTGCCGCGCTGTCCGGGCGGTTTGGGTC
The DNA here is from genome assembly GCA_037013535.1 of Intellagama lesueurii. NCBI lineage: Eukaryota > Metazoa > Chordata > Lepidosauria > Squamata > Agamidae > Intellagama > Intellagama lesueurii. The sequence continues at coordinate 80,568,644 of JBAJHW010000001.1, read as the reverse complement.
ACGGTTCAGGTAAAGATCGACAGAGACAGAGACTGTCCCGAACTCCCAGAACTTTGGGAAATGTTACTCCCAGTCCCGAAAAGTAACGTTTCCAAGTTTTACGAACTCCCCCCGCCCCATCGCCGCCCGTCCCCCAAAACACTTGCTGCGGATGCTCTCAGAGAACAATGCAAACAAACAAACAAACAAAAAAGACCATACTAAACTCACAACCATAGCTATGACCATAGTATCTTCTCTCCCCCCCCCCCGCAACCCCATCGAGCATAATCAATGAAGTAGGAAAGGGGGCTATTTCATACAGGGCGTCTGTTCGGCTTCCGTGTGTGTGTGTGTGTGTGTGTTTATGCTTTGTCTGCCAACCCACCTCGAGTCTTAAATCTGGATTGTAAATCTCAGTCTCAGTCCTCTGCGATGCAGGACTGCCGTGTGTGGCGGGGGTGGGGTGGGGAGAGAGAGAGAGAGAGAGAGAGAGAGAGAGAGAGAGCCTTCGGTATGTCAGCAACCTGAGGCTGCAGTCCTAGGCAGGCGTCCACTTTACGTAGCAGGCATGCATAGGATGGCGCTGTCAAGGGCTGATTAGTACAGGAACTTGGATCCCTGGCCCAGGTCCCGACTACACATTAGGGAATGAATGTTTTTGGTCTCTTTCCTGTCCATTACAGCCACATGTGGGCTCCAGCCTCTGGTGGATCGATGAGGTTGTCCAAAGAGAGCCAAAAAAATCTGTGGTCGTTCACCACGCTGGACCAACAGCAAAAAAAAAGGAAAATCAAATTGGCTGAAATCTTGATAATCTGTCCCACCTACAGCCCCCCTCCTTCAGTTCTATTGAGTACAACGGGTGCGTAAAACGGGTTCGAACAGTCTCTAAAACGAGAGGGGGGAGAACTGGGGGCCTCCAGATGTTGCCGGACTCTACCTCCCATCTTCCCTTACTATTGGCTAGGGCTCATGGGAGATGGAGTCCAACAGCAGCTGGAGGGCCACCGTTTTCCGATACATATTTACAACTCCTGCACGGAACTTGAATACCTACGGTTTATATAAACCGCAGGTATTCCAGTTCCGCGCAGGAGTTGTAAAACAAGCGTATTCTCGTTGACACGCCCCGTGAAGGGCAGAAGGCACGGCTTTGCTGCGGGCGAGGATCCAGATGGCCGCCTCAATAAAGAAAGAGCCAGTGCCAGCTCCAGTCTCGGGGAGTCGAGGCGGGCTTCGTTCTCTGCACTCAGAGCCCCCGTACACGCGCAAAAGCCCCGACGCGGGACCCGACCAAGGTCCTGCAGGCAGAAACCCCGCTTCTCCGAGAAGGAGCCCTGAACCATCGCCCTTCACACAGCGCCCTCTGCTCCCTTCCCGGAACCTTTCCAACTTTCCTCCCCGACAGAAAGCCACTGCGAATGAGTCTCCACCTGGGAGCGCAGACCCAACCCCAGACGCTGGCTGCGCGCGGGACTGCAAACTTTGCCAGCCCGTCCCAGCCCGCCCGCCCGCCAGCCGGGGCTGCGCCTGCATTCAGCTCCCACGTTCTTGGGCCCCCCGCTCGCTAGAGGGAAAGCCGGGTGGACGGATCGCGGGTGGCGGGGCTGATGGGCTGGAGGGTGACTCGATGGGGAGAACAACTGCTCCCCATTTCCGAGGCGCGACCCTCCCTGTAACCGTGGAACAAAGGAAAAGGAGCGCACGCCCCCGCGCACACAGCCCTTGTTTACATCAGCGGCGGGAAAGGAAGGGGGGGGGAGCCAGTCCCTTGTTTGCTAATGTCATCAGAGTCGCTTGGCACCCCCCGCGATGGCCATTCATTAGCAGCTCGCTAGCATTTCACGCCCTCCTGCCTCCCTCCCTCCCTCCCTCTCCCTCTCGCTCCGAATCCGCACTCACTTTCTCCGCGCAGCGCCCCAACGCTCCTCGCCCTTCTCCTGCGGCCCGTCCTGCTCTCCCCGCCTGAGCAGCCCGGCAGCAGCAGCCCTACTGCCACTCTTCATACTCCTGATCTCGCTGTACTACTTGGTGCTCTCTTTGGGAAACCCTGGTGTGTGTGTGTGTGTGTGTGTGTGTGCGCGCGCGCGTGTGTGTGCGTGTGTGGTGTTCCCCCCCCCCTCCCGCTCCAGAAACAGATTTCCTACATTTCATCAGTCCGCATAGACCGGACGGAAGTTTAACGCTTACTTGGGGCGGGAGGGGAGACCGACGACGACGCTGGCAAATACAATTGACACCGGTTTACTCTTGAAAGGCAGAGATATTGAATTACAAACTGTTGGCAGGGGCTTTCAGTTAGGAGGTAGGGGATGGAGTGGGGGGGGGGGAGAATGACCCAGCTCTGATTTATCCGGCTTCCAATACTCCCCCTGAATCTAGGAAGGGGAGGGAGAGATGACTTTTTAAAAAGATGCAGGCTGTGATTTCTTGGACACATTGAATGGCTTCATTATAAGCGGCGAAAATGCTTCAGCTTCAGGGACCCAGAAGGGCTGAAGTTTTAGCTTCATTCCTTAAGGCTTGTAGGGTGAAAAAACCCCTTCATGGAAAGGCAAAGGCAAAAGATCTTCCTTAGGGGGAAAGCCTAAAATAAAGGATTGTGGATGCTTTATTGCAGCCTTTCACAGTCAAGAGCAACATTTTCTGTGTATGTGGAAAAACTCAGGCCACATTAATCCACATTATCAGTTTGTGTGGTATGAGAAGGTTTGGTAAAGTGGGCAGAGTGTCAGACCTGGATTCAGATCGCTGCTCAGCTACTCAGTAGGAGGTGGCAAGAGTCAGCCTCTCCTTGATCATCTCAGATTCCCTGAAAACTCTGTTAGGAGCACCATAAAAATCAGGTGTTCCTTGATGGCACAAAATGTGGTGCAGGCGGGCAACGAGTTTGTTTTGGACTTGGGCAATCCAAGTCCCAGGTTCAAGTATCCACTGAGCCATGAAAATTGCTGGCTAACCTGACTCTCCCTCAGTCTCACCTATCCTACTTTGGCCTCACAAGACTCTTGTGGAGATACAGGAGGGCTGAAGACAGCCATGGACTCTGATTTAAGTTTTCTCAAGGAAAAGTGAGGTATAAATGTAACGTATAAGTGTACCTATGTGTCCAGACATCTTGGTGCCAAGATGAACAATCCTAATAAGATCCTCTCTGTCCACTAACGAACAGGGCAAACAAAATCTTAGTTATTTCTTCCACACACTAGTCCTGTGAAGTGAATAGCTGTGAGGTTCGTACAGGAGGAGAACAGCTCCCTGAAATCTCCTCCACGTCAGGTCTGTTTGTCTCCCACTTATTCATTCACACTGACAACCAAAATGAACTTCTTCGAATTGCTTCATAGAGGTCAAGCTGCCTGTAGGGTCGTACAGATTAAATTCCACGTTGGATCTAGTTGGATGCCCTCCCAGGTAAAGTGAAGTTTCCAAGATGCCTGCTTGTTTTTCAGATGAAAGTCACATGTTTGAGTCTTAGCAAGGCTAGGTTTGAGTTGATATGTGCCAAATTCTTCTAAAGCATCTGTTAAAAGATGTTCTACCATCTGAAAGCTGTCAGACTGAACAGCAAGTGGAAGATTTTAAGCATAAATGAAATTTTGGTGCCTTGAGGAAGTGGCTGATCATTGATGTAGGACTGTAGATGTAAAAATGGGAGCCAGGGCAGTGTACTGACATCCAGCCCAATCATTGTTTTGCTCCCAAATATTGAGGTACTAATTTGGATCGTATGCTGTCCTATAAAGAATCACTCCTGAAACACAAAGAAAAAGGTCACTGCAGAGAACAATATTCTTGAAAACTCTCGGGAACCAGTTTGGCGCATAGAACCACAAGCACTGAGAACTACAGCTTTGGCCTACACATGAGTATGCCAGCCTCGCCTAGTATATAGTACAGCCCATGCCAAACAGGTAGAAGTAGTGCTCAGTGAAAGCTAAAGAATCATTACGGAATGTCTGAAGCCAACTCCGGTTGATTATTTATTTATTTCTGTCATTTATATACCACCCCATTAGTGCACAACATGATTCTGGGTGGTGTACATATAAAAACAGCAAAGTGGCACAATCAAACAATAAAAACATTGAACCAGCAACAACCGGCCTTCCCTCCGAGCACCACTTGATCTATCTTTTCTTTTTTCCTTCCATCTTGAATGATTTTTTATTGCTGTAAACTGTTGTTAATTTTTAACTGTTTTATTCTACTTGTTGTAAGTCGCCCAGAGTAGTCAAAGACTAGATGGGCGTGATATAAGTATAATAAATAAATAAATAAATAAAATAAACAACAGAAAGTAAACTAAACTTAAGTCCTAATGGCATCAAAATCAACCACCTCCCAGGAATGGCACTCAATGACATACAGGAAGAGGTAGCCGCTAATAGTGAAAGGCTCAAATGCACATCCAGTCTTTGCAGTATTTTTCTTTGCAGCATCAGACTTTCCTTTCACTTCCAGGTGCGTCCGCAGCTGAGCGTCCTTTCGGCTTTGGCCCAACCACTTCATTAGCTCTGGAGCTACTTGTACTTGTCCTCCGCTCTTCCTCAGTAGCATGTTGGACGCCTTCCAACCTCAGGGGCTCATCTTCCAGCGTTGTATCTTTTAGCTTTTTCTTTCTGTCCATGGAGTTTTCTTGGCAAAGATGCTGGAGTGGCTTGCCAGTTCCTGCTCCAGGTGGATCGCGTTTAGTCAGAACTCTCCACTATGACCTGTCCATCTTGGGTGTCCCTGAATGGCATAGCCCATAGCTTCTCTGAATTACTCATGCCCCTTTGCCACGACAAGGCAGCAATCCATGAAGGGGAATTAATAGACAATACCTGAAGCTAAAACAGTAAGTATACAAATACTAAAAAGAATGAAATACCACACTAAAAAACAGTAAACAAGGCAAAGAACAAAAAAAAAAAAACTGGCAAAGAAAACTAAAAACACATTCAAATCAGTAAGGCATAAAAATCCATCTAAAAGTCACACTCATGTAGGCAGTCACTGAGGGAAAGTTTGCCTGAAGAGAAAGGTCTTTGTCTGCTTGGAAGAACAGCAAAGATGAGGCCAGCATGGTCTCCTGTTCTCCAAAGTCTAGGAGCGAAAGAAATTGGCAGAACCAAAGAGAACCTAAGAAATTGGAGGTTTCACATGAACACAGACTTTTGTGAGTACAGAGAACAGACAACAACATGCACATTTGATGTTAGCTGTCCCAAATGTTCTTGATGCTGAAGGAGCCTCGTGACACAGTGGTTAAATTGCAGTAGTGAGTTTGATCCTGACAGGCTTAGGTAGCCATCTCAAGGATGACTCAGCCTTCCATCCTTCCAAGGCTGGTAAATTGAGTATTCAGCTAACTTGGGGTGGGGCAATTTGTACCCTTGATAATTAAATTGTAAAATTCATCACACCAAGACAAATGTACAATGAGGTAAAGGACAGCATCATAAGCCCCTTGCATGCACACAAAGTATGCAAAGTTTGCACAAAGTAGCTGCCCCTATGACAACACATGAAACTGGGCCAGTGTGCAATTTCTGTATGGAGCTGATCTGTTTGCTTGTTCTATTTTGTCCACTCAGGGATTGGCTTCTACTTCAGAGTATTTCCCATGCTGTTGCAAGATCACTAGCATAGACAACATGTGGCATGTTAACGTGGAAGCAAACATAGTGGTGACAGCTGATTCATGTGGTGAACTCTGATCAGTTGTTAGAGAACTATTTCATAAGAAGCCTAAGCAGAACCTCAGAAGGCTGAGATTGGTATGCCTTGTTGCTTTTAAACGTGTTTTTACTATTGATTTTATTTACCATGTTAAATATAATATTTGTTTAATTCCTTTAAAATTGTATTCATCTATCAGTCTATGATATCCCAGCTCAGTAGCTGAATATGTGAAATATCTCCTCAGAGATGACCTCAGGTGATATGAAAACTCTAATGGAGGAGTCTTCATATGCAGGTCACACTTGGTATTTCAGCCAGAAGCAGAGAACAAATATGCATGAAAACATAAGAACCTAAGCGGATCAGGGTAAGAGTCTGTCTAGATCAGTGGTTCCCAACCTTGGGTCCCCAGAGGTTCTTGGACTAAAACTTCCAGAAGCCTTCACCGCTAGCTGTGCTGGCCAGGATTTCTGGGAGTTGTGGTCCAAGAACATCTTGGTTAACCAAGTTTGGGAAGCACTGCTCTAGATCCACATTATTCTCATACAGTGATCATCCAATTGTCTGCAGGAAGCCCGCCAGCAGAATTCAGCTTGTGTTCACCAGCAAGCTGTACTGTATATCCTTCCATGATACTAATATATAGCCATCCTGATCCATAACCATTGATGGCCCTTGCCTCCATGAATTTATTCAAATTAATCTTGTGTCTCTGAATTCCACAGCTTAACTATGTTTTATATGAACCAGTAAAACTATGTTTTATATGAACCTTCCTTCCTCTGTTCCACTGTCAAGTTGCAGTGTTTTTTTCTAGCAGTTACTTATTAGCCCAGTCATTTTGTCATTGTCCAAATACTTTTTTATCATTAATTTGAAATGAAGAAACAGATACTGGGAAGTTGGTCAGGGCTTTGGCCTTCCAGATGTTTCCGACTGCAACCTCCATAATCTGTTACCATGCCATGACAGCTAGGGGTTATGGCAGTCAAAATCTAAAACACCTGGAATGCCAAAGTTTCTCCACTTTTGCTCTTGATCATTGTTTGACTGAGTTTCCTAATCATCATTATCCTTCCTGTCCAATTAAAAATTCTTTAGATTGGTGAAAGTCTTTCCCCCCTCTTATTTTTATGTGTCATCAAGTTGCTTCTGATAGATGGCAACCCATGAATTGTTTTCCAAAATGTCCTGTCATTAACAGGGCTTACAACTCAAGGCTCTAGATTCCTTTTTGGGAATAATGCATACCATGTTAGAGCTTCCTCTTTTCCTGCTGACTTCAATTTTTCCTAGTATTGTCTTTCACATATCCTAACACTGATATGTCCAAAATATGATAACTTCTGTCTAGTGAAAATTCAAGTTTGATTTCATTTAAATCTACTAATTTGTCTTTCTGAAGCTCCACAGTATACTCTTCCAACACCACATTTCAAATATATTTCTATTTTTCTGTCAGCCTTCTATACTGTCCAATTTTACATCTGTATCTAGCAGCTGGAAATCCTGTATTATGGATGATCTTGGCCTTGGTCTCCAATAACGCATCCTTACTCTCAAGGATCTTTTCTAGTTTCTTAATAACTGTCCTTTTAAGTCTCAGTCTTCTTCTGATTTCTTGAATGCAGCCTCCATTCCAGCTGATGATGGACTTCAGGTATGGAATTAATATTATTATTATTGTTTTACTATTTGCATTTATTCAGTGTCAGCATTAAAGTTGTGTAGTTCTTCTGTGGTCATGATATTTGTGTTCTTAATGTTCTAACCTGTAATACTGCCTTTCTTTCCCCTTCATTAGCAGTCATTTCAAGTAATTGCTATTTCTGCCAGTCATATGGTGTCATCTGCATATTTTAAATCATTGATTTTTCTTTCACCAGGTTTCATTTCTCCTTCATCTGAAAGGCATTTTATGATATATGTTTTTCATGTAGATTTGTACATAGATTAATATCTTAATTTACTGTACTTGTAAACAAGATTTTTAAGCTGCTGTATACAACCTATGAATCCCTTCCCTGAGAGAAAGGAAAGATATATATAAAGTAAATAAATAACTAAATACACATTAAACTGGTAGGAAAAGAAAATAAGCCTTTGCCCAGCACTTTGGCTGTGGGGAAACAACTCCATTACTCCATTTTCTGTCCTAACAATAGCTTGTTGTACAGAATGTAGGTTATGTGTCAGAATAGTAAATGTTGTGGCACACCCATTTCCTTTAGAGCAATCCTTAGCTTTTCATGATCCACACAGTTAAAAGGATTTATTGTAATAAATAGAACACACAAGAATTTTCTTCTGAAATGCTTTGGTCTGCTCCAATCTCTGTTCTCTGTAGGCATCCTTCAGTCTCGAGAGACTATGGTAACATGCTCTGAACAGAGATCTTGGAACAGCATCTAGTGTGACTGAGAAGGCCAATTCAAGAGTGAGAATCCCTTCCACACTGAAGACAAATACAATCTGTCCCCTGTCCAGCTCCCTGATTTTGCTGGTTTCAGGACTGTCTCTTTGGCTCGACCTGCTGAACAAGTGTCTTCAAACTGGGAGAGTCCATGCTGCACCGCCTGCCTCCAGGCTGAACGCTCAGATGTCAAAGTTTCCCATCTCTTGAGGTCCATTCCTAAGGCCTTCAGATCCCGCTTGCAGATATCCTTGTATCGCAGCTGTGGTCTCCCTCTGGGGTGCTTTCCCTGCACTAATTCTCCATACAGGAGATCTTTTGGAATCCGACCGTCAGCCATTCTCACGACATGCCCCAGCCAAGGTAGACGTCACTGTTTCAGTAATGTATACATGCTAAAAATTCCAGCTCGTTCTAGGACTACTCTATTTGGAACTTTGTCCTGCCAGGTGATACCAAAAATGCATTGGAGACAATGCATATGGAACGTGTTCAACTTCCTCTCCTGCCGTGCACAAAGGGTCCAGGACTCACTGCAGGACAGGAGTGTACTCAGGACACAGGCTCTATAGACCTGGATCATGGTATATGCCGTCAGCTTCTTATTAAGCCATACTCTCTCTGTGAGTCTAGAGAACATTGTAGCTGCTTTGCCAATGCGTTTATCCAGCTCGACATCTAGAGAGAGCTTGTCAGAGATCGTTGAGCCACAGTACACGAAATCATGAACAACCTCCAATTCTTATGTAGAGATGGTAATAGAGGGAGGTGAGTCCACGCCCTGGCCCATGACTTGTGTTTTCTTCAGGCTGATTGTTAGTCCAAAATCTTGGCAGGCCTTACTAAAACAATTCATAAGTTGTTGGAGCTCTTCAGCAGAATGGGCAACAACAGCTTCATCATCAGCGAAGAGGAAGTCCCGCATGCATTTCAGCTGGACTTTGGTCTTCGCTCTCAATCTAGAGAGATTAAAGAGCTTTCCATCTGATCTAGTCTGGAGATAGACGTCTTCTGTTGCAGTTCCAAAAGCGTGCTTCAGCATGACAGCAAAAAAGATCCCAAACAGAGTCGGCACGAGGACACAGCCCTGTTTCACTCCGCTTCGGATGTCGATGGGATCTGATGTTGAGCCATCAAAAACTACAGTGCCCTTCATTTCCTCATGAAAAGACCTGATGATGTTAAGGAGTCGAGGTGGACATCCAATCTTGGGAAGTATTTTAAAAAGGCCGTCCCTGCTAACCAAATCAAAGGCCTTTGTAAGATCTATGAAGGCCACAAAGAGTGGCTGTCGTTGTTCCCTACATTTCTCCTGCATCTGTCTGAGGGAAAATACCATGTCAATGGTGGATCTATTAGCTCAAAATCCACACTGTGATTCTGGATAGACTCTGTCTGCAAGCATCTGGAGCCTCTTCAGTACAACACAGGCAAGCAGCTTCCCTACAACGCTGAGAAGAGAGATGCCACGGTAGTTATTGCAGTCGCCCCTGTCGCCTTTGTTCTTGTACAATGTGACAATGTTTGCATCCCTCATGTCCTGTGGTACTCCACCTTCCCTCCAGCAAAGACAAAAGATTTCATACAGCTCAGTGGTGATGGTCTCTTTACAGCACTTCTGCACTTCAACAAGGATGTTATCATTCCCAGGTGCCTTGCCGGAGGCGAGGGAATCCAAGGCTGCTTTTATTTCTGCTAAAGTTGGTTTGCTGTCCAACTCTTCCAAGACAGGCAGGCACTGTTATTTAATGCCTCTTCGGTTACTACATTCTCTCTGGAATATAGCTCAGAGAGTGCTGCACCCAGCGTTCCATCTGCTGTGCTCGGTCCTGGATGATCACGCCTGTAGCAGACTTCAAAGGAGCAGATTTCTTCTGTATTGGACCTAAAGGACCTTGATATCATCATACATTCCCTTGATGTTACCTGTGTCCGCTGCTATCTGTATCTGAGAACAGAGCTGAAGCCAATAATCGTTAGAACATCTCCTGGCAGTCTGTTGGACTTTGCTACAAGCAACTCAAAGAAACTGCAAGTTATACTCACTAGGACAGGCTTTGTATGCTGCTAGAGCTCTCCTCTTTTCCTCAATGGCTGGCATCACCTTCTCCGAATGGGTTTTGAACCAGTCTGCCGTCTTTTTTTGGTCTTCTTGCCAAATGTGGACAAGGCGGAGTTATAAACAGCATTCTTGAAATGTTCCCATCATTCAGGTGCATTTGCACCAGCTGGGCCTGGAAGGGTTTCCTCAAGCGCTTGAGCAAATTCCTCCACTTTTCTCTAATCGCGAGTCTTGCTGATGTCAATACGTGGTCTTCCTTCCTTTTTCATGTGATACAATCTCTTTATTCGCAGTTTTACTCTGCTACACACCAGGGAGTGATCAGTATCGCAATCAGCACCCTGATAGCTGCATGTGATCATAATCCTAGGAAGGCTAGAGCGTCTAGTGAGGATCAAATTGAGCTGATGCCAATGCTTCAATCTTGGATGTCTCCAAGAGACTCTGTGTTGAAGCTTCGTATTAAAGAATGTGTTGCTGACACAAAGACCATAATAACAGCAAAACTCCAGCAAGCGTTGGCCATTTTCGTTCATCTTCCCAATGCCAAAACAGCCTAGACAAGTGGGCCAAGAATTGTGATTAGCACCAACTCTAGCGTTAAAGTCTCCAAGAATGAACAGCGGCGCTCTCTCTGGGATTTTTTTGATAGTAGCTGCCAGATCGTCATAGAATTTGTCTTTGTCTTCTGTTGTAGACGACAGTGTTGGTGCATATGCACTAATAAGGGTAACCAGTCCTGCTGATGAATGGAGCTGCAGAGACAGGATTCTTTCACTCCCCACAGTAGGTGGAACAATGGATCTCAGCAGAGTATTTCTAACCGCAAAGCCAACACCATATTCCCTGGTCTCATTCAATGGTTTTCCCTGCCAGAAGAATGAGAATTTTTTTTCTTTGACAGATCCCGAATCTGGCAATCTCATCTCTTGCAGGGCAACAATGTCCATCTGCAGTCTACTCAGTTCCAGGTCGATGACAGCTGTCTTGCGCGCATTGTCTATTTCCTGCAGGTCATCAGAAAAGCCAGGGGTCATTGTCCAAACATTCCAGGTGCCCAACTTTAGGACAGAAGTTTTCTTATGATTGTTGCATGGTGCAGGGTTATCGATCTGCTTGTCAGCTTTCACCCTAAACCCCACGCACCCCGTGAGGTTAACAGACTGTGGCGAGGCAGCACCTTACTGGCTGGGGGCTGCCCAGCTTAAGGCGGGCGCTAGCTACCTAGTGAGGTGCAATGACCTCTCCCACCATCGGACGTAGCCCCTGGCGTCATGCTCTATGCCAATCGAGCAAAGACTTATAACTGGTAACTGCTACTTCCCGTGTTGTTTCGATGCTGTATGTGAAGCTGGAGTGTCCTCTCCAGAGCACAAAGCCTGGGTAAAATAATATGGAGGATAGACTGTTACCCAAGCAGCAAATCCCCCCTCTCCATGTCACTGAAGTAGTCCAATGGAAAGGCAAGAGCTATACAACTGGTTCCAGCGACATCGCAGGAGTTGCCAGAGCGTGACTGTACACAGTCACAAACTGCCTCCGGGACTCCGGCTCTGGAGTTTGCCTCAAGGTTAACTCCTGAAGCCTTTTCCATCGGTGGATATAGCCACAAGGCAGTGGAGGTTTGAAATCAGAGTTCTCCTTCTCCTAGTTGGGCTGCCTTCCAAGGCTAACGAGCCCCACCTATCCAGGTGCATAGATTACTGTGCTTTTTGGGCACCGAAAGGAGTATAAAAGGGGTGGAAAAGGAAAGGGGGGTGGAAAGGAGTTTGGAAGGGGTGGAGATGGAAAGGGGGAGGAGAGGAGTTTGGAAGGGGTGGAGATGGAAAGGGGAATGAGAGTCTGCTCCAATAAGTAACGAATATTTGCAAAATGATCTTTAGTGCTTCTTCCTTTTCTGAATCCAGTTTGAATGTCTTGCACTTCTCGTCCTATATATGGCAAAAGTCATTGTAAAATCTTGAGCACCACTTTACTTGCATGGGAAATTAATGCAATGGTCCTATTGTTGTTGTTACGTGCCATCAAGTTGCTTCCAATTTATGGAGACTCTATGCATGAGTGATCTCCAAAATGTTTTGTCCTCAACAGCCCTGCTCAGACTGTGGCTTTTTGTAGGGAGTCAGTGCATCTCATATTTTGTCTTACTCTTTTCTGCTACTTTCCACCTTCCCCATTATTGTCTTTTCCAGAAAATCTTGCCTTCTCATTATATGTCCAAAGTAGGGCAGCCTCAATTTCAATATGTTTGCCTGCAGAGATAATTCAGCCTTGATTTGATCTGAGACCTACTTATTTGTCTTTCTGGCAGTCCAGGTTATCTTCAAAGCTCTCCTCCAGCACCATATTTCAATTGAATCAATTTTTTTCCCATCAGCTTTCTCAATTGTCCAGCTTTTATACCCATACAGGTTGATCCGGAATACAAGAGTGCGGGTTATCTAGTGACACATCGTTACACTTGATTATCTTTTCAAGCCAGTTCTCCTGGATCTTGCTGAACTGAGTTTAGTCTTCAAATCCTTTAGGGATTTAATTTTTCCCTACCTTAGTTAGAAATAAAGCACATCTTTGAAAAGTAGGATTTGCAGCAAAATATTAGCGTGCCATCATCATTAATCATAATACTCCTATTCACAGTTCTAGCCAGCTACTGATTTCCACCAGGTAAAAGTTATACAAAAACAGAAACTACCTGTAATAAACAGAAGCAAAGCATTACTCCATCTCCATTCTCCTAAGTTCTTTTTTGATAGAAACTCAGTAGTATATGATTACCACACATAAGTGGTTGGGGATATTGCGGCTTTTTGGACATTTGCATTATAGATGTTTTAGGGCCTCTGCAAAACTCAGGGTTCCTGCAATCATAATGAAACCTACCTCTTGTTGCTCAAAGGTCCTCTTTTCAGCACATTCTTGCTAACGTTTACCACCTGCATTCATAGTTAGAAGGCATGACAATGATGACATTATGTCTGAATATCCATATTTACTTATTTATGATAGGTTCCATTGAATTCAATCAAAATGCATAGGATGACACTCCATATTACTCATTTAGTGATGCAGGAGAAGCTGTGATATCTGATCACCACCAAGCCCACACACTGTAAGTTTTCCCACCTAAAATAAGTCTAATGAGAAATCTGTAGTACATAGTTGAGAATCAGAATAACAATCAAAATGACTAAAGCCTGACCTGAGCTCCAAATAGCCTGATATGTAGATTCAATTTAAACCATTATTGAGAATTCTTGACCTCTTTGCCTCGACCTGACTGCTTGCTTCTCAAACCAAAGAGATTTAATGGCCCCGGTTAACTATTTTCCCTTACAACAGGCCAGAGGTCTGGAAAGTGAAGCTGGCTGGGAGATTCTGGATACCATCAGCCAAACCAGGGCTTTGGGGGCTGGGGGAGTACTTTTTTAGGCTTTTATTTTTGACTATACTGTTTGGAAGAGAATTAAGAGTCCAAAGGAAGACATTTTCCAAGCTCTGTACAAACCTGGTCAGTAATCCCAGTCCATTTGGTTGTACCAAAGGATAGCAAGGCGCAGGGGTGCCTTATGCCTCAAATTTCAGGGACACCCCCAGCTGAGACCACAAACAGCCCACAACAAGGCTCCTTCCATTGACTCAGTTGGGACCAACTGCTTTTGGATAATTGTCTTAAAGAAGCCTTTATGGAAAATTTTCATTGCATGTTAACTGTGTATCACTTATTTTCCTCCTTCCTTCTCCTTCCTTTTATTAGATTTTATTAGACTGCAAATCTTTTTGGCAGGGACTCTTTTATAGGCACTGAATAAATTTGATACATATATAGGGCCACTTACTTTCCCCTTCTGCAGCTGGCTGGCCTGGTTCCAAAGTGCTTTAGATCAATCAGACAGTGCACAAAACATGCATCCTACTGGTTTAAATGCAGAAGGTAGGATCCAGAGTCTTTGCTCCCTTAGTGGAAGCACCACCTATGCAGTTACATGCCAAACACTCTGGCAGGTGGAAAGGGAGAGGAAGCACCATTGTTGCTAATTCCCTGTAAAGCTCAAGGACAACCTCTCACTCTGTTCTGGAAAGTTCTCCCATCCTTCAATGCAAATTAGTGTAGGGAGGGGTTGGAAATATATCATGTTCTCCTTTCACATTTTGCTAGAGGAAAGCTTCTGATGGATCCGAAAGCTTCCTACTGATAATAGAAGCTCTTCTGTCCATTTTGCTAGGTGGAAGCCCATCCAGCTCATGGTCTGAACAGGTGGGGCACTTCATCTCAAAATGGTAGAAGACAGAGCCCTAACTACTCAGGCCCATGAGCACACATGTCATCCAGTTTATGCTGGATTCAATCCATCATTACTTTCCAGCTTTTTCAGCAGTCAAGTATTTGGATGGATCAGTAGCGTGTTTTTAAAAATGGAACTGAAAAGGTAGTCAAAACTAATCTCTTACAGTGGGCCAATCAGCTACACATAATATTTCCACTGTAGACCCACCTCCCTTCTGTGGATTTATCTTTCTCCTGATGTAGCTGGTTGGCTTAGCTAAGAAGTTTCCTCACATGCAACAATATTACAGAACCATGTTTTCTTGGGGTACAAGCTCCATGACCTCCTGGACCCTGAATAGAATCACTGCACCGAAACCCACATGGAAATGCAATGAGGGCTGGTTGAAAGAGACTGAAACACAAGTTACACCACCATAGCAGAACTGGAAATACTGTAGCTGTGTGGACAGGAAATCAGTATGACCGCTGGCACCATGCATGCAATGTCTTGTTGAAAGTTAAAGCACCAACACATGTCAGAAATAACTTAAATCATGGAGCGGGGGTAGGGGGGTGGAGGACCATAAAGTGATAGCTAGGTGAGCCCAGGCTTTTTCTCCCCTATTATCTTTGACCATTGGCAGATCTGAACATTGCTCCTTTCAGGCTTTGCTTTCTCCTTCTAGGAGGCCAGTACAGTTCTTGCTCTCCTTTTTAAAGGGAGGTCACCCAAGGGTTTGATGCCTACCATCTCACTCCCATACATAGAAGCCAGCATTAGGGACTTCTGAGTTTAACATTCTTTTCTTGCACTACCCAGAAACATTTCTTGAAGTAATAACATGTGCGTTTTCTCTTTTTACTTGTTATGAGTTCCCAGAGTAGTTACTCTTTTTTAATAACCTCAGGTTATTAACCCTACTGCACTCTGTTGGAATAAATACCAAATACTCTTACATGCCAGTACATATATACTAGCACTTTGTGTTGTAGAGCTGATAAATAATTTCTTTCACTTGCTCATGTGTACTTTGAAGATGTGGTGCTAAGCCGCAGGTTCAGGAAAATCCCGAATTTTCCAGAAAATGTATGACTTCAGACTTTCTTCAAGAGAAATCCTGCATTTGGAATGAAGCTCTGAATCTATTCCAGATTCCAAGCTATAAACTAGCCAGTTATGTATATGTGTATTTCGCTGCAGATGATTTTTTTTAAAAAAAAGTCTTGGAAAGTTTGTACAGCCACATAACACATTCCCCTTTCAAACGGTGGATAATGCGTGCCTTAGACAATGGTCCAAGACATATGGCTGGGAGAAAAACATGCCAATTTGTCTATATTTAGTCAGTCTGTACTGCTTTTTCCCCTCTTTCTTCTTTGCATGTGATACATTTAGTGAATTTTTATTCTTGGGATTTTTTTTTATTTTTGCTGAACAGCAATCAGATGCTAATGTGTTCTGCAAAAGATAGTCTTGCAATCAAAGGCTAGTAAATCTGTACATTTCAGAGCAAACCCTATGGAAGAGGGCCTGGCTGGGCTTGGTTGCCAACCATCCAGCTGAAATCTACATTATACACTACAAATAATGGAAGGATTTGCACTTCAAACAAGCCTTGCCCCTTTTCTGTTTCACACTTGTGATTGAATTTTGTCTCTAAGTTTGGCTTCCTCTTCAAAGAACAGATTTTAAGAAGGATTGTGGAAGAAACATTTTTTAAAGTTATTTAAAATGCTTTCTAACATCTTGCCTCACATTTCCATGGTCCCTCAAGATCAACCCCAACATTTGAAACTTTCAAGAACTGGAGAGTTGTTACTGGACTGGTTCGGAGGGCAGCTGCTCACAGAATGGGCTAAGCATCTGCTTAAAGAAATGCTTCCAAACACAAGAAAGCAACTCATAAATTAGAGTTCTACCTTTTTTGTTAATGAGAAACCCTCCAATTTGAGATCCTCTCAAAACCTATGCCAATGTTTTGCAATCCTTTTAAAGGTTTTGCAAAGAAACCCCAATTTTGTTCAGAATTAATGAAGCATATGAAGTGGCCATCTATATTGAAGGTTGATATAACCACAGTTAAACTCTTTAGCAGCAAGAGACACAGAACTGTCACCAGAAGAGACAAACATAATTTTCCTCAGCATAATTGTTCCTTATCTGGCCATGGAGGCTTTCTCCTTGTGCCTTATTAAATGAAATTAATCTCTTTCAGCTTTATTACTATCAGTGTTTGAACTGGAAGAGGACAAAGGCAAGGTAAAGCAGTTTGCCTTCGTTTGCTTAGAGATCGGACATAGAGTGCAACCAGACAGGTATTTAGTCTGCTGTTTGGTCTGCTGTGGACATGGGTTGCTTCTCTCCTTTCTCCAATGACCAGACTGTTGGAGTGAACCAAATTGTCCCCAGAGCATTCCTACCTGCACTTTTCTGAACCCTTGTCAGGAGCATCTACTTTTTTTTAGTGTGGGTAGGGTCTCTCCAGTGTGGTCTGTTCCCAGCTTGTGTGATCATTAGAAATGGACCAAAAGTGAACCTTTTGGCTGTAACAGCACCTTCCAGTTGGAATTTCAGATATTCTGATATTAATAAGTGAGCCACTTCAGGATATTGCGGGCAGTTTCTTTGCTCTGTGCTAGTAGTGGTACATACCAACAAATTTGGAAGCCAAACAAAAACCATTTTTCAAGTGACAATTGGGGGAATAAAGAGAATCTCTGTATTAAATAGTCTTTTTGTTTTCATTCTCAAGACTCAGTTGAGGCTCAGCGAACCAGCAAAGAGAAAGATATGGCCCTGTCAATATTGCTGGAGTAAACCTCTCATCATAACTTATTATTGCTCATCAGGCTGGAACTGGAGGGAGAAGGGAAGAGCCACACACTTATTACATTCTTAATGGTCTTAAAGCATGTCCTCTACCACACCTACATTAACACCTGAGGCCTTGTTCTGTCTTTCCTCATCTGGAGTAATGGTGGATTACACAAGAAACAGGGCCTTTTTAGCAATAGCTCCTATATTATGGAATTGGATCTTGCTGTCTGCAACAGCAGAAAACAAGCTTTTTCCATCTTCCATATAAGAGCCCTTCAATTCATTTAAAAAGATTACTATCTCAGACCTCCTCTGAACATGTTCCATCCTGGACATCGTATTCCGAGTAAGGTTTGATTAGAGCAGGATATAGTTTATTATATTATATCCTCTGACCTTGATATTGTACTTCTGTTGATCTGCCAAGAACAGCATTCATTTCTTTTGCTGCTGCATCATGCAGTTGACTCATACAGTATACCACAGAAGTGAGTACACCCCCTCACATTTCATAAATATTTTAGTATATCTTTTCATGTGACAACACTGAAGAAATGACACTTGGCTACAATGTAAAACAGTGAGTATACAGCTTGTATAACAGTGTAAATGTGCTGTCCCCTCAAAATAACGCAACACAAAGCCATTAATGTCTAAACCGCTGGCAACAAAAGTGAGTACACCCCTAGGTGACAATATCCAAATTGGGCCCAAGTAGCCGTTTTCCCTCCCTAGTGTCATGAGACCCGTTAGTGTCACAAGTCTCAGGTGTGAAGGGGAGCAGGTGTTATCGCTCTCACTCTCTCAGACTGGTCACTGGAAGTTCCACATGGCACCTCATGGTAATGAACTATCTGAGGATCTGAAAAAACCAATTGTTGCTCTACATAAAGATGGTCTAGGCCAGTGATGGCAAACCTATGGCACGTGTGCCCCAGGTGGCACGCGAAGCCCTTTCTTATGGCATGCGGGGTATTGGCCCACCCACCCTCCCTCCCATGTGGAGGCAAACCTTATGAGCCGGCTGCAGCTGGGATTCCCCCTTCCGCTGCCACTTCCTGGTCCTCTGGGTCCGTCGCTATGATTTCCCCTTCCGCTGCCACTTCCTGGTCCTCTGGGTTCGTCGCTATGATTCCCCCTTAAACTTCCTGTTCCTGGTCCTCTGGGTCTGTCCCTATGATTCCCCCTGAAACTGCCACTTCCGGTTCCGGACTTCCGGGCGGCACGACAGCCACTGGTTTCTCCCCCCCCCCTCATTTTGGGCACGCGAGCCCAAAAAGGTTTGCCTCCACTGGCCTAGGCTATAAGAAGATTGCCAAAACCCTGAAACTGAGCTGCAACATCGTGGCCAAGACCATACAGCGGTTTAACAGGACAGGTTCCACTCAGAACAGGCCTCGCCATGGTCGACCAAAGAAGCTGAGTGCCCATGCTCAGCGTCATATCCAGAGGTTGGCTTTGGGAAATAGATGTATGAGTGCTGCCAGCATTGCTGCAGAGGTTGAAGGGGTGGGGGGTCAACCTGTCAGTGCTCAGACCATACGCTGCACACTGTATCAAATTGGTCTCCAGGGCTGTCGTCCCAGAAGGAAGCCTCTTCTAAAAATGATGCACAAGAAAGCCCGCATATGGTTTGCTGCAGACAAGCAGACAAAGGACATGGATTTCTGGAACCATGTCCTGTGGTCTGGTGAGACCAAGATAAACTTCTTTGGTTCAGATGGTGTCAACCGTGTGTGGCGGCAACCAGGTGAGGAGTACAAAGACAAGTGTGTCGTGCCTACAGTCAAGCATGGTGGTGGGAGTGTCATGGTCTGGGGCTGCATGAGTGCTGCTGGCACTGGGGAGCTACCGTTCATTGAGGGAACCATGAATGCCAACATATACTGTGACATACTGAAGCAGAGCATGATCCCCTCCCTTCGGAGACTGGGCTGCAGGGCAGTAGTCCGACATGATAATGACCCCAAACACACCTCCAAAACGACCACTGCCTTGCTAAAGAAGCTGAGGGTAAAGGTGATGGACTGGCCAAGCATGTCTCCAGACCTAAACCCTATTGAGCATCTGTGGGGCATCCTAAAATGGAAGGTGGAGGTGCCCGAGGTCTCTAACATCCACGAGCTCTGTGATGTCATCATGAAGGAGTGGAAGAGGACTCCAGTGGCAACCTGTGAAGCTCTGGTGAACTCTATGCCCAAGAGGGTTAAGGCAGTGCTGGAAAATAATGGTGGCCACACAAAATATCGAGACTTTGTGCCCAATTTGGACATTGTCACTTAGGGGTGCACTCACTTTAGTTGCCAGCGGTTTAGACATTAATGGCTGTGTGTTGCGTTATTTTGAGGGGACAGCACATTTACACTGTTATACAAGCTGTATACTCACTGCTTTACATTGTAGCCAAGTGTCATTTCTTCAGTGTTGTCACATGAAAAGATATACTAAAATATTTATGAAATGTGAGGGGATGTACTCACTTCTGTGATATACTGTATTTAGCTACTAAGACCCCTAGATTCTTTTCACAAATACTTCTGTGAAGCCAGGTATCACTTTAGTCTCCTTGATTTTTTCCATTTGTTAGTGTTTACCTTTTTGAAGAGCCTCATGACGCAGTGGTTAAACTGTTGTTCTGCATCCCAAACTGTTCTCATGACCTGGGGTTCAATCCCAGGTAGTCGGCTCAAGGTTCACTCAGCCTTTCATCCTTCTGAGGCTGGTAAAATGAGTACCCAGTTCACGGGGCGGGGGGGATGTGTAGCCTGCATAATTAACTTGCAAGCCACCCAGAAAGTGCTTTAAGCACTATGAGGCAGTATATAAGCAGCATACTTTTTGCTTTTTGTTTTAGAATGATATTCCTTAAAGAAACATGTATGCCACCCAGGGTCCCCTACCCCACATTCGGTATTATTATTATTTTTAAAAAAAGAACAGAAACTCTGTTTCTCAATTAACAACAGCTACTGGAGCACATTTCTGAATCTCCATCTATGTTATCTCCCAGGCCTTGTCGCAGAAATACACAATAGCAGCAGCTGACTTGTGCTTGAACAAATGCAAAGTTTTACATTTTCTCTGTCAGTAATTTTGTTTTTTAAAGGTAACATTTATAAATAGGATTTAAAAAGAAAGGTTAGATAGAATATAGCTCTCATTTTCTGTTTTATGTTCTTTGGCAACAGAATCTATTTCTCTTCTCATTCATGAAAGCCTTGTGTTGCATTTTTTTTCCCCTAAATAAACTCTCATGTTTAAGTTACAGAAGTGATACCGGGGATGGGGACTCACAAGTCACAACTCGCTCTTCAATCCAGCTCAACTTGCACTAGTGACTTGACTCTGACTCAACTCAGGGGTGGCTGGGGGGACTTGCAACTCGGATCCATTTGTCCAAGTCACACTGTTGAGTCCCTATGAGCCTGCCCCCACCGCCTGCTCCCACTGCGAGCCCCCACTGCTGCCATCAGCCTAGCTGCCGCCTGCCTGCACCATCTTCAGAAATAGCAGGTCTGATTTCCCTTCCAAGAGCCAAGGGCCTGCTACCTTCCCCCAGGCATGTGCCAGCCAGCTGATAGGCCAGTGCAGGCAGGCCCTCTGAAACAGGAGGAACACTCTAGCATCCAGGGAGTCCAAGGGCCTTTCACTGTGGCACTCTAGCCTGCCTCTACCAGTACGTCATGTGACCTGGGTGGCACATGCACAGTCTGGGTCCCAAGTCTCAAGGGGAGCAAAGACTCGGCGACTCAGACATGGAGCTTGGGACTCGAACCCCAAGACACGCACTCAGATTTCGGACTCGATCCCAAAGACTTACCAGCATCCCTGAGTTGGTAAGTCTTTATATATGATACAGGGAAGGTGAAAGATTTTTTGAACCTGGGAAGTCTAGTCAGGTTTGAGAACTACCTGGAAAAACAAAATAAAAGGATGCATGTTAACCCAGAGTGCTGAAATGAAACTCAGAGAGAGCTGACAATGACTCTTACAAAAAGCCTAACTTTGTGTATAGTAGCCACTAGCCAAGTCTCAGAGCACCAGCGGAATCATCATGGATGGTAGGTTTCTTTGAGTTTCCAGGCATGCAGATGTATCTGAGAGCAAACAGTATCGAGGATGGGGAAAATATATATTTTTATGTATGAGCCAGCTTTAAACCCCATCTGCAGCCATTCTCCCTGGCCCAGCATGCCATCTGGAGCAAAGCAGAGAGTGAAGCAGCAGCACTGCAACTTGTGAACCTTCTTGTTGTAGATGGCCTAACGGTAGAGCCATAAGACTTGGAAACCTTCCCATGTGTTAGGTAGGCTGCAGTTAAGGCCATGCAGATTGCAATTCCAAGTGAGAATAGTGCCAACTTCTACAGCTGCTCTGAATGGTTTACTGTTATTGAGGTTTTTTAATTACTATTGAATCATCACCATATTAGTTTGTTAGCAAGGTTTTATCTGGATTTTGAATCCAGTTACTCAGAGTTTTTTTGTGCCCATTTCTACAATCAGCTGGCAGAAGCACTTCCACCCATTCCCAACTCGTGCCTACTCTGCCTCTGTGACATCACAAAGACCCACCCTTTGACATCACAAAGGGCGACCTCTCTGTTTAAGGTTTTGGCTCTGAATTTCAGGGAATGAGTTGCTGCTGAACTGGCAATGCTGTCTTTACATGATATTATTTCATTTATTTCAAAAACATATAAGTCACTTTTAATTCACAAAGGATCCTATATATTATGCATGTAACATAATAAGAATACAGTACAACAACAAGAAAATTACAACAAAAGAGGCATTAAAACCATGTAATGCATCGGCACAGTGGTACACCTGCATTCTCTGTGATTTACTAGATTGTCCCCTAAAATCTATTTGTTGCTATCTTTATTACTGAACATTGGGTTATTTCATATATTAGGGTTTCTTCTCCTCCTTTATCAGCTGCCACTATACGGTATATTAAAAACAAGGTGCAGCCCTCTCTTTGGCTATGGTGATAAGGATGAAAAGTAATTTTCAACAGTCAAGCAGAAAACAGAAGAGGAATAGATTACCACAGGGTAATTTTTGCTGCTGGCGTTGGAAACAGAAACTTGTGAGATTTTATATCTGAGGTATCAAAATAACCTGACCAAGTTTGAATATTCTGCACCTTCACATGAGATGCAATGTATTTGCTTCCCCATATCCAGCACACAAAAGGTTTTGTGCCAGACCTTGACCAAACTCATCTTGGCCTTAATATTATGTGACCACTAGGAAGCAAGGCTCTCCATGTCTACATCTCCATTCTGGGGATGACCATTTTGATCAACTCTGCAGAGCTGTTGCGTGAACTAGTGACAAGATGTATGTGAAGCTCAGCCTTCTCCAATTGATGCCTTCTAGCTGAGTTGGACTTCATGCCCCACAATTCTCAGCTAGCACAGCCAATGGTCAGGCATGGGTGTGTGTGATTGCCCAACATGTCTGAAGCTGCTTAGTAGGTGTGAAATATACTACCTATAAATACTGTTACTCTTCTTTGACATTAATCTTCTTAGAATATGGAAGATCCAGATGAATTACTTTTTAAAAAGGTTTTAAAATTACCCTTTTCAATGGTTGTGATCAAGGATAAAAAGGAAAAGCTTTTAAAATGTTACCATTAAAACAAATCCATTTTTAAAAGATTCACAGAAAACCAAATACAGTCAGTTTGCTGGCCCATCTGAACTTCCTTATCTATAATCCCACATTTCTGCTTTTCATGTTACTCTACAGTCTCTTCCTTGTAGGATACAAATCTAAGTTTCCCATAAACTCATTAATGTTTTTGTTTCAGTTTTCTTCTCCAGTAACGTATTCCAAATGTTTGCTTGCTCTTATGTGAAATTGACCTTCTATTTGCAATATTCTAAAATCTTTTTTTAAAGAAAGCACTGAAAAATAAATCTGCTTTTAATGAAGTGAATTAAAAAAAAGTATTAATTCTATCATAAGGTAGCATCAGGTTTTAATTTTAGATTCTTTTGTTTTTCAGTCTTTCATGTAAGTGAGCCAACATGCTGACACCATTCGAAAGATGAATCCCATTTCCATTACCAAATTGAGTAACCATCCTTTTCTATATTGTTGAGCAAAAAGAAGTGCTTGCTAGCAGGTCTGCCTCCTCATTCAGCATCAGAGAGCCTACTGAAGATTTGAGTGGAATTTTCAGCCACATGCAACTGAAGAGCACTTTCCTGGGGCGACCTGCTTTGGGGGGGGGGGCAATAATTCAGACATCCCAAATCCAATCTTTTCCAAACTTGGAGGGAGTGGGGAGGAGTGTCAGCCCAAGACTCAGTCCAAGTTTGCTGAAGACTGGATTTGGGATATCTGAATTTTAGCCCACATACAAATCACCAGTGCTGATAACAGTTCAGTGTTTCATTTCATTCTGGGCAGGTGTGTTTCCCTGAACCACTCCAAAATGAACCACGATGGCATGATGATGATGATTTACTTCATGGTTTGTTTCATGCTCATCTCTATTCACTACAATTTATGCTTGTTGACAAACAGCCTGACAATTGCTTTGTGTTTGGCTGCTTAACTGATGGAAAAATGAGTCAATTTCTGAGATTTTCCCTTGTTTGGTGTCACTTTTTATAGTGAGCACAATAGGGTATCCTGTAGACCTCAACTTCTGTCATTAATGTTATATACATATTTAAATGCTCAAAATTTGCCTAAATGTGGAAACTAACACCTCAGTTTAACCCTCATACCTTGACATGTTAACTTTCCATGTCCATCTTATTTTCTTTTTTAAATGAAGAAACATGGAAAGGAGCATATGCATTTTCTGATAATTTATATTTGCATCCTGAATAGATTCTGGCAATCACATGAACCAGTCCCAAGGTAGTCTGATGATGAGTATAAAGCATCTTTGCCAAATGTACATATTTCTCTCTCTCTCTCTCTCTCTCTCTCTCTCTCTCTCTCTCTCATTTCTTCCTGCTAAATAGAATTGATTTTCTGCATATTAAGGGATGTACATAAAACATTTTTAAAATTTGCTGCTGGCTGAGATTTGGCTGATATTAAGATGATTTACAAATAAAGGGTATGCTGGTTACCCGACTCACATTAGTAGCATGTGCTGCTGCTGAATATATCAGAGTCAAATTTCAGACCAACCTTAAAAGCAGATGTCCACAGAAGCCAGTCATGGGAACAAAACAAAAAGCAACCTGGAATATGACCAGCAGATTTAAAAATGAGAAACCATGCTCGCACAGTTGAACACATTCAGTGAAACACTTTTGTTGAAATTACTACTTGGTTTTTAATTTATCAGGAACACATTATGTCTTAGAATTCATCATACCATCAGTGTGAGAAGCAATTGTGCATTTGTGACTAAAACTATGACACCACCTGACTAAAACCAAGCAAATCCCATTCGTTCCATTTGGAAAGTTAAGTGTGCTTAAGAGTATTGGGAATGATTATGAGAGATAACATTCAAAACATATGTAGGACACAATGAGGAAACCTATGTAGCTTATAAGTGCCCACATGTATTCTGAATGGATAACAGAAACACAGAAGGGTCCTTTCAACTTTAGCTTTGCATAGTACTTTGGGTTCCATGTCACCTTTTTGTGTTGCTATGTGATTTCACAAACCCTATATTATATTCTTCAATTTGCTTTCCCCCCTAACATTTTTTCAAACCATATTTTTCCTTATCCTCCACGTCTCATTTTCAATTTGTTTTTCCCTTCTAAACTGCTTGCTTCCATTCAGGGTGGAGCTTTGGCTGCTTGGTAACCTGACTCAACCAGCTGATATAAAAGCCCATAGTTTGTGTAGCCCTGATACCATTTCCATGGCAGAAAAAACTGTGAGAGGGGATTGATCCTTTGAGACATGTTGCTCAAACCCTTAAGGATTTCCTATTTCTATACCCGGAGTCACAAAAACCTACTCTCACTCAAACCGCCGCCCCCACACACATGGGTTTTAGAAAAGTACCATTGCCATTTTGACTTTTTACTGACACTAGTCTCTCATTGATCCTTGGTGGAAACAGAAAGATACTACTCTCCTGTTAAAGTCTATAACATCACATCCAGTCTGTTTTATTGATATATAAAGTACCGTGGTTATGTCCATCAAATTTGGAGTTAATGCTGCATTGCAAGCTTATAATATCACCTTCTTTTTGCACTCATCAACAGTTATAAATAAATGAACTTGACCGGCTGGCTACAAACTGACCACATTATTAGCCTCTAATATGTTTTAGCAGTTCATGTTGATTAAAGATATGGACAGGGACTTGAGAGAGCCAGGTTCAAATCCTCAACATGCCATGGAACTCACAACTTGACCAATTTCGCTAAATAAGTATGAGGATGAAAGTGGAGAAGAAGAGAACTATGTCTGATATCTATATCTATAATAAACGTGTGTGTGTGTGTGCTTATTTATTTATTTGACTTCTAAACTGCCCATCTCGCTACAAGGCCACTCTGGGCAGTTTACACTTTAAAAATAAGACACGAAAATAGAAAACATCATCGAATTACAACCATCAGTGACAGATATAAAACTCAAATTAAGCAAAATCAGACACCAAATCAAAAATCAAAATAAAGGGCAAAAAAGGAAAAGTATGATGGTAACATTAAGCATCTCTTTAACATGAAGTACACTCCACTTCTCTCTCTTTCTCCTTCTTATTTTTACACATATACACAACAGCTTTCTCTATTTTAGCAGCAAAACTAAAATAGTGGGTAGGGGTGTCTTTTGGCCTGCTATTTTTGTTAAGCAGATATCCTTGTTCAACTATGGCAAATGTCCCAGAGATCTACATAGCTCTTAGTCTACCTTCTGTTAGCCCTTATTTAAAATCATACCCCAAGCCCAGCTTTATAATTAACTGGTGCAGACTCACATAACATTTTAAATGCTAGCATTCTTGGGCCTCAAATGCAGTTGAGGCCAAAGGGGCTCTTTGTCCCAATACCCATCTCTTTTTTTGCATTATCTACATACACCCCATCTATTTCATTTCCAAAAAAATCTTAATTTGGGGGACAGTCAAAGGCCTACTTAGATTTTTCAAAGATCATGAAGGACACTTCTCAACTTTCCTTGAATAGATAAAAGCCTTTTCAAAGTGTGCATTAGTGTGATCCAGCCATTTTCGTGATTTTGCACAGAGCCCTCTTCTTGATGTGTGAGGATTTGTGCACATAATACCCTTTTTATTGTTAATGAGATTAACATACAAGTCCTGCCACCAAATTCAGAGCATTCACTTAAGACCTGAAACACACGCCAGCTGAAAGGATTTCAAGCCTCCTTCATCCTGTACGTTTGCCCCGCAGTGAATGGATGTTAATATGGAAAGTTGAATTCCCCAGCAAACAAGAACCAATGAGCTCTACAGCACAGGCTAAAAAACTGATGTATATATTCTGTGGTTTCCATTTCCTTGGCTTTATTGTTCTTATGTAAATTCTCCCAGGACATTTCAGGTTATATGTCTGGAAAGCTTAGCTATCCAGCAGAGGAAAGACTGAGAGAATAATGAGAAATGTGCTGGAAGAATGCATATAAAAAAGCTTTGGAGAAATGAAAATGGAAACAACAGACACTTAGAACCATATTGCACATTAATAAAAAAATCTGTCTTTTTGTGTCTGTGGGTGGGGTGTGTGAGGGCGCATAAGCATACACACAACTACAGATGCTATTAAGGTGGCTGTGAGGCAGCAGGACATTGGGCTTATGAGATATTCAAAGCATATGAGTAGAATCAGAATAAAATCCAAATAGTCTGTACCATAAGATTCTCCAGACACTCCTATAAAGTGTGTTATGTGCTGCCTTTTCCCTCGAGAGGTGAGAAGCTAATGTTAAAGCATTTAACTTCCTTTGGAAGAGAAAACTGGAGACTTATGGGATCTTTGTATTATGTCTTTTTCCATTGAAATACACAGGGCAGTGTAGCAGAGGGTAGTGGAAGCAAACAGACACCTATAGCAGGCAATAAAAAAGCTGATTGTGATTGTTTATCCCATTCCCAAGCCACCAGTAAGGACTCTTAAAAGCCCAGCCTCAGTGCTTCCACAGCTGTAACTCCCAACCATATAATACTAATTAGAAGCTTTCAAATTGATTGCAATTTATGTTTCCTTGATATAGAGTATTCAGAAGTGGTTTACCATTCCCTTCTTTTGGGGGTACTCTGGGACTGTGCAGCTCACCCAAGGCTACACAGGGTGCCTCTTCTGGGATGCACAGTGGGTAATGGAACTCTCAGCTTCTGGTTCCACATCCAGATACCCAACTCATTGAGCTATCCAGCCAGCTTTAGCTATTACTGGACTGTAGCTCCCACAGTCCTTGAATATTAACATACTGTCAGGGACTTCTGGGAACCGAAGTCCAACAATGTCTGAGAACTACTCCTCCACAATCCAGCCCAGTTAAACTCATCGTTCTAAACTCTTAAACTCTCTGCCTGTTCAAACTTTAAGCTGCCATCGAGAGGCCAGCCTATCCACCTTCTATTTGCACAGATTCTGAAATGTGGAGGTGGCGGCAGCTGCCTTGTCTTTCTTACTACACCCCCCTTCTACCCTGCCCCTGTCTCCTTGGCTCAGCAACAGAACACTGCAATATGCAGAGAGAGAGGGAGAGGGAGAGATAAAGAGAGAGTTGTGTGAGTGACAGAGAATCAGTTTTCCAAGCAGCTTGAGTTGCAGAACAGCACCTTTTCTGGGTAGTTGAAACCTTGTGTGTGCATGCACACTGACACTGGTATACAGAAAGCCAAGCCATCTTAATACAAAAAACAGACCCGTAAGTGAGTGAGCGAGGCTCCCTCCATCCTAGACAGAGAAGAAGGTGGGACAAGATTCCTCCCCTACTCAAATGGGAAACCAGTCTGAAGTGAGAGGAAGAACATACATCCCTATGAAATGTGAAGGGAACGTAGTTTGGAAAAGGGGGCCAGTCTGAAGAGACATGAGGCAGCTCCCTGAGGAGAGAGGATGGAGGGAATTATCTGATAGAGCCAATAGGGAGTGATCCAGGAGAGCTCTGACTGCAGGAAAAGTGCCAGCGTTTTTACCCCCAACCCATGGGGTGACACAACTACACCACTGGTCTCAATCCTTAACCTTGTGTGTAGATTATCCATGAAGGGGCACCCTTTCCTCACTGTTTGCCCCTGAAGGAACATCATCTGATATTCATTCATTGTTATCAAGCAACCATCTTTACAAAGAGAGATCACTCTGCTGCTTTATTCATAGTTGGCCTGCTTTGTATTTTATGTATGTAAAATTTTACAGCACGAGTTCCAGTGTAAAATTACATTTAAATGCTAGGTTAAATCTCATGTGCATAATATAAAGGCTTCTGTCACACACAATAAGAACTCCACCTCAGCCTTCCTGTCTACAGCTTAGTTTCAAGACCATTCTGAACGAATTATTCTTTGGCTGATGAATCAGGAGAAACACACTATAGGCAGCACACTTGTTTACTCTTATATCACTTTAAATGGACCAACTAATGCCAAAATATTCAAAATTGGCCACTGACTTTGAAGTATGTCTTCTGTTGCTTATGAAAAGGAAGCATCAGAACGATATCCTCTAAGAAGGCATTTATATACGTAAAGGTGAAAAAGCGCAACGTTAATGGTCTCAGTCACAGCTATGTTGGCTGGGGTGAGAGAGGAAGTAAAAACAACAAAAGACAGACTGAGAGAGCACTTTCAAAGTTTCCATGTTTCAGAAAACAACTTACAGTTAAGCCATTTTGGAGTTTCTCTCAGAACGTCTATGAGACTTCTTAGTGTTTAAACAGCAATTCACTTCAAAGTGCTCCAAGCACTTCACACATACTGCTTTGCTGCCATCCACACGAGAGCCCTGTCAGGCAAGTCATATTACTGATGGGATGGCACTAAAACAGGGAATGGTTTCCTTGGGCTAACTGAAACTTTTGGCTAAGTGGAAGGAACTATGGCTCAGTCGTACAGCACCTGGTTTCTATACACAAAGGCCACAGAAAGGGTTTGTGACAGGGAGGCAGATGAAATTAGTAACCCACAGTGCTGCAGCTGTTACACAGGTAAAGTCCATGTTGGGCATAATTTGATAAGAAATGGAAAATTAAACTGCTTATATCATATAACTGTTCTTATATGAAGCCACAGAGTGCCAAAGCCAGAATACTGTGCACTGTTCTGGTCACCACCATCGTGAAAAGGATATTGGAGATCACTTCCTCAGCCCCTTAGAAAGTACTATTGGTCAGAATAAACTGCACTGAACTGCTCTAACATAAGGCTTTTTTCAGTAGGTTTTTCAGGCTGTTTGGCCATGTTCTGAAGGTTTTTTCTTCCTAACGTTTCGCCAGTCTCTGTGGCTGGCATCTTCAGAGGACAGGAGTTAGAACTCTGTCTGTGTTCTGGTGTCATGTAGTTGAGTATTTGGAGCTGTGGGATCAGCTTTTTGTCCTTTTCAGAAGATTGGGTGATTATGGTGATCAGGGTGTTTTTTGTTATGCGAGTATTGTTGTGATAAGGGGGGAGATCATTTGTCACTGTGATTGATGGGTGTCGTTAGCTAGTCTTTTGTGTGCAGTGATCACTGGTCCTTGTGACTGGGTAGAGTTTGTTGACCTTTTGCAGGCTGTATTTTTCAGTGCTGGGAGCCAGGCTTTGTTGAGTTTTAGACTTTCTTCTTTTTTGTCGAAGCTCTGCTGGTGTTTGTGGATTTTAATGGCTTCCCTGTGTAGTCTAACAGAATGATTGCTGGTGTTGTCCAGTACTTCTGTGTTTTGAAATAAAATTTCATGTCCAGCTTGTTTCAGGGCATGTTCAGCTACTGCCGATTTTTCTGGTTGTTTTAGTCTGCAGTGTCTCTCATGTTCTTTGATTCTGGTGTGGATGCTGCGTTTTGTGGTCCCAATATATACCTGGCCACCACTGCAAGATATCTGGTATACTCCTGCAGTGGTGAGGGGGTCCCTTTTGTCCTTTGCTGACCGTAACATTTGTTGTATTTTTGTGGTGGGCCTGAATACTGTTTGTAGGTTGTGTTTTTTCAAAAGTTTCCCCATGCGGTCTGTGACCCCATTGATGTATGGCAGAAATACTTTATTTGTGGGTGGCTGTTTTTCTTCTTCAGTTCGGTGTTGTTTTCTTGGTTTGATGGCTGTTGTGATTTCATTCTTGGAATAGCCATTTGCCTGTAGGGCCCAATTCAGATGGCTGAGTTCGGTGCTGAGAAATTGAGCTTCACAGTTCTGATTCGCACGGTCTACCAGTGTTTTGATTATGCCTCTTTTTTGTCGTGGGTGGTGGTTGGAGTTTTTGTGTAGGTACCGGTCTGTGTGGGTGGGTTTTCTGTAGACCCTGTGTCCCAATAGGAGGCCAGGTTTGCGTATGACCATGACATCTAAGAAAGGGAGTTGGCCCTTTATTTCTTTTTCCATGGTGAATTGTATATTTGAGTGGATGCTATTGAGATGGTTTAGAAATTCTTCTAGTTTTTCTTCACCATGGTTCCAAATTGCGAAGCTGTCATCCACGTATCGGAACCAGACTGTGGGTGCGAAGGGTGCTGAAGCCAGGGCTTGTTTTTCGAAATGTTCCATCTAGAAGTTTGCCACAACCGGGCTGTGGGGGCTCCCCATGGCCACTCCATCTGTCTGTTCATAGAACTCATTATCCCACTGAAAGTAGCTGGTCGTTAGGCAGTGTTGGAAAAGGGCTTTGATGTTTTCTGGAAAGATCTGCTGGATGAGTGTCAGAGTGTCCTTTATCGGTACCTTGGTGAACAGGGATACTACGTCAAAGCTGATCAGTCTGTCCCTGGGGTTGAGTTTTAGGGTGCTGATCTTGTTTATGAAATGTCCTGAGTCTTTGATGTAGGATAAGGTTTGTCCAATGTGGGTCTGTAGTAAGGTGGCTAGGTATTTTGCTAATTTATATGTCAGGGAGCCAATGGAACTTACAATGGGCCTGAGCGGGATTGAGTCTTTGTGGATTTTGGGGAGTCTGTATAGTCTTGGTGAGAGAGTTTCTGTCTTGCAGATTCGTTGAAGGATGTTGGGGTGCAGGGAAGAACTCCTGATCAGCATGTTTGTTTGTTTTGTGATTATGTTGGTTGGGTCCCATTTCAGTTTTCTGTAGGTCGTGGGGTCTAGAGGTTTCCTTATTTTGTCCTTGTGTTCTTCTGTTTGCATGATTACTGTGGCGTTGCCTTTGTCTGCTGGCAGAATGATGATGTCAGGATCTGAGTTTGATAATATTGACTGCTCCCTGAATACAACCAACCATCTCTTTCTTTGTGGTCTGGACTGATACACAGTGGAAGATACACTACCATTAAAAGGAACACAGAGAGGATTCCTCTTGCTTCCTTGGTAGAAGGCAGCCCACCCTCCCCTTTATGTACTAAAAGAACACATGAAGGGAATTTCAGAGAGCCAGGTAGACTAGTTCCATTCCCTGCCAAAATATCCAGCAGCCGCTATTCACATTGCCTATGCAGTCAAAGCACTTTGGAAGGAGATCTATTACACATGTTCCAATTTAAGCAGGTACAGTTCCACCTTACCTTGCCTGGGACAGTGTTCCCCTTTGTATGAAGGACCCCTAAGTGAATATGTATTCACAACCCTTTCCAAGGTGAGTAAAACATCACAGATGATGGGAAGGGAAGGGCACAGCCAAGTTCATCAGTGGCAATCACATGGAGTGGAACACCATAATAATGCTTAAAACTGGTTGTTGTAGGTTTTTCGGGCTGTTTGGAGGTTTTTCTTCCTAATGTTTCACCAGTCTCTGTGGCCGGCATCTTCAGAGGACAGGAGTTAGAACTCTGTCTGTCTTCTGGTGTCTTGTGTGGGATAGTTGAGTATTTGTAGCTGTGGGATTAGCTTTTTGTTCTTTTTAGGAGACTGGGTGATTATGGTGATCATGGTGTTTTTTGTTATGGGTGTATTGTTATGATAAGGGGGGAGATATCTGTCACTGTGATTGATGGGTGTTGTTAGCTGGTCTTTTGTGTGCAGTGATCACTGGTCCTTGTGACTGGGTAGAGTTCGTTGAGCTTTTTGTAGGCTGTATTTTTCAGTGCTGGGAGCCAGACTTTGTTGAGTTTTAGACTTTCTTCTTTTTTGTTAAAACTGTGCTGGTCTTTGTGGATTTCACAGTGACAGATCATCTAAAGCTAAAAACTTTATTACAAGAAACAAAAATGTAACAAGACAAAATGGGGAGCTAGCAACACATCAGGTTGCAATAAAAGATGAAGTTACAAAGCAAGGTTATAGGCAGACAAACTGAGCATATAGAAACCTAATATCCTCCTAACTGCTATAGAACCAGTTCATGGAGGACTAAAATCTTACTTAAAGCTTTGCTTCCTTAAAGCTTTGCTCATATGTCAGATTCTATTCTCCTTCTGTGCTTGCTTCAGTTTCTCAGGAGCTCTCCATCTTTTCTTCTATCCATCCATTTCTCTATTCAGTTTCCCCTCCGGGCTTAGCCTGCCTCCCTTAAGACACCCCCCTGATCTGAGGATCAAAGCGTCTCAGGTGTGAAAAGAGAGACGTGCAAGTGGATGGGGAAAGTTATTTGAAGTCCAAGGATGGCGACTTTCCTTTTGGCCATTTGCTAGTGAGATTAACATAATGGAACAGAACTTTGTGGTTTTTGTGAGAAACTAAGGTTAATTTCAGGTCTTATGCAAGGAATCCATTTCAAGCTGCTCCACATCTCA
Organism: Intellagama lesueurii; assembly: GCA_037013535.1. NCBI lineage: Eukaryota > Metazoa > Chordata > Lepidosauria > Squamata > Agamidae > Intellagama > Intellagama lesueurii. The sequence goes on along the minus strand of JBAJHW010000001.1, from coordinate 80,535,639 downwards.
TGATAGATAGTTATCAGTATTATATTTTGTCATTATCTATACACATGACACACCCTAGGAAAGTTCCAAAAAGCCAGTGTTGCATCTGCTAGCACCCAACAGTATTTAAAATCAAATACTTATTATACCAATTTAAAAGCAAAAGTTTGAGGCACTGGGACTATGACAAAATTGAGAGCTTTAGGCTGCTTATGTAATAGGCTTGACAGAAGAAAATAAATAAATTCCATTTTAAATCTACTGTATATGGTGGCCCTACTCCCAACTCAATATTGCAGGTTCACCTATGCATGTTGTCAGTTTACTAGTTTAATACATTTGTATATTAATGGAATGTGGGAAGATGGAGTATTTCTTTCTTGCCTTCCAGAGAATATATCTATAGACTTTACAGGAGATATGAAATGGGGTGTGGTGGGGGATGCAGTTCAAATTTGAGGCTCTTTCATGCAGTACTACAAGAATACATAGACTGCCTCCCCATGATTTTGCCTTAAATTGCTTTGGAAGTTACAACATGTGGGGAAGTCCAGTCACACGAGTCTATGCCATTTCAATTGTTGCTTATTAAGAAGACTAATGAGGTGTAAATGCTCCATGTAACTTCCTACATAGTTGCAGCTTTAAGATAGTACCACAGGAAAGAAGTTCTCATGCCACTACTGTAATATACAAGACCTTCTCAGCTAAGTATAAACTCTGGGTGAATTCTGTTGGCTTTTGTACAAAAGTGATAAAACTTAGAAATGTCAAAAATGTATGTGACTATTTTTCTTGAAACTCAGACTTAGCATGAAGTAGACCTTGAACAAAATACTGAAGCTATTATGCTGTGCACATGCATTTGGTTCTGGTACTGTTTGCTGGATGACCAGTTTTTTCATTTTTACAGCTTTAGAATTGACTTTTCAAGGCCTCTAACTTACAGCACCCTCTCATTCAGGGCTCTCTTGAGGGACACACATTATTTAACACATCTCCTCCCTGGTCATATATTTGGCAGCATTCAAGCAATCCTGATAAGCCAAACACACTTTTGCACACACCAATCAGTCCTATGTAAGGTTACTCATAACTATGTCCTGCTCTGTTTGCAATGCTTATTTTCCGGTGAATATGCATAAGTCTGAAGCCTTATTTTTTTAATTTTAGAAAATTGATAAAGGAACTATATTTTTTTAAAAAGGAAGGAGGTCTGAATCATGGTGACAAGCATTCCTAAACAAAAACTACAACCCATATAGAGAACAGAACCTGAACAAAGAAAATATATGAAAAGGCCAATAAAAATCAAAAACTGAAAGCTAATCAAGTTAGCTCTTTAAATATATGTGCAAAAAGTAGGTAAAGTTAAATGGGAAAATAAACATATGGTATCATCAATTTTGAAGAGTGAACTGCACAAACATTTCAACAGCTGAAATTTCCTCAAATAAACCAGAAATTCCAACTGAAAAAGGCGCCTCCCTGTTTTTAAGTTCCTTGCAGAATAGCCTGTGAAACATTCTCAATTGAGAGCAAGGATGTGGCTGTTACATATTTATGTGAAATATCTTAGCATCGTACCTTGGGACCCAGAAGAAGCTTCTAATAGGGCTCCCTCACTGGCCCCCTCCTTTTGTGTTTCTGAAAAATTGACTTTGGCTTCTTTAAATCCCTTTGTTTGGGTTTTGCATTTTTGGTTGCCTGAGTTGAATTTGTACCCTGATTTGAGAGCACTGTGTGTATACAAGGGACAAATATCAATTATGCATTGTTCCCTGGTCTCTGGGTACCATTTTCACTCTGGAAACAAAAGTCCTAACTTCAAAATCCACATACTTTCTGAGGTCAATACAGGGTCTTATTCATGCACCCAAATGTCATAAAATCCTTATTTCATAGGGTAGTTTATGCAAGTACTAAGTCAGAAGAACAACAGAGAAAGGAGACAGTTGCACTGCTAAGATTTGTGTGCTCACAACCTGTGACCTTCAGACGAATTTCAAAAAAACTCTGCAAGCCATCTGTTTAGACCTCTGGTAAGAATGAGGTGTCCTACTAGTAAAATCAATAGAACAGCCAAAACATGCAAAAACACAACATTTAACAATATAAACATAATGTATACATATCTCTGTACATCAACAGAAAGCTCCATGGAATGGACAGCGCTCCAAATACAGACCCCCTACATATTATTGCTCAGGATTCCAAAACAATAGCAAGTGCCAAGATCACTTCTTTGCTGCACCTGGGCATGTGAAGACAAGAAGGTAAGTGAAAGGTCAAGAGAACATGTATCTCCTCTGTTTTTCCCAATAAAAGATGTGGCTGTGTACAGCCCACTAACACCATGGCCAGTGAGTATCCCTGAGTGACTGTGGTATTGTTGTTGCTGCTAATGCTATGCTGTAAAACACTGTTATGCACATATTATGGTCAAAATGCAAACATATATAAGGACTGATGTACTAATCAAGTAGCAAATCCAAACTTGTATTTCTTTGTTTTAGTTATTGTTTAAGAGCCGCACACAGTCAGCAGCAAGCCTGCTGCCTCACTTGGAGCTGTCTTATAATTAATTTGTCTTCTTTAGTGGTGCCAGAAGGTAACTGTTTTGACTGCACTGGTTTGATCCAGACAGCCCAGCAAACCTAAACTCATATTGGTCTTTCAAAAGGCTTCAAGCAACAGGTTGATTTATTACACTTGGATGCTGCAACCACGGAGGGCAGTTTTATCAGAGTAATGAAATCTCTCTTGCAGGCCAATCCACCGCACTTTGAGCAGAAGCAGAAACAAATCGTTTTCAACTACACTTCCCAAAATCCTCTAAAAAATCATGGTCAGCTACCATGCTACCTCAGGCAGTCTAGGAAATTCTAGTTTAAAATCCCAAGTTTTGACTTAGTTTTTCAGGCAGTTGTGCATGATATCCCAGACCTGCCTTGTCCTGTGAGACTTGGCAACCACCCATTTTCCCTGGAGTTAACTGGTGAGCAAGAAGGTGAACTTTAAAAGACTTAACAGATTTATTTTAAAATGCACTTTTTGTGGATAACAATCTGCTTCCCTATCTCTCCTGACACACCAGTCTGACTAAACTGATTTTTAATATTTATTTAATAGAGCTCTTCCTTGGATTATTATAATCCACTTCCTCAGATGTCAGGTGTGTCTGAGGGCTGGATTGTTATCCACAAAAACTCACCCAGAAACAAACCTGTTTAAGGTCTCACAATACTTTCGGTTTGATTGATTGATTGTATTTATAGGCCACCTTTCTCCCGATAAGAGGATCCCAGGCGGCTCATAATATTAAAAGAACAGATTTAAAAATATATTACGTTTTTATGTTTCTCTTGTTTTCGCTACACAGACTGAAAAGGACTAACACCGCTATCTCTTTTTTAAAAACAGGTGTTTTTTTGGCATGTGGTTTCGTACTGTGCAGCCCATTCATATATATGCACCAGACAACATAGGTTACACTCCACGCAAATATGCCTGACTTTAACGTTAACCTTAAGAGGTCTGCCTCCATTTCCGCTACGGTGTATATTTTACCTAGAATGTATTATGCCACTTTACCGGAGTGGCATGCCCACTGCCCAATGGACGTTCAGCGAAAGTGGTCTCTTTTGATTGGTTAGACTCGTAATGGAAAAGGCGGACTTCTTTATCATTCAAACCGGGGCGCCAAGTAAAGCAGGAAGCGCGGCGGTCCTGTGCTTGGTCCCGTCACCATGGAGACGCTGCTGTCCCAAGCCGAACAGCTGGCCAGCCTTTTGGCGGCTTCCCGCTCAGGACTGGTGCGGAGTTGGGACCCGGCGACCCTGACGAGAGCCCTGAGCTGGGGACGCTTCTTCCAACGGCTCCACAGCCGCCTCCGCGCTCAGCCCGGCCTCCGGGCCGCTTTGGAGCGGCGCCTGAACCGGGCCGGCCTGTTGGGAGTCGGCCATTTGAGGCGCTGCCCGGAACTTTTGGCCTTGGCCTTGCTGGAGAACCGGGCGCTCCCCTCCGCTGCCCGCCAGCGCTTCTTACGCGGCCTCTTGGCCCCGGCGGGACCCGGAGAGGAGGAGCCCTTCGTCCACCTCCTGGGGAGACGGAAGGCTGCCTCACAGCTGCTGCTTTTCCATTTGCCTCTGGCTACCGAGGAGTCCGACGCCGGGCGGCGGGATGGCCCAGTGGTGAAAGCCCAGGCTCAGCTGCTACTGTCGCGTCTGCGAGAGGAGAGCAAGGGAGGCCTCGACGTCTCTTCTTCCGCCGCCCTCCTCGCGCAGCTCCCCAGCGGCCCTACTCTGTATAGGGCGGTGGCAGCAGCCTTGCTAGAGCCCGTCGGGGAAGTGGAAGCGAGAGCCACCCTGCTCTCTTGGCTGCTGGGCAATCAGGCCCGCCTGGCTTCTTTGTACCGCCTCTTGTCCGCTCCTTGGGTGGCATCGCTCTGTAGGCGTCACCCTGAGCTGAGCTCCCCTTACTTGAGGCTCTTGGCCTCTTGGGGAAGCCATCTCGTTTATGACCCCCTACATGGGGAATGGAGGACCGGCGGCTTGGAAGAGGGCGAGGTGCCTTGGCATGAGCTGCGGGAACGCGTCCGCTGCCTCTGGCGGGAGCCAGGGCCTCTGGGCAGGGCAATTCGGACCCAGCTGAAACTGCTGAAAGCCCAGGACGGGGACTTTGAAGTCCGAGGTCTGAGTGTTTGGAGTGACCTCCTGTTGGACATGGAAGTAGACCTCTGCATCGGGGAAAGAAACCCAGTGTAGTTCCCCCCCCCCCAAGGAGCTGAACCATTTGAAAGCTTTGAACAAAAACAAAGATGTAATTCTTTAACTATCCGAAGATGACTTGATCCTTATGTTTGACTTACATCTATTGCTTTAATATCTAGTGGCAGGCTTCTAAAATACAAGATTCTCAATCTCTTACTCTTTAGGAGCTGGTGCAAACTGAGAGACCTTCATGTAAGACAATGGACAGTTCCTGATTATTTTCCATTGTGTTTTTCCTTTTGGTGACTTTCCTGTATGTTCTTCCAACTTCCATGCCTTCCTCTTGACTACTAATTATTTTATTTAGTGTACTTAGGATATCATTCTGTAGCCTAAAATGTAAAAGAATCCTAAAGAGAAACAATTGGTGGTACTTTTCATGTGTTCAAAGCTACATATTGAAAACTACTGTTGTGAATATGGTACTAGTTTTTGAGAATCTTCTCAGGCTTATTAACACCAACCAAAATGTCACAGAGTAATGAACAACTGCACTGAAGGAAGGAGACGAAGAAAAATCTTCACTTGTCATGAACTCAGCCTGCTCTTTCTTTTGTGATATTTTGGTTGATCCTAATGAACATATTGGCTGAATTTATTTTGACATTTTCCTAACTGAATGACTTAGCCTCTTCTCTTCTTGTGTATTTAATGTAGGTGAGTGTACAGTTTACTTAAAAGAAAAATGAAAATTTGGATTCTGGAACAGCTTTCCTTTAGAACAACCAGAAATTGCACCCAAAATAATTCCAGTTGCTAGCTATTTTAAAAAGTAATACTAAATATAATAGTTTTCAAATTGCTACACTGTAGCAAAAGATAGCTGTATGCATTACAATAGAACTTTAATTAAACTTGGTGTTGGGGTAAATATAGGAAAAACCATAAGGAATCTGAGGTGTTTGTACTTCTCTCATTCACCATGAGCATAATTAGCATTAAAATAACTGAATCATATTTGACACTCACTGTCATTACGCAGATTACTTGTACTGCAATAGTGTGAATCTTCACTCTTGTCTTTGTATATTTCTATAAATAAAAGCATTGTTTTTCTTGACTCATATTCCATACATTTCTTATGTGCCTGTGTAGGGTCTGTATGTGGGCTGTCATGTATCTGCTCTCAGCATATTTAGATGATGCCCCATGTGCAGGCCAGAACTTGAGCAGTGCCACAATGACTTTCATAAATTCCATAGTCAAATAGATTTAGGTGTGATTATCACATATGGTGGTTCAATATAACATCCACATGGACCAGGAGTGGGTAACTGCGGCCCTTCAGATGATGTTAGATTACCATTGGCATCAGCCCTAATCATTGTAGCTAATGGAAAAGGGTGAGAGGAGTTTCAGTCTAACATTGTGCAGAGGGTTATACATTACCTAGGCCTTGTAAGATATGGAAGTTCTGACTAGAAATAACATTCTTTTTTCTTTCATTTCCAACTCTTATGTTATCTTCAATACAACAGCAAAAGATATGCAGTTCCAATACTGAAAGTTAAAATCATTTTGATGGCCTGGTCAGCGGATATTGGCTTGCCCAGTTGTAATATCTAGAACTAAACATACTTGTTTCTATTTGTAATTTTATTACAATCACAGTTGATTAGCTCTCCATGTAATAATGTTATTTGCTAGAATTTGATGTATGAAGGATCAGATGCAGAAGAATGAAAATTGTAAATAATGCTATTATATCTTTCTTTTTAAAATCTATTCTTTATTTCTCCATACAGAAGTCTAGGTGAAATAGCTGAGGCCTTATATCTCTTATATACTTTTATTGATTGACTTATATCCTGCCTTTCCTGAAAGACTGTTACATAAAGAGAACTTCCTTGAGGTGTATTATATATACACACTGTTGCAGTGTACAGAAAATCATTTTAAAATAAGGTCAGGTTAAAACAGAGTTTGAAAACAATTAAACAATGTGAACAGTGAACAGATTTGTGTACAGTAAGTTTCATGCAAATATATGTAAAATAATGAGCCATTTGATTTATATTTTTGGGCAAGGGAAGGGGACCTCAACCCATGAGGCCAAATTTGTTCACCCACTCACCCACCTGAAGTCCCAGTTTTTTGGGCTCTGCCACATGGCCTTCCCTCCTTTCCCTAAACACCATCATTTGGTGCTTTGCCAGCTTTTATACAGGATTCTCCACTAAAAAAATGTCTGAAGTGTTTTGTTTGTTAGTTCCAAGCATTGGGAGCAGTAGGCTAAAATATGCAGAGAATTTTCATCCCACCCCTTCAAAATCACTCATTGCTAGAATATGCTCACAATAACTTTCCTCAACTTTTTTCTTAAATATAGTGGTATATATGCAGTAGTACTTATAGAAGCAGGATGTGATGATTTTGTGTCTGTCTACTGGTGATCTGTTGCCTATGTTATTTGTACAACTATAGAAGGATTGAAAATAAATGAAAGTAGGCTATAGAAAAAATATATATGTTTATACCAGTAAAAAAATAATAGAATTGTATTCATGTTGTTATATATACTTTCAGCGTTTTCAGTAATAAATAAATTGAAATGTGTTTCAATGATTGCACACATTCACTTACCCCTTCAACGAGCCTTAAAGGTCCTTATGACTTAGTGGCTGAATTAGAGATGTTGTGTTTGGGGGCAAATAGACTACTTTGACACCTTCAGTGTTGAACTCATGGGATTCTGGGTGACCAGGGCACAGTATTTATTGAATATTTATTAGAATATTTATTAGTTTATTGAAAAAATACATGTATAGCTAAAATTATGTTGTTCAGACACATGCAATTCAAGGGAGAAGTGTAATAAAGTGTAACAAACCCATACAATACAACGATAACTATTTAAAGTCTGCTACATTAGCACCCCTTGAGTAGTATTTGTACATATATTCTTAGTGAGTGCTTCAGAACCTTTGAATATTTATTATGATGAAATAAGGACCCCAGCTTTCTTAGTCCCACTCCATGCCACCTTCTGCCATATGAATCTTTACCCTATGTAGCATACCCAGGGATTGAAATAGCACCCAGTATACTATCAGCCTTGCAAGTTTATTTTTTTGGGCTACTATTTCCCCATGATTATGTATTTTAATATTTAGTAATCTGTTTTACTCACTTATGGCCAAAATCCTGTTGTGCAGGGCAATGGCATAACTTTCAGTGACAAACTCCTGTTAATTAATGAGTCTCCACTTGGATTCCTCATTGTGTATCAGTCAGGTAGCTTGGTACATGACCAGGAATCAAAGCAAAGGCTCATTAAATGGTGGCAATTTGCCACTGTGAGTTACCCCATTTTCCTTTAGCCAGCATAAATAAGACTTTGACCACTGATTGCCATTTATGCACCTTTGGTAGAGTTTGATTCTTGTATGTTCAGTGAAAATCACCTTATTAGAAAATCTGTGTGGATGTGGATTACTGGCTCCAACTTATTTAAGACACATTATAGTCAAGATATAAAAATCCCACACAAGTGTGTACATTCAGAATGCGTACGAGTTCATTCATGTTCTTTTGAGACCACACTTGGTAGTGCATTGCTCTCAGTAAACAATGTGTTGCAACATAAGTACCAACATTGAAAGCAGAAGACAATAATAGCATATGGACTTAGGCTGTACTGTAATGATATGCTATTTATGTAGTTTAACAAATTCATTGAACGTATTAGGGCTTGCATTTAAATAAACATTCATATGCTTGACCTGTTAGGTGCATATTGTTTTCATTTTAAATGATGCTACTAGATAATGGTTGAGTCACTCTACATCTACATAGCAGTTCTAAACAAGTAACTCCACTGTGTTTGGTGGGTATCACACTGTGATCCCATATATGTCATACATGTATGTAGTCCCGCAAAATTGACTGTCAGTTGACTGAAAATAGGTTTGAAGCCTAATGTGTTTAGGACTGAAGCTGTGGTATCTTGTTTGTGGGGCCTAATGCCAGCAGCATCTAATTTAAAAACTGGTTAATGTAACAAATTTCCATGTTTGTGTTAACCCACTTTGTCATCTTTGGTATCATTTTTATACTTTTATACTATTTTTATTTTTCTGTTAAGACTTTACTCACTTTGTATTCTGCCTTTAGTGTTGCATCCTATGATGATCTGATCAAGAAATCAAAGCACAAGCGCAGCTATGTTAGCTTTCCCATAATTCCAGCTACTTCTGGGGCCACGGGTGGTGGGGGTGAGGGAGCAGCTACCCTTCCATTGTGCTTAGATTCAGGGCCTGCTGAATCACTGTCTGCTAAACTAGCACCGAGTTTGTTGTTTCCTTCTCATTTCCAGTCCTTGTACCTTTTGTCTCATGTCTTCTCAGACTGTAAACCTGCCAGCAGTCTTATTTCTTATTTCTCTTAGTTGAAAAGGAGGTTAAAAATGCAATAAATGGAAGTCTCAGTATACAGTGAAGCTGCCAGTTTGTTTGCTCTATAGAACGAGAATGCAGAATCTCTAATTTAATCAAAGCAGTATTTTATTTTTATTATATCAATAATTTAGGGCTTTTTTTTCACCTTGTGTGTTGAATATTTCATAAAATGAAAAGTCATTAAGGTTTCTGCCAAAGCAAGCTCAATTGATTTCAGTGGGTTGTGCTCTAAGGTAAGTGCAAAGAATGGTGGCCTAGCCTTTTCTATTTGTTCTTCTCCACCCCACCCCACAAAAGCTATAAAACAGTATTTTTCAGGAATTTGCTTTGAGACTAGACTAAAAAATAATTCCATCACTCCCCCCACAAGCCAAGACCTATGCATGGATCTTGTGCAAATGCAAATGCACTTTATATGTTAGTAAATTCCTTAATTTCCTATTAATGTAAATGGTGTAGGTAGGAACAATTGATTTCTCTTAGGCTTTAATTGGACATGATCAATTGTGAATCACAAGTGGGACAACAAGGTCATTCATCAGCTGCTTAATGTTGTAATGGGCTATGCTTGCCCTTTCAGCAGAGGAAAGATGGAGTGCCCTGAGGGAATGAGATTTAAATCATTGTGCTGCCGACAATTAAATGTGTGTACTGCTGTCTGTTCCAGCCTCATTATTCTTAATACTGGGGAGAAAGCTGCTGAGTTCAGAAGGGGTTTATACTGTGTTATGAGAGCTTTGTAATTTAGTCGTCTGTGCTCTCTAGAACTGGAAATCTCCCCAAAGTTCATTATGCAATAGAACTATAGGAAAGATGAAATGCACATTCAGACAATATACCAGACAACAGCCATTAGCTGTGAGCTACAGCTAGCTGAGTTTCATAGAACTATATCCTATTTGAATGCTGCATCCACATGGATGTCCCTTTTATTTGAGCAAAGCAATAAAGAAACAATATCCCACTGAGATATAGATTCAGTATTATAGATGCACATTGGTCCTTGTTGAAACGACACTGTGGTGACTGAGAATCTTCACAGATATAATACTGTGGTGAATATGCCCACAGTACATCACACAGCAGACAAAATTAAGGAAACTCCGTCACTACCATTATATAGGCAAAGACAGATTATTTTGATTGACAATCTTTCCTTTGGAAAAGGAAGAAGATCTTTTGAAGCCGCCATAGCGCAGCAACCTATAGGTGTGCCTCCTGTGAGTAGAACCAGTCTTGGGCAAGCTGCACAGTCCTAGGACACCCCCAGAAGTAGGGAATGGTAAACCACTTCTGCATACTCTATACTTATAAAAGCCTGGAAAGGATTGTCATAAATCAGAATAAGACTTTATGTGACATTATTAATGAACTGAGAGTAATCTTGTTATAATCACTGTATACCTGGGAACAGCCTGTTGTGCATCCAGTACAAGCAATGAGAGGATCTTTCTTGAAATGCCCTCAGTTTCCAATAGTTTTATACTACCTCCAATAACTTGTTTTAGAGAAATATATTCTGGCCAAGGGACTATTCTTGTGGTGTGTGTTGCATTGTAGCTTCTTTCCAGCATTTTGGAACAATGCAAATCATTCCCCCAATTCAGCATGGCCAGGGCATAAGAGGGATTATAGACCAATGCATCTGGAAGAGCAACAGGTTTAAGAATCTGGCATAACAAATTTTTGAAATTTATAATCACAAGGTTGGTGCAAATGACTGAAACTTAAGGCAAGACTTCACAAGAGTTCTTCTTACTCACCTGCAGTCCTATACACACTTCAGGTAAGTCCAACTGAACTTAGTGGGACTTGCTTCTAAACAGATCTATGTAGGGCTGTGCTGTAATCTGCTGGTTTTCAGGGAATGAGTATTTTATTTTTTCTGTGTAAAGACTGAAATTTGTTGCTTGAACAGGAATATGAGGAGAATCGTTGACATTCTGTGCCTAGAAGTATTAGAAAAAAATGCCACTGACACGAACCACCCTGTTAGAATTATACAACTAGTTCTATTTTTAGTGATGACCAATTTGCTGGATGTCATGAAGTAGTCTGCAAGTCAGCAGAGAATTGCTGCATCTGGATTTACTATAATAACCAAAGCAAATGGCAAGCATGCCCTTTTTACTAATTATAAGAGGTGGAACACACTGAGTCCTGTGCACCCCACCAGCAAATTGGTCCCAGTAGTATCTGTTATTTTACTCTGTCATTATAGCCTCTAGCAAAGTCACTATATTTGAACAAAGTATGGTATCTGCAACCTATTAAGGATGCTGTACCCTTATTTTATAGTTTAGTTCCATGAACAGACTTCTCCAGCAGAAGATCATTTACTGCAGAAACTTTGGAACATAGAATTTAAAAAGTGCAATTACATTTAGTTTATGAGCCAGCTGTTGGAGGGAGGGGAAAATGATTAGAATTGTTTGGGTTTTTTGGGGGGGATTAACCTTTCATTTCATCCTACAGAACTTGTTCTTTCAGCACTAAAAGGAATTAAATTTAGATTTACAATGTGTAATCTATTAATATATGTGCGGAGCATAATCTCCTAATGCTTGCATATATTTCTTCTGTGCAATGGTTTTAAGAATCTTGACTTTAGTATTAAAACTTTTATTTATTTCGGGTCTAGCCATCCACTGCAATGCAATTTATACTGAGGACTCCCCTCCACAGCTGCTCTTTTGTGACCAATTGATTTGAAATGCACAAATCCTTTCCTTAAAATATTTTAATTCAATATGTTTTTTAGTATCTAGGTGAACCATGTGCCATAGAATTTAAATGCTTTTTCATGATAATGATGTATACCTCGAATATCTTGACAAATTGTGATTTCATCAGTATGGATAATTTCTCCATTAATGCAACTATTTTACACTATCATTGTTTGGAATTGCTGTGGCACATTGATCAACTAGTAGGTAACCTGGTGGCGAGCCTCTACATTAGCTAGACAGGCTTTTGAAAGACAAACATGCAGTGTGCTACCAAGGCCATACTCAAAGCATTGTGAGTTTGGTAAAACCTGCCAGAAGCTGAGCTTCACTAGCATAGCCTTCAAAAACCCAGGATCACTCTAAACTGTGATAAGGTGGAAGGGTAGGACTCGGCAGAGGAAGGATGATGTGGACCATGAAACAGATAAGTGGAGACTGTACTGGACAGGGGACATAGAAGGAGCCTCCCTGAAGAATGTGATGACTGAGGACATATTTGGGCATCCCCTGGGCAACAGCAACTTCCTGTCAGCTGATCCTTCCACTCCAGAAGCACCACTGGGTTGCTTCTGACACAAACAATGATGATGGCAGGTATGCTGGACAGCATGCCAGTGGTGGGTGAGACTCTAACCTTACATTTGTCCTTGGATATTCTTTTTTGGCTGGACAGTGTCATCGAAGCTACCAACATGAATTTGACCAAACTCCGGGAGGCAGTGGAAGACAGGAGGGCCTGGCGTGCTCTGGTCCATGGGGTCACGAAGAGTCGGACACGACTTAACGACTAAACAAGAACAAAATTCTTTTTTGGGTTGTAAACTACTTATAGATCTTATTTGTCTATGGCTAACAATGTATACCCGAAAGCTGAACACATATCATTTTCATCCTGCGGGGCTATTCAACATTATTTCCTATTTTACCTCAGCCATTCTCAACCTGGTGCATTCTGACTGCATTGAACTATAACATACATTTCTATCCCAAAAGAACCTCTCTCTCTTTTTCTTTTTGGAGGGGAGGGGAGTTGGATAGCAGATGTGGCCCTACAAGGTTCATAGATGGGTGGACATAGACCCAAGATATCTAGAAATTGCCCATTCCTGCTCTAGAAGTTATCCCTTGAGGTCTGGCAAGATTCTACTTAAAGGATTCTGTGCTCCCAAAAACTACGTCACTGAAAACTAAACCCACATCACAAGTCCTGTTTACTGAGGTAAACCTAAAATGTCACCCTTTATTATATGTGAAGCTATGGCAGGATAGTACCATTCAGAGGAAAATTCTTAGAGTCCTGATGCTTAAACTTCATTAATATTGTGGAGGAACATGTACAGACCTGTAAATCATATCTCAGCCAAGCCCCTATGCTGTTGGCTCAGTTCTGTTGAAAAGTAATTAACTCTACATCATGGATGTAGAAAATAGTAGCCTTTCAACTACGATGAGATGCTTAAATCTGAAAGAGTTATGAGGCTTGGGAATTAGTGGCACATTATGGCAGTGAACTGAACTGGTGACCTGCCCTGAAGGAATATAGAGAAGTAATAATGTTCAGGTCTCATCTATCAAAGAAGTACGGCAGACATTTCTTTTTACCCAGAGGCTGTGTCCCTTATTGGAATTTTGAAGGGATTAAAAATACCTAGCATAATTTACCTACAACATCATGATTCTGAACCTAGACATTATTTTCCCCCATTGGCTAATTACATAATTATATTCAGAACCATTTATTTGGATTAAGCAAGTAGTGTAATATAGTATACTGGTATATTAATTCAAGAACCTCATAATAAGCTTGTTGAAAATCTAGGACAATTTAGCCTGTATTTCCAAGCAAAAAATAGGTTTGAAAACCCAAATCTTCACTATTGGAGACAGAACCCTTTTGCCAATGATGACAAAAGTACTATGAGAAGTCATCAGAGTTTTCTTTCTATGTTTTAATCCTGGATTTGTCTATCGTAGACTTCATCTCCTGCTAGCATTACAAAATTAAGAAGAAGCTTATATCAAGGAGAATTGACTTCGGCATGTAGCCATTTTTAAAAAAGCTAGATTTTAAAAGAGAACCAATGGCTGTAGCTAGAACAGTAGCTTCTCCTCCCTTGTAATACCAAGTGAGTAAAATTGCTTAAAGTGACATGCTTTTGTTGTTGTTATCTCTGCTTTGAAAGCCAGCATGGTGTCATAGATAGAGTCAACTCTGCCTCATGGCCAGCTGAACAGAGGGGTCGTATAGTACATAGCTGCCAACTATTGTGCAGTGGATGGAGTAACAGGCTAGGACTGAGGAAACCTGGGTTCAAATCCCTGCTTTTGTATATTAGCAGCATAAATCTGGACATATCTGTTCAGAAGCAAATTCCATTTAGTTCAATGGACCTTGTTCCAGATAGGAATGGGATAGTAGGGGATAAGATTATAGCCTTAGTACATAAACACATAGTAAGGAATTGTGAAGAAGAGCTGTTCTTTTCAGTGGAAGCCACATGTCTCTTGTAACTTCTTAATTCTGGCCTTAATTCAGTCATATATTTGGCAATGTGTAATCTTTAGGCTTTATGTCAATATCAGAACTTGTCTTCCATCTGTTATCTATAATGTGTTATACATAGATGCTGCTTTTCCTTGGCTGAGCCTTTTATGTAGAGCTCTTTGTGGTCTCCCATCCAGGTACTGATCAAATCCACATCCACTTAGCATTGTTATAACTGTAGCCTTGTAGAATGTACTTCCATTGTTTGCTGCCCTGAACATAACAGATGAAGATACTGTCAAGATTTGGGGTGTGCAGAAGGCTCAAAGTCAGTCTTCCAGGTTGACAGCAAAGAGACTCACAGAGACAGTAGGTTCCTTCACCAGCAGTGTATTTACAGACTATGTACAATGGAACTATGTGCATCAGTCAACAGACTGAATAATACACATTCAGTAAATAAACAGCACCTTCTTCCTCTAGGTATGCACTACTTTGTTATTGTTATATGCTGTCAAGTTACCTCAGACCTACAGAGACTCCAATAGGGGTTTCAAGATATGTGAGATATATAAGGAGAGGTTTTTTTTACCACTGCTGTCCCCTCCCCATGAGTTCCCATAGCAAAGTGGGGATTTGAACCCAGATCCCCAGAGTCCTAGACTGTGATTCAATCCACTACATAACTCTGGCAGATATGTATGTATGGCCTTTGAATTTGGCTGGCCATGTGGGAGAACTGATCCTGGGACAATGGGAGATGAGAACCAGTTAGAAAGTAGAACGAGGGCTGTAATAAGTTAGTTTACATAGGACAGGGACTATGATTCTGCTTGGCTTTGCTGGTTATAAAAAAATTCCTGTGTGTATTTATTGTTTTTGTACCATTATTATATTTTTTAACGTTTGTGCCCAGATATGTGGCTCTTTGAACTCTATACGTGGTTTTATCTCTTTGCTTTGTAATGTATTGTATTACTCAGTGAGCCCTTTAAAATATTTATTAAAATCAACAGAAACTAAACAAAACAAAATTTAAAAAAGACCAAAATATGTGACACCTTAAAGACTAACTATTACAGTATATCACAGAAGTGAGTACACCCCCTCACATTTCATAAATATTTTAGTATATCTTTTCATGTGACAACACTGAAGAAATGACACTTGGCTACAATGCAAAGCAGTGAGTATACAGCTTGTATAACAGTGTAAATGTGCTGTCCCCTCAAAATAACGCAACACACAGCCATTAATGTTTAAACCGCTGGGAACAAAAGTGAGTACACCCCAAGTGACAATGTCCAAATTGGGCACAAAGTCTCAATATTTTGTGTCGCCACCATTATTTTCCAGCACTGCCTTAACCCTCTTGGGCGTAGAGTTCACCAGAGCTTCACAGGTTGCCACTGGAGTCCTCTTCCAGTCCTTCATGATGACATCACAGAGCTTGTGGATGTTAGAGACCTTGCACACCTCTGCCTTCCATTTCAGGATGCCCCACAGATGCTCAATAGGGTTTAGGTCTGGAGACATGCTTGGCCAGTCCATCACCTTTACCCTCAGCTTCTTTAGCAAGGCAGTGGTCGTTTTGGAGGTGTGTTTGGGGTCGTTATCATGTCGGACTACTGCCCTGCAGCCCAGTCTCTGAAGGGAGGGGATCATGCTCTGCTTCAGTATGTCACAGTATATGTTGGCATTCATGGTTCCCTCAATGAATGGTAGCTCCCCAGTGCCGGCAGCACTCATGCAGTCCCAGACCATGACACTCCCACCACCATGCTTGACTGTAGGCATGACACACTTGTCTTTGTACTCCTCACCTGGTTGCCGCCACACACGCTTGACTCCATCTGAACCAAATAAGTTTATCTTGGTCTCACCGGACCACAGGACATGGTTCCAGAAATCCATGTCTTTAGTCTGCTTATCTGCAGCAAACCGTATGCGGGCTTTCTTGTGCATCATCTTTAGAAGAGGCTACCTTCTGGGATGACAGCCCTGGAGACCAATTTGATGAAGTGTGCAGTGTATGGTCTGAGCACTGACAGGCTGACCCCCCCCCCCTTCAACCTCTGCAGCAATGCTGGCAGCACTCATACGTCTATTTCTCAAAGCCAACCTCTGGATATGACACTGAGCACGGGCACTCAACTTCTTTGGTCGACCATTGTGAGGCCTGTTCTGAGTGTAACTTGTCCTGTTAAACCGCTGTATGGTCTTGGCCACTGTGCTGCAGCTCAGTTTCAGGGTTTTGGCAATCTTCTTATAGCCTAGGCTATCTTTATGTAGAGCAACAATTCATTTTTTCAGATCCTCAGATAGTTCATTACCATGAGGTGCCACGTAGAACTTCCAGTGACCAGTCTGAGAGAGTGAGAGCAATTACACCTGCTCCCCCTTCACACCTGAGACTTGTGACACTAACGGGTCTCATGACACTAGGGAGGGAAAACGGCTACTTGGGCCCAATTTGGACATTGTCACTTAGGAGTGTACTCACTTTTGTTGCCAGCGGTTTAGATATTAATTGCTGTGTGTTGTGTTATTTTGAGGGGACAGCACATTTACACTTTTATACAAGCTGTATACTCATTGCTTTACATTGTAGCCAAGTGTCATTTCTTCAGTGTTGTCACATGAAAAGATATACTAAAATATTTATGAAATGTGAGGGGGTGTACTTACGTCTGTGATATACTGTATATTTTAATGTAAGTTTTAATAGTTAGTCTTTAAGGTGCCACATATTTTTGTCTTTTTTAAAGTTCATTTTCCCCCCTTTGGATTTTCCCTGATATGCTTGCATAGACTAACACAGCTACCTCTTCTAAAACTATAAAATCAATGACCACTTCCAGAAATTGAAATGATCATTTAGAATATTCATATTGCTGCTGCCTAGTCAACATAAGAAATCCTTTGTACCTCAAATAGTTTGGTACCTATAGCAGAATGTTTGCAAACCTCTATTTCTCTGGACATTTCTATTTCTCTGCACACTTCCATTATTGCCTATTTCATTTAAAAATCTAGTACGTTTTCCTCCTTGGTACAATTTCCTTGAGGAAACAAGGAACAATCAATTATCAAAGATCCATTAGAATTTCCTTATCAAGGAGGCACAGTGAGGAAGTGAACTCCTGACCTCTGGCTCTGCAGCCAGAGACCTAAACTATTGAAGTCCTTATGGTTTCCAAAAAGCACCCCCAACGATAAAGATATAATCCGGAGTGGTATTCCTTTCCATGTACTGTCAGAGACTGATCCCAGAAGAGAAAAGAGACTGCAACACTGTGAAATCTGGAGTGAATTGTGCAGTTTAAACAGTTTTTGGAAACAATACAATTATTTACAATACTGCCTATTGGGCCTGCATGATACCATGAAGGTTACTTGAGCACAGCCTATTTATCAGATATATCTGTATCAGACTGTATCAGACCAAGGGTATGATTAAACAGGTGTGTGTGGGGGGGGGGAATGCAGTTTGATCCACTGTTATTCACACCCACCAAAATTGGGTTTCCACAGGTGAAATTGCTGTTGCTCACATTGAGCTTTACATCTTGTAGTCACCAGAGTTTAATTCAAATTCATCTGTCCCAAATCTGATCCGAATTGTGGAATAAATGGCCAATGCAGTCACCCCTCTGAGACACAGCTGACTCCCTGGACTGATAATGTCATCAAATCTGTGATGTCCCAGCACCAGTCAACCTCTTAATTTGACGAACTGTAGGTTTTGTTCATGTCATGTGTTTTATGCTTATGATTAATTGGTCATAAAATGGGCTTGTTGACTACCTCCTTCTTTCTTATATTAAATGTTCTGTTGTTTGATTGTGCTTTACATTTTTCTTGTTATATTCTATCAAGTTGAAGATATTGCTTCATACTATTTGTACATTTGTGATTTTAAAATCGATTTCATTGTATTATAATCGGCACAGTATTTGTGACACAATTTTTAACATATCAGATGTCACATATTATCATGTCAACACTATACTGTCCAGAGCTGCTTGTGAGAAATGCTGGGCATCCATGTTCCCCATTTTTAATTTGCCGTGTAGTGTGTGCTAAGGCAGACAATTTGTCTCCTCGTTCTTTAAAAAAGAGAAAGAAAATGCATGATATTTCCCTGATTTTTGTCCTCTTTCTTTCTTTTTTGAAGAAAACTCTTGGATATTTCATTGGTCTTTGTCTTGTCCTTACTTAAAAGGAAAATTAGATATTTCTATCTATCTATCCATTGGTGGGCTCATTAAGACATTTCCTTTTATGTTTATTTGACCATGTGTTCTACAGTTGATTGCCTTCTGATTAAAAGGCTGGATTGTGGCCTTTGACATATTTGAATGGTTACAAAGACTCACATGGATCACTTATGCGGCAGTGACTTACTTCATCATATTGTCTGGAGCTTGAAATGAAAGCAATGAAATTACTTGTGAGAGTTCTAAGGCTAATATACACTTCAGCTACCTATCAAACTCCTTGTATGCTGTCCTCAGAGTGAAGACATGAGGGAGAGATTTTTCTTTGTACTCTAGAAGTTCAGATAGCATGGTTGGCTCTTATAGTACAGTTCTGTGGATTTGAATTCCAGGTGGTCATAATACAGCTGTGAACAGCATTAACACTATTCTCTGCTAATTTAATTTATGTATAGGCAAATATCAATTCATATCCCATTCATCTTTACAGGACTCTGTCCAGTGACTCTTCTTGAAATTCCTATTTTATGACTTGCAAATAATATGCAAGAGCAATAAGCAGTAAAACTGTGTAAGTTTATTCATCCAAGTAATTTCCTACGCTTTGCCTGCTTAACATGACATATGTTTGCATATGTGGGTGTGAACAATGGAAGACGTATGTTGTGTTTCCAACAATCCCCACCAGCACTGCCATTTTTGGTCCCATCTTTGTATTTAAGACCTGTCATTCCAGCTAATACTTTGAGCAGAGAAACAGGGAAAAGGCAACCAATATGACCATAGTAGCAAGCTCTTTGTGAAAGTGGTGATTGCACATGTATGCTTACACTGTGACATGACTACAATGGAGCCTTGTGGCACAGTGGTTAAACTGCTGTACCGCAGCCAAAACTGTGCTCATGACCCTGGGTTCAATCCCAGGTAGCCGGCTCAAGGTTGACTCAGCCTTCTATCCTTCCGAGGTCGGTAAAATGAGTACCCAGCTCGCTGGGGTGGGGGTGGGGCAATGTGTAGCCTGCATAATTAACTTGTAAACCGCCCAGAGAGTGCTTGAAGTGCTATGGGGTGGTATATAAGCAGCACGCTTTGCTTTGCTTTTGCTTTTACAATGGTACAGTTTCTGTCCATGCAGAACCTCTGATTTGTCATTTACTTGCATTTGTCCTCAAGTAAGAGACTAACAGATATTAAGGGAAATTGTTTTTGTATGCATACATACACTTCAGTTCTGACTGCATTTGGAACATATTTAATAATTGAATACTTGGATTGGATGTAGATGTAAAAAACATTACAGCTGCAAATCCTTGCTTAATTGTTTCATTCCATGAAATAGTCAAGATAGTTCTTTATCTGCAAGATAATGAAGGACTGTTTTGTTCAGAGTTGATGACTGATTTAGGCTTTTCAGCAATAATATCTTTTAGGTTAGAGAATAGAAGAGGGCCCATCTGTTGAAGGATTTCTTCTGATGAACAGTTGCAGTTCTGAAAATTTATATAATACCCACATGAATGGGCCATAAACCTGTATGAAGTTTGCTTTGATTACCTATTTCCAATAGCTTTTGTAATCTTGTGCTTCTCAAGCACTTGACATTCACAAGGTCTTCCTAAGTTCCTAGTGCCATTTGGAATGCCTTTTCTTGTGTATTCCAGATTCTGAAATGCTACTTCTTACATTCAGTTTGTGTTGGAAAGTAAGCACCTTTTCACTGTGTCTGTAGTTTGAGCTCCCACATATTTTAAAGCAAACTGTTCATGTAACCATATTTTAAAATCATTATAATTATTTTGGGTTTGGGAGCTGGCATCATGCCATGTTGTACCAAACATGGCTATCTTGACTAATGAGTATACTAAAATAGAGTATAAACTCAATGCCAAAAAAGTTACAACCAATGTATTGAAAACATAATTTTTCTTATATGTGCTGTAAGGTCCCCAAGTAATGAAAACTGCAGGGCTAGTTCTACATTGTTTAGTTTCTTCTGAATGACATAACACAACATAGTCTTGGTGTCCTATTATTATTATTATTATTTACTGGCTGAAAACCTGTTGCTTAGCCTAGTAAGTTGTATTAGAGCAAGCCCATTGAATCAGTGGGAATTTAGTGAGTCAACTCCTCTATCAGTTCCATTAATTCAAATTGGCCTATTCTGGTTGTAACTTACTTTGGATTAATCGAACTAACAGAGGAGTTGACTCACCAAGCCCTCATGGATTCAACAGGCCTACTCTAGTGCAACTTACTAGGCTAAGCAACAGGATTTCAGCCACTAAATCAAACTGCCTATTCCAATTCCTCTGGCCGAACTCTTTGCTCTCATCTCTTTCTCTCCTTTTTCTAGTTTCTGTCCTGCTGGAGATTGGATGCCATCAGTTTGAGTTTGGGAGCAGAAGATCTAGATAATGATG
Source organism: Intellagama lesueurii (assembly GCA_037013535.1). Classification (NCBI taxonomy): domain Eukaryota; kingdom Metazoa; phylum Chordata; class Lepidosauria; order Squamata; family Agamidae; genus Intellagama; species Intellagama lesueurii. The sequence goes on along the minus strand of JBAJHW010000001.1, from coordinate 80,514,634 downwards.
ATGTGTTGCCTAGTTCCCCATGTTCTTTAAACAGTTACTTCTTCTCCTTCCTGCACTTCTTTTACCAATGATTTTGCTGAGAACTGCGGGGGGGGGGGGAGAGGGGAAGAAAAATCTATCACGTCTGCTACCACACCACTGAATGTATGCTTCTGTACAAAGACATTTGGAAAACATTTTCAGTAATTATGCCATTTGGGGGCATCTTTATTTATGCTTATGATATCATTCCCTAGTAAATAAAATTCCCTAAAGCCAAACAGGTGTTACTACTGAGTACTTTTAACAAAACCTTATTAGTATTATTGCTGTTCCAATAAAGGAAAGAACGCTAGCAGAAAGAGAATGATTAAGAAATATTGACTGATTTCAGAGTAGTGAGAAGAATATTTTACCTTTATCCACCCAACAAAAAACTGTTATACATCAAGGAGATGGTGTATGAAAAAATTCTCATGAAATCTTGATCCCTTTTACCAAACAAACTTGCATGCTATATTGCGTTACGAGCAGCAGATCAAGACTGTAAATCATGAGTATGCTATAGCGAGTACAGTATTTGTTGTATTAAACCATATATTTTGAAAATGCCTCCTTTTTATTAGTATTGGGGATTATGCTCTCCTTTCTTCATATTACTGCAGCAGAAGGGGGCCCCTTCCCAATGATGAGACCTGATGCCATTTTCAATAAGAATCTCCAGAGGGGAGGAGTTATCCACATGAGTCTCTCATACAACTTTATCTTTGTTTCTTGTTTATATAACAAAGAACATGTGGGGCTGTAAAGTTCCCTTTAAACCATAAAGCATACCAAAGAGTCCAAAACTGTGCAAACAACGTTGCCAACATTCATAACTATTATATTCAGATTTTGTCAGTTCTGAAAGCTCTAACCTTGGTTTCTCTTTCTTTCTGCCAATTGTATTGATCATTATCGTTTTGAAGGACATTGATTATGTATTGGAATTAAAAGAAATTTAAACTATTCAGAGTTGCTTTCTGAGCATATTTCCTCAAAACAAGATATGATTGAACAGAATGGTACTTACTATAATTGCAAATGATCAGAATGACATGTGGGATACTGAAACACACTCCAGAGAATGTATCTCCTTTATTTGCTATGTGTCTGATCCTGCTCTATGGGCTACAGTTATGCATGTATAACATTGTCACCTGGCTAGGTCTGAGGGAAGTGACAGACAGAAAAGCCCATTCTGTGGGATTATGTTGGACCAATGGTCCCTTTGCTTCCCCCCCCTTCCCCATGTTTTCACCAGCAACTATGTGACTTAGCACAATCTTTGTGGAGAGCTAAGATATGTGTGCCCACTCTATTGGCCTGAGATGGGCCAACTGGAGTTGGCTCCTCCTCCTCCCCCCAGAATTGTTTCCATAAGAAGTCAGTTCCACTTAGTTGCTGTAGAGGGACCCCAAAATCCATTGGGTCAATGGGGAGCAACTGTCATTTTCATTCCTCTTTTGCCAGAACTTTCTCCTCAGTTGCCATTCCGGCTGAATCAGTTTTGTGAGATCCAGTATGTCATTTGGGGCCAAACTATACATTAGAGATTGCACTTCATTTAAAAAGGGAGTTCTTTTAGTGCTGAAAACATCTGATCATGATAGCAATTTTTCACACTTCCCACAACTGGCAAACTAACTTGTACTTTTTTTCTGATTGGTCATCAGGAAGTAAGCAAAGGCTTCATTTGCAAGTATGATTGCTCAGTGCTGAAGTTCTGCTAGAATCCTGTACCTGAAACATTAACACAGTTCACCTTGTGATGCCCTGCTATCTCTAATGTATAGTTTGGCTTTTAAATTCCAACACAACCAGAGATCACCAGTTTGAGGAAGGCTGATTTATACAATGAAGAAGTTATACAAATGGAGTGGTGCCAGTTCATATGTTAAGAATATAAGCCAAGCTGTGTTGGATCAGACCAAAGACCTGTTTAATTGAGTATTCTGTTCACATAATAACCAACCAGATGTCGATGGGATGAGAACAAATAGAACACGAGTAAATCTATGGTCTGGTCCTTTGTATAAATCATACCTGCATTTGCTTGCTTCCCTCTTCCCTCTTCCATTTGTATTATGTCACTTAGATCATAACTCTGTGGCATAGAAAGTCTTCTTCTCACATCTCCACAGATGAGTCTTGGAATATACTAGTGGTTCTAGAAATGATAAGCTACATAACAATGACTGACACACCAGTACACAACTGTGCAGCCCTATCTGCATCAAAAGTTGAACCCACACAATTCCGTGAAGCCTGGAGGAACATAGCAATGAGGGTGAGAATGTGTGCTAAGGTATTCTGTGGGCCTTGCTTCAAAACAGCAAGACCCACAAAAGACAGCTGACATGGTCTTGCTGCAAGGTGATAATTGTTTGAAGTTTCCGCTCTTTTGCTGTGAGTGGCAGTCTGGGATGTTGCATGCTAGCCCTGATGGTCTCTGTCATGCTGGAAAGTAGACTGCTCTACTGAAAGGGTTACAAGAAGCCAACCAACACTTAACAGTCACCAGGAAACCTCCAACATGAACCCTAGAATTAGAGTACACGTCACAAATACTGCCTTTTTAAAATGGAAAATATAAAAGCTCCTTAGAAGTAATGCTGCATGAAGAGTATGCTTTCAAAGACCTCCATGATTCAGCCAACCTTTTTCACCTCTTTGATGCTTGCATGCCTAAATGCAAAGCACAGAGCCAAACAACAAGGAGCAAAAAAAAAAAGGAATGATAGAGGATAGGCATTCAATTTCTTCATTCCCATTCCAGAAACTCACAGTGAATGAGTATATAAATGAATTGTATGAGAACAGAGCATTGCTCAGAAAGAGCCAATACTGACCTTTAGCACTTTACTACAAAGGTCTTTTTAAAAAAGAAAATAAAAAGACAGATGGGAACTCTGAGCACCTTTTTTAGAAGACTGCACTTTAATAAGAAAACGTTCAGCCTATATACATACTTCAAATGTTCTTTGCTGTTTTGGAAGCGACAGGAGGCTGAGTTGGGCAGCGCCTCAATAAGAAGTGGTAGCAGATAAACTAAAGTTGGCCAGTGAATGTTACAGTAGAACTGAAATGTTGCAATAGTTTGGAAAGTTATAGGCTTTGAAGAAAGTTGCTGTATTTTTTCCATGTATGAAGATATATTTACTAAGAGGAGCTTTCCACAATCTGGCCCCCTGTAGATGTATACAACATACTCTAATATCCCCAGCCACTATGACCAATGTTTATAGTCCAGTTGTAGAAGGGGTAGTCATGTTAATGGGTTCAGGCATTATAGATGAAAACAAAATAAAAATAGAAAATAAAAAAGGACAAAAATGTGGTGGCACCTTAAAGAATAACTTTTATATTTTTTTAATATGACAAGTCTGATGAAGTGGACTTGTCTAAGAAAGCTCACATTAAATATATATATAAAAGTTAGTCTTTAAGGTGCTACCAAGTTTTTGTCTTTTTTTACTTTTTATTTTTATGTTGCTTTCACCTATAATGTTTATAGCTAGTGGAGCCTAACTTTTTCAAGTTGTGATCCCTTTTTATAATAGTCAAGTAACCTGTGATCTCCCTCCCACATTTTCATAAAAAGGCATTTTTAATGGGGTAAAATTGTCCCTTCACAGAAAGTAGAGGCTTCTTTCTCCCCCAAAGGGTCTGTTTCTCATACACACTAACTTTAATATCCTGCTTTGAAAGTTCAAGGAAGGAATTATTTAATAAGGGCTACAACATAGGTAGACCTGCAACCCACCCACCCCCAGAAAACATTTTATGACCTCCTTGGGGATCCCAGCCCCCAGGTTAGGAAATACTGTTATCGCCAATGAAAGAGTTGATGGAATGGAAGGAATAACCTTCACTCTGTGAATGCTAGAAATGTTAGGAGGTGCAGTTGAACACATCTAGAGATGGGCAGTTTGGGAGATGCCGAGGACAGAAAAAAGCTGCATGCACTTAGTCATAGGCAAACTTACTTGAGAGTAAGAAATACTGAACCTGAACACAAAGAGGAGACTTATAGGTACTGAATGGCAAGGGAGAAGCACTTTGTATTTCCTTGACTGTGCCCCGAGGCACAAATATACCTGTTCTCATGGAGGGAGAGGAAATTTATGCATGATTTCTTTCAGGTGAATTTGTGCAAAACTGACCTGAAAATAACTAGAGAAACATAAATCATAGTATTTTTAAAACTAGAGGACAATGGGCTGACATGATTCCTCCTATACAGATGGTTTCCAATTTGTAGATATGTTTAACAATATTAGCTATCTCAGTTAATAACCCACCTAATTCATATATTGTCCAAGAACACGTAGGCAGAACTTTCAATGACAGCTGCAGCAAAACCAACAGGGAGCTCTGTGTCACCTTGATGACTAACCAGTTTTATTTGGCCTAAGCTTTTGTGCATTTTAGCCTACTTCTTCAAATGATAGAATCTAGCCTTATTAGGGAGGTTTATACATACTCACATAAAGGCTTGTTGATTCCAGTGACACTCCATGCCTCTGAAGAAGTAGACTATGGTGTATGGAGGCTTATGCCAAACTAAGCTTGTCTTTAAACTGCCAAAACAATTCTTTGCATCTATGCCTGGCCTTGTATAACCAAAATCTTTTTATGGTTTTACATGAGTGTAACACACAGAGCAACTTTTGGAGGTGAATTGTCTCAAGTTAACAAATCAGTATAGACATTATCTGTTGCATGTGTAGTCATGTGACTTGGTGAACAATGGATGATGTCTACAGTCATTTCTTGACTTGAGGGATCCACCTCCAAAAGTTACACCATTTTCATTGATGTTTGTGGGCATAATTAATAGAATTTTAGCCTAGAGTTTTTTCTTAGTGTGCTAAGCGTATACAGTATATATTAAGAGAGCCTGTCATCTTTGCATTCACTTGGAAGATAGAATGTTCTCCAGGTATTTTCTTGATTGCACAGATATCTTCATGATTTGTCATCATTTGAGGTGGCCTAACATAAATTCACACAGTGGCCAGTCACTTGTCTCTAAACCTGACAATAGTATGCATCCCAAAGTGGCTATAGTAGAAAAAGGGAATTATAGAGGGAGACAATAGAGGAAGACAGAGGACATAGGCTCTGTGTATCCCAGTGTATCTGTAGGGCTTAAATAAAGATTAAGGTTTCTTAGCATTGTTGTTGTTGTTGAGTCGTTAAGTCGTGTCCGACTCTTCGTGACCCTATGGACCAGAGCACGCCAGGCCCTCCTGTCTTCCACTGCCTCCCGGAGTTGGGTCAAATTCATGTTGGTTGCTTCGATGACACTGTCCAACCATCTCATCCTCTGTCGTCCCCTTCTCCTCTTGCCTTCACACTTTCCCAACATCAGGGTCTTTTCCAGGGAGTCTTCTCTTCTCATAAGGTGGCCAAAGTATTGGAGCCTCAGCTTCAGGATCTGTCCTTCCAGTGAACACTCAGGGTTGATTTCCTTCAAAATGGATAGGTTTGTTCTCCTTGCAGTCCAGGGGACTCTCAAGAGTCTCCTCCAGCACCACAATTCAAAATTCTTAGCATTCACAATTCTTAGCATACCACATATATTACTAAGCCAATTTTCTGTAGCACTGTATAATTTTCTGTATACTTAGGTATACTATTTAAGTAGTTTTCTCTCATGCCATACTTTAACCTCTGCCCTAGGAACAACTCCCTACATTTCAATGACAGCCAACCGTAGCTGGAAGATATCCAACCACCCCAGCTATTGCCTACATTTTAAACTAATTAACATCTCAGTGTTCTATTCCTGTGTTAGCTGTGCATTGACCCTTCATATATTGTCTGCATGCTCATCTAGTGATCTCCACCACCATGCAATATAGATGGCATAGTATGTGCACTCTTTGTGTCTGAAGAAGTGGATTTCAATCAAAGAAAACTCACACTGAAACAGATTTGTCAGTCTAAGGTTCCATAACATTTTGTCCTTTGTGTTTTAATTTCTTTCTTTCTTCATCATTATGCATCACTTCACACTTGTATGCATTGAATTTCACCATTTATGGGCATTCAAATGATGAAGATCCTTTTGGAAATCTTCACAGTCTGTTTTATCCTTACTACCCTGAATGACTGAATGTCATAAGCAAGCACACACAACTCACTACCTGCCCCTAATTCCAGGTCTTGCACACAGAGAGACTCTGTGCCTTAAGCTTGGTTATGCATTTCCTTTTGAGAACAGATTTACCATTGATTTATTATTCCATGATTTCTTATGCATTTAGCTCATTAAAGAAGCTGTTATGAAAACATAGCTATACACTGGCAAAATTTATAATGACCTGTCTGGCAGTCATGAGCCGACCCTCCCCACCACTGAAAACAGTTCTGGAGTCTGGAATAATCAATAAGAATGAAGTCAGTGTAGAAGCTATTTCTAGACTTCAACTCAAGGAAAACAAATGATGGCATTTCCTCTGAAATGATGGGGAGGCGGTTTGCTGTCATTTCTTCTGTTGGAGGGTAGGTTGTCTGCAATGCTGTAGGCACTTCTAGCAGCTGCAGCAATCACATGAGGCTGTCTACCACTCTGGAATTTTGCTGGGCTAGCTCTAGTTGTGTTGTACAACTGAGTCTGTAGCTATGATCCCACAAGGACCACCTGTCAACTGAAGAATTAAGTGAAGCAGCTGGGGAGGCAGCATAGGCATTTTCTATAACATGTCCTCCACTTGTTGAACCAGTACTAAAAAGGCTAGCTAGCAACTGCTGCGTTAAATGCATTTTAAATTGAGAAGAATTTGGATATTCTATGGATTTCATTATTGCTGTACGAGAGTGCAACAATGATATTGCGCTGATAAAGCAAACCAGCATTCTCTAAGACAGTTCTAAAAAAAAAAAGGGCAGCCCAAAAATTTAAACCAAGGCTTCAAATCAGCACCAAATTTGTCACAGTTGTAGCAGAAAGACTGTTCTTGTGCCAAATTAGTCATAGTCTCAACCATTCTACCTATTTCGTCACTATACAATTGTTTGGTGATAATAATAAAAAAAACCTGTAAAGATGTTATGTGCCACCAAGTCACTTCTGATGTGTGGTCACTATATGAGTTAATGGCCTCCAAAATGTCCTAACATTAACAGCTCTGCTCAGATCTTGTAAACCAACAACATCTCATATTAGGTCGTTGTCTCTTACTACTCCCCCACCCCCATTCCTAGCTATATTGTCTTTATTGTCTTTTCCAGTAAGTTCTGCTCAGGTCTTGCAAACTAACAGCTACAGCTTCCTTTATTGAGACAATCTGTCTAATGTTAGGTCTTCCCATCTTCCTACTGCCCCCTACTTTTCTCAGCAATATTGTCTTTTCTGATCAGTTCTGTATTTTCATTATACAGTATGCACATGATAGGCTAGTTTAAGTTTCCTCATTTTTGCTCAGGTTTGAATTGATTATCTGCCATTCCGGTGGACTCTAGTATCTGGAAGGGTAATCTCCAACACCACATTTCAAATGAGTTGATTTTCTCCTCCTCCTCCTCCTCCTAGTATGGATGCTTTTGACCTTGTTTCCAGTGACAATCTGGAACTTTACTAACTTTGAGCTCTCCTATTTTTTATTCCAAAAGGTGAGTGGGAATCTTTTAGAAAACATGTACACAAGATCTTCATAGAGCTTTTAGTCCGATATAGCTTTTCTTCCTTGGGTTGCCCACCCCAAGGAAAGGTTTTGGAATGTGGAAGACAGCTTTTTAGTCTGGATTTTGCAATGTGGGCATGGAAACATTACTCTAAAGGGCATGTATGCTTCTAGATTGTATGTGTTGCACTTACTCAAACCTTTGCTTCACCATTTCATTATGTCCAAAGCAGCTCTTCAAAATATTTGGGTAAAGGGGAATGACAGCCCCATATCCCAGCTGTTCTTGCTTCTGTCCTCTCCCAGCAACCACAGTACAGATCATGTACAGTGGTGCCTCGCAAGACGAATGCCTCGCGGGACGAAAAACTCGCAAGACGAACGGGTCTTGTGAGTTTTGTGGTGATATTTGGTGATATTTTTCATCTTGCGAGGCGGGTTTCCCATAGGAATGCATTGAAATTTAATTAATGCGTTCCTATGGGGAAAAAAAGTCAGAAACCAAAAAAAAAAGTTAGAAAAAAGTCACTTACCAGGTACAGTAGACCCAGCCCCGCTCCTCACAGTGCCTTGGTAGCCCCGGAACAGCCGGACTCTGTGTGAGCAGAGCACCGAACAGCTGAGAGTCAGCAACCAGCAGAGAGGCGGCAGCCATTTTGGAGAGGCAGCAGCCATTTTGAGAGGCGACCACATGGCTGCTGCCTCTCAAAATGGCTGCCGCCTCTCCAAAATGGCTGCCGCCTCTCTGCTGGTTGCCGACTCTCAGCTGTTCGGCGCTCTGCTCACACAGAGTCCGGCTGTTCTGGGGCTACCAAGGCACTGTGAGGAGCGGGGCTGGGTCTACTGTACCTGGTAAGTGACTTTTTTCTGACTTATTTTTGGTTTCTGACTTTTCCCCCCCATAGGAACGCATTAATTAAATTTCAATGCATTCCTATGGGAAACCGCTTTTCGCAAGACGAAAATTTCGCAAGACGGTGCTACTCGCGGAATGAATTATTTTCGTCTTGCGAGGCACCACTGTACTCATCTTCTGGGATCCTCTAGCACTGGGTAATAACTACATGAGGGAAGTTTCTGTTGGAATTTGTATGCAGTGTATGTACACTTGAACCTCTGTTTGTTTTTTTGTTTTTTTGGGGGGGTTGCCAGCAGGAAAACAAATGTGAAACTTCACATAGCAACACCCTCTTGTGCTCACTAGCATTCACACTTGTCACAAAGCAGCCATGACAATTGCTTTGTGTTTGGGTGAGAAGTGGTTGACTGATGAAAAAAGGAGTCAGCTTCTGGGATTTTCCCTTGTGTTGTGTCACTTTGTGAATGGTATCCTGTAGACCAGTGGTCCCCAACCCGGGGCCTCCAGATGTTCTTGGACTACAACTCCCAGAAGCCTTCACCACCACCTTTTCTGCCCAGGATTTCGGGGAGTTGAAGTCCAATAACATCTGGAGGCCCAAGGTTAGGGACCACTGCTGTAGACCATCTTCTTGACTACTACCATTGATGTTGTCAACATTAAGGCTGTCCTTTGTTATGTAAATCTTAATATCCTTTTTCCTGGTGGCAATTCAGGCACAATATTGTGAAGCAATATCAGGCCATTTCCTGGAATTTTGAATCATAAATAACAGAAGCACAATATCCCACATTCATAAAACTGAGGATTTTTTTTTTTGAAGAATTGAATACTATTTAAAATCCACTTGCCCTTTTGAAGTTTTCATTTAATTTAGACATCTGTAGCACTGAAAGCGACTCAATAATAGAAGCCATGCCCTGTAGTTCATAAGACCTGCTCAGGGTTTTTAATGATATTACCCTTTGGAGGTCATTAATTTAAGGGATGTCAAAATTTAAAAAAGAACATGACAGCTCACTACAGCAAGAAAGAAAAGGAGTCCAAGTCAGAAGGTGGTAATTGGCATCTGAACAAGATGAAGGCGCTGGGTTCTAAATTTGTTGTACAAGCTTTGGATACCATTATTCTATGCCATTGATTTGATATGTGGGCTTTGGACATAAATTTTAATCTGATATAGAGCTTGCTGCACCACACTGAGGAAAGAGTAGAACAGAGTGGGTATGGGGGAGATATGGTTAGGCTAAAACTGGAGAGAGTCAACAAGTGGTATTTGTAGATTTCATTAAAAGTCCCCTCCACTTACAAATTAAATGTAAGTCTTTTCACATTTGAAGGCTAAAATTATCATATTCTTTATCACTACAGGGGAGGCTTTGGGGATTTTGTTTCTGCATTGTCTGAAACAGAAAACTGTCTCCGTATGCATTAGATAAATGGCAGTGCCTTAGACATGTGGCCGCTGCCATAAGAGACAACTGAGATTTCCTCCTGCCTTTAATTGGACTTTTTTGTGGCATTTTTTTAAGGAAGCCAGGCAGTGGTCTAGTTTCCCCAGTGACCTGTTCTCCTGGCTTTTATGTGTGAGACTGGCTTCAGCCATTAGCAGCTTTAAGCATCTCAAAAAGAGGTTATGAAAATTCTCCTGCTTTTAAACATTAGGGACTGCTATGCTTTGCAATACAATACTATAAGGATTCGTCCCCCTCCCACACCTAGTCATGTTATTTGGCATATTGCCTATAGCTAAGAAGGGGATACCATCTGTTAGGTGCTGATGATGGTTCTGTCTAATGAGCTGATTTGCTTATTTTTCTACTTTCTTAAAAAAAATTAAGGTAGACTGCATAACCTTTGGCATTCAGAAAACCATTTCTCTATGTTTGTGTGTGTGTACGCATAAATCCTCATTCAGTGTTTGTTTATTTATTTGTATAATCAGTTACAACATGATCCCTAGAGGGTAAATAATGGGAGTACTTCTAGTTCCTGAATTTTCTTGGTTTTCTATTTTTGTGTTTGTAATAAAAGCAGGGTTGTAGGCCAATTAATCTGAAATAAATGGTAGGATTCTACTGTGCACTCAACCTGGATATGGTGAGAAGACTAGATGATTTTCAATTTCAGATGTTAGTAATTCTTAAATCAGACAAAATTAATGTGTTTAATTTGAGACAGTAGTTGTTACATAATAAAACATGCTTCAAGTAGCTCTTGAGTGATCTCGGCCAATTCTACCCCTTTGAAACTGTTAAAATGGCACTATGTACATATATGTTGAACTACAACATGTTGTCCATCCCAGTTGGAAGATCCACTGAGTCAGTGGCAAGTCAACACTTATATAAGTTCCACTGATTCAATGGGTGTACATTGTTTGGAACTAACAATTGGATGTAGGAGATGGCCGTACAGATGGGCCATGCTGGCTGGAGGATTGTGGAAAATGTAGTTCAGAAAAGTAATTAGTTCCACAAGATGAGATTAGATGCCCACTATGTTCCCCACACGGGTCTTTCCTCCACAAATGTCCATAAACATGGTAGAACATGCAGCAGCAAAGCTGTTGACAGAAGCCTGGTAATTTGATTATATTACATGTCTGCAGTATCAGCGATGCTAACTACTGAATCACATTGTGTTTCTGGACACAATTCAAGGCAGAGTTTTGCCTTTAAAACCCAATGTGGTTTGAAATCAGGGTATATGCACCAATTGCATGATACTGGCCTCATCTGTTACACACATAAGAAGGAAATGTTTTTTTAAAATCATAGCTCCCAGAATCTGCTAGCAAGCATGGTCACTTGCATGGGAGTTGTCATCCAAAAGGGGAAGTCTTTTGAGCTCTGGTTATATCTCCTGACAGAGAATAAGAATACAATGCTGAGTCTTCTTGCCAACAGCAGCCAAACTATGGAACTCACTGCCTCAGGAAATCAAACAATGTGTATTCTGTGGAACTGCTCACTGATTTTTTTGGTTGCTGTTATCTTCTGCTGCTGCAGGGCCTGTTGTGTTGTTTAATATGAGTGGTATTGACAGGACTTTTGTTTATGTTCGGTTTTTGCTTTTTATTAAAGAAAATAACCTTAACATCCTTTCTTGACAGACAGTATAAAAACATATCTTTGAAAAAATCAGATAAATAATACAAACTCAACTTTTAACGTTAAGATCACTCTTTATAATTACCCAACCATGTCGCACTCAACAAAGGAACAAAACAAAACAAAAAATACTGAAGATGTTGTGCCGTTGGAGTTCTTTTATAAAGCTACATTTTTTAAACTGAAAAGTCTTCCTTACTCTGCCTCTATACTGAAATATTCCCTGAGGCACCAAACAGTCAACCTGGCTTTCTTATCTGGAGCTATTTATGTTTGGCAGTCACTTTTGAAAATCACATATGTTATTTCAGTACTAACCTGGTAGTCCCTTTTCCTGCTGCCATTGTTTTTACAGCCAGCTCTTTGTTAGTCTTCAAACAGATGCAGCAGGATTTATAACAAATGTCTTTCCTGATTTCCTCTATATTTCCCCACCAGTTTTTATCTTTTTAAAAAAAAAAAATCTGGATGTTTAAAGAGCCTTGCGAATAGCCCTTGGTGACTCTGCACATTTACCTTTCCCCACCTTTCCCCTTTGTGTGTGTGTGTGTGTGTGTGTGAGTGAGTGAGAGAGAGAGAGAGAGAGAGAATCACTGAAATAAATTCACATTGTATTTTGAAAAATGTTCCTGGCTGCTATGTTGGCCAACAAAAAAGTAATTACATTCAGCCATAAAGATAAATGTGAGACAAAGTTTTAAGGTTGATCATCCCAGTATCAAAACACTGCAACTATTATTGGAAAGTAAAAGGCCAGATCGGTTCCTTACATTGGTGAAGTCCAGCTAAGCATCGATCTGCTGGAAACCTTTTGTTGTAACAGTGTCCAGAATGAAGAGACGAAAATCCTGGATCTGAATTTGATGCTGTGTCTTTGCTAGTGATTGCTGAATGCCAAAATTTGCCATTTCATTGTGTTTCATCTTTCTTCATGTGCACTAAGAGATCACATTTTCAGTAAGCATTTCAAGCTATCCTTCTAAATTCCACTCCATTGTGGAAATCCATTTTTTTTTTCATACTGCAGAATTACTGAGTTTAAGATGGTTTTGAAACTGTACATAATTTCTACCACTAGAGAGCACTACAATACTAGAAGCTTCCTTGTCTTAAGCTAACATTTATTATTTCATTATTTGAAAATATGACAGGTTGCTTTAAAATTCTGCTCTTAATAAGACTCTGAAATATAATAAAATATAATAAAATCCCAGTCCTAATAAGAGTGTGGGATTCTTTTCTACAGTAAAAGACACCACTGATATGTCTAAACACACATTCACCTGATATTTTCACTGCAGTATTTCCGCTATTCAGTTTTAAAGTGGCTTTCCCCCACCCCCGCTCCCAGGCAATGGAAAGTGCTGCAGCAAACATCAAATGAAGCCCCAGTTGAACACGTCATTCATCCCCATGCACAAATCTTCCAATTGTCCTCTTAACAATTACGCAGGTGACACTTTTACATTTTCAATGTTTTCCGGACAAGTTGAAGAAAATACCTGATTCATCCTAGATGGTTCCAGTTCAGCTTAAATTTCAAAGTAATTCATGGGGAGTTGGGTTTGAAAGGAAATGGCATTTTTGTGAATGAGGGAACAAAGATATATTTTCCTAGCCACCGTATGTCATGGGCTAACTGTATTTCTCTGATGCTGCTGATTTATTCTGTAGTCTGCACCACTTACTGTTTGTTTTATTGAAAGCATCTTTCATTGCCATTCTGCCCACCAAATGTGCTATGTTTACTGTTATCATTTGGTTGATTTGGCTCTTGTTATTTTCTCCTGGTCTTCCTATCCATACATCATCATAAACTGTAGATTTTTCTCTCTCATTTAGAAAGAGGGTGTGAAAAAGACTACAACTGCACTAACAGAAAAATCTACAGTTTATGTCTATAAACATCTAGCATGGATCCTCATCACCTCCAAAATATACAATCAGCAAGCAGATGCACATTTAGGGATCTTCCAAATGAAGCATTTCCCCTCTGTGATGTGTATGGTAGGGTGCTGCTATTTTTCCAACCATCCACAAGACATAATGCTTATCTCAGTATGTTCAGAGATAAAATCCGTGTTGGCTTTTTAGTTCTCTCCTGCAGATGTGATTTAATTTTGCTTTTCATTTGTGCTGAGGGTAGGGAAGCTCCCATTAATGCTAAACCAGTATTCCAAAACAAAACAAAACAAAACAAAAAAACAGCAAAGAAGCTATAATTAAGGCTATATTATATTACATAACAACTTGTAACAATCAGAGATTCTGGGAGGAGAAATCTTTCTGCTGTCTGATCTCCTGTTCCTCCTTGGCTTTCTTCGTGGCTTATCCGCTACAGTCGCTAGCACTCTGCTTTGCCTCCTCTGTATGGCCTGCCTTAGTGTTTCTGTGCTTGCTTGCTTTCTTTTTTTTCTTGCCCACCTATTTTTTTTATGCCTTCTTTTCCTATTTCCTCTTTAGCAACTGTGGCTGCCTTTTCCTCTCTGATCCCTGGTTCTCTTTCCCCCTTTTAATTTTTCCAATCTCTAGTTCATCATGTTAGGAGGCAAAGTAGAGAAGAAGAAGAAGAAGAAGAAGAAGAAGAAGAAGAAGAAGAAGAAGAAGAAGAAGAAGAAATCCTGTAGAGATGCTGAAAGTAGACAATGCCAGGCAGGGAGATAGTAGCAAATAAACAGGGAGGAAAGCCAAAGAAGCAAGGCAGATCAGACAGCAGAAGGAGTTTCTGAAAGATGAGTTTGGATGCCAATACTGAGACACCTGAAGTTCATTTGGCACCCAAGGGGTGAAGGGAGAAAGATACTGTCCATGTAGAGATGGCCTCCGATGCACCACCCCAGCGACACACATGCACACTTCCTCTTTCAGCACAAAGAACTTCCTTGTGGATCTTTATGGGAAACCAACATCATAAAACAGAAGATTTCAAGCACGACAAATAGAAGTCAAATGCATTGTTGTTGTGGAAAGTGGATTCATTAGCCAGAATCTTACTGATCTTTGTGTAACTTATCATGGCTAAATGCAGCGAATCAATGAGCACCAAGATGCATCTCAGTTGCATGCCTGGTCATGTGCCTGATTTAATACTTCATCAGTTAGTCACTGTTAACCAAAGCAAATTACATGAACACCTATGGGATTTTTGCCAATATACTGGTTATTCTCAATCAGTGGGATGTGACTGGTTATTCTCAATCGGTGGGGATGGGGGTGGGAGGGATATCAAGATTTCAGGGCAGGTATGTGTGTACGTTGAACAAATATATTTAGTAATATAACTTTAATGTAAACAAAGAACATCAGAATAAATGTTTTCATTTACAAATGCTTTTAGTAGCTTTGTCATAGTATTTCAAATTTCAAATACAGTCATTGGGGGGAAACACACTGAAAGGCTACATGATGGTTTCGTATCCATGAGAAGGGAGCATGACTTTAAAAAGGACAAGAACCACTGAGATATACTGTGCGTAATATCACTAGTCCATAAAAAGCTTCATTTTCATTCCTTTTAATGATCTTTTAAAGATCAGTGACTTTTTCTTTCCCAATATGTGTATGGTATTATGGGAGCTGAACTGAGAAAAGGACAACTGCCTTGTGTGCCCTGAATCATATTATTCAAGTAATTCCCCAAACCAATATGTCTCTTGGCTGCGTCTTAATACCTCACATCTGTGGCAATAAATATCAAATGCATGGAGAAAAACAGTGAAGGAAACTCCATTTTGGTAATGAGATTACTCTGAAAATAAAGCGCAGGATTACTGAAATCTAATTTGGAAGTGACAGAGTACATGTGATTGCCAAGTAATTATTTCTGCAGAGTCCTTTTCCATGGGGAGAAGGCTTCTGATTAGACATCGTGCCATGTTAATGCTGCTAGAACTTGACCTTCATCCGGATGGACAGGATATTGTGTGGCAAATGTCAACTCAGCCCTCAACACTGTAGAAAGAATGTGCATCCAAGGTTCACCATCTGAGATCTTGGCCAAAACATCGGAGATCTGAAATAGATCCAGGGGATGGATTTTACTGAGTCAACATCAGTTGTCTAAAGTGTAGGCAGCTGGAAGGACAGCAGAATTGCCAGGTCTCAGACTTCTAGCCAAAATCGGAGAGAACTGCTTTTCTTCTCCAGGTAGGAAAAAAAATCATATATAGGGCAAGCATTGCTGGAGAAGAAGAAAGTCTGATTTGTGCGTGTGAGATGGTTATAAAGTCTGGGCACCCATCTTCATCCCTGCCCAGCTGCAGCCAGGGCTGACCAGCTCTACGAGTTTGGGTGAGTTTTGTTCCAAGACAGCACAATGTGAACCTACTGTCTCTCTCCTCTGTTGCTTCCTCTTGCTTCTAGCACATCTAAGTTGGGATTGTTATTTATGAATTATTATTAATATACAAAATAAATAAATTATTGCGCCATTTGTAATGTAGTAAGGAGTGTAGTATAACTTGTCACACAGGACCTGGTAGGATTGGCATAAAGCCTTTAGGGAAACACTCCCCCACCCCCAACCTTTGCCTGCTTTATCTCTGTGACATCACAAACGTCTGCCTCCTGGTCTCAGGTTTCGGCCCTGAAATGTCAGGGAATGGGAAGCTACTGATTGTCCAGTCTTTCAGACACCAGTTGGTTTTCTTCAATCACTTTGAGCCTGGCTTGCTCAGTGGTTGCCCATCTCCTGTGCAAAAATCAGGTCATCAGGTCATATCCCAAGGGTGTGTGTGTGTGTGTTAGAGGGAGAGAGAGAGAGAGAGAGAGAGAGAGAGAATATTCCCCAGTACTTAGTCAGTTCACTACAATGACATGTTTTGTGATTCAGAAAGATTTAGGAAAAGGCCATGGTTTTTCACCTTACACATGCTTTGTAATTGCAACTCTTCTCCAAGAAGAACAGTTATCAGCACATCCTGTCTCTGTATGTGAATAATTTCCCCCTGGACATTTGCATTAAAATTTTCTACTTTTTCTTTTTCAGGATTTGTTGTTTGAACTTGCAGTCTGTTATATTAATAAGCTTTCCATGAAGTCTGATTTATATTATTCAGTCAGATTTTGCATTTTAGCTGCTAACTCCTTAGGTTGCCTCTATGTGTAATGATCTGATTGGAAATTCCAGTCCACTTTAACTCTCTCACATGGAGTACTGCAATGTTTAAACATTCCATTTCTTGTTTTATGATTTTGACCTTGCCTTGATTCCTACTTCTCACATTCAGTGTTCCAGTTAAATGTGTCATGCAGCATCAGGTTTTCCATTTGCCTCTGTGCACATTATATGCTATACTGTGCAGCAGAGCATATCAACATTTCACAAAGCAATTCTAAAAATAGGGGTAGCCCAAACAAAAATTATAACTTTGAAAGTGGACTTTGGATCAGCATCACATTTGGCCCAGATGTAGCAGACAGTCTGCTCTCCAAATATGGAGAGGTTTGGACAGTGAGTTTTTGAGTTATGATTTTTTAAAAAGTAAAACTGTTTTCCCCCATTCAAAAATAGATGACCCTAAACATCTTCAAATGTAAAACAGATAATATAATTTCAAAAAGACAAATCTTGATTTTCTTGAAAAAGAATTGCTTACCCCACCCCCTTTCTTTCTGTTTGCACAGAATCCAGGCTGCAGAAGCTGAAATATTGATTTTCACAATTGTTGAAAAACAGCCCTGACAATTGCTTTGTGTTTGGGTAGGAAGTGGTTAACTGATGAAAAAAGGATTCAACTTCTGAGATTTTCCCTTGCTTGGTGTCACTTTGTGGATGTTAGTAAACACAAGAGGGTGCCCTGCAAACCATACTGACTGCTGCCATTGCTGTTGTCAACATACAGGCTACCTTTTGCTATTTGAAGCTAGGCATCCTTTTCCCTGCTGGCAATGTGGGCAAGATATTGTGCAGCAATATTGGGGCATTTCCTGGCATTTGGAATCATGGCTACAGAAGCACATTATCCCACATTCATAAACCGGGTTTTTTTTGTTATGGTTGTTGTTTTGAAGAATTGAATCAACAGCCAGACGTCATTTCAGATTTAATCCAGTTATTTCATTTGCAACCTTTTTCTTCAAGCTTATCCTTCCCCAGTAGCTGACTGAATGCATTCTGATTTGGGAATCTCAAGATTACTAACACTTAGATTATTGGGGCAAAACCATTCTAGTCCTTGCACTTTGGCATGATGAGAATTATCACCATTCAGACCTCTTATTTCTGGTGTGTTTTATGCCAGTGGCAATTTCCCTTCAGAGGCTGGGCAAGAGGGTAATCTGCTTTAGGGTAAGGAGGAGAGGGATTTTCACTAGGTGAACCCTAGGGGGTTGGACTAGAAGACATCCAAGGTCCCTTCCAGCCCTACAGCGATTCTATGATATGGTGCAGATTTTAGCCTTTTCTGGATGGCACAGAAGAAGTGATGTCTCAAATGCTACTGAGCCTGAACTGTAATAAAGAGAGTAACACAGAGTTGTTTGAAATCAGTGGTTACATCATCCTTCCATTTCTCTTCTTATAGTCAATTATTTCAGCTGTTTTTAGAAGTTTGTAGAAATGCTTAATATTGTAAATCACGAGGTTTTATAGTGGTTCTCTTATAAGTAAGTACACAGGATTACACTGCTTTAAATTGTTGAAATTAGTTTGTGTTTTAAACTCTTTCAAACATTTCAATTGCTTTCTTGTCTGTACTGTGCCCGGTGATTTTGCAATAAAGGGCAGGATATGAATATTTTAATAAGTGATAAATAAATTCAGTTTGGTTGAATAGAACAGCAATAATTTATCTAGCATCTGAATTTCAATATTGCCTAGGCAATACATTCAATACAGTGTGACTCATTCCTAGCATTGAGTAATCAATCACTGCTCCCAAAGAACCGCACACCTGTGGTGGAGTATTTGGAATGATTGCTACTTGGTTTCATTGATATTAATGGGTCTAGGCTGGTTTCAGTTCAAGTACTCTGATGTCTGATTTATGAATTGCTGAAGAGTTTTAAATGCATTACAAATTAAAGCCAGTAAATCTGTGGGCAGCAGTAGACCAATCATTTTATCTATAAAATGTAGTGAAAAGGTTTAGAAACACAATATAAAGAGACACAAGCTTACAAAATATAATTTATTGTGATTTTTTTTAAAAAAGAAAACATTTGAGCCTTACTATACACCCTTTGAAAAGGCACCCAAGATAGATAATGAGCCGTGAAAATAAAAATCCCTTCTTATAAAATCATATGCAAGTAACTCTAGTCCAACGTCGTTAAAAGCAACATGAAAATAGTAGCTCCACAGCAAAAAAGAAGTGCTATTAGTATTCTGTGTTAATTCTCCATGTGAAACAGGATGGTTGCAACTTTTTTTATGAATTGAACCAGAAGCAGAAGCAGTCAACAACCTCTTCTTCTGAACCAACTCTACTTTCAATGGCAGAGTCACAGAAAGGATATTATCTTTGGTCTAATAGAAACAGCATTTGGAAAGTGAATGGTTAGAGAAAATGAACATATCCCACAGGTTTTTTTAAAATTACATTTGTGGAAAGCCATTGGTCCTTTCTACGTCACTTAATGGCTATTCAGGCCGAAATCCTATGCTGTTTTTAAACAGGAGGTATAAGTAAATTCAATCAGACTTGTTTTTGAGAAAAGCTGCAGAGGATTTAGCTGTTAGAATACTATGACAGTGTGCTATGTACACTGAAAACAAAAGAGAGTGAGTGCAGTAACATAGTTTGTATGTTAGACTACGACTTGGGTGACCTAGGTTCATGCCTCCTGACATGAAACGCACTAGGTGACCATGAGACCACCACATTCTCTTCGACTGGCTTTGGGAGGTTAACAGCCATATATGCTGCCTTGAATTCACTGCACAAAAGATGAAATACCACCTAAAATACAAAAGTGATGGATTACAGTATACACCTAAGTGTATTCTGTACCACTAAAATCTGTACATTTTGTGTTGGTGGGCAGTATAACAAAGCTATTTTAGTTTTTCATGCTGACATATGCTAACAAAAGAATATGGTATCTTATTATTTTATCTGTTCAAAATATATCTTGGTCCTTGTTCTGTGAGACCTGAAACACACTGAAATCAGCATAGTTTTAGTTAAACTGGTTCAGCTGTGGAACCTTGCTTTTAAATATTCCAATGGAGTATTTCTACTAAAATCAATGCAATTTTCCCTTGAAATAAATGCAGCTGTCAATGGGGTCAGTCCCATAAAAAAACTAATAATACTGATACTCAGGCTGTATTTCTGTATTCACATATGTAAACACACACACACACACATCTGTACCCACATACTAAACTCAGCAGGACTTACCTTTCAATAGACATAAGTAGAATTGTGAGGTAACAGTGGGGTTTTTTTTTAAGCAAAGGCTACATTTTCCCTTGTACGCGCAATCTTGTTTGTTTGACATAAAAGAGAACCAATACAGAAAATTAAAAATTGAAGTATTTCAGTACAATATCCACACAGCACAATTATATTCACAGCATCTTAGGACTCGTCTGTCATTGTTTTCCTTATCTTTTAGAAGGTGAAGATAACCAAAGATTGGACTGAATGAGCTTCCTGAAGAAAGTAATTGTAGAGCTATGACACTGCAATCTAAACAGCCCTTCTGTTCTAGAAAACAACCTAGCCTCTGACAATGGTGAGAACAGGGCCTCTCCAGAACATCTGTAAGCATGAGGAGCTGCATATGAATCCTATGCTTTATGAAAGGCTATGTACTCCCTTCACAAGAAGAGTGCTCTAGCCGTGTCCCTCCATCATGGTTTTTGTCATGGAAATGTGGCAGTCTGCACAGGCAAAGGTTGCCTACCTATGTGCTGCCTACGTGGGCCAGAAGAACTCTGATTTTTATGTTCATTTCATTCTACTTTTGTATTTTGGCTCATGGAGAATCTTCATGGAATTAACACACCTGCCTCATTGTGTGTGGAGTACATATGCTTTAATGACAAGTGAATAGTGCTGTGGAAACAGGCTTGTTTTGAAAAGCTCTGTGACCTCACGATAAGGTCTGTGACCTCATAGGCTACATTTTTCAGATTTTCTTAAGGAACATAGGAGACTGCCTTAGGTCTCAAGGCATGCTGTCAAGGTCAACACTGTTTACACAAACTGTCAGTAGAGTCCAGGATTTCAAACAGGGCTCTACTCTATCCCTGCCTAGAGGGAGAAACCAGGAATTAAAACAGGGATATTTTTTTGCATATAAAGCATAGATTCTGCTACTTTATTATTTCCTCTAGGAATAGGCAGGGAAAAGAAATGGTCTGATCTCCCTCGCCCAATCCTTGCCCGCCTTATCTCTATGACATCAGAAGCTCTACCAAAGTGTCATCACAAAATTTCACACCCTGCCCTCGCATTTTGGACCTAACATCTCAGGGAAATGGATGCTGTTGATCTGGCAGGTCTTGTCTCAAATGCTGAAACTGGATTAGCCCCTTGGTCTTCCATTGCAGCTGCACACCTTGCCTTGAAGTCAAAAATACATAACCAGGAAAAGATATTGTAGAAATGACTTCCATCACCCTCACCAAATATGAGGAACATGATTGCTAGTACTGGTGGCTGTACTCCTAAGGATCATCACAATTAGTTAATCACTCAATGCATAAACATGAAAAGTATATGAAAAGTTTCTGTTCTGTGTGCAGCACCTACATTGAGAATGCAGGATTTAGACTGACAGTATTACCCAAGGAGAGTCTACATCACCACCAAACATTCCTAATTATGGCTGGCAGTGCCCTGGAATATTTTTACACAGTGTTGATAGCAAACCTGGAAAGAGACTGTTCCAAACAGTCTGCATGTGCAGTTGTAATTCATGGACTGTACAAAAGTCTGTCCTCTATTCCCAACTTCAGTTAATGTAACTACATGTTGGAGTGCACATTTAAAAGCAAGTCACAGAAAACTATTTGCAAATTTATGAAGCCCTCCTTATTTCTAAAGCTCTGATCTAAATATCTTGATGACATTTCCGTTGCTTCACTTGAAAGTTCTATTTGCTTACATGGGACATATGATGAGTCTTGCATATGTGGTGATTTACAGAAAAACCAGAACATGAAGTTGCTTTATGGGACAGCAATTCCCAGAATCCTTCAGGCAGCAGAGCCACTAAACATGCTAGCTGCAAGAGTCTAGGACTTGTTTTCCCCAAAAAATAACTTTTCCACATTCTAAGAGAAAATGTGTGTGTTTTGAGTCTTGCTTTATCCTACTTTTAAAACAGAAATGTGGATAGTTTGAAAGTTGCCCAAACTTTAAGTGAGATTCTTCTCAGGAATGTGTATTGGCTTTGGAAGAAGGGTCCAAACGAGGCAAAGCAAGGCTGTTATGTTACCAAAGCAGAGAAAATGAACCCAACCACCCCCAGTTATGCTCTGGGTGGTTAAGGTCCCTCTGCAATGTACTGCTGGAGAGCTCAGTGGTTTAGTTGTGAGTTTGTATTCCCCAGTGTGCCTGGACTCAATGATCCTTAGGGTCCCTTCCAGCAGTGCAGCTCTAAGATGATTGTGGTTATGAAATCACTGAACATTGCTCTGGCATTTTGGGGGTTAAAATTTTGAAATGTGAGCAAAAATACTTGGCATTAATTGATGTAGTTTAAAAAACGACATGCCAAAGGAGAATGAGATTGACAGATGAAGCCTCATTGAAAGCCAGAATCTCTTCTGGAAACTCCAGTTACTGAGCTCTGGAGAGGGTTCAGATTGCTCTCAGTAGATATTCTGCATCCACTTGACTAAGCAGCTGTTTTGTGTCTAGGCATCCAGAGGAAAAGAGGATACTTTGCTTATTAGACTGGCAGAAGCCTCTGTACTGCAAGGTCAGAAGACCAGCAGTCGTAAGATCAAATCCACGTGACGAAGTGAGCTCCCGTCGCTTGTCCCAGCTCCTGCCAACCTAGCAGTTCAAAAGCATGTAAAAATGCGAGTAGATAAATAGGTACCACCTCGGTGGGAAGGTAACGGCATTCCATGTCTAGTTGCGCTGGCCACATGACCATGGAAATGGTCTTCGGAGAAACGCTGGCTCTACGGCTTGGAAACGGGGATGAGCACTGTGCCCTAGAGTCGGACATGACTGGACTAAATGTAAAGGGGAACCTTTACACAATACATATGGAAGTGCATGTTTTTATTTTTTATTTTTGCCTGGGAAACATGTTTTTTGTTGAAAAGCAAGGTGTTTTACTTCACTGTGAGAGGCTCATTTATTTTAAAGCACTTGTGAAATCAATTTAGTTTGAATTGTATTGGCATATATGTACACTTCTGTTGGTGTAAATTGTGTCTGTGGGGTTTGCCACTCAGTGGTGTGCCTTTCCTCTTACCAGCTCTGGCTGGTGATTCTGTGCTCCCTATCGTTTTCTACTCCCCTGTGTGTCTCTCTGTCTCTCTTTGTCTCTGTCTTCCTGCTCCACAAGCTTAGAAGTGTCAACCTAGTCAATGTCTCTGGTCACTTTCAGCTCTGGCTCCCTGGCTCCCTCTCTTTTTCTGTCTGTCTGTCCTGTGTTGGGCTGCAGGGAAACCTCTGCTTTAATTTTTTTCTGTCTGTCATGCTGAACTAGTGCTATGTGTCAGGATATTATGACCCACGATATGGAATTTACTCTGTATTACATGAAACAAAGTTTGATAGCAGGCATCCATCTTAAAACAGGTGTGCAGCCACAGTCAGCACATGAAGCTGATGCAATCCATGAGGTGACACATGAATTGTGTATTGGACATGAGGTAATGTCTGGGAGAAGACATCAGGTGATGAGCCCAGTGATTGGTTGTTCAAACTATATAAGTGCTACACACTATGGTGATGTGCGGAGTGTTGTGCTGGAGAGTTGCTGCACAAAGTGCTGTCCATTCATTTGCTGAAGTGTATTATTGAGTCTGTTGACTAATGTACATAGTTCCATTGTACATAGTCTATAAATACAGTGCTGGTGAAGGAACCTACTGTCTCTGTGAGTCTCTTTGCTGTCAACCTGGAAGACTGACTTGTTTCAGACCCATCTCTCACATCCCAAATCTTGACTCTGCCAGACTGCAAGAAATAAAAATATTTTAAAATTTTAATTAGTTAGTGACTGTGAGAAGCAGACAGCTCAAGGGTGGGTCGGCATAGGACAAAGCCTGGAATGCAATGATTCTAAAAGTGTGTGTAGCCCCCTCAACAAATATACAACACATTTAAAAAATGGATTAAGTTTTCCCAAGAGGACATACACATCGACCCAAAATCCACGTGACTACCACATGACTTTAAACTGATTTTAAAACCCTCAGTCCCTCTCCCGATTCATTTTCATAGTGTAACTGTGACCTAAGATAACTTAAGGTGGCTCCTTTTTGTCCTTTCTCCTCTCACCTCAAAGTCTCTAGGAGAGGGCATGGGACCATGCTGGCTGGGGAATCTGGGAGATATAGTAAAAAAAAAAAGTCAAAAGAGCTGTGGGGCTTGACAAGGAAGCCTTTTGCTGTAGTTTAAAACTAGAGATTAGGCCTGTTCTTTCCCTTGCAAACCCTGGTCTCTATCTAGGTGTTTTGGGCTGTGACCTTAACCATCAGCAGCACGCATAGATGTGAGATGAAATACATCTGAATCCAGCCCTCTGTTCCCATAATCTGGAAAGAGGTTATGTTTAGCCATTGGTGAAGAAGGAGAAAGACATTCCACCCACAGGTTTTCCAATATTAGCTTCTCAGAATGGTATCTTGGCATTCCAGATGGGTTCTGAGGTCTAGTCCACTGAGGCCAGATTCAAAATAAGCTCTGGGACTAATGAAGATTATTAATTAAAGAAAACTTTGGGAGCCATGTGAAGTCATAGACTTGTGGGCTCAGGCTTTGGTGATTTAGAGGACTAAAGAGGAATGAGGTGTGGCAGATTTATTATTGTTCCTGGCTTTTGAATGGTGTGCTTTTAAAAATGTAGCAGCAAGCCTCCATTTCTGTGTCTAAGCTGTAAGAATTTATGAATGCTTTTATAGAAGTCAATGTGCCAACCAGGGATACATACAAAATATTTTCTCAAGGCAGTTATGAGACTAATGGGTTAAATTAAGCAGGCAGTATAAATGGAAGCTGAACATATGGTCCTGGCCCTTGGAGAGTTTCAGAAGGAAAGCGTCTGGTAAAACAAGCAAAGCCCATCCTCGGAGAGTATTGTGTCAGCGTGAAAAATACCCCCTCCTTTTTTTTAACCACAAAGAAAAGATCAGGTTATCCACCATTGTTTTGCCTCTCTGTTCACAATGAAGCAGCAAGAAAAATGCTATTTAATAGAGACAAAGACAAAACTAAGTGGGTGAACCACTGGGGATACAGAGTTAGAGAGAAAGCTTCCATTGCTTTCTAGCTCAAATGGGAAGGAAAGAAAATGTGTAAAGAAATGCCAAAAAAAGTCCAATTCCTTTCAGTGCCTCTCTCCTGTTTGTCAAATGCAACACTCCAGACCTAATGCATTCAGTATATTAGACACACTGTGTTATTTCAGTGAAATAGTCCACTGTTATAAGATTCTTGTCATTTGTTTGACTGAAATCCCTTTGGAATTTTTTCCCATTAAAAAAAGAGCCAACGAAAGATGCTGTCTAAAAATTGCTGTAAAGAAGGGTTGTTTAAAAACGAGCTCACTTCAATCCATTTTTGCTTTCTGAGGATCTCCAGCCAAGAAACATGTTTCAATTTCTAGGGGTCCAGAGTTATGCCCTCTGTTTTCCAAAGTCAAATTTAATATCAGGCATAGAGCTGCCGTAGTCACAATTGTACCATTATATTACAAACTGCCTTAGAGGCATGCCAATTACTTCAAGGACAAAACAGTATGATTGCCTTGCAATCTAGCCCTTTTAGAAAGTTTATTAATTTATTTATTTAAAATATTTTACCCTGCCTTTCTTCTTAAAAGGACCTGAGTTTTTGCTCGGGATTTGCCAAGCTTAGTCTCCATAGTCTGTAAATCAATTAACAGTCTGGATTATAAATCAGTCTTTCCCTTCTTTTGTCTGAAGAGAGCTTGAGGTAGCTAGGTTACGAGCCTGCTCATCTTCTGATTTTTCTTTTGAAAATCTGTGCCTGAAAAAGAAAAGGTACTTC
Source organism: Intellagama lesueurii (assembly GCA_037013535.1). Taxonomy (NCBI): domain Eukaryota; kingdom Metazoa; phylum Chordata; class Lepidosauria; order Squamata; family Agamidae; genus Intellagama; species Intellagama lesueurii. The sequence goes on along the minus strand of JBAJHW010000001.1, from coordinate 80,488,860 downwards.
AAATGTACTTTGAAATACATTAACTCTCAATATTTTTTATGACAAGCACTGTTTAACAAAAGATGGCAACCGTAATGCGAAGCTCACTCCTCAGGGAGTAAACTCCACTGAAGAACAACGAAGCTCACGATCCAGTCCAACAGGTAGATACCAAGGCATAGGGATTCTCCTAATTTTGTTTCCAATTCTCCCCTTTCTTACAATTTCATTTCAATGTGAATAAAGCAGTAGAATCTTAGGGCTTGGTTAGATAGCCAAATGGGAGCAGGCTAGATTTGGCTAAATAGGGTTGCTTAAGATCACATTGCTGTTGTTATGTGCCGTCAAGTCACGTCCGACTTATGGTGACCCTATGAATCTCCAAAATGTCCCATCCTCAACTACCCTGTTCAGCTCCTGTAAACTCAAGCTTATGGCTTCCTTCAGAAAGTCAATCCATCTTCTGGTTGGTCTTGCCCCCTTCTACCTTTCCCAGCATTATTGTTTTTCCTAGAGAATCTTGCCTCCTTGTGCTGTGTCCAAATTAGGAGAGCTTCAGTTTCAACATTTTGGCCTCCAGGGATAGATCAAGCTTGATTTGTTCTAGGACCCACTTGCTCATTTTTCTGGCAGAAATTCACAAAGCCCTCTTCCAGAACCACAATTCAAATGAGTTGTGGTATGTTATTTGGTGTGATCCTTGCATGTGGACTCAAGGATTGTTTGGTTTGGGTCAGGAAATCACACCACGCTTCAAACGACCCTATTTGGCCCATCTTTGTTTAAAGGGGAAGAAACAAAAGAGAAATAAAATTTAAAAAAATAATTTTCCTCCTTATCCTCTCCTGTCTTCTTTTGGGAGGAAGTTTTCAATTTTCAGTTCCCTCCCCCCCTAAAAGTTATAGTGCATCTGTTCTCCACAACAAGGCTTAAAAAGAGAAAAACCTTTGCTCCCTCTCTCTCTGCCTCCACAGAGAAGCAGAGGAAAATTTCAATTTCCCACTACTGTTAAGTGGCATTAGTTGCCTGGGTAAGCCACTTAAAAATATTGGGAAATTGAAAACTAAGGTTGCAACTTAACAGGGAAGCTAAGGTTCCATTTCCTTTGGTTCAATCCAGTGCTTGCATATGCTGAAACTGAACCTAAATGGAGCAAACCTACCTGCACTGAAAAAACAGAAGCCCCTGACATGAAGTCAAAACGTTATGGGTAGAAATGCATCATTGTCAGCTGGTTCACCATGGCACTCACATCATATAGTTGCTGGGAAAAGGAGCAAACCAGTCTGTCCCCAGAGCAGACCAGTGAGACAATTCTCTGCCTAGTTGCAATCTTAGTCCTTGTTCAAATGCTGACATGATCAATAAATGTCTGCATTCAGTGTTGATGCATGCACACATCATCACAGGTGGAAAATGATCCATGGCCAATCCTCATTGTCCTAATCCTACCCCAACCTTGCAAAGTTGAGAAGGAAAGCAGAGACCGTAAAAAAATCTCAGACCTTAGAAATGTTCTGTGTATGCACCGCAGCTCCCAGAATTCCCCTGCTAACATAGCTGGCAGATTGCATTTCTCCTAATTTTACTTTCTTTATTTGTATCAGAGTGTTTCACAATTTAAAATTTTGGATGTATATGAAAAAGTAGTGCTGAAGAACTCTCAGAACCACTGTCCATTATTTTCTTGAAATCATGGGAAATGGGTGAGGTGCCAGAGGATTGGAGGAGAGCTATTGTTGTCCATGTCGTCAAAAAGGGCAAAAAAAAAGAGGAACCTGGGAACTACAGACCAGTCATCCTGACATCAGTTCGAGGGAAAATTCTGAAACAGATTATAAAGCGGTCATTATGCAAGCACCTAGAAAACAATGCAAGAATAGCTAGAAGCCAACATGGATTTGTCAAGAACAAATCCTGCCAGACTAATTTGATCTCAGTTTTTGATTGGGCAACCTCCCTGATAGACAGAGGGAATGCTGTAGATGTAGTATATCTTGACTTCAGCAAACCTTTTGAAAAAGTGCCCCATGATATTCTGATTAGCAAGCTAACTAGGTGTGGGCTCGATAGAACAACTGTCAGGTGGATATACAGTTGGCTGCAGAATCGTACTCAGAGGGTGATGATTAATGGCTCCATTTCAAACTGGGTAAAAGTATCAAGTGGGGTACCCCAGGGCTCAGTCCTGGGCCCTGCTCTTAAACATTTTTATTAATGACCTGGATCAGGGGGTACAGAGAATGCTAATCAGATCTGCAGATGACACAAAATTGAGTGGAATACCCTGGAAGACAGAAACAAAATTCAAAATGATCTGGATAGGCTTGAGGACTGGGCTGAAAACAACAGAATGAAATTTAACAAGGATGAATGCAAAGTACTGCACCTAGGAAAAAGAAACCAAACACACAGTTACACGATGGGGGATACCTGGCTCAAGCAATACTATGAGCAAGAAGGATCTTGGAATCGTCATGGGTTGTGAGCTGAATATGAGCCAACAGTGTGATGTGGCTACAAAAAAAGGCAAATGCTATTTTAGGCTGTATTAGCAGAAGTATAGTCTCCAGATCCCATGAGGTGCTAGTTTACATCTACTTGGCACTGGTTAAGCCTCATCTTGAGTTCTATGTCCAGTTCTGGACACCGCACTTTAAAAAGGATACCAACAAACCAGAACAAGAAGGCAACAAGGATGATCAGGGGCTGGAAACCAAGCCCTATAAGGAAAGATTGAAAGAACTGGGCATGTTTAGCCTTGAGAAAAGAAGACTGGGGGAAGATGTGATAGCACTTTTCAAATACTTCAGAGGCTGTCATACAGAGGAGGAGAAGGATCTCTTTTGGATCATTCGACAGGACATACAACAATGGGCTCAAGTTACAAAAAGCCAGATTTTGGTTGAATATCAGGAAAAACGTCCTGTTAGAGCTGTATGGAAACGGAATCAATTACCTCAAGAGGTGGTGAGTGCTCCAACACTGGAGGCATTTAAAAGAAATTTAAACAATCACCTGGCAGATATCCTTTGATTTGTATTCCTGCATTGAGCAGGGGGTTGGACTCGGTGGCCTTATAGGCCCCTTCCAACTTCATGATTCTATGATAGGTAAAATTAAAAGCAAATTAAAATGTTAAAATAATTAGATTATTTTTTTACTAGAAGCAGGCTGTGTCAATAGTGTTATGTAGACCATTTGCTAGATCTTTTTCTATACACGTGGTGGGGCATAAATTGCATGGACATAATTCTTCATGCTGCATTGGACCAGCAGTTATGTTCATTTAGGAGCAGAGTAACTTTATCATGTTTTACATTCACCAAGACAACCCCCTCTCCCAAAGACTCTCAAGGGAGTGAGGTAAGCAGAAGGTTTAAGAGAAAAGGGTTACCATAAGCCAGAACTGAATTTTAATATGAGCTAATGAGTTTTAATATATTTGTTTAATGCGTTTTAATATTGTAATATTTGGCTTTCAACTTTCTTCTTTTAATATTGTAAGTCGCCTTGAATCCTTCAGGAAGAAGGCAACAAACAAATAAATAATTAAATAATTAAATATTTAAATACATACATACATACATACATACATACATACATACATACATACATACATACATACTGGCAAGGCTATCACAAAATGAGATAAAGTTGTCCACATGTAAAAAAAAGAATGTATTTCATTTTTTAAAAGAAAAACCTATTGATGCAAAATGCCCCCCCCCCCCCCAAGTCTGGATTTCTTGTTTCCATTTTGAAAATGGACATTTCAACACATTTAAGAAAATGTGGTTGAAAGTTATGGGAGGAATAACATTGGAACCATTCATACTGAACTTCAGGGTAAAAATCTGGGACAGTACAGCCTGGACGACTCCCAAACAATGCCAGGAATTCATACTGTAAAACAAAATGCTGTAGTGCCCTGGTAAGATGTCAGCTGCTCACTTTAAATTTGAAGTATTTTCTCCCAGTTTAGGAGCATAGCACCAAACTATGTTTTCCCCATTGTGGAAACTTTTTAAAATCAATATATCCATCCATCCATTCTAAACACTGCCTCTTTTTTGTTCTTGTTTTTGTTTTTAACTTTAAAAAACTTAAGCTGGGAAACCCTTATAGAACCACAGATGGACTGGTGGGGAAGAAAGCCTTGATTCTACTGATGTAAATACCACTGTACCTCATTGGGTCTTTGCCAGTGTATACAAAAGTGCACCATGGGTAGGCATATTGCCTCAGTTAACTGGGCCCAAGGACAAATCAAGTAACAGAAAATGGCCCCAAAAGGCTTCTGAATGCGAAAGCCATTACACTTTGGGGGGGCGGGGGCGAAATAATTGGCCCAAGAGCTAATCCTTTTGAGAGGCCTTAAAGTTTTAACAGAGCATGCATCCATATAAGAAGTATTCTTAATACCCTAAAGAGACATTGAGTAACAGCCAGTGGCTCAGAGCATTTTGAGTTGCCGCCTCAAGGCATATTTATTTGACTGTTTCCCTTGTTATGACTTTTCCACTTTGAAAATAAAATTGAAAACAAATAAATTAAGGCCATTCCTTTAAGACTTCGACACCCTGAATTGATTGTGTGGGTGGGACAATACTTTTAGCTTGTTTCTTCTAGTATCAAGAACTGGTGTCTGGGCAGTAAAAATATAATAGTGGTTGTGAGTGTGCATGCATTCTAGAATATTTGAGAAGGTAGACCCCAACTTCTCTTAAATGCTTAAAGTTTTGGTTTGTTTTCCAACAATATTAATGAGGAAAAAAAATCCAATTCCACTTTGCATTTTACACTATAAAAAAATCTGTTCTTATTTCCTTCTCAGTCAGATAAATTGTACAGGGTTTTTACTTCTAAACATGAAAGCACAGAAATACTCTGTTGTTTGCAAGCAAAGTTCCTTTACTAATTGTTGGAAAACATCAACCAACAAACAGATTGCAACATGTAATTGAGTCATGGGTTAAGAAGAGAGAATAATGCAGACAGTCAAGATCCAAAATAACCAATAATAGTGAACTCTATAGACAGGGTTCTGCTCTGGTGTAGGGATTAGGGAGTTAGATCTCCACTTTCCCATTGCCCTTGTACTGCAGAGTGGATCCCCTTAGTTGGGTAGTATGTCACATTGTCAATAAAAGTGTGGAAAGCTAGAGTGAGCAAGATATGGGTACCAATTTACTGCCTTTAGGATGAACCCAAGAAAAAACCTACAGTGGACACCCCCTTCCAAAAAAGAAAGGAAAGAAAAGAAAGTAGGAAGTAGTCAAAAACCAATTTTGTATTTATATTTATTTACTTATTTTAAGGGGAATAGTGTAAAACACTGCAGTGGGACCTACTGCTTTATTGAAGAACCAACAGGTTCCATACTATGCACACAACTACATTCTATAGGTAATCAGAACAGAATGCTGCTGGTTTGAAGAGTTAAATTTTTCTGTGCATCAAATATGTATCAGAATTATACAAGGGAATTATTGCTGTAGCACAAGAGGCATCTTCAAAGATGGATGCAATGGTTGTTTATTGTACTAACTGTGATAACAAAACAAAAAGAAAATTGTCCCAATTAATCTCTCCATGTGTTTGGACTCCTAAGTCTGTTTAAATAACTTCTGTGGCCAAGAAGTGAGCATTTAGGGAATGTGGAAAATGCTAGTGGCTGTTAGGAAATAGATGAAGACTAGAGATGGGGACAAATAAAAAAAAAGGTGATTCATTTTGAGCCATTATTCGTCAAGGTTAACGGATCAATGAATACGAATATACGAATATTCTTCAATGAATCGATGGATCAATCCATCGATTTGTCTGCACTTTAAATGGCTATAACAACCACCTAGAGACACCAAATCTGCAGGGAAGCTTCCTCAGATGCTTTTCTACAAATCCTGAAAGCTTGGTGAACATTGGATCATGGACCCCCGAGTTATATAGTCACAAAGAGGACACCCCCAGGAAAGCTCCCCCCAGGTACTTAGAGAATCCAGAATCACAATGGAGCTTCCTATGTCTTTCCCCAACACACCTGCCAACTTTGGTGAAGATTGGATATCAGACATCCGAGTTATTCACCCACAAATTGGGCCCCCCCAGGAGAGTTTACCGCACTGCACAGAAGCCCATTCTGCCTACCGGCCGCCGATCAGCTGACCAGAAGCCGATAGGCAGCCACCCCACACACACACAGCCAGCCACCCCAACAGCCTACCCCCACACCCCCTTTCTTTCCCTACCTTAGTCCCCACCCCACTCCCACTGACACCACCTTACCTTAATCGCTGCTGCCGAGGTCTTCTGGTCTCGGAGCCACGCATGTAAAAATGGAGACTGGCTGCCCTTTGCAAAGATGGCGGCTGTGGCTTCATTTAGGGTAGGGAAGCTGCAGCTGCCATCTTTGCAGAGGGCAGCCTGGATTCCCTTAAGGCAGGCTAAGGGAATCCAGGCTGCCCTTTGCAAAGATGGCAGCTGCAGCTTCCCTACCCTGAATGAAGCCGCAGCCGCCATCTTTGCAAAGGGCAGCCAGTCTCCATTTTTACATGCGTGGCTCCGAGACCAGAAGACCTCAGCAGCAGCGATTAAGGTAAGAGGGTGTCGGTGGAGGTGGGGTGGCATGGGGCCTAAGGTAGGGAAAGGAAGGGGGTGGAGGGGTAGGCTGTGGTATTAGGTGGCTGTGTGGGGTGGTGGCTGCCTTTCTGCCACCGATCAGCTGATCGGCGGCCAGTAGGCAGAATGGTGGGTTGTGTTTTTTTTTTTTTAATACGAAGGACAAATAAAAACAGGTAAATTTTTGTCCCTTCATATTCGTGGGGGTCTCTGGAACCCACAAATACGGATCAATGAATATTTAACGAATCGGCTATATTTGTCGGAAAAAGCGATCTGTTTTTATATTCATCCCCATTTCTAATGAAGACACATGAGGTAAATGTTATTTTCAGATCAGTGTGTGTTTTCAGTAAGACCTCCTAGTTGTTCCCTTACAAGGTATACAATGGTTTATAATTTCTTGCTATTAGTCACTGCATGGAGTTAATTCATATGTTAAAACACAGAGTATGCAGTAGGCTCTCCTCTATGGAGGTTTCATAGTATGACCTGATTTGCTGATGTTAGCAAAGATTTTCTTTTAATGATTGGTTACTTCCCTCACAACCCTGATTGGCCCTTTGCTGGTGGCTAAGCAACCAAGCTTAGAACAAGTGGCGGGCTTGAGAACAGCAGGGGCCTGGGAGGGAAGAGGCTCTGGGATCAATTAAAATGCCATGCTTTTCCAGGCCAGTTTCCAGAGCATCTGTACCTGATTCCACATAAATTAAGGGAATTAAAGATCTGACAAAGGTAAACAGTTCCATGCTTTGGTTAGCATGGAATTAAAATGAAGGGATGAAATATGACAAGTCTATTCAGCCTGTGGCTAGACTTACACCATTTGTTTTAATTTTTAATTTTACATCCAATTTCTTTGTTATTTTAAATACAGTCATAGGCTGTTTTTAAAATCTTAGGTGAGCCAAAAGAGATTGTATTTGACTGGTTTTTAGAAGACATTTTTCCAATATGACGAGCTGAATCCTTGTGCATGTTGAGACAGTGTGTATGTTTCAAATATAGTAAAATCCTTCCTGCCTTTGTTTTGTATTTTTCTGTTCACTCTCACACACAAAAGAGATATCACTGAGGATACATTGCCTTTTGTCTACAGTCCCCTACCTCAGAGCTAGCTCATAATAGTTCTGCAGCTCATATTAAGGAGACTGAAATGAATTGTACTCTTTCCCCTTTGAGAACGTACAGAATTGGCCGGGCCTCTTTCCTGCTCGTTATACTTTACCAGGAAAAATGTCTGTCATTATGATGGTCAGGAAAATGCTGCAAGTCAGCTTCCTTGAAGAATGGAACGGGGAAGGGGGCATGTAACTCAGTGGTAGAACGTATGTCCTTTCCATTTGAAACGCCCCACGTCCAGTTCTTTTGGGCAAAGCTAGGAAAGAATCTTGACTGAAACCCCAAGGAATCACTGCTAGTCAATGTTGACAATACTGATATAGGAGAACTGGTAGTCTGATTTAGGATTAGGCAAGTTCCCATGTTAGTCTTTCCCTGGGCCAAGAATGGAGAAACATTCCTCTTCTGAAGGCCACATTTCCTCTGGAGTAATCTGCTGGGACTATATACTCATAGCACGAAGAGTCCAGCTCACCAGTGGGTTGGCGAAGCTAGAGCCAAAATTGGAAGGGTCCCTGTCTCTGCCTCCCTCTCACTTCTTTCACTCTTTCTTTCCTTTTCCCTCTCTGTTATGAGAAGAAGAGATCCCTCTTGTCAGAAGTCTGAACTGAGGCTTGCAGAGTGCTTTTAAAATTAAACTAAGGGCCACATATGGCTTTTAGGGTCACAGGCTGCCACAGACGTGCTGTGTGAATATCTGTGGCGCTGTTTGTGTGGGTGAAATGACAAGCTTTTTGTACGTGGGGACTGACTGTGTTCTTAAAAATATTTCTTTTAGTGGAAAGTGGACTACTCAGTGATGGAGGACAGAACAAAGTTATTCTTGAATGCACCATTTTCCTCCCCCCCCCCCCCCAACCAGGTAATATGCTTTCTGTCTCGGCTTACGCCAATTTTCCAAGGGAGTGGCAATTCTGGACTGTTTTCTTTGCCTTCAGAGTCCAGAACTTTCCGTTATCTCTGTGGTCCCCTCTGACTGCTCTATAGTCCTTCCTTCCTCTTTGCTTTTTGGGCAAACAATGTGAACAAGCAAAGCCCAGGAACTGGTTTATTATGCATCTAGATTGCCAGAGGGGTAGCCATGTTAGCTTGTAGTCTGTTGCATCAAAAGCAACCAAGAATCTTGAGGCACCATAAAGACTAGCAAGTGCTACCTGAAAAGTGGGCTGTAGTTCATGAAAGTTTGTGTCAAATAACACTTGTTAACCTTTAGAATGCATCAAGATTCTTGTTTCCTTTGCTAGCTCATTTTCACAGTCCATCATTAACTATGGATGAAAGCCTATGAATTCCCCTGGTCACTCTGAAGGCATCAAAACTTTGTTAAAGATTTCTAAGAACTTGTCCGGACCTTGACAGTGTTGTTTTCTGAAACTGAGGGGCTGATGGTATTTTCGTTTGTTCGTTTATTTGTTTAATGAAAAGAAAGAAACAGAGGAGAGAGAAAAGGAGATGCAGAAATGGGTGAACACTCTTGCTTTGTGCACTTACAACTGTCAAATTGTTTGGGAAAACCAAACCGCCACTATTTTGCCAACATGGAAACAAAAGTTCAGAGAAATGTCCCCTCTCTCGGAAAAATTCTTGCAAGCTGACCTTCATAAGCATCTTCATAAAAACTCTGCTGGTGTACAGATTTTAGGGACCTGGCTGTTACTTATATTGCTTACATAAGGCTTGGCAGTAAGATGTTGTAGATCCAGATCTCTAGCTTTTTTAATAATAAACATTCAGAACAAGGAAACGTTTTTCTGTTATCATGTCCCATATAGTTAGTAACATTTACACCTAACTAGCTTCAATATTCAGACAAAATGGTAATTAGTACAATGTAACAGAATAACTCCTGGAAACTTGTAGAATAAATGAAGCAATTATCATGGAAATGCAACTGTCCTTTCATTTGTCAAGTAATGACTTCATTTTGAAAAGTGCAATATTATGCCTTGGGCCATCTTCAACCAATTCTTTTTCCAACTTAATAAGGTCACCTCTGACCTCAAGTATGGATTTAATTATACATGGAAAGCACAATTTTTGTCAATGTATTTTGTTATTTATATTTTAAAGCTGGCTGGATAGCTCAGTGAGTTAGGTATCTGACTGTGGAGCCAGAGACTGGGAGTTTGATTCCCCACTGTGCCTCCAAGGGGAAAAGTCAGCCTGTGTGGCCTTGGGCAAGCTGTATAGTCCCAGGATGTTCCCAGAAGAAGGGAGTGGTAAACTACTGAGTATTTCCTACCTAGAAAATCCTGGAAATAAGTAAGAACTCACAATTATTCAGAAATGACCTGATAGCACATTATTATTATTATTATTATTATTATTATTATTATTATTATTATTATTATTATTATTATTATTATTATTATTATTATTATTATTATTATTAAACACCAGGCACAGTCAAAATTATAAAAACATTGACTGGTATTATACAACAGATACACGTTTTAACCAAAAACCTAAGTATCTGTTCAATATCGGTCCAGTATGTACGCTGTTCCTACTATTGCCGTTTTTTTGTAGCTCTGATGGTGGTGTGATTCCTGAGATCTGGAACTGCTTATAGTACTGTGTGAAATTTCTTTATATTGTTCCCAAAGCCCCAATGACTACAGGGACCACTGAAGTGTTTTTTTTTCCAGAGGCGAGATGTTTCAATTGCCAGGACTCTGTACTTTGTAATTTTTTCAATTCTTTATTTTCAACTCACGCATCCCCTGGAATTGCAATGTCAATGATCCGGACACTTATTCGTTCTATTACTACTATGTCTGGTGTGTTATGTTCAATGTGTCTGTCTGTTTGCATCCGGAAATCCCACAAGATCTTGACTTCTTCATTTTCTGACACCTTCTCTACCTCATGTTCCCACTGGTTTTTGGAGGCTGGCAAGTTCTATTTTTTGCATAATGACCAGTGCACTAATTTTGCCACTCTATCATGTCTAACTTTGTAACCTGTTTGTGCAATCTTTGGACATTCGCAGATGAGGTGTGACACAGTTTCATTTTTTTCTTAGCAGAGTCGACATTTGCTGTTAGCACTAACTCCTTGGATCTTAGTTTTCATCACATTGGTTTGGAGTGCTTGTTCTTGTGCAGAAAAAATCAAGCCTTCAGTGTCTTTCTTAAGGGTCTCCAGTTTTAGCCATGTCTATGTTGAATTATGATCATGCTTTCCATCAATATTTCTCAGGTGTTGTCCATGTAGTGGTTTATTTCTCCAGATGTTTAATTGCTTTTCAAATTGTTGTTTCTTATATTGAGCCTTTGTTTCTGTTGTTTTGAAAATATTCTCCATTTTCACTGCTTTCAGTAATTTTTCTCTGCTTGTACTGATATAATCATTTAGGCTGCTTTTTTCTTCCTCTACTACCACCTGTATTTGCAGTAATCCACAGTCTCCGATTTTTTGTGGTAAATATAATCTGTCCACATCGCTTTTTGGATGTGGTGTATGATGCGTGTTCATTAGTGTCTGTGTTTTTTGATCCAATTGTTCTAATTTGTTTTGTGTCCAATCTATTATTCCAGCTGGGTATCTAATTACTGGAATGGCCCATGTGTTTATGGCTTTGATTGTATTTCCCCCATTTAATTTTGATGTTAAGATTTTCCTCAGTCTTTTGATATATTCCCTTTCTGTCAGTTCTTTAACTTTTGTTTGCACGATGTTGTTTGCTTCTTGTATTCCAAGGTATTTATAATTTTCATCACTTGAGAGCGATTTTATAATATTGCCATTTTTAGTCTCTATTCCATCTAGTTTTTGGATCTTGCTGGTGTATAGACAGAGCTGCACATTTGTCAATTCCAAATTTCATTTGGATATCTTCACTAAATATTTGCACTGTGTTTAGCAGTGATTCTATCTCTGTGGAACTTTTCATATACTGTAGTTTTAGGTCATCCATGTATAAGAGATGATAGATTTTTCCAGCTTGTTGTGAAATATGGTAGCCCAATCCAGTTTTATTTAAAAAGATTGACATGGGGATTAGTGAGATGTTAAACAGCAGTGGTGACAAAGAATCCCCCTGAAATATTCCTCTTTTGATGTTAACTTCTCAAATTTCTTCACCATGGGCCATTAAGACGGTTTTCCATTTTCCACGTTTTTCATTATTATTATTATTATTATTATTATTATTATTATTATTATTATTATTATTATTATTATTATTATTATTATTATTATTATTATTATTATTATTATTATTAAACACCAGGCACAGTCAATCAAAATTATAAAAACATTGACTGGTATTCTATAACAGATACAAGTTTTTAATCAACAACCTAAGTATCTGTTAAATATTGGTGCAAAATGTATGCTGTTCATAATATTATTAATGTTGTTGTTGTTGTTGTTGTTACGGTTCTGTAAAGATTACAGGAAGACAAGGAAACAAATAAAAAAACATTGAACTTCTTGTCTGCACCAATTGTCATCATTAGCATTAAAAATAAATGCAACATCACTCCCAACACCAAGCTGAATGTTGTTTTTTCAAGCAAAGGAGTTTAATGATTGGCTGTAATATACATGACAGAAGGTCATGTGTGTGTCAGAGTGGGATTTTCTTGGTAGACATGGACTTGTAAACAGTGTGAAATCAGAAACAATGAATGAGTTCCTAAGAGAGAATGAAGAAGCTGCTTGGTAAAGGTTCAGGAGCCGAAGGTGATGGATTACCCTACTCTGTGCAAGCTGATTTGCCTCTGTTCTTCTAGGTGAAGAAATCTAAAAACTTGTCATATATAAGTTTATTTGCTTTGACAATGTAACATTCTATTTTGTGCATTTGGAGCTAAGACCTTGCTTTTGCAACTCAAGTCTCCTTTGTACTGCTCGAGCAATTTGAAACTGTGTTCATCCAGGATTAAATCCTCACCACAAAAACACACACACCATTGTAGGACAGCATGATTGTATCAATTACTTTAAGGATATGCCTGGCAGAAAGCTACTCCAGATTCCAAAAGGCCTCAACATCTGCAAAGTGGAAATATAATGGTAGGTTTAAACAACTGATAATGTGATGGGAATATATCACACCAGTTGCTTCAAACCAGTTTTTATCTCTCCTTCTGAGGGTGGAGCAAGGGAGACAAACCTTTGAAAACCTCCTTTGTGAGGCTATAGAAGGATCTGCAGCTGATGCCTCTCTGGCATTGAAAGCCTAAGGTGGAAAGCACAAATGGGCTCAAGTTACAGGAAGCCAGATTTCAGTAGAATAGCAGGAAAAACTTCCTAACTGTTAAAACAGTACAGCAATGGAACCAATTACTTCGAGAGCTGGTGAGTGCTCCAACACTGGAGGCATTCAAGAGAAATTGAGACACCCACCTGGCTGATATCCTTTGATTTTCATTCCTGCACTGAGCAGGGGATTGGACTCAATGGCTTTATAGGTCCCTTCCAACTTCCTCATTCTATGATTCTATGTTTCTAAATAAATAAATAATCACCAACAATGGCTGCCACTCCTATGTTCCTTACTTAGCATTGTAAATCACATTAGAGTAGGCTCATTGAATCAATGGAAATTTGGAGAGTCAACTCCTACATATATTCCATTAATTCAAGTGGGGTTGTTCTGTGATTTACTTCAGTATTGTAAGCAGCAATTAGAGTAGGGCCATCTGAATTAATTGAGCTTACAGAGGAGTGGACTTACAACATTTCTATTGGTTCCATAGGCCTACGCTAGTGCAATGTACTGTACTAAGCAGTAAGATTTTGGCCAATGTGTGTATGTGCAAATATATACAGTATCCCTTGCAAAGATGAAGACATGCAACTACAAAAACTTGGAATCCCTACAACACCAAAATGGTTTATTCTGTATATAAGAAGGCCCAGGTTCAACCCCTGACTTTTCCGTTTAGAGACCCTAGGACAGGCTAAAGTCATTTTGCTGCCTGGGATGGCAAATAACATGGCATGCCTTTGCATCCCATGTATAAAAGACAAACTTAATGGATAGTTCAATACTAGTCGTGGAACAGTTACAGCATCCTCCATCACAACTGAATGCAATCATCTGTCTTAGGGATACAGGATAGATAATTTAGTTCACAACTTTTTCCTTCAACATTTTTCTACTGTTTCCCAGCATTTGCTGCCTGAAGCCACCACCACGGTCTGCCCAATGATGGGGCTGAGAAGGATTCCTGGCAGAAGCTGTGGAGAGTTGGTAATACAACATCTTCTCTGTTCCTCTTGAGCAGCCAGTCTCAATGGGGGCCATATGGCCCCCTGGCGGGCCCTGACACATTTGAAGGGCGCCACAGACTGGAAATAATTGTTCACACACCACCTTATAAGGTTTTTGTGTGATTTATACAATCCTAATTTGGCCTGTATTTCTTCCATATTGTGGCCAAAAAAAGGTTACAAATGGCTGCTCTAGACAACACTTTCAGTGTAGATTATAGCAGACGACGTATAGTGGTCTTGGTATAAAGCGGACTTCTGTGTTCCTTAAGTATCTGTTTCTTCTATCTGCCTGCTGGGTCTGGGCAATCAGTTGAATTGTATGTTAATCTCCTGGTAAGCCCTGAGGCAATGTCCAGCCTGCTAGGTCACATATTATGCAGGCATGGTCTAGACTCATATATTTAAGAGCTTAGCTCTTACAGCTTGGGAATGCTTTTTATTTTTAGTATTTTTACCCAACACACTCTTACGCTCTTGAAAAAGTTTTATTTCCTTGATATAGAAATAGATTGTTTCAGCCTCCAGAATATCATTAATGTTATCATTAGTAGCTTTATGTACTTAAAATATCACAAGTGTAAATCAAACATTCATAAAGTTATACACACAAATAAAAAGACACATTCTTTTTTCAGCATATTTATTCTGGACATTCATTGGGATTTATATTGCTACATAATAACCCATAAAAATGACTTTCCAGAACTTCGGACGTTTTAGAGTGTTTAAACATGTACCCCAAATGTGAATAACTATAAAACATGCCAAGTTCAGCTGACTGAAGTAGGAGTTTTACATGGGATAAGTAACAATAAAAAATATCACGTCTGTTATTGCTACCAAGGACTGCTATAACACAAATGCTTGCAAATGTAACAGATATAGCTGGCACTTAGTATTCCAGAGAGGGTTGCAATTTGGTATTGCCTCAAGATTATGTGAAGTGTACTGGCCTCAAGGCTCATATTCTTGCTGGGCAGCTCACTGCACAGAGTGTTGAGAGAGCTCTGGTTTCCCTCAGCTATCTTGGTGCTGTTTTCATATATGTACTGAAATGGTATCTAGCTCTCTTTATATTTGCCTTAGGCAATGCTGTACAGATGTTTTTTACTTTGTGGTACAATGGCTCTTTTTTCTGAAGTCTGTGTGGGGCTTGTTATGTATGTGCTCAATTTTCTTCTCACAGTTCTCTTGGCTAAAGCATGAGTGAGGACAGGCAAAAAAGTTTCAAACTCTTGCTAGTGGTGCTAACAACAACAGAAGTGTCCTTCTGACACACTTTTAAAAGTTGTTCCAGCAGATAAATGCATTGTTAGTGCTGCTAACAACATCAGGAGCTATTTTGTTTGTCTAGGCTAAACTGTATGTCTTATGTGCCATCAAGACACATCTGGCTTACAGAGTTTTCAGGAAAAGTGAGATATTTTAGGAGAGTGGTTTTTTTTAACTAGCGCTAGCCCTCCTTGGTGTGTTTCCATGGCCAAGCAGGGATGCAAGTCCAGGTCTCCTGTGTCTTAGTTCATCAATCTATCCACTACACCAGTGGTTCTCAAACTGGGGTCCCCAGGTGTTCTTGGACTGCAGTTCCCAGAAGCCTTTACCACTTGCTGTGCTGGCCAGGACTTCTGGGAGTTGCAGTCCAAGAACATCTTGGGAACCAAGTGTAAGAACCACTGCACTACACCTTACTGAGTACAGTTAATACCAGTTTTCCATCTCTGAGCATTTGTCAGAAGCAACAGCACAGGAGGCATGAAACCAACCTGTTAAAACCAGTGGAAAGCTTTACAAACCTACTGCATTCTTCACTACTGAGATGGAAGGATGAGGCCAGGTTTAAGTTAATTGTGTTAACATGTTCAGAACCAACCACTGTCAAATTAACTTACTTTAGTGTCTTGACAAACTAGCCACTGAGGGGGATAGATATGGCCTAGAATGAACGTATTTTCCTTTCCACAATGGGGACATTGGAGGAGGTCTCTGTCTAGTGTCAATGAAGAGTGATAGACGATAATGTAAAACAAAGAGAACCTAACTAGTGAAGGAAGACAAATAGAGAATCCATATGACTCGAGAGAGAGTCATAGAAGTATATGGCGAGGTTGTCTGAAGGATTTCTCTTAATAAAACAAAACGTCAAACTATAACAGGCACGCTGCCTGTTCCTCAGACATACTGGGAGATATTATGCATCTCATCATAAAGAGTCATGAACCACAAAGTGCATTGCTTATGTAGAAGCTTGATAAAGAAAATGCTTAATCATTTAAGAAACCACCAGGTCTCCACCCTTGTATTATGATAATCATTAAGAAATCACAAATCTAGATTTTTAAAATGAGATGTTCCAAATGCTACAGCAAAAACATCTTAGTTTGACAAAAATAAATTGTGCAACTCCAAAATGCTGCTTCAACTTATTGCTTTCACAAAATCTTCTTGGGGCGTGCAGGGGATTTTGGCAGATACTAGACAGCAAAGTGGGAAAATTACCATGGATCAATAGAAGGCAGAAACTGTTCAGTGATAAGGAGCAAACAACTGGAGGCTACAAGAAAAGGGAGCAAGGAATACACTATTAAGTGCTACTTTAGTCTTCCTGGATGTTAAGCCCTTAAACAACTACAATAGCAAATCCTTTACTACAAATACTGTTGAAAAAAGTGGCAATTTGAAAATTAATAGAAGCTCTAATTGTGAAGACTCTAAGGGCTGGTTATGCAGTTTTCCCATTATGCAGAATCAGACAAGTTCTTTTTCTTCGGATGGAACAAAGGACTGAAGGAAGGAGACAGATTGGTTTGGTAGGATTAGTTATGTACAAGACTTTCTTCATCCATGGAGTTAGGAATATGTGATCAGCCTGACAGAAGCACATATGAACATCACATGTTTATGTTTCTCCATAATTCACCTGATGCAGAGCCCATTTAATCCAACTGTAAAAAAATGTCAGGTGTGTGTTGCTTGATGTGACTGCACCTATGGAGCATTCTCAATTCTCATTCACAAGTTGAGCCAATAGTTAAATTTAGTAAACTGCATATATCAATGAGATTGATAACCTTAAGAATCATGGTTACAGGCAACCTATTCCTGGAAAAGCTTTTAAAAAAAAGTTTATAACAGCTCCTTGTGTTTAGCAAATGGAGCATCTGACTCTCTTCCTGAAAGGGGGGGGGGGAGTGTTGCAAATCGCTGTCAGTCACATGATCAAAACTGAAGGCTGTTCTCATTGACAACTTGTCAAACAATCTCATTAACCATGGTTAGGAACTTGTCTTGGGCAAGGGGAAATCTGATGACACAGGTGAGATGGTTCTCCATCATTCTGTTGCAAATTATCATAGATCATTAGCATTTGCTGCTCTAGGTAAACATGGCAAAAAGGAAATCAAGCTGGGAAATGATGAAAACATGTCTTTAATAACTCATTGTGATGACTGATGCTAAAAACCAGTGGGGTTTGAATTCACCTTACTTTTGAAAACTTGTCACGGTCTGTATATATAACAAAGAATATTCCTGTTACTCTGACCTTTATTATAGCTGTGAGCTGCACAGAAGGATGATTTCCTTCAACTCGTACAGTGCTATTCAACATTTCCTTCAATACTCTAATGGAAAGTTGAAGCTATCTCTCCTTGCTCAAACACAGAGAGATGCTTCTTTTGTTACTACACTACCATCATCTATAATAAAGTTCAAGATATGTACCAACTTATTTGTCTTTCTTGTTTATGTGTGTAAGGTATTTTTCATCTCAACCATCAAGCATATTTTAATTAAAATAATATCAACTGTGGGTCCTGATGGCAATTTTTAGAGTATCTATTTTAATTGTATTTTAATTGTTTCATCTTTTTATTGTATTTTTTATTGTATTTTAATTGTTGTAAGCCGCCCAGAGACCTTTGGGTAGAGTGGGCGGCATATAAGTTAAATAAATAAATAAATAAATAAATAGATATTCCTGGGGCAACAGTAAGAACAAAAATATTGTGATACCTTTAAGACTGACAGATTTATTTCAATGTTAGCCTTCATGGAGTACAATTAATTTCATCAGCTATCATGGATTTATTTCTCTTAAAGGTGCGCCAATACTTTTGTTTCTGTTGTTGCTGAAACAAACTAACACAGCTAATTAAGAATAATGACATGCAGTCAAATCTATGGCAACCTTTTCTAGTTTTCTAGGTAGAGAGTACTCAGAAGTGGTTTTCTGCTCTCTTCTGCAGATGCCCTGGGCCTGTGCGGCTTGCCCAAGAATACACAGGCTGACTCTTGTCCTGAGAGGCAGAGTGGGGAATTGAACTCCTAAACTCAGGCTTTGCAGACAGATATATAACTAACTCACTGAGCTATGTAGCCAGCTACCTCTCTGACAATTCCTTAGCTGGTTTCCAAGAAATAACAAAACAGTTTTAAATTAAATGGAAATATAAACCCTCTCACACATCATTCTAAACCAATAACAAAAGCACTGCAAAACAGTAAGCAAGGTTAGAAATACATCTATAAACCCTGGGTGGATAATGGTGTATTTTCCCAATACTGTATTTCAAAGACAATAAGGTAGCTGCTCAGTGATAGGAAGAGCACTCCATATCAGGGGACAATGGCCAAAACTGGACTGCAATTCCTGTCAGCCCTGGCCAGCATAATGAATGGCGAAGAATGCTGGGAATTGCAATCCTCCAACATCTGGAGGACTGCACTTTGCTCATCCTTGCAGTAGGGATCGTCATTCCCTGCCAACTTCCCTATTTTGCATGTTTGAAAATTCCACACAGATTGACAGATTTCAAGCATTTGGTAGCCATCCTACTAAGTAGGTCCATGGTAGGATCATCACTTATTCTTATATCATGTATTCATTAGAAATGGAGAATGCATAAAGGTTCAGTGAAGGTTCATGTGAAGGGAGTAGGCATATAAACATGGTTTTTAGAAATGTGTTTATTATATACAAAGAAAGGTAACTAATAACTACCCATCTTTGAGCCATGCTACACTCATCTTCTGAATGCTGGAATTAAAAAATGCTTTATGTGCAGACATCTAATGGAAATGTGGCACCACCTGTTCTCCTGTTTGAAAAGGTATTTATTAGTAACCTTCACGTCTTCAACAAATATTCCATAAGTAAGACAGAAATATTCTGAGAAGCTGAACAATCCTGCAGTTGCAAAGAGTCCCAGTATGTTCATGGTACATTCTGAAAGTATTAGCAGGCAGTTTTTCCTCTGAATCC
Source organism: Intellagama lesueurii (assembly GCA_037013535.1). Lineage (NCBI taxonomy): Eukaryota > Metazoa > Chordata > Lepidosauria > Squamata > Agamidae > Intellagama > Intellagama lesueurii. The sequence goes on along the minus strand of JBAJHW010000001.1, from coordinate 80,469,650 downwards.
TGAATGACTAATTAATCCTGTATGGATTTCAGTCAAATATGCTGAACGCTGGGCAGGGGGGCAGGGATATCCCTTTGGTAACTGAGTCCAGGGAGGATTTTTGAACCATGCATAAAAGTGGAAAATCCACTGAGTATGTACCAAGGCATGGGGACTGAGAGGTGAATTGCCCATCATTCAAAGAAATTTCTTCTAATACTTAGTTATCTGTAATGTATAGTTCATCATTCGGTCTTGTATTGCCTGGTATTGAACCAACAGCCATGCTCTTATGAGTATTCTTGAGCTCACCAGAGAATTGTCCAGAGTGAAGTCTTTCCTTCCTGAACCTATTCCGTGCCAAAACTGGACTTTACCCTGTCTTGTTTTGACTTCCTTGACTCTTCTTTGTTTTGCCCAAATTTGGACTTTGCCCTGCCCTGATTCTGCTTTGCTGGAATCCGAATGCTTGCCATGAATCCCACATGGGACAAGAACCCTCACGTCGTAGTGGTCATAACTTGGAACAGGAGCACTCACATGTCACTTGTGGCACCTCATTCCTTGTAAGAACTGAAATGGGAATCTTAGCCTAGTATCAGTTAATAACCAAGTTACATTCTGCTGGAAATGCTTAGTTACCTGCAGCTTTAGAGTCTCAGGCCTTCATATGATTCAGGTTTGCTGTTCCAATTTTATTTTGAATCACAATGATAGGGAATTTTTCATTTAGCTGGTGTCCTCATTGCCTGTATCTGCTCAATGTATTATTCCTTATAATTTTTCCCCTGAATGCCACCTGTAATCAGCATGACACATACAAAGACAAGGGGATTTATTAATGGCGTCTGCAGGTCTGAGCAAAGGCAGTGTCAGGATGAAGAAAAATGGAACTCTTGGTACCCTCCCTGGCAAGTTTCTCATTCAATCAGTGCAGCAGATCCCACAGGTATCTCTCACCGTCCTCTCAGGGGTAAAAATAAAGTTGTGGATGTTAGTCATAAATTTCTGTTATTGCTGAAGGCAAAGAGATATTTCACTAGAGTCAGGGATTATGTGAGATGACATGTGGGCTGGATGTGACCTCAGTAAAGCTGCATTCCTAACAAGAACAAATCTTCACAGCTTTGGCATATGCAGTTGGGGGGCAGCTATTAATCATAGCTACATCTCTGAGGCAGTCCCAACAGATATAGGTTGCTGCTTCTTAGAAAAGGTGCCTTTAGCTAAAATGAAACCCCCTCTGACACACACAAACACACAACTCCCTCATAACAACTCTCTTTTGATAAGGCAGATGCAAACCTCCAGGGACTTGCTGTTATCATCTTCGCTCAACCCATTTCCAAATGTTCTTTGGAATACAAAGGGGAAATGTATTGTGAATTATAGAACTATCTGGTGGGTTTTCAAGGGCCATCTGTGGCAGAATAAGGAAAATGGTGTGACAGCTCTGTTGAATATTCAAGAACAGGACAATGCATGCACTCTTGAATGGTAATGAGGGAGGATTACAATATTTTTCCATGTTACTTAGGGAGTGATACAGCCTAATGAAAAGATTACTCAGCACAAATTCTAGTAAGACTGTGGCAAAAAATATCCACTGTTGTTCCTCCAGGGATCCCAGCTGTCTCCAAAAAGGAGGAGTCTTTTCACTCTGGCTGATCTCAACATCTTGCTTGTCAACCCAAATATAGATATAGAAAGGAAAGCTTAGGGAAGCAGAAGATGTTTACACATTTTACATAAGTACTGTGCAATCTTATACGTATCTTACTAAGATGGAAATGCCATTCAGTTCAATTAAGAAAGGAATATGATAAGTCTAAGAAGGAAGGTACTGTATAGAGTACAGCCTTATATCTGTGAAGATTCTCAGTCATCCAGGTGAGGCTATCTGGAAGCTGAGTGATGGCAACTGGACATCTTTCTTATTAGGTTGAAACATTTCAAGAAAGAAGTCCAGTTGCCATGACTCAACTTCCAGAGTATAGCCTTACGTGAAGGAGAACAGAAAAATGAAAAACCAGTCTTATGGCAGTAGAGATGTGAAAATATGATATCCTGAGTCTTGTGTCCCTCTTTCCTGCTGATCATACCATAAGACAAATCATAATTTTTAATCCGTTCCTCCCTGGTAAACAAAGCAGCCCTGCCAATGTAGGTGATTATTTGAGTCTGGGGAGGGGTGCGTGCTGACTTGGATTTCAGCCATAAAACAAAACAGGTTTTGATCTTCCCACTCAATGCAATTCCTCCCAACAACAGTCCTCAGAAACACAGTCCGTATGAAGAAGTACAGGAAGGTTACCTGTAGAACTAGCCATTATGACTATGCACAGAGACAGTACATCTGGTTTGTCCACACCACCTGCTGGGGAACATGAAGAGGAGAGCATTCTTGCACTCATGTCTTGCTTATGGTCTATTTAAATCATTGCAACTTACGGAGGAGCGGAATCACCAAACTCCCACTCATTCAATGGGCCTATTCTAGTGTGACACTAAGCAACAGGATTTTGGCCAATGCGTGGCAATCTCAAAGCCAGTTTTAACTTCTTGCTGAAATTTGTATTCCTCATCTTAAAGAAGGTGCACCAGACCATCTCTTTTGCAGCTTTTATTGTGAGGTATGAGAGCCAGTGTAATGTAGTAGACAGAGTGTCAAACTAGCACTTGTTACAGTTTGGTTCAAATCCTGTTCAGCCATGGAAACTAACTGTGGGGAGGGTGACAATGAGAAACTATGCCTTGAATCTCTCACCTACCTCAGAAACTGTGATAGGGTTGCCACAAGTCAATAGCACATAAAAGCAAATAATCACATTGTTCATTCAACTAAATGAAAGGGTAATCATATTTGCCAACATGTTTTATACTTTCATTTTAGATCTTTAATTGCATTTCTTGGGTTGCTTTTACCATGATTTTATCATGAATTTGGTTTTCTTAAGATTCATCTTTACAATTCATTCAGTTACTTTTGCAGACCATCCGAACTATAATCTACTATACCTTGTCAGTATAGCAGATGCTTTTGATAATTGTTCTGTTAAGAATGAAACTGTCATTTGAGTAAGCAAGTGCTTATTTGAAGATGTATTCAGAGTACACAATGAAAAGGAACAGCAATACTTTACAGTTTTGACACACTCCTCTTTATAGCTCTTTGTCCTCTGGCATCTGATCTTCTATTTTTACTTCAAATTTTCTTTTACCAGTACAGGTTGTCAGTCATATGAATATGATCTTTGCTTACCAACAACTCTATCAGCTAGCCATGTTGGACTTTATTGCCTTTACTGTAGGCAATAAAGCTACTGTCATTGACTTCCACTAGTTCAGATAAATTAAAATGGAATTAGACACACTTATGGAGGACAGATCTTTTCACAGCTAGTAGCCATCAGACCAGTGGCTCCTCATGGACTGGAAGGGTGCCTAACCCCTAAAGTTTGGAGGAGGGAAACCCTACCCAAATTACAATCCACCTATGTATGGTGAAGAAAAATGAAACCTCCATGTTCAGAGGCAGCACAATTCTCAATACCATAATATGTAGAGAAATAAGCAAGGTGGTGGTTGTTGCTGCTGCTGTTACCGCAAGGTCAATTGTAGTTGTTGTCCTTGCTGATTGGAATCCTGATTTTGGACCGTTATTAAAAACCGGCTTTTATATTGCCATTGGAACAAGGTTGCACAATATGATAAATAGAGAATACAAGCCTTCAGAGTGTTACTTTCTCAGGGAACAATAGCTAGGAAACATAATTTATCCCAGAGACACAATCCAAGGACAGGGTTGAAGGTTTTTCTTTTTATGAACAGGCATGAAATTCAAGTGACAACTGTTTCCTTAGAACATTATCTCCCTTTGCGAGAGTTTCAGAAAAGCATCAGCAGTCTTTCCTTGAATCAACAGTTATTTGTTCTGCTCATAGTTTAAACAATACTTTTATCACTTTTTGAAAAATGCTGGATTGGAAGATAAAGGAAAACTCTACTGTTCCTACATAACAGGATCTGTATATTTTTACTTATCATGATCAAGCACGGACATCACAAACCTGCCTAAAACCAAGGAAAGCAGCTACCAATCAGTGTCACTATTACTAGGCTATACAGAACAACAATCTGTTGGGGACTAGGGCTTCATCATCATCATCATCATTGCATGCCATCAAGTTGATTCTGATTCATGCTAACCCTTTCCAGAATCTTCTAGGTATAGAGGACAGCAGGACCCCTGTATCTGTGGGGAATCAGTTCCACAATCTACCACAAATACCTGAAACTAGCAGTGAACCCTATAAACAATATAAAGGAGGTGGGAAAAAGGCCACAAGGCCTGCCCCTTGTATGTTGTATATAGGGCTGTGGTAAACCTCAGGATAACCATGGATAATGATCCTACAGACTTGGGTGTCCTACTGTAGACCGAAGTGGTTTGCCATTCCCTTCTTCTGGAGGTATCCTGGGATTGTGCACCTTCGCCAAGGCCGCACAGGCTGGCTGTTCTCCTAGGAAGTACAGCAGGAATCAAAATCCTAATATTTGGCTCCACAGTCAGATACCTGTGTTCCCTTTAATCCCCTCAGCATTTATGTTCAAACAGGAACCCTCAGCTTTTCTTCACTGATGGTATAGTTATGCAGTTTGTTCTTGTCATTTTGATAAAAGGACAGTGTTAAATTATTGCTTTTACTATGGACACTAATTAGAAGCAGTGGACACCATTTCTGTCACAACTGCATGTCTCCCTCCATCATGGCATTATGCGCTAGCAATTTTCCTAGCAAAGGAATAGCATAAACCAGTGTTTTTTACCCTTTGGCCTCTCAGTTGTGTGGGACTACAGCTTTCAGAAGGTGCAGAGCACAGTGGTCAGAGATTCTGGGAGGTTGTGACGGACACTCCAAATACCTAGCCTGTCCATCACAGTAGAACATTGATGTGATAACCTATGACAGGACGGGAGGGGTGGAACCTAGAGAATAAGAGGAGACTAAAAGACAGTTAATGACAGTTTAGGCAGTTAGGGCCGTAGTTGTGTTAGAGAGAAGAGTAATAGAGAGATAGACAAAGAGATATGAATAGGACAAGTCTTGGAAAGTTTATGTGTTTAAGATTGGAAAGAGTTAAAATTGCTAAGAAATAAATAAAGAGTTGAATATATAAATACCTTGATTAAAGTGAATCTACACAAGCAAACATAAATGTAATCAAAGCAACGTTTATTGAATGAATAATAAAAGACCATCCATGATTTTCTTTATATGATTTACTTACAAACCCATAAATAAACATTGTTATATTTGACAACACTGATCTAATAGTCATATTTGGTACAGAGAGGAACATATCCTCTGGTGGCAGCGAAAAAGGGTGAGAATTACATGTCGTGCCCGAAAGGGAACCTGGAGGTGTAGAAAAACAAACAGGGGAACTGGGGGTGTGTGACAGAGGTGAAGTCCAAAATATCTGGAATGCCAAAGGTTGAGAACCATTGTATCACACAACAATGGTTACCCATGTTGTTTGCACCACTGAATGTTACTGGGAGGGAAGGCAGCTCATGCAACCAAAGTGACCTTTGTAACACAGATATTGGGAACAACAGTCTAGCTTACAAACAAGATGAACCCACATCCTGTTCCAAGTGAATGTTGTTATATCTGTTCCTTGGAACCAGGCCCACTCACTGGCGATGTAGTCCTTACAGTTGGAAACATAAATACTTCAATCAAATGTATTGATAGAGTTGCTTGTTGGTTGTGCTGGTTCCTGTATTTTTCCATGATAGAATAGCATGCACCTCAACTGTTGAATTTTCACAACAAGCTTATCAATTGTATGGTTTGCAGTTTGGATATACAGAGAGGATGGGATATTTGTTTGTTTGTTTGATGTATATACTGCCCCATTAGTACAATGCACTATTTTGGGCAGTTTGCAACAATAATAAATAAAACAAACACTATTAAGGTACTAAAACACAGCAAGAGGTTAAAAGCATTAAGCAAATAGAACAAGTGGCACCAACGGCAAGTTCTCTATGAGACAGAAGTTGAGGCCTGTTGACCTACTCTTGTCAGTATGATGCTTGATTCCAGATTAATGGTAAACCATGCTTGGATCTAGATTATTTGGCTGACACATTGAGGTAAGGGACAAGATCATGTCATAGTTCTCTTCAGAGTGTGCTGTGGGCATTCCCTTGCCCTAATCCTGAGCTATCACTGGTTGCTGCCCTTTATGTTCTGCTTGGATCTGATGTCTGGAGACCTGCTGTTAGTGCTAGTGTTCACTTTGAACTGAGAGACCCCAGAAAGACCATTTAAATGTGTGTGTGAAATGGATTTGAGTATTGTTGCTATGGAATTAAGAATATTGATAAAGCAAAGTGTGCTGCTTATATGCCACCCCATAGAGCTTACAGCACTCTCTGGGCAATTTACTTTTTTTAAAAAAAACTATGCAGGTGACACATTCCTCCCCCCACCCCTGCAAGCTGAGTGCTCAATTTACTGACCTTGAAAGGATGGAAAGCTGAGTCAATCTTGAGCTGGCTGCCTGTCGAGAAGAAATGCAGGCCATCAGCAGAGACTTAACTGCAGTACTGCCATTCAACCACTGCTCTGCAGGACTCCTCATAAGAACCTACATGGTCAATAAAGGAGTATTTATTCATAAAAAGGTATTAGGTGGAACATCGCTAATGCAGAAGCAAAAGAAGATGTGTTTTATGTTTGATGTGCTAGTCTGTTTAAGATTTCAACAGAACATACAGCCACTTGACCCAAGAGGAACTCAATTAAGTAACTACAGTTCTCTTTACAAAGCTTATTTTGGTGTTGACCAGGTGATAGAGTTTATGGTGGTATGTTTAAAATTGGACAAGCCTTAGTCTAATACAGAGTGCACTGTTAGTTATTATCTGCAAATAAACCGTAGTAATGAGGTTTTTAGATCTATTGGTTGAGTGCTGATAATAAATTCTCTACAGAATTGACTTTAACCTATTAAGCAAGCTGGCTCCTGCCATCGTAGTTGTTAATTTGACAGGACTGTGTCACATTAAGTAGAACAAACATGTTTTCACCCACCCAGCCATCCAGAACGGACATGGCTGTTACTTTAACAACTGGATATTGATTGGAATCATTCACCCTTTCTGACCCAGGGCTGGTCTATGAAAGCAGAATCAAGGCTGATTAAGAAATGGGCATGTGTTCTCTGCACATGTGTGTGGTGTGGATGTTGTCTATCCATCTCCAGCCAGTTGACTACCTGTCATGTTAATGCTTTGAGCACTGGATCTGTCACTCGCTTCCCAAAGGAGAAAGGAAACCTCATTTATCCTGAATTATTTATTTATTGCAAATATTCATGTACCCATCTGGCCCGACAATGCTGGCAAAGGTTCACTGCCCTACAGATCCAATAAACAGCTTAAAATCAGCAGTGGTAATAAAATTTCAAAGTGATTGCAAGTGTGGTCCCAACAGGAAGCTTTAATCAACCTATTAGAATGTATGAGAGACATGTATCTCACCATAATCCAAGAAGGCTCAGTGAAAACCAGCTGGCAGCAATAATAAACTTGTATAAGGAATAGGGGAAAAATATTTTAAAGTGGAAATAAAGGTTGTGGCCTGAAAATGCAGGTTTCAGTCCTGATGGAAGAAACTTATGAAGATATGAAAAAAGGAAAAGAAGATATTTACTGCACTGAACTCAACCATTACATTAACTGAACCCAGACATATATTGTATGTACAATTACTGCAGGATTTGACATACTTAGGGCTCATATCACACAGCATGGCATAGCAAGTTTCGTTTTGCTTTTAAAAATATAGTATAGAGAATCCTGGCTCTATGACCTTTTATGTATGATCAATGTTTTCCAGGCATGTGTTCATCACACTCAGAGCTCTAGGTTCATGTTAAAAAATGCAACCCATGAATTGGTGTATGCTAGTTTCATTCTGTTTGTTTGAAGGGTTGTGGTTGCTTCAGAATAGACAAGAGTTTTGCAACAGACTATAAGAGACAGGTCTGGTATGGAATATAAGTAGAATAGAAAACTGAGTGAACATACAAATAGAATAGATCAGTGGTTACCAACCTTGGGTAAACCCAAGTGCTCTTGAACTGCAATTCCCAGAAAACCTAGCTGCACAGCAGGTGGTAAAGGCTTTTTGCAGTCCAAGAACACCTGGGTTACCCAAGGTCGGAAACCACTAGAATGGATCATGATGACTATCACTTTTGTAACCTGCTTGTTTGTTGCTAAGACATCAGACTGGTTGTTGTTAACTTCCCATTTTATTGAATGTGGGAGATGTCAAATCTGCACAGGGTGTCAAGAGCTCTTGGTTGACCTTGCAGCATTATGGTTAAAGACAACATCCACCATACAACTATTACAGTACTTCAAATACTGTACCTTACTGCACCTTTATACAGGCACAGATATGGGTTGGTAGGGAACAGGACTTAAACGTTTCTGTGGAGACTTGTGAGGATCTCCCATTGTTTCTTGAAGCATAGAAGCCCTATTCAGTAATGCTTCAAAATATGTGGAACCCCCATGCATGGAAAGCAGCATGCTAGACTCATCTTCCCCTCATCATCTCTTTAATCATGAACATCTGAAGAGAGGGGGACTGCTGTAGCTTGATAACCCTTCCACATTCCCCAGAACTCTGCTCACAGGGTTTTCTGGCTTACATAGAGAGGCTACCTAGGTACAGCGGTCTTCCTGCAGACAAGCACATTGGCATGATTAAAATGACATGGGAGTGGAGCTAGCATGCTCCCTCCAACATGTGTGGGCTTCACACCAGTTTCATGAGAATAAACATGTTTAGATTTTGTCTGCTGGCAAGCATTTAGCTAAACATTAGGATATTATTTTTTAATTAAACCTGTACAAGAACAACATATTTCCTTATGAGGTGACTGGCCCTCCAGGCCAATCACCTCACAAGAAAGTTTCTTGTTCTTGTACAGCTCTAATTACCAGAGGTTAAGGATGCTCATCTCTCTTTCATGCTGCAGTGGCACAGAACATCCCTTGGACCAGATGACTTCCAAGAACTGGAACTTTGCTCCCAACTCTTTGGTTCTCTAACTGTGTGAAATCCACAGGCCTTTTAATCTTAACTTCTTTCAAGGCCCCCTAGCAATGCTTTACATTGACAAGTGAAATACAGATCTATAAATTTAAAAAAGGACAACTGCATCTGGATAACAGTGACTGCTTTTACAAAGAACCATTTTAAGACTGCAACTCCATTTCAAAGAATTTTGAACTTGCTTTGTTTTTTAATGTCCTTTGTAACAGCTAAAAAATCTAACTAGTTCCTTCACAGAGTTATTTGGCAGCATTTAGCTTTCTTACAATTTGTCTCCTGTTCTGCAGTCAATCAGCTTTAGAAACATAGTTTGATATTTTCCAGTGGGGAGTCTCCCAAGATTTATGTGTGGGTGTTCTGATGAAAAGTGACTTTGGCATCACAGGACTACAATGGAATTAAGGATTCATGAGACTCTGCAGAGGGCAAGAGGGAGGAACCTGCCAGAATGCAGAATTAGTCACAAGGGAAATGCAGGCAATGCTTTGAATTTAAAATAAGCAGTGCCTTGCCTTCTGATGTTGCTGAGTTATAAATATCCCCACCTAGAAAAATTAGGATCCCTGTTACAGCAAAAACATCAGAGCAGAAGGCCAGAGCTAAGTTACATAAAGATATTATGCTTGTAAACAAAGACAGCCTCAATAGCTAGCTAAAGTGCTTACCCATTTCAATTACAAATATTATTTAATCTACTATAATTTCATTTGGTCCTAGAATTGCATGCCATGAGGCCGTTAAGTTCACCCAAGAACACTCCAACATTAATGCAGCTGCTCATTTGTAGATTTTAATATTTTACGTGGAAATGGGTCCCAAAATAGTCATTACCATTTTTCACTGTAATAAATTTTCACATTAACATGCTTCGGCAGAAAGCGTAGCCTAAGGAAAGACAAAGGGCTCGTCAATGGAGCTTTGATGTGTTTTTGCAGGGGAAGTAGGCCAAATCATTATTCTATGTGCTGTAACAGATCACAAGATGATCGCGCCGCTGGATAGGAACATTGGCTCCTGCCCATGATATATACCATAAGTTAGATGTTGGAAACATAGTTGTATAAACAAAAGGATAGGGGAAATATTATATTTTTAATCAAACAGAACAGCTATGTTTGTGCATGTATTTCTTAAAAAAAATTATACAAATATTCAACAACACTTTGTTATTCTCCAGACTAATTGCTAAAGATGTGCATGGCATCCATAGCAAATATTAAACCCTGGCTCCTTAAGAGACCCGTGCTATTCAAGTCAAGCCCATCCCCAAAAAAACTGCAGGATCTGACAAGGTCAAAAGAAAGACCTTTGCACAATTCTGTGAGTTCTCCTACCTCTACTTCATCTTTTATAAGCCCAATCAACGACTGCCCGTGGAAATTTCTGCAGTGCCTACTTTTTTGTCCATGACATTGTGCACCATAACTATAACCGGCAGGATGTGTCTCAGTAGGATACTTGCCTTAGGATCCATTTGTTTTCTAAAGAGAGACTATTTTCAGTTGGGAAAAAGTCTGGAATTTTCTTTAGCATCATTCACAGTCGCCGGACTGTTTTACATAGGAAATGAAGCATTAGTTAACTCTCATTACAGCTGGTGAAAGTAATTCTTTTTCAGGGTCTTAGTTTCCTCCTAGTGATGCATGACAGAAGTAAAAGTACAATCCAAGCCTTCTCTTGCCTTCCTCAAATCTCCCTCATTTCTTTACTGCAGTAAATGCAATCAGCACAGCAGAGGTGACCAATATATGCTGGTCATAGAGCCATTTTGCCACATTTCTGCCAGGCTAGTTCAGTGCTTGATGGATTGCCAGTTTACATATGCTTAGTATATCATGGTAATATCAACACATTGTGGTGTCAGGACTGTATGCAGCAAAAATACAGTACAAGGAGCTTTGTAGAGTAGTACCAAAAGGCACACAACACAGGCTTTGTTTGGATGCTGAAGTTCATCAAGTGTACAGCAGACACCACACTAAAAAAAGACCTCAGGCTCAACATACATACATCTAGAGTTGTTTATTCCAGTGCTAACGACTGTCCATTAAGTGCTTTGAAGACTATGTGTACTAGTCCTAAGAGGCCACCACTTTAATCAATCACCACTTTCCCTTCACATCATCCATCACATACCTCTACTATCCCTATGCAACAAACTATTGAGGAGTTTTGAATTTCTGGTAAAAATTCTCTTTTTGCTAAACAATAGAAGTATAGAGATCCAAAGAGGAGAATAGCTCCCCGTTCCCCAAAGTCCACCCCTTTCTCATTAACTGGCACTTAAAGTCTCAGTAACTCACTCTGAGACATTTGTAGGAGCAAGAATACATGTTTCTTTACTTACAGTTGCTTGGAATTACAGACCTGTGTATACTACATGCTTTACTGCTGTATACTACTTGCTTTACTGCACACATACTAGCAAACAACCACACAGATCAACAACAACAAACAATTGCTACCAACCAATGAAAGAGAGGGATGGAACACTCAGCAGAGAAGCAGGACTTTCTCTGAAATTCAAAAGCTGGAAGGAATTATTGATTAGTGCTGGATAGACAGACAATCACCCCAGCCCAGAAAAGTCCCTCCCAGTCACTCAAACTACAAACAGCATGTGAGGTTGTAAGTAAAACTCCAACACAAACTATCAAGAAACATGGAACATTAAACAGAGGAGAAAGTCCATTGCTCCCTTCTACTCCACAGGCACCTCTGTGCCAGATTTAGCCCACATATGTTTCATCTCCCTGGCCTTAAACCAGAAGGTAATCAATAAGACCTGTCTCCCTAACAGGTGGATTTTATTCTTTGAGTCCTTAAGAAAGAGACAACTCCAAAAAAGCATGTTAGAAAATTTTTATGAACTTCAAAGAGGTCAGAGAGAGAAAATGGTGAAATACAATGAATTTATTTATTTATTTATTTATTTATTTATTTATTTATTTATTGCTTTTCTCTCCATAGGCCTCACAATCAATTAAAACCACACAATAATCACTGTTAAAAACATCACAAAAGTAATAATTAAAACAGCGTAACAATATTAGAAATCACTATTGAAAATATTTTTAACATCTCTAAATACAATAGATACAGCATTCCTAAAAACACCACATGAGCACAGGCAGCAGGCTTGGCTCCTTGCATGGAAGCTGGGCCTATCTTCCAGTTTGTGCCCATCTCTAATCCACAGCCATACACAGATAAGTAGGGAGGTAAGAACTCACATGTACAAAGACCGTCTGGAGGCAGGCTGGAATGGGATGGTGGTGGTGGGGCTTTAATTGTTAAAGCCCCCATGCTTTAATGGCTACCACTGAGTTGTCCAAAACATCTGGAGGGCCAACTATCTCCCATTCCTGCTATAAGGAACCTAACCTCTTAGTTTGTACAGAGTAGGTCTTAATTCTTAAGGCATTGCAATGAATTTACTATATAGAGGCAGCTGCTTTTATGCCAGTCTTTTTCCTGGCATTCACAATATCATTTAACTGCCCATTCATTCCTGAAAAATCCTTTCCCCTCAAACCAATGTCTGTGCCTACAAATCACGGGTCCTGGACATTATCTGTAAATGCTTTTACTTGTTCAGTTGATTTATGTGGCATGACTGTAGTTATAGCACACACACATTCCCCCACAGTTATAAACAAACGTGGCCTGATTAAATGAAAAGGAATTTTAAAAATGAAACTCAGGCAAGTCTGTGTTCAATTGATCTTCCTAGCCCAGTTAAGTAAAAAGAAAGTCTGAGAATTATTAGAAGTGTGAATGGCATCTGATTAAATAAGAACAAACTCAAACAACAGAAATAGTTTGCTTTGTGAAATACCTCATGGTACACTGGTTAAACTGCAGTGCTGCATCCAAAACGATCCTCACAACCTGGGTTCAATCCCAGGTAGTCAGTTTCACTCAGCCTTCCATCCTTTCAAGGTCGGTAAATTGCATATCCAGCTTGCGGGAGGTGTTGGTGCTATGTATAGCCTGCATAATTAAATTGTAAATGGCCCAGAGAGTGTTGTAAGAGCTATGTGGGCAGAGTATAAGCAGCACACTTTGTTTTGCTTTTTTTATGCCTCCTTCTTTTCCCTCTCACACATAAATTTTGTTCATTTAATGTGACCAAACTACAAAACCACAATTTATGCTGACTGTGTGCTTTCTCCTTAGCCCTGCATCCCTCCAGGAGGTCGGTATAATTTTGCAGTGCAATCAGAACTGAAGGCAAATATTTGGATTTAATTCTTCTGTTAATTCATATAGAGTCTCACAAATTCCTGTTGACTTCAACCAGTTTTTCCATTGGGGAAAACTACATACAACAGGAATCGCATGCACAGTTCACCAAAGAGGAGAAAGCATTTACATGACACTGCTATGTATTGAATGTTTTTCGCATGATTCTGGCCTACCTACTAGCTGGTTTGTTTTTGTTTTGGTCCAGTTTCAAAATTCCTCCTTTGCTTTAGCAAAAAGCCCTCCAGAGCTACTGCTCACAGGGGAGGTGAAATGAACTGCCTGTAGAAGCAGCTATGTCTGTTATTGTGACAGCAATGCCACAAACCAATTAGGAGTGTGGAGGGCCAAATGGTACTGCCTCAGAATACTGAAACAAGACACTACAGAGAGTTTGCTGTATGAAGCAACAGTTCATAAACTGTTCGGAGCCAGGTGACCTTAGATCCGCAGGATTTTCTGATCATCCCACAGCTTGTAAATTAGCTTGCTTTGTTTGGTACTAGGTCATGAGGAGTTAAACGTGGGCTTGGTTTAACATGCTGGGACAGGATTAGCATACAGATGTGCTTTCTTCATTTAATGATGTGCTAATCAGAGCATCTGATCTCACCTTGAATTCTTGTTTCTCTAGTGCTCAGTTGTTCTAAGCTGCACAAGAGTGCAGCAATGATATAGTGTGGCAGAGAAAATCAGCAAGGCAATTCTAAAGATAGAGGTGGCCCAAACAAGAATTTGTAACTTTTAAAGTGGGCTTCAGATGAGCATGAAATTTGGCACAGTTGGAAAATAAGGAAGTAAAAATGTTAAAGACATACTGTTTTGCGAAAGAGATAATAGAAAGTTATTTTGGTTATGTGCTAATATTGTGATAATTATTTACTTATTTTTATAATTTCTTTTTTAAATGCAATAAAGATTAAAAGTAAAAAAATTGGCACAGTTGTAGCAGATAGTCTGTTCTTATCAGATAGCAGATAGTCTGTTCAGTATCAGATAGTCTGATACTCTGCCAAATTTGGGGGTGTTTGGCGAAGACTTTTGAAGTTACCCTTTTTTAATGTTAAAATGGTTTCATCACCCCCAATTAATAAAACAGGGGAACCCCAAGCTACTTCAGATTTAAAACAGCTCATATTAATTGAAAAGACCAATTCTGCTTATCATGAAAGAAAATTGCTGGCCCAACCTGCTTTTCTTAATTTCAAAAGAATCCAGGCCATCAAAGCTGAAATATTGATCCTTTAAAAAGGCCTTTCAAATGGACGAAACAGTGGTTTCTTATAACACTGAGGATGTATGGCACAGGCTTTCCAGTGAGAAGAGTTTCAGCTAAGGCTACATTTTAGCTAATTCTCTTTCTGTCTGGGGCAAGCTGAACATTTGAACCTGTCAAACAGGATCCAATTAGCTAATTATTAAGAGGAGAATGCTGACATAGAAAAAAGAATAGAGAACAAATCACTGGTCTACAGCCAAAATATTTCTGAAATAAATGTAGTCAAACTTTACTAATGCTGGGTCATGGAAAATGGAAATGATTCTAAAATTGTTGATGGTTGTTGTGGGTTTTTTGGGTTCTTTGGCCATGTTCTGAAGGTTGTTCTTCCTAACGTTTCGCCAGTCTCTGTGGCCGGCTCTAGTTTTCAAGATACAGTATGCTTTTGGGTTCGTATATACAACTCTTGATTTGGGGATGACAGAGGATGAGTTATAAATGGAAAGGATCTCAGTTTAAACCAGAAATGACTAAAATACATCTTTGACTGGATCTATGAATAAATTTATGACTAGGTTTGGACAGTACTTCCTTTTTAGGCAAAACAATGAATGATGCAATCTGAATCTGGTATTGCGTCATACATGATATGAATTGCATCATGTTATTCCTAGAAGTCATGGATGATGCAATCATCACTCTGCTGAACAAATTGCCCTGGAAATCATACTGTCGTGCTTTCTTACTTGTCAGTGTGTTATTCTGCAAAGGGACACGTTTCTGTTTAGCCAAAGTGAGCAGAGATGCCTCATAATTTTGTGAACAGTGCAGATAACTTCTGCTATGTTTGTGGTTAAGCGACTTTCTCAAAAATGCAGTATAACCACTATGGTTAAGAAAGCCTTTCACCTTTATTTTGGCTGCAAAATTGGAGATGAAGACAAGAGATGGGCCCCACATACGTATATGCTGCAACACTTGTGCAACAAATCTTGAAGAGGGAGTGGTTGAAGAGGAAAAGGAACTCTGTGCCTTTTGCAGTACCAATGATTTGGAGAGAGCCAACAGGTCATACCAGCAATTGTTACTTCTGCATGGTGCCTCCAGCTGGGAAAGGTGTGTCAAAGAAGAAAAAGTGGACAGTGCATTATCCAAACATTCCATCAGCTATGTGCCCAGTATGCTATGGACAAGGATGCCAGTTCCTGATGCACTAGAATCACTCTAATTTGAATCAGATAAAGAAGATGAAGAGGATGAAACTTCTGGTCCTGAACCATCAATGTCACAGGTACCACATTTTCTCTCCTCCTCTGAACCACACCTCATAACACAAAGTCAACTGAATGACCTTGTCAGGGATTGGGAACTACCCAAGAGTAGTGCAGAGCTGTTGGGCTCCAGACTGTAGCAGTGGAATCTTCCGGTAGGTGATGTTAGGGTTTCCATGTTCCATGACCGTCAAAATGATCTTGTCCCATTTTTCTCCATGGAAAGTGATATTGTAGCCTACAACAACAATGGTGTGATGGCAGCTCTCAACATTGTTCAGAATCCAGATGACAGGAACCTGTTCATTGATTCATTGAAGAAGAGTCTTAAAGCTGTTTAACTGCATAATGGCAATGTTTTGCTATCAATTCTAGTTGGTCATGCAGTCCATATGAAGGAAACACATGACAACATGAAACAACTTTTGAGGTACATGAACTGTGACCAACAGCAGTGGCAGCTTTGTGGTGATTTTAAATTGTTGCTCTCTTGCTTGGTCTGCAAACTGAATACACAAAGTATTGCTGTTTTCTCTGTGAATGGGAAAGTTGTGCAAGAGATTCCCACTACATCAAGATAGATTGGCCACTCCAACAGTCATTGAAGCCTGGGAGGAAAAGTGTTCAGCATCCACCACTTGTTGAATCAAGAAAGATTTTGTTACCATCATTGCACATCAAGCTGGGTCTGGTGAAGGACTTCATCAAGGTCATGGACAAAACACAAGCAGCTTTCAAGTACCTCCGAGGAAAATTTCCAAGTGAAGTTAAGATTAAGGAAGATGTCTTTGTTGGTCCTCAGATTCATGAACTTCTTTGAGATGATGCATTTGACCATGCACTGCATGGCAGAAAAAAAGACGGCATGGAAAGCCTTCCAGTTAATTAATGGCAATAAATTTTCCCGAAAAAAACAAGGCAGACAACTACAGTTTGTTGGTGGAAAACCTCCTCAAGGCATACAAAAGCCTTAGTTGCAACATGTCACTAAAGATACTTTCCCCCCCACTCTCATCTAGATCGTTTTCCCACCGAACTGCAGAGCAGTCATTGATGAGTATGGAGAGTGATTTCACCAGGACACTGCAACAATGGAGAAATGCTATCAGGGCAAATGGAGCTCATCAGTGCTTGAAGACTATTGCTGGACAGTGACAAGAAATGTTCCATTTAATAAATACAAGAGACAAGCCAAGAAGCACTGAGTAAACACTGAATAGGACTAAACTATGCACATAATAGTTTTCTGCCTTTTGTTTCATAATAAATTTTACTTATATTACCCTTTTGCTGATTTTTAAAATGTTACATGAACAGGACGGGTGAAATATTATCATGTAAAGCGACCATAAACACATGAAAAACCTAGGTTTACAATTTATAATTAAAACTCTACTATCTACACAATATACATACACACAAAATGGAAAATCATAAATGTTTTGGAAACAGTAGCCAA
Source organism: Intellagama lesueurii (assembly GCA_037013535.1). Taxonomy (NCBI): domain Eukaryota; kingdom Metazoa; phylum Chordata; class Lepidosauria; order Squamata; family Agamidae; genus Intellagama; species Intellagama lesueurii. The sequence goes on along the minus strand of JBAJHW010000001.1, from coordinate 80,452,331 downwards.
TCAGTTGTTTTAACTGTCCTATCTGAATTCAGTGCATCAAAATACATAATAAATAGTAGACGACATCTAAAAAAATTGAAGACCAGTCAGAAGCTCACTTATTTAGGTGCGAAATTACTGTTTTGTTTGTTTGTTTGTTTGTTTGTTTGTTTGGGTTTTTTTTTTCCTCTTGTGGCTAACAATGGTCGTGATGTCAGCAGAGCCTTTGTGCCCATATCCTGTCATAGTCTCCATTTGGTAGTTGGGTACCTCAACCAAAACAGTCCTGACAATTGGATGAGTGATTAACTGATGAAAAAAGGAGTCAGGGTCTGGAATTTTCCCCTGCTGTGCAGCAATATTGAGCCATTCCTTGGTGTTTTGAATTGTGGATACAGAAGCACAACATTCTACAGGCAAAGACAGGAGATATTTTTTTTAAAGGAATTGAATTTAGTACAGTATAGTACAGTATTGGGCAAACCTAATGGCTTTCTCTCTTTATATAACTAGAATCCAAGTTCCACCAACTGGAGACTGGTGTGAGAGACACAGGCCATCTTGTGTAGCTATGCAAATTGCATAGGAATCAAATTGCTCCAAGTTAAGAAATCACCATAAACATTATCAGATGCATGGTGAGTCACATAACTCACTGTAGAACAGATAATGGCTCCAGTGATTTCTTAACTTAGGGCAATTTGGCATTTGTATTACACCAGCATAAGAACGAAAGTGAGCAGTATAATTTAGGGCAGTGGAATGATGCGGCTGGGTCACTTATTTCCTCTATAGTTAAATAACCAAGAGGTAGAAACCCTGGTCATTCTTCTGCAGATCAGCTAGGAACCAACCAGAGAATTCATGGCTACCTTCTTCTTAGCTACTTTGCTATTATTAGTCAATGTACAATATATGGAACTACTTTTAAGAGAACTGCAGCCTCTCTTGAGTCATCTCAGTGGGTAATATGCAACCAAAAACATGCATACTATAGAGATGCTCAATATTGTCTTTGAACAGACCTCAAAGATCAGGGCTTCCTGAGAATACTGCAGATGCACTTGTATGTATATACTTGCCCATTCTAAATAAAGCTAGTTTGATGCAGTGGTTCAAGTATTCCATTAAGAGCAAATCCCACTTGTGCATTAAATAGATTTGGTGACCTTGGGTTCACCACTCATTTGCAGCCTAAGCTACCTCACAGGTTTGTTGTGGAGATAAAATGGGATTCTTGGAAGAAAAACAGGCTATGAAAACAGTAAGCAATGTGACCCATTTTTTGGCATATTAGCTTTGAAAAGTATTAGAAATAAAGGGAACCAAAGTTTGCTAAGCAATTTTTTTGCTCTGGGAAAAATGGTAAAATATTGAGGAATCCCTGAATGTTTCCTGAATTAGTTTATTTCCTGATAGACATCACACCCTCGTCTGTCTCAAGACCTAATTTAAATTGAATTAGAACAAATTAACCTGAGAACGGTTGCACTGCAGAAACAGTGCTGTTTCTCATGATTCATGAGAGCTTCCAGGTAATTTAAGCTTCATAAGCAGATTGCTGGGGGTGGATGTTAATGTAATGAGCTACAAAATGGAGGAGGAACTCAGTGCACCAGCAGCATCATTTCTGCTGACTGACAGACACTGTTTGATACAAGTGTTAGTAATTTATTCAAAGTTCATCTTCAGATTAATCTCTCTCTCTCTCTCTCTCTCTCTGCACACACATTATCCCAAAGTAATAGTATCATTTAGCATCCTGTATCTAGGTTAAATCCATCATGTCCTCTATTTCTAATGTTTATTCCAACATCCTTCAGTATCCTGACTAGAGATGGGCATAAACTAAAAAACAAACCAGGAAGTTCATTAAAAATTGCTGGTTCATTGGTTTGGGTTGGTTGGTTTGTCAAAACCAATGAACCTGAACTGACCCAAACCACAAACTTTTTTTTATGAATTAAAAAATTTCCTGGTTCATTCCCCTTGCCCCACAGCCTGCTCCCTCCCCCTTCCCACTGCCCCCGTTGTCTCTCTACTTGGTCTTGTTGCCTCCACTTCTTCGTCCTCCACCATCTTGAAACACAGCAGACCTGGCTTCCCTTCTGGGATTTGGGCCTGCAGTCTCTGTGCATCCCCTGCCTATCAGCTAATAGGCAGGTACATGCATAGAGACAGCCTGGCTTCTGGAAGGGAAGCTCAGCTGCTGTTGCTCAAGATCGCAGCAGAGGAGGAGGAAGAGGAGGAGGAGCCAACTGGACCTGGTAGGGAGGTGATGGGGGCAGGGGACAGGCTATAGGGCTGCACATGGGAGATCCAGTGCCGCGCTAAGCATGTCATCCAGTTCATCCCTCAATCATTAAGAAAAAGTAGAAATACCTTTGTAGCTGAACATTTCAAATAAATGAAGTTGCACTGCAAGTTAGCAAGTATAGGCAGAAAACACCAGCATACCAACCCAGTGGGGCTAAACTGTCACCAGCTGAATGTCTGCATTGTCAATAAAAATGTGTGTAGCTAAGGCTTTAATGGATGAGTTTTGACACACAGATCATCATCTGCCTCTTTAAGAGCATGCAGGCATATATCTGTTTTGAAAACTTACCATCAGAGCTGTGACTGTCTGGTTGATATCTTCATAATGAGTCCTCCTGTTTGATCGTCCATTTATACATTTTCAGTCCTTTGCCATTTACAACACTGTCAGCACTAAATCATGTGTAAAAAACATGGTTATTGGCTAAGTAATGAACCAGCCAACTATGCAGTCATGCATATGTCTGTTCAGAGGGTCCAATAAGTTCAATTTGACTTATGTTTTAGTACTCATGTGCAGGATAGTGGTGTGTTATTTCATCAAAGCACATGGCTTTGATGAAACAACACTGCTGAAGAAAGGCTATGTGCCAGAACCCACATGTGAATGAAATACAGGACCAGCCCTCCCATTAGGTAATGTAAAGCAGCTGCCTCTGGCAGCTAACAACCAGGAGTGGCCAATTTATCACTCAAGCTGCTACTGCTGCTTTGCGCAGATCTCTAGAGCTGGCTATGACTGAGGCACAAATGGATTCCCCAGATAGCCTATCAAAAATGCCTACCTCTGAAGAGTCCTCAGAGCCCTGCATTTGGAAGACAGTCAGTTGTGTGGCTACTGCCCACAGAGCCCTTGTGCCACTCCTGGGATGCAGGGGAGGGGAGGAGGGGAGAGAATGATAGTTAGTGACATGATGGCAGAGCAGAACTTTTCTTCCCAGTCCACATGGCAAGAGATCCTTCCAAAAGGGTTGATATGTTACATAGGAGAGAGAAACTAGTTGTGAATAAGGATGCCTTAGCATCCAAAAAATATAAAGCTTCAGAAATACATCACTGATATTAAGAAGATGAAATGTTATGACTTCTGAAAACAATTTGTGTGTTGTGGAAGATGACAACACCTGGATAAGAAGACTTTATATATTTAAAAAGCATCAACTCTGGTTTCAAACTATGGCCTAATGGCATAACAGTGTTAAACTATGTGTTTTCATAAATGCCTTTGAGTGGCATGAAGTGGAAACTGATGCTGCGGTGAGATTTGCAAAATACATCCAAGTTACTCCTCATGAATTTTGACTCTTTTTGGGGGGGGGGGTTCAGATTACATACATCCATTACCCATTATTTTGTTTCCCCTCCCTGCTATCTCTGCATCAAATCCAGCCCTCTGAGGGGCTACTACTATTTTTGTTCTGCTTTTCATTATGCAGTACTACCTGCATTCCATGGAATGTGTACTCCTAAATCGATTTATTTCCTATACATCTGGTGTGCAGGTCCATATCTCCCAACAGCTGCCATCTGACTACTACTTCTTTTTTAAACAATTTTCAAAGTGAAGTGTTGGTGTGTTGGTATGCTTCTGTCAAATAGGGCTTGACATACTTGAGGATTGTAAAGGAAAAAGGAAACGGGGGTCAATGGGGGAGGTTAAAGGAGGAAGTTGAAGGCTATCTGAGAAGTAGAGGGAGACAGGGATTATAGTAGGACACTCCCCCCAAAGCCCTCCAAGAATGGCTGAAAGGAAGCATATGGAGTAGAAATGGGGGTATTCGTATATGAATATGAATATCCCCGCACAGGTGGCGTTAACGAGGCTCCAGCCCCATGGGGCCGGACAGTCCACTCACTGATCCGCTGCGGATGCGGATGGCGCAATTCTATGAATGGCTCTGCAGCACACGATCCGCTCACCACTCCTGGCAGGAGGCAGGAGGACAAGCCTCGCTGCAAGGTCAAAGAGTGGTGAGCGGATCACGTGCTGTGGAGCTATTCATAGAATCGCGCCATCCACGTCTGCAGCGGATCAGTGAGTGGACCGTCCGGCCCCATGGGGCTGGACCCTCGTTAATGCCACCTGTGCGGGGATATTCGTATACGAATATGAATACCCCCATCTCTAATATGGAGCATCAGTCCACATACTGCAGTGGTTCCCAAACTTTTTCCACTCACAGCTCCCCAGTGGTGGCGGCAGAGCAGGGGAACTGGTGAGGGGTGCAGGGAAGAACAGGAAGCAAAGAAGCATGAAGGAGTTGGATCTGGAGCCAGAATGCCACCACCACCAGCAATGCCTCAGCAAAACAACAAACTTTTTAAAGCGTTGCTCCTGGCTGGTATGGTGGCACCCCAGGGAGCTGCAGGGCACTGCAAGGGCATTTTGCCGACACAGCGATATACCTATACAGGTTTATTTTTAAAGGGGAAGAAGGGGGACAGAGAAAAGCAAAAAAAGAGGAAGGGGATATGTCCTACTTGAGGAGTGAAGATGAACGTACCACAGCTAATTTACCTTAAAAAGACAGAACGGTTAAAAAGTATGAACCACTATCACAGGATGTATGCCACGCGACCACAATGTGGGACTACACAGGAACCGGAAGATGCAAGAAAGAAGGGGGGTATTTCTCTAGTCTGACTGCAGCCAGATTGAAATCTGAGCTGTACTCCATAATGAAGGTGTCTACAAGGAAGGAATATAAATTTCAAATTAATGATGGTATTAATCAATAAGGACATTCACAGAGAAATCAAACAGCACACATTTTTTTCCATGAATTATGAACTTAATCCATAATAGCTTCAGTAAAATGGCTTACATTTAAATAAACAGGGACAGAAGTACTTTATTTATAATTCTTTATTTGGTAAAAATTACATTTCATTTGATGGCAGCTTATGACTAGATCAGAGTGGTATACCCACCCACCCCCAATTTTGAGGTGAGGCACATGCTCTATCCTGGTCCAGAAGCCACCCCTAGTTTCAATAGAGGGGAAAAAAATGAGCTGATCAGTGGCTTTCATTTTAAATGTAATGGTAAAAGACTGACATGGCTGAATTTCTTCAGCTCTCTTGTTATACCTCCCACATACTTTTGATCTGTGCCAGATTGTCCCCGCAGTCCTCCAGAGAAGATTAGGGATTGTGCAGGGGACTGCAACAGAAAGGGGAAGCTCTTCCAGAAGTGTATCCATGCCCCTGGCAGATTGCTGCAACTGGATACGACCTAGTGCTCCCAGTTTATTTTTCAAATAAACCCTTCCTCGTGATGGGTGGGTGTTTGCGCGCGCATGTGTGTGTCTCTGCCTGCCCATATGGAATTGAGATTAGCATGGTTTCCTCTGCCTCCCTTCCTTTAAAATAAAATTAAAAAAATAAAATTGATGAACTGTAATTAAAGTATAAATTATTTAAAGCCCGTCTCCTGGCATAAAACCTGGCAGGCAATTCAATTCACAGGACAGACTCTGGGGACTACTGGTGAGAAGCAAAGGAAGCGAGAATTTTATAAAATCTGAAAACAAGCTTGAGGGCTAAGGAGATGGCAGTGTCTGGGTGAGAGGGAGCAATTTTCAGTCTAATCATCTGAGAAGGAAATGCTATATAGCTGTTTGCATTTATATTCCACGTTAGAGGTGAATCCACTGCTTTTGATTGATACCAGCAGACTGTCAGAAGTCAGTTCCTGTCCTGCCTCACACATGCAAATATTTGTTCCATCTAGCTAGAGAACAGATCCTTGAATACAGTCTCATAGCATAAGAAAAGGCTGTAACGATTACTGCCCCTCAACTTTTCAGGGAATATCTGGTACTGTCCCACCTCACACGTGCAAATCACTGTTTTTGGACTACAAGCCAGCCCCTGTGGGCGATTCTGGAAGATGTAGCCCCAAAAATGTAACTTTTCCAAGCTCTGAATATTTCATATATTTTTTCCAAATGTGCAAGTGGAAAAGGTATTTATTTATTTATTTATTTATTTATTTATTTATATTCTCTCTCTCTCTCACACACACACACACACACACACACACACACACACACACACACACACACACACACACTGCCCATCTGGCAGCCAAGGCCACTCTGGGAAGTTTACAACAAGTAACATAAAACAACAAAGTAGCAAAATAGCAAATACGTAACAACATCAATACATTAGGGGCGCAAATCAAAAGTCATAAAGTGCAGTGAGGATAAAATTACAATACAATAAACAGAATTAAAAGTGTAGAAACATATAAATAGGTAGGTGAATAAAATGTAAATGCAACACAGTAAAAACTTAAAATGGCATAAAACCAATAATTTCAGCATTAAAACTTCTTAGAGGATTTTAAAAAAATTATTTGCTGTGTGCCCTAGTTTCCACTCATTGCACCTCATTCAGTAGGGAAGAACTTCTGATGATAATCTCAGGAAATGGACAGATTGACATGGAGATAAATACTCCTTTACCTACCTTGGCCTCAAACCAAGAAAAGCTTCAAAAATAAATACAAGGAATGTGAACAGTGAAAATGTTTTGTTTTGATTTGTTTTGATTTCATCCTTATTGCCTCTTCTGTTTTTCATGTTTTTGTGTACCGGTCCTTTCATTTTACATGAAAGACAAAAGCTCTTCTGGGCTTCCAGTTTGTGTTCCTCATTTCTGTTTTCTGGTATTCCAGAAGTCAAAAAGAACCCTTAAAACTACTCAAAAGAAGTAGAGGGTCAGGCAACAGCAAGCTACAGTAGATAAGAAAAAAGAAATCATCATCAGACCAATCATTAATTTATGTTATCACATTCCAGAACCCAGTGGCAAACTAGCACAAAGTCGGCCCCTCCTCCATCTCTCCACCCCCACAGAAGTTTTAAAAAAAAATCCCCAAAAAAGTCCCACCAAAATACACACTTTTAGTTGATTAAATACACAGTAAAATAAACAAATAACATTTTTTTTTAAATAAAGCAGGGAATGTACCCCTATACACATATTGGGGAGGGGGACAGTAACATTAAAAAAACCACACACACAGTTCTCTCTCCCAAAAGCAAGGGAGCAAATCAAGGCAAAAAGATACAATCAAAGCCTCCACCCCAAGCAAAAACTGCTGGAAGATGGAAAGATTTATCTTCCCCCTATACTTTGGTTCCTTCTCTTCTCTTCTCTTCTCTACTCTTCTTTCAGTCCAGCAAGAAGCAGTAGGAAGGTCAGGCACAGGCCAAGGAAGAAATTACCCAAGAAAGAAAGACGGTGGGGGGGGGGGAATACCCAAAGAAAGGTTGGGAGGAAGATAAAAAAAAATCCCAAGAAGGCACACTGGCACAAGCAGGTGTCTAGTGGCAGCAGCAGGATAAAAGGGGGGAGAAGTGGGGGGATCTATTCCTAAATCAGGAAATATGGTAGAAAGGAATAGAATCTAAAATGGAGGCACAGCAGTAGCAGCACAATCCAAGATGAAGGGTACCAGGAGCTCAGCAGCAAACAGTAATTTCACCCACAAGGAACTACTGAAGCAAAGAATACTCTTCACTGGGAAATTTACTGGATGATTTGACATACAGAGGTGAAAGAAAGGTTACAAAAAAAGAGGGTGGTTGAAAGAAACACAAACATTTATGTACTGCATTTTATTAATGAGAATCATTCATGTTTTAAAGACTCTCCTTCAACAATCAATGAAAGAAAAAGAAAAAAGCCTCTTTCATATTTTGGATCTTTCATTAAAACATGAAAGGCTCATTGCTAGTAAATATTATCAGGATGTGGTATTGTGCCCAGAAATGGAGTAGAAGCTATTATCGTGTCTGTGACTGTATAATAATGATCAGATTTGGATTTGGACTAGAAGCTAAGGCAAGGGCAGTAGCTGCCGCCATGCTTCTTCTCCAATGCAGATTCACTCTGTAAAGAATGTTCATTATTATTATTTTTCACCAGAGCATTTGTTTGACCTTAAGAGGTGTGCATCCAAAGATCTATGAAAAAAAGGAAAATATTGTCGACTAAAATGGCTCTGAAAATAGTTGTGCAAACATGAGTGGTAGAGCTTGCACATTCTTCCTTTTGTGCAACAGAAGCTTCTTTTGATAAATTGCATCCCTCCCTTCTGCCCTTCTGTGAGTGGAAGAATGTGGAAGAGCCAACTCTGCACTGGATCCCACAGAGAGCCTTGATTACTGGTTTGACTTAGCATTATTCTACTTGTGATAAACCATCAGACACATGAGCTATCAGAGCTCTTTTTTGGATACATGACAGCTCTTAGAATTATCCCAGCAAGGGGACTCTGGGAAAAAATAAATGAATTTTGAAGATGTTTTTCTCAACATACTTTTAAAAAAATTTGTAGCTCAAAATGCTTCTAAAATCAGTCTGAAGTCTGAAAAGTCTAGTCATACAGCCAATAATTATTCCTTCTCCTTTGGCATTCTGTGCACTGTAATTAAAGCTATTTTTATTTTTAATTAACGATTCTCTCTGGATAAATTATATTATTAATAATAAGTGATATACATATATTATACAAATCCAATAAAATCTGTTTATCTGAACCCTAACCACTCCTTGGTTAATTACATTTTCCATGTCAGCTTAAAACCATTTATGTGCAAAGTCTGTATTTGTATTTGGAATTCCTCCCACCCTTTGGTAGTTTCTTGAGGAACTTTGGGGTTGCAAAGTGTCCTGGGGCATATGTGACTCAGGACATTTTGCGCTTTCCCCCATCGCCCGCAGAAAAGGGTAGGTGGCAGTGGGAATCCTCTTGGTCAGACAAACAAGCAATTGTGGCAAGGTGCATCAGGGCCAAACTCCACCACTGTGCAGAGGGAGGCTAAGTAAACAGGCAAGAGATTTGTCACCACCTGTTTGCTTGTTTCCTTCCTAATTCACTGGATGAGGAAGCCGATGCTTAGCTGCTACGTGTCATGCTGTGGTGGTGGTGGTGGCAGCACCCAGAAAAGTAAAGCAAGGTGAACTGCCACAAGCATCTTGCATAAACCTAGAGTTGACCTTCTGTCTGCTGGTAGGCAAGCTTTCCAAATGTTTTGCTATCAGGCAATGTAAGCCATCTGTTTATCATATTTCAAAAAATCTGGGGGGAAATTATTAATCCATAGCCTGCACAGACTGATTCGGCAATGTCCGTGTTCCTAATACTTTATCAGTGCTCACAGATTGAGTTACATCCATGGAGACAGAACAAGAGAGAGAGAGAGGAATTTTAGCCATTAGAAAAAAAAAGAACAAGGATAGATATCATTTTATATGCAGTGGACAATGACAAAAACATTTCTGAAACATATGCTGCGTTCTTTATCAACACCCAGTTTAATCTTGACCTGCCATTGCTACTATCCCTGGGGGCTGACCAAAATTCACTACAATTATATTAATCTGCCTATCCGGTCCAATATCATTTCCTGTAGGAGGTGTCTCTATTGTCGACTTTAAAAAAACAGAGAGAAGCTTAGATAAAAGCACATGCTTGTGATTTACAGTGTGGTACTGGGATGTCACTGGGAAAGCTGATCTTATGTTTGATGTATGACAGGTCTGTTTGGCCTCAGTTTGGCTGTTTTTTCAGAGGTGAAGAGGAAAGGAACCAAACCCCTGTAGTACTGCATATTTCTAGTGGTTTGGTACATTATAGCTCTTATTCCAGCTTGTCCATTAAGGCTCATGTTACAGTTCTTCAGAAAGCATTCTTTTGATGAATAAAACCTCTGTGTGGCCCAAGCCAAGGCACAGTGGCAAGTAGCAGTTAACAGCTAAGATGGCAACATGGTTTTTACTGGAAGAAACAGAAGAACTTGCAGAACCAGTGAGAACAGGGCCCAAAGGAGAAGACTTTGCCACCTTTTTCTGTCTTTATAGCCTTTTCCTTGTTTCGATTCTCTTTGGGATTAAAAATCTTCCATGGCTTAAAAAAATGACAAGGAATTCAAAGTTCAAAGCACTACAGGGCCAAACATAGTAATAAACAGTATTTCAAAGGATGATGAATCATTGGTGAATTCAGGCCAAAACCTTTGCCTGCTACTTCTTGTAGAAGCAGGGGGTGCTTTGCAGAGGTGAATAAATAATAAATGCATCACCCTCTCCTTCGCCTCCTGGATGTGCAGTGAACATAATATTTTTAACATACAATTAAATGTGAGAACTCCTGCAGGAGGAATTGGACCAAGTTCCACAATTATTGCCCAAACACTTAATGCAGTAATGGGCTGTTTGCTCACAATGACAAATATATTTCATATTAAGACAATGGAAGCATACTCTGTTTTAAAGATCATTCCAGTTGTAATTGTACTGTTGCCTCAGTCATGTCCTTTTTCAGAGAGGCCTTTGAGTGAAACTACTCATGTGGCAACTTCAGAGGAGACCTTTTGCTGTCTGAAATAAAGACAAAACAGCCAGCAGCGTCTCCTGCTCCAAAATCAAAATGCGTGTTACCATCAGGTTAGTCAAATTATTTTCACACCAGAGGCAGAAAATCTTACAAGCACTGTTTCCATTTCTGGCAGTTAAAGAGAAAAGGCACAATAAATTGTCTAACTAACCATTTGATGCTATTTAATGACACATAAAATCGACTGCCTGGGGCCATTGCATCACTCTCTGGAATGGTAGGACCAACCTTGGCTGGAATTCTCAGTGTCTTCTTATAGTGTAAAAAGAAGGGTGATTTGAATCAGGATAACAGTGCCCAGGGAAGAATTGTCTACCCCTTTGGCTCTGTATTGACTATACTATTTAAATTGCCCTCTGAAGATACTGCTAGCTACAGAGGGAGAAACGGAAATTCCAAGGTGAACAACAGCTTCAGTGAGGATAATTTGGGCAGATCCCATGGTGGAAATTAAGGATTTGGACGCTTCTTCTTCCTCCCCTTCAAAATAGAGATATAGTAATGGAGAAATCATGGTTTATTGAATTCCTTCTAAAATAGTAGCAACTCTATCCCCTAACTCTTCCTTCAGGAAAAAAAAATCTCACTCTGCTGTAGAAAAGGACCTGACATTCTGCCTGTGTGCACTTTCACAGCAATGTTGCAGAAGCCTGCCGGGACAGGAGGATTTCAAAGGCAGATTTTCCAGCCACGCAAATGCCTTGTCAGGACCTCTCCTCTGAAAAGCCAAGCACAAATCCTCGGGCTGAATGGTTGCTGGCCTGGATTTCTGGGAGTTGTGCTCCAAGAACATTTGGGGACCCAAGATTGGGAACCACTGCTGTAGAGTCTCTTATATGCAGTCAAGAAGGCCTGCAGATTTTCTGATGAAGGTGGAGAAGATAAGATTCCAGCCTAAGAAAAGAAGTTGTTTTAATTTGGTTGGAACAGTTTATTTAAGTTTGGAAACCAAACATTTCCTAACCCTTATATAAATGGAGTCACCTCACACTGTCTGCTGTTCAGGTTCTTTGTAAATGGATATGCATAATCTGTCTATTTTTTTTCCTGTATTTTTCAAGCTGCACATCTACCAGTATGTCAAACTGCATAATATATATATATATATTTATATGATATATATATTTAAAAAAGTCAAGTGCAGGCTGAGGGGGAAAGCCTTCAGTTTCTTCATACCATGAAATGCTCAGAGAATACATATCTAAGCTCAAAAACAGCTCTGAACATTTTAGCCAGTTACCAGTATTAAACTCTTATCTGAAACAAGATAATCATTTAGCAAGGGGGGGGGGCAATGCCTTTTTGTGTTCTGTGGTCCAGAATACATCCTGAGGAGTAATATCTTCTTGCTACAACATGGCATAAAAAGAACAATGGTCTTCAAACTAGTGTTTGTACTTTTATTTACTGAGGACTAGATCTTCGAGCTTCTTTGTCTCTCCCCTACACCTTTAAAATAAAATGTGCTTTTTCTTTCTTTCTTTCTTTCTTTCTTTCTTTCTTTCTTTCTTTCTTTCTTTCTTTCTTTCTTTCTTTCTTTCTTTCTAATATTTTTACCCTGCCTTTCTCCTTAAAAATGACCCAAGGTGGCTTACATCATTACAATACAATATTTAAAGCTCAAAACAATGAGTGTACAAAGGTGGTTTACATTATTAAAAGAAAATATTTAAAGTTAAAAACAATAGTATACAAATATTAAAAAGGAACAAACAAACACCACTCTGAGAAATGATAAACAAAAGCAATATTAAAAACACATTCAAAGCAGTAAGGCAAAACAATCAATTTGAAAACTCCACTCAGGCAGCCAGTCACTGAGAGATAGCTTGCCTGAAGAAAAGGTTTTTTGCCTGATTGTGGAAGGACAGCAAAGATGGGCCCAGCCTGACTTCCTGTTGGAGGGAGTTCAAAAGTCTGAGATCAGCAACAGAGTAGGCCCTTTCCCATGTCCCCAACAAACACACCTGTCGGGGTGGTGGGACCAAGAGAAAGGCCTGTCCTGATGACCTTAACATCTGAGCAAGCTCATAATGGGAGATATGGTCTTTGAGATAGCTTGGACTCAAGCCGTTTAGGGCTGTATAGGTTTTAAGCAGCACTTTGAATTGTGCCCGAAAATGGATCGGCAGCCGTTCTTTGGCCTCTCACCGAAACTGATACCCCCTCATACAGCAGGATGTTTAAATGTTCCCTGAAAGCCCATTCTTGCCCTCAGAATCCTTTTGCTTAGTTCTATTGAATCTGCACAGTGAAAAATGTTGAGAGCAGTAATTGCGGCACCAGGTTCTTAATGACAGAATAAGAAATGAAACCTCATTCTGTTGCTTCTAATGTGCAGAGAATGCAGATGAGGCTACTCCATTCCCACTGGGCTGCCCAGTGATATTAGTTGTGTTGTCGGATGCAGGCGTGGGAGTCAGACCAATTATGAACTTAAAAATGAAAGGAAAATGCTGGAGGTCACTTCCTTCATTTTACCCTTTTTCTTCTTTTTTCATAAACTAGCTGCATGGTGAGAGGAAAAATTCCACTTCCTAGTTAAAATGCTGCTTGATTTGTATGGTCTGAATCACAACAAATCAATGTCTTAAAAGGGAGTTCTGTCCAAGGCCTCCTAAATTTAGTCTGATGCCTCCGGTGTATTCGATGACACTTTCCAATCAGTAGTGCCAAAATAAGACTGACTTGCTCTTCCAACTATGTAGGTAGGTGCATAGGTACTTCATTCATATGCTTCCTTTCTCCCATAATTATCACCCAGGGTGGCTTTCAGGACAATTTAAAACAATGGTAGATTAAAATACAATACAATCACGAACATTAAAATGGAATTAAAGTCAATCATTTGAATCTGGCCAGACTAATCTTATCTCGTTTTTTGATTGGATAACCTCCCTGGTAGACAGTGGGAATGTTCCCTATACCTGGGACTTCAGCCAAGCTTAAAATAGAGTGCCCATGATAACTAGGTGTGGGTTGGAGAGAGCAACTGTCAGGTGGGTACACAGCTGGTTACTGAATCGTACTCAGGGAGTGCTTATCAATGGCTTCTTCTCAAATTGGGAGGAAGTAACAATTGGAGTATCACAAGGCTAAGTCCTGGGCCTGGTGATCTTCAATATTTTTCTTAATGACTGGGATATAGGGAATATGTACCAGATTGGCAGATGACACAAAATTGGGTGGAACAGTTGATTCCCTGGAAAACAGAAACAAAATTCAAAAAACCCTTGATAGGCTTGAGCACTGGGCTGAAAACAACAGAATGAGATTTAACAGAGAAAAATGCACATTCTACACCTAGAGGAGAGAAAAAAAATCCAAAGGCACAGTTACATGATGAGGGTTATTGGACTCAGTAATACTGCAAGCAAGAAGGATCTTATTTTATTTATTTAACTTATATCTTGGAATTGTTGTAGATCACAAATTGAATAGGAGCCAATAGTGTGATGTGGCTGCAAAAAATGTCAATGCTGTTTTAGGTTGTATTCACAGAAGTATAGTCTCCAAATCCTGTAAAGTACTAGTTCCTCTCTATTCAGCACTGCTTAGGCCTCATCTTGAGTACTGTGTCTAGTTCTGGATACCACAGAAGAAGAAGACAAACTGAATGAAATGAGCTCAGAGGAAGGCAACAAGGATAATCAGGGAACTGGCAATCAAGCATGTATAACCTTGAGGAAAGACGACTGAGGGGAGATATGATAGCATTTGTCAAATACTTGAAAGATTGTCATACAGAGGAGGGGCAGGATGTTTTCTCAATCATCCCAGAGTTCAAGACACGTAATATTAGTGAAAGCCAGGTTTCAATTGGATGTCAGGAAAAACTTCCTAACTGTTAAAACAATGGAACCAACTACCTTGGGAGGTGATAAGCACTCCAGTGCTGGAGGCATTCAAGAGAAAATTAGACAACCGTGTGTCAGATAGACTTTGATTTAGATTCCTGCATTGAGCAGGGGGTTGGACTCAATGGCCTTATAGGGTCCTTCCAACTCAATTATTCTATGATTATATGAAAATGCAATTAAAATTGAATCTCTTTCAAGTCAATTAAAAATAGTGGTAATGATTCAACTTAATACAAAGAAAACCAGCATATCAGCTAGAATCATATTATTGAAGGTTCTTAATTGCCAAAGGCCTGCTTAAATAAACAAAAAGCCCTTCTCTGCCACCAGAAGGAGACCACAGAAGGGGCAATCTAAGCCTCTCTTGGTAAGGAGTTCTAAAACCTGACCACAGTCACCAAGAACGCCCCTCTCACGTCCCAACCAGATGGGCCTCTGAAGGTGCTGGTACCATGAGAACGACCTCTGCTACACTTCATAAAGCTCTGGCAGGCTTGTATGCGAGGATACTGCCTTTCAGATAACCTGAGCCCAAATTTATATAGCTTTATAGGTCATAAACCACACTTCGACTTGTGTCCAGGAATAGACTGGTAGCCGATAATGCTGCTGGACGAAGGGAGTTATATGCTCCCTATCACTGGCCCCAGTCAGAAATCTGTCTGCACTGATTAGGACCAGCTGAATTCAGCTCTTGTGACCTTGGTATTTTTCATCATTTGAGGGCAAAAGGAGAAGTGAAAAGGAATCCTCCAATTATCCTTACAGTTTATGGAACTAGATTTTCAGAGGAACATAGTTTAGTACAGATGGTCCAATGTACTTATCTTTTTTTATATAAAAAATCCACCTTTCCCCTATGATTCCATACTTTAAAAAAAGTTAAAATGTTATTTTCCCCCTCCCCATCTTTAATTACCATAGTAAACTAGGAAAAGGGAAATTAAGCTTCTTTTACAGGATGACCCCATACATGCTTCATTCTAATTATGTGATACAGAAAAGTACTAAAATGCAAGGAGAGGGGAGGGAAAAAAATACCTTGCAGAATTGATATCAGAGATCAGAAGTGAACTTTGATCTCCCTGAAATCCATCTCTAAATTGCCATGGGCCTTAATAAGATCCCGAAAACACTGTATCCATGGTCATAATATAAAGGGCCTCCTGTATAGTACTCCTCTATTGGAACCTGCTGCACTGGGAGGTTGGATATTATATCTGTTATGTTGATTGCTTTGATTTTTCAAGGAAAATTTGTCATTCATTCAGAGGACATAAAGCCAGGTATTCCTAACAGGTATTGTGAAGTGATATGAAACATTTTTATTTCTCTGAAATGAAGAACAACAGAACCTCAGCTCACTTAGCAGTGAAATGCTATTCATATTCTTTTCACAGAAAATCCAAAACAAACCAGACCCAGAAAATTATTTGTATGTCTCACAAAGTTGAGTGTGTGTGTGTGTGGCAACATTTGCTTGCTGATTAGCTATGTTGTTGCACTGATGAGATATTTGCCACCCACTCCACATTTTCCCTTTTAATAGAAAAAACAAAGTGCTTCTTTACACAGCATGTACTTGAATGACTGAATTTGCTCTCAGTGAAGATGTGTGGCAATAACCATCGGTTTGAAAGGTTGCTGTTCATTATGCTATATTCTTCCCCCAGGAGGAAAGGATACATTTCTCTGAAAACCAGTTGCTGAAGGGAACAATGGCGAAAGGGATCTACTAGCGCAAACCGAACAAGCTACTGGCCTCAGAAGGGAGGATGATACCAACTGAAAAGGGTGGTCCAAACATGCAGTGGGAGCTAATCATTAGATTGATTTTAGAATAATTAGGCTTAATTAGTCAATGTCTTTTTTGCCATAGAGGAAGGAGTCATAAGGGCATAAAGACTGTGGACTGTGGTTGTCCCATCAAGAGCATCTGGGTTAATATAATTGAGGGTTAAAAACAAAAGAAACATGGTAGTTACAGTATACTACCAACCACAAAGAAGCTGCAGATAAAACTATTGAAAAATATATTGCTAGAAGTTCAAAGAAACACAGTGTAGTAGTAATGGGAGATTTCAATTATCTTGATACCAGTTGGGAGACAAATTTTTGCCAGATATAGACCTTCCCAGAAATTCCTGACTCCTGTAGCTGATAATTTTGTCCTACAAAAAGTGGAGGAAGAAACCAGAAGAGTAGCTATCCTAGACTTGATCCTAACCAATAGAGATGACTTGGTGGAAGGAGTGGCAGCAAGAGGAACTCTGGGGGAAAGTGACCATGTTCTACTTGAGTTCTTGATTCCAAAAGAAACAAAAGCAGAGTATAACCACATGTATACGCTCAACTTTAGGAAAGCCAGTTTTAATAAACTCAGAACGATGATAGGTAAGGTCCCATGGCAGGAGATCCTAACAGGAAAAGGCGTCCAAGATGGGTGGGAGTTTCTCAAAAAGGAAATTCTAAAAGCACAACTACAAACAATTCCAACAAGAAAAAAAAGGTGGGAGACAGCAAAAAAAGATCAGTGTGGCTTCACAAAAAAACTCAGAGAGGACCTGAAAACAACAACAAAAGGACACATATGGGAAATCGAAGGATGTCCAGACCTCACAGGAAGAGTGCAGACAAGTAGCAAAGAATCACAGGGATGGCATTAGGAAGATAAAAGCTGATAATGAGCTGAAGTTAGCAAGAGATGCTAAAAGTAACAAAAAAGCATTATTCTCTCTCTCTAGAGAGAAAAGAAACAGTGGACACCCACTGGAGGGGCAGGGAGCCGAACTACAGATTACTTGTTTAGCTGGGAAATGAACTCCGGCGAACCAGCGATTTGTGCCCAATTCTAGACAGGATCCTGAAGTCTAAACTTTCCTTTGCCATCACACTGCTTTTCTATCTTGACAACATGATGATTCTAACGCTGAAAATCTTGTTTACAAAGGCACACGTGTATAGAAAGAGTCCAGATCTTACCTGTTCATGTGTTCCAGGCTTTTCCCAGTCAACATCTATAACTCCACTGTCTCTTTAAACTTCTGTATATGCATCAGTGTAGAACCTTGTATGTTTAAATTGGGATGGGTTGGTGGTCTGGTTACAGGGAGTGTCATAATGAATACCTTTGCTTTAAAATTTAGGACTGCACCACTGTTCATAACATGCAGTTCTCAAGTTCAGGATTCCACAAAGCCTATTCTGTCAGTGTCAGCTGACATCCATTGTGATTGATGGAACAACAGTATTTTGGAACTATCCACAGCTACCTAATGTCTTCTAGGATCTACCTCTAATATTTGCTACTGAATAAAATATCTTGTGGAGACAGAGACACCTTCTAATTAAGCCTCATGGTTATATTATTTTACAGCTTTCAAGCAAGGAAAAAAATCTTGTCAAAGTGTGAACAAAATTACCAGATGGAGGGATATCTTCAGGCAAATTACTCCTACTCCTGAAAACATTGAACCTGGTATATTCTCTAAAACTTGCACCTACAGCTTATATCTATCTATAAATATCTAGATGGAAGTCTTACACTTAAAACTTAAAAAGAGGAACCACATCTGACTATTAGCTCCAGTTAGAGTAAACCCATTAAATTGATCAAATTCCTTTAAATGTTCATGTAAGTGTTGTTCATTCAATGGCCAAAATTTTGTTGATTAATGTAATAAATACAGAATTAGTGGGGATTTTTTGAGTGCATTGCTCTGTAAGTTCCATTGATTCAAAGAGGCCTACTCTAGTTGCAACTTGCTGTGCTAAAGAACTAACAGACTAACACAGCCACCTCTTCTAAAACTATGCTAAAGAAGTCACGGTTAGAGTTGGCCTATTTGAATCAATGCAACCTATAGAGGAGTTGGCTCACCAAATCCCCATTGAATCAGTCAACAAACTCAAGTGATTTACTATGCTAAACAACAGGATTTTGGTTAATGAGTGTACTCTAACTGATCTAGCCCACCCACCTCCCAAAGTCGGGCTAAAGCCAAAGGAAGTCATCACAACTTTTCACCAAAACACAAGGGTGAGCAACTTCTGTGGCTTTGGGGATCACTTTTCTGCCCTAGAACATTCTAGAGGCCTCAAGAATTATAAAAATGTAAGTGGCTAGAAGTCTACTTCCATGTTTGGAAAAGAAAGAGGTTCTTCCTTTTGATTTGATTTTTCTTTTTAAACAGTACATGGGATTTATTTAAAGAGTGAAACATTCCTCTTGGCAGGTTCCAGGCTTGACTATTCTCATTGTTTTTACTATTAGGAGGTGGAAGGGCCTGAGGAGGTCTTGGACATCCAGAAGCTACAAAAACAGCCTTTCTGGGGTACATGTAGCCCCAGGACTACTACACTTTATACATCCTTGACCTAGAATGTATCTACACTAGACAGTTATAGTGTTTGGTCCCACTTTACTTGCCATGACTCCATCCAGTGGAATGCTAGGCTCTGTAGTATTGGGAGATACTTAGAATTTTCTGTGATAGATGGGTGAGAGCATAAGAGCTCTCTGGCAGAAAATTATAAGTTTACAAACTAGCTTTCAGGCAAGCTTTCAATGCTGGCTAAATAGCTCAGTGAGTTAGGTGTTGGTCTGTAGTTTGCAAGTTTGAATCCTCACTGTGCCTCCTAGAAGATGATCCAGCCTCTGTATAGAAGGGAACTGAAAACCACCTCTGGGGGCTCTATACCTAGGAAACCTTAGAAAGGGTCACCATAAGTCAGAATTGACTTGATTGCACATAGGTAAAGGTTCCCCTTGACATTTAGTCCAGTCGTGTCCGATTCTAGGGCATGGTGCTTATCCCCGTTTCCAAGCCATAGAGCCAGCGTTTGTCCGAAGACAGTTTCCGTGGTCACGTGGCCAGCGCGACTAGACACGGAACGCCGTTACCTTCCCACCGAGGTGGTACCTATTTATCTACTCGCATTTGCATGCTTTTCGAACATAATGGTCAGTAAAAACTACAAATATCACCATCCCATAGGATGAAGTTATGGCAGTTAAAGATGAATCAAATTGCAGTACTTCTGCTGTGCCCCAATGTGACAGTTATACATATAATGCACTGTTAAATATTTGAATCCAGATGACTAATTTCAAGACATTAACAGAAGCTATTTTTGCTCATACAGAATGCAGAGGAGACCCTGACTTTGCCCAGTTCCCTCAGTCTCCTGCAATGCTTCATGTCCTGTTGGTTGCTGACGTGTGTGGGAGGTCTCCCAACACCCCAGAAGTGACTTTAGGCATAACAAAGAAGTGTAACAGAGATGAAGAGATGGAAAACCCCTTTTCATTATGGAATTTTGTTTCAGAAAAACATTTTAAGACACAGTTTAGTAGTTTCTAAATCTATAAATATGCAGAGGACAGCATCAGTATCTTGCA
Organism: Intellagama lesueurii; assembly: GCA_037013535.1. Lineage (NCBI taxonomy): Eukaryota > Metazoa > Chordata > Lepidosauria > Squamata > Agamidae > Intellagama > Intellagama lesueurii. The sequence continues at coordinate 80,432,359 of JBAJHW010000001.1, read as the reverse complement.
AGCTCAGTAACTAAATATACCTTGATGCAATGATTGCTAAGTAATGCAGACTAAATGCATGATTCATCCTTTTTTAAAATTCATTTTTGAAAAAAGTACAGTGGCATCACCCAATTTCAAGGGATTTCGTGGAGGGAATGAGACATGCAATGTCCCAATGTAAGGATGAGAAAACATCTATTTCCCCCCCTCAGGATCAGCATTGAAGACTGTTTGCTACCCCTCTGACTAATCCACAAGGCTACATTAGCTTTCAGGTCACATACACACACTGGCGTCAATAATTACATAAGGTTTCAATTTACTGCATGGGGGGGAGTGCCAATAGCAAATTAGTGGCAATACTGGCACTCTCTGTATTGATCATACACCTATAGCAGTCTTTTTAATTAGGGTTTGCCTCAACCTTTGGTGTCATAAATGTAACAAGCCTTCTTTCCCCAGTATATCTCAGTGAGCTGGCAATGAGAGCTAAGATGTCTCTTACAAATACTTGTTTCCTGCATCAGTTTCAAACAGTCTGACATGTTCATTAATAGTGAGGGACATGATGCAGTCGCCCATGGAATTTTTTTGTGGGGTGGGGAGCCACCCCAGAGCACTTCTCAGAAAGGAAGGAAGGTGATGGTAGAAAATAAACGACTAAAAGTATTACAACTTGCAAGTGAGAACCAACCCAAGTTAGTAAAAGACCCACAGTGCAGGGATGCATGGCTTGAGAAACTGTTACACAGACAACACCCAGTTACCTCCTGCTACTGTTGAGAAGCAACCACTGAACCTTTGGCTTTCTGGCTGAAACTGAGGGATTCATAGGCACAATCCCAAACCAAATTATTTGCATTTGATACTATCAGAAAGGCTCCTTTGGCAGCTGTGGCTGCAGGAGCAGGAGTGCTTTGCCTAGCCGCCCGGATGGGGCTCACACAGGCAAAGCTACAGTGGCTGGCAGGGGTGAGCCAAAGCTTACCTTTAAAAGAGGAGCTCCCCCCGGCTTTGGCCTCTTCTTACTGAAGCAGCCACGAGGAAGGTGCTGTGAGGAGCAGGAGGCAGTTTCACTTTTGCCTCTTGGCCTCCTGCTGAAGAGGAGAACTTGGTTTGGAGTTGAGGTGTGGCTTTAGGGTGGGCCTGGCACCCCCACTCTTTAGTTTAAGGAGGTTGGTGGTATAAAAAAAGATAATAATAAAATTTAAAAAGTAAATAAATAAGTAAGTAAGTAAAATCAAGGGAGGGAAGGAAGGGATTGAGCAGGGGTGCAACGGTCGCCTTTTGGCCCCTGGGCCTGCGGCCCTGAGCCCCCCAAAAAGAATAATAACAAGGAATAAATAAACAAATAATAGAAGGACGGGGATATTGTTGTGGCTAATTATTTTAATTGAGGTGATTGGATCTTGGGCGTTGGGAAAAATTAAAGAGAGAGAGAGAGAAGAGAGTTGATTTGGTGAGGAAGTACTTTAGGGTTTGGTCAGGTTGAAGCAAGTACATAGGACCTTGTGTCAGCGTGCGCCATGGGGCTAAAAAAGGGCAGTGGTGGTAGGAAGGGCAAGCAGCCAGTTAAGCATAGAGCAACACCACAAAGGCCATCTGTCCCCATTTCCTCGGATGAGTATGAGTTGCCTGATTATGGGGCCATCATGAGCAAACCTAGCATGTTATAAAGATAGAGGGCTTTGGCTAGGGAAGCTGCAAACACCGGAGCAGTCCAGTGATCCAAAAGGAAGTTGAAGGCACAGAAGATAGCTGAGTTGTGGCAGCTGGGTGAAATCATGTTATCTTGTATTGCTATCTTAGAAGGTGAGCGAGTGGGTCCCTCAGGCATCCCAGTGGCCAGGAGAGGACAAGAGCAGCAGAATTCAGTAATGGAAGGCAGGTCGGAGCAAAGGTCTACCATTGGGATCCAGACGATGGTGGAGACCCAGATGGCTGAGAGGTCAGTGCCAGAGGTGGTCCAGCAGACCAAGAGTGGTAAAGTGACTGTGAGATCCACGGTACAGTATGAAACTGGGGGCAGACAGTGCGCTGTGTCAACTATGGGAGCACACTTGTCAGGTGAGTCAGCTGCTGAACCAGACACTGGGCACAGGCATTTGGCCTTGGGGGCTGGCACCTCCCCCCCAATTTGGTCATTTGTAGGTGCCAGCCCCCCTGGGTCCCATATTAACCAGTACGCCCAATGGGGGTGGCACAGTTCCTATGTCAATTGCACCATGCCATACCCACAGTGGTCACTACCAAGTCAGGTGTCAGGGTTTGATGTTCAGCAGGTCAATAAGGCGCCTCCTAGGGTTCAGGACATTGGGTATATAATTGGGCACAATTCTGTGTCGAGGAAGGCTCTCCCTTGCGGTGATGATTCTCTACCGTTAGGAGACCATCTCTTACCTGAGACAATCGAAAAGATTTGGAGGGATGAGTTTGTGGACGTATTCGAACTATTGTATAGAGAAATAGAGAAAAAAGAGTTAGACAAAGCAGAGGAAAGGGAAAGTGAGAAAATTAGAAAATGCAAGTCGGGTCGCTGTTGGGCAAATTGGTTGCCTGGGTTCCTGATCTACGCAGGGACAATTGTTTGGGCACAACCCGAAAGAGCTTTTTCCCTCTTCCAATAGCTTGACTTGATTTACAGAACCTATACGGATTTCCTGGGTCATACATGGCTCACATATGATGATGGGTTCTGTATGCACACGGCAATTCATCGTGATATGCGCTGGGACATTCAGCATAGCGCCCTTTGGTTGTGGACTATGACCCCAGTTCACCCAATTTTGGACGAGCGCTTTGATAGTGGACACCTAATTCAAAAGGTGTCTTCGGCAGCAGTTCCCTGTGCCCTAGTGGGCCAGGTGGTTCAACCCACCTGGTTTGTTTGGAATTTAATGTCCAAGGGTTTTGCAATCAAAGGCCATGCAAATTCAAATGCCAGTGTGCTAACTGTGGGGAAACACATACTTCAATTGCCTGCTTCCAGGGGAAGCAAGGGACCAGTGGAGGAAAGGAGTCAGGAAATGGTAAGAAGCCTCCCCCTGGGTCCAACAATATTTCAAAGAACCAGCCCAATTAACTTGAAAGACGCAGAGGCCTAGTTGAAAGCTTACCCAGATAGGGAGGTGGCTTGTTATCTGTTAGAGGGGTTTACTCAGGGTTTCTGTATTCCAGTTATGGGAAATAGAGTTCCTATGTTTTCTAAAAATGTGAGGTCAATTCAGGGGATGGAAGATATAGTGAGGACAAAGATAAGGAAAGAGGTTGTGGAAGGAAGGGTCTTAGGCTCGTTTAGGGACCCACCAGTTCCCAATCTTTGGGGTTCTCCCCTGGGAATAGTGCCTAAGAAGACAGCAGGTGAATTTCATTTGATTCAACATCTGTCTTATCCAGCAGGCAAGTCAGTTAATGACGGGATCCCACAGGACATCAGTAGTGTTTGTTATACATCCTTTGACGCAGCAGTACGAATGGTACGCAACTGTGGAGTAGGGGCAGAAATGGCTAAATGTGACATTAAATCAGCATTTTGCCTTCTCCCAGTCCAACCCAGATGATTTCAGCCTGCTGGGTTTTGCATTTGATGGGTCATTTTATATGGATAGGGCTCTGCCTATGGGATGGTCCATCTCTTGTGCAGCTTTTGAATGCTTCAGCTAATTCCTGGAATGGGCACTGAAGCGTAAAACAGGGTTTACTGAGGTAGTTCATTATTTTTATGACTATTTGTTTTGTGGGAAACAAGGATCCACATGCTGTGCATGTGTGGTTGCATTCCAGGGATTGGCAAAGGAGTTAGGTGTATCATTAGCTGAAGAAAAGATGGAGGAGCCATCAGTGGTCTTGACATATCTGGGCATTGAGCTTGATACCCTGCAATAATCTAGTAGGCTGCCCAAGGATAAATTAGCTGACCTGAGACAGAGATTAAGGGACTTGCTGGGCCAAAGAAAATTTCCATTAAAAGAGCTGCAGGAGGTGGTGGGTCACCTCAATTTTGCATGTAAAGTGGTAGCACCAGGCAGAGCTTTCCTCCAGCGGCTGTGTGAGATGAGGAAATGCCTTGTTAGGCCACATCATCATAGGAGACTTACATCAGGAATGAAAGAGAATCTTAGGGTTTGGATTCAGTTTTTTGAGAGTTTCAATGGCGTCTCCTTTTGGATGATGGAGTTGTGATTGGGTGCAGAATCTGTACAGACAGACTATGTAGGTTCCCTAGGTTATGGGTTGTATTTTCAAGGCAGATGGTGTGCTGGGGTATGGCCAGCAGCCTGGAAAGAGAAGGGCATTACGCGAGATCTGACTTCCCTGGATTTTTTCCTGATAGTTGGGGCTTTATGGTTGTGGGCAGAAACATGGGCGAGGTCTTCGGTAATCTTTTGTTCTGATAACCAGGTGGTTGTCCTTGTTATCAATTTGCTCACATCAACGTTGCAGAGGGAGATGTGCCTAGTTCTAGCCTTTATGTTGCGATGCCTGCGCTACAACATCCTTTTTCAGGCTCGCCTCATACCACGCATAGACAATGCCCTAGCCGATGCCCATCCCATAGACAGATCGAATGGTTCAGGGCATTGGCTCTAGGGGTGCAGAAGTATCCAGTGATGTGGACAGATTATATTTACCATGAAAAATCAGAGGCCGTAGATTACTGCAAATACAGCAGGTACTAGAGGAAGATAAAAGAAGCCTAAATGATTATATCAGTACAAGCAGAGAAAAATTACTTCAGGAGGTGAAAATGGAAAATATTTTGAAAACAACAGTAACAAAGGCTCAATATAAGAAACAACAATTTAAAAATAAATTAAACAGCTGGAAAAAGAAACCACTACATGGACAACACCTGAGAAATATTGATGGAAAGCATGATCATAATTCAACATGGGCATGGCTAAAATAGGGAGCCATTAAGAAAGAAACTGAAGTCTTGATTTTTTTCTGCACAAGAACAAGCACTCCAAACCAATGTGATGAAAGCTAAGATCCAAGGAATTAGTGCTAACAGCAAATGTCGACTGTGCTAAGAAAAAGATGTAACTGTGTCACACCTCATCTGCAAATGTCCAAAGACTGCAGAAACAGATTACAAAATTAGACATGATAGAATGGCAAAATTAGTGCACTGGTCATTATGCAAAAAATAGAACTTGCCAGCCTCCAAAAACCCATGGAAACATCAGGTAGAGAAGGTGTCAGAAAATGATGATGTCAAGATCTTCTGGGATTTCTGGATCCAAACTGATAGACACCTTGAACATAACACACCAGACATAGTAGTAATAGAATGAAGAAATGTCCAGATCATTGACATTGCAATTCCAGGGGATGTGTGAGTTGAAAATAAAGAATTGGAAAAACTAACAAAGTACAGAGACCTCGCAATCAAAACATCTCACCTCTGGAAAAAACACACTTCAGTGGTCCCCATAGTCATTGGAGCTTTGGGAACAATATCAAGAAATTTCACAGAGTACTATAAGCAGTTGCAGATCTCAGAAATCACACCATCAGAGCTACAAAAAAATGGCAATAGTAGGAACAGCGTACATACTGGACTGATATTGAACAGATACTTAGGTTTTTGGTTAAAATTTGTATCTGTTGTATAATACCAGTCAACGTTTTTATAATTTTGACTGTGCCTGGTGTTTTATAATAATAATAATAATAATAATAATAATAATAATAATAATAATAATAATAATAATAATAATAATAATGCAAATTGCATTCCATCGTGTTAGTGTTGGCTTATGATAACCCTTTCCAGGTTTTCTTATTTCATAGTACTCAGAGGTGATTTGCCATTCCCTTCTTCCAAGGATGCTCTGGAACTGAGTAGCCTACTGTGACGGAACCCCCACGTCATGCCTGTCCATCATGGGAAGCTCAAGGGCAGGAGCCTATGAGAGGACAGGAGGGGCGGAACCAAAAGGACAGTTAGACAGTTAGGCAGTTAGAGAGGAGAGTTGAAAAAAAGAGGTGGGAGATAGGGAATTGATGAGAGAGAGTTAGGAGATTGAAGTGAGAAAGTTAAGACAGAGATTGGAAAGTTGGAATGATAGAGAGAATAGTAAAGAGTTCAAAAGTATAGAGAATAAATAGATAGTCAAGGAATATTGTAACAGTGAATAAATACACAGACAAACCAACATGAAAGCAAATGATATTTAATGAATAATACTAAACATCTGTGATTTTCTCCTGTGATTTGCATAACATCTATAATATCAATAAATCTGTTGTATTGGCAGCACGTGTCTAAGATCTATATATTTGGTATTGAGGGAATAATACCTGGTGGCAGCGTGAAGTGAGGAAACGCATCCAGAGGGTGGACTTGTGTTTAGGGAAAATAAACAAAGGACATGGGGTGTACGTCACACCTACCAAAGACTTTCTCTTGTCCCAGGAGGCAGAGTGGGGAATTGAACCCCTGACTCTTGACTCTTCAACCAGGTGCTCCAACTTACTAAGCTATCTGGCCAGCTGTACCCCAATGACCTCCTCATAAAATCCAGAAGTGTCAATTTGGATGTAATGACAAAATAACCTCTTGGTTTTTTTTAAATTGCCCAATCTTCCCTTAAACCTTATTTTCCCAATGAAAGAAAATATTTCAAAAGCTACAGATACAAATAGCCACGTCTAAGTACTCGAATTTCTTCTGATCCAGAATTCACACTGAGAAGCAAGAAAGACAAGAAAAATTACCACTTGACCAACTATCAGCTGAAAATGTGGGGAAAGTGATTAGACTCCAGATTATAGTCCAACAAGTTACTGTTTAAAAATGTGACTAAATGAAGCCTTTCATAGAAGCTTATGAATATGTTTTGTTGTTAGTACTATTGAACTACATTTTATTAGCCAAAATCCTGTTGCTTAGTGCAGTAAGTCAAAGTAGAGTAGGCTATTAAATCAATGGTGATTTGGTGAGTCATCTCCTTTGTAAGTTCTATTAATTTGAATGGGCCTACTCTAACTACAACCTAGTACACTTAAGTAAGTTGCAGTTAGAGTAGGTCCATTTGAATCATATGTGGAGAATATGAAGCAATTAGCATTAGTACATGAAATTCCACACCATTTTTTTTATTACATTAGTTTTAACATGATTTCTATTCCTTTTTTTAAAAAAGTAACAATATTGATCAATACATGCATCCATATATTTCTGTATCTTTCTTCCCTCCTGCCCTCCCTTTCCTATTCCTTACAGTAGAGTCGTATCTAAAATCTTATAAGGCTTTCCTGGGGAAATTATTGTAATATTCCAAGTATGTGATGATGATGATGATGATGATGTGCCATCAAGTCAATTCTGACGTATGGCAACTCTTTTCAGGGTTTGGTTTATCATTCCCTTCTTCTGGAGGCAATCTGGGAGTGGGCAGCTTTTCCAGGGCCACATAGGCTGGCTCTACTCACAGGAGGCACAACAGGGAATCACACTTGCATTCTCTACCTAAACCACTGAGCTATCCAGTGAGCTGGCAGGTATGTTGTAAAGACCAATAAATCCTGAATGCTTTGCGAAGTCCCATATTATTTATTCCATTCATATAAACCGTAAAAGGGTGCCAACATACTGTGAAAGAATCCAGATGTTTTATCCCTTTAGCTATATACAGTTTGGTGGTCAATTTTTCCTGCAGTGCTATATGCCTACTTTAGAATGCAATGCTGTCTTGTAGGTACTAGAAGATGGCCTATTAGGGTTGATGCAAAATGGATTCATTTTCTCCTAAGAAAAGGTTAAGTGCTATTCCCAGGATTTCTGTTCCCTTTACACCCTTGGAACTAACATTGCAGAGTGACAAATTTCATATGTAAAACAGCATTACATTATTTGTTTAGATCCTAACACTGGAGTTGGATCTACAATTAAGAACTGAAGCACAGATGGCTTTATTTTAGTGTATTGGCTCTAAAGGTTGCTCTCTGAAACCAACTGTCTCTTGAGCAAGAGGATGAAAGGAAAAGCACACTCTGGCATCCCTAAGGAGTAACTAACAATAGCACAGCCTCAAAGACAGATCTGGATGTTGTAGTTATAACCAAGGAACATGGCATCCATAGATCAAGAGGAAGATAAACATGAAAGTACTGTATTATAATTAATATGTTATCATAGTGAACTAAAAGTACTGGAAGTTTTATGTCGTATATTGCCTCATAACTGCTACATTAAAATTTCATTTACTACCTCTGCTGTAATAACCTCTGGTCCCTCCCTCCCTCTCTCTCTCTCTCTCATCAGATGTACTATTTCTTCTGTATGTGAATGAGGGAAAGACAATCTGAAAAAGCTAGCAAGCTTATTTATAAACAAATTATTATAGTTGCTGTTTGTTGCTCTTTCAGGGAGTAATTACTTCCAGAATGAAGAATATATAAATGAGGAATGTCTATAAAAATCCTTCAATAAAATACAAGTAACAAAAATGCTTTCCAAAATGGGTGGTTTTGTTAGTCTGTTGCAGGCAAAACAAAGTCTTGTGGTACCCTTAAAAACTGGTTTTATTGTTATGGGAGTTGTGTTTTCTTAAGATATAAAGGGCTGGGTGGTGGTGGAACTTGTCTTTAAAATGAGCTGCAAATGTATTCCAATCAATAATTCATCTGTCTGCATCTTCTTGCACTTTGCTGGCAACCCTTGGCTAAATTAATGGCTGCACATGACATAATGACTCCACTATAGTCCCCCAGGAGAATGGCTGCATTGCTCTGCAAAATGACATAAGGTTCCCATGGTGCCTATGCTGTTAGTCACAGAACAGAAACAAATTTGTCCATAGCACTGACAAGAGAACCAAAGAATGCTCTTATGAGTCTACAGCACTCAAATCCAAAAGTTTCTTATTCAGCAGTCTACCTAGCTCAGTATTGGCTAAGCTAGAGGTCAGCTGTAAGATCTCCAAGTGATCACCAAGGGCTTTAGACTTGTGCTTGTCCAACCCTTGCAAAAATGAAAAAGATCCCCACACCTACTCTCATTTAGGTTACTAAAATAAGAACACATGGCATGGGGGAGGACGAAGAACCTGGTCTAGAATTTTGTGACAAAAAACTTATAACCTCAGTTCTGGTATCTGGCTATGACAAGTTCCTGGGCTAATCATGTGTTCCTTAAATCTTAGACTATGGTCAGCTGCCTGAACTTGGCTCCTTTTGACTGACCCCAAGGCTCCCTAGCACAATGGTCACTAATGCATCAACAAAAATAAGGAGAAAAGATGACCCAGTTTGCATCCCATTGAATGTGCCATTTTCTATTACTGAAGGGAAATTATTATTAATTCTTTTTGTTTAAACAGGATGTCAATCAAATGGGAAAGACTGTGATTATGTGACCTGTGTGTGTCTGAATCTGCAGTCCAGGTGGCAGTTAAAGAAGAGCCACTTCAAGGTCCCATCTCTCCCACCTTATCTTTGGAGCAGACAGCCCTTCAAATGGAAGACACCTCCTGGCACCCCTTCAAATAGAGGACTGTCTTCTGTAAATGGGTCCATTCTAATTTCTTTTCAAAAGCAAAGTAAATTCTGCAAGATTTAAGTCTACTCATTTTAAAATCATAAGTAATGGCAATAGGCCTTCTCCACCCCTTCATGGAGATGCTAGGACTTGAACCTGTGGCCATCCTGCATGCATGCAAAGCTTTTTCTCTGCTACCATTATGCTATGATTATCTGATATTTAGATTTTCTCTTAAACATGGGGGGCCTCCAGATGTTGTTGGAATGTAACTTCCATAATATCTAGCCAGAACAACCAATGGTGAGAGATGGTGATGTTACAGTCCATTAACATCTGGAAGGTCATGTTGCCCTCTGCATATGTCCCTCCAGATATGTTCATCAGGATGTTATTGGAGTACAATGGATTTAAACCAAGGCACAAAAGTGTGTATCCCCCGAATCATATCTCTCTTCTGGACTGTGGATTTTATTGTACTAGTCTTGTGGCAAATATGTATGGGAAACAAACAAAAACTGATAATCTTAGATCATGAGGGTAAATATGCCTTGATAGGGATAACTGAAATTTGGGATTACTGGAATACAGAAAATGAAGGATATAAATTGTTCAGAATGAACAGAAAGAATAGAAAGGGAGGTGGAATTGAAGTATATGTCAAAAATACATATTCCTGCACAGAAATACACAATGCTTGTTCCATCAAGAGCATCTGGATTAATATAATCAGGGCAGAAAACAAAAGAAATTTGTTAGCTGGAGTTTAGAACTGATCACCCAACCGTGGAGAAGATGCGGATGAAACTTTTGAAAAACAAATGGCAAGAATTTCAAAGAGACATGATGTTGTAGTAACACAGGATTTCTATAATCCTCGTATCTCTTAGGAGGCACATTCTGCCAAATATGGACCTTCCTGACTGATAATTTTCTCCCACAAAAAAATAGAGAAGAAACTAAAGGAGTAGCTATCCATGATTTGATTATAACCAATAGGGATGACTTAATGGAAGAAGTGGTAGTAAGGGGAATTCTGGGGGAAAGTGACGGTGTTCCACTTGACTTCTTGAATTCAAAGGAAACAAAAGCAGAATGTTGCCTCATGTACGTATCTCCTCTGGTTTTAGATATATATATATTTAATAAACTCAGAACAAGGATAAGAAAGACCCCATTGCGGGAGATTTGAACAGGAAAAGGAGTCCAAGATGGGAGTTTCTTAAAAAAGAGGAAATTCTAAAGGCATAACTACAAACAACTCCAACAAGAAAAAAAAGTTAGAAAGAAGCAAAAAGAGACCAATGAGACTTCACAAAAAGCTCAGAGAAGATAAGGAAGGGGAAAAAAAGGACACATATAGGAAGTGGAAGCAAGGCCAGGCTACAAAGGAAGAGTACAAACAAGTAACAAAGAATTGCAGGGATGTCATTAGGAAGACAAAAGCTGAGAATGAGCTAAGGTTAGCAAGAGACACTAAAAGCAACCAAAAAGCATTTTTCAGGTACATGTGTAGCCAAAGACAGAGAAAAAAAAATAGTGACTCAGTTACTCATTGGAGATGGAAAATTGATAACAGATGACAAAGAAAAGGCAGAAGTCTGCAATTCCTACTTTAGCTTTGTCTTTTCCCAAAAAGACCCTCCAGACAAATGTGAAGTACAAGTGGAGGGGACAGAATTGTAGCTTGAAACTGATAATAATTAAAGAATACTTTATTACTTTGAATGAATTCAGATCTTCAGGGCTGGATGAACTGCATCCAAAATATTGAAGGAACTGGCTTTAAGAAGGAACAAATTCAAAGGAGAGTGACAAGGATGATCAGGGGACTAGAAATCAAGCCCTACGAGGAAAGACTGGACAAACTGAGCATGTTTGGCCTTGTGAAAGAGAGAAATGTGATAGCATTTTTCAAATACTAGAAAGATTGTCATACAGAGGAGAGGTAGATCTGTTCTCAATCATCCAAGAGTGCAAGACAGATTATGGGTTCAAGTTACAGGAAGTCAGATTTCATTTGGATGTCAGGAAAAACTTCCTAACTCTTAGAGCAGTATGACAATGGATCCAATTGTCTTCGGAGGTGATATATGCTTCAGTACTGGAGGCATTCAAGAGAAAATTAGACAATCATCTGTCAGATATACTTTGATTTGGATTCGTGCATTAAGCAGGGGGTTGGACTCAATGACCTCATAAGACCCTTTGAAATCTAGTATTCTATGATTCTATGAAATATACTCTGGACTTGCCTATCAATATGTATAGTGTTATGCATATTTTGCATTTTGATTGCTGATTCAGTTATTTTATTTTTAAAACTGGTAATAGTCTTCTGCACCTTTGTTTCTCATTTCTTCAGTGTTCTTTGAAGAATAAATGACTCATATTAGGCTCAAAGGATTTCATTCTAAATAAAGAATGGACTAATTATATTAGGTGGAAGAAAAGAAACTGACTGGCAGATGAGCACTATATTTAACATTTGTATGAGCAAACTTACTGCCTAGAAAAACAGATCTTTAGCTGTTATCTTTGGCTTCCTTTTTTCTCACTTCTGTAAAAGATAGAATATTGAAAATTAAAAACAACAGAACACAAACTGATGTGTTGTAAGAATTGATTGAACAGGAGTAACTCTTCTTTTTAAGATTTAATTTCCTTCTCTGTGGGTTATGATCACCCACTGAAAACTAATTACTCAGTAGGACATGTACAGTTATTGACTGATTACTAGGTCAACTCTGAAGCTTACCAGTATTGCTTGAGGTTGTAAACAGGATGAATCTATAATTTTTAAGTGCTCAGCTTTATTCTGAGGATTGGATTGATCATCTGGAAAGGTGAGGAGGGCTAGGCCTGTGTTTCCCAAATTTAAACTGGAAACTGCCTAATAAATCATGACAATTTCACATTATGAATTCAGATAAGAAATAAAAACTCTTAGTATTGGAATAAACCTGTCATTGTTCAATGCAGTTTTTATTCTGTTAAATAAATATAAGGACACAGTTAAGACACAGAGCTGTGGCTGCCTCTAGTGTACCAAAGAAAACTGCTGAGAAATGTCCTCTTAACAGATTGGCTGAGTCAAAAGCATTAAGGTTGGGATAGAACCTAGTGGGAGCAGTTGAGCTGGCATCACCTTTTGAGAGGTCAGGTCAATCCTGCAATTATGCTCCTTTAAAGTTATCTGTTACTCTGTGATCCGGGAGGTCTTAGTAAGTTGAAGACACTGCAGCCCTCTTCAGCCATGCTTTAAAGCAGGTGGAACCCACATATCGAGAAAAGAGTGTTCATCCAGCCCCTTCCACCATTACTTCAATGATGGAAATGTAACTGAAGAAGGAAAACACTGATGTACACAAGGAACTTTTACCCATTAGTAGAGTTACAAGTGGGGGTTATCTCATGCAAAACGTTTGCCCAACTACTATCTTCAGACAGTTACTTCTCCATAATTCAAGATATAACAGAGAGGGGCAGGTCTTGTGTCTTCCCCTCAACTCACACTTTAAAGAATGAACGAACAAGGCTTGTGTGTAGTGTTGTATTACATGGTCAAAAGTCCTATCTGAACATCACAAGGGCTTCTGGGTAGACATTAATATGATTAAGACTGAAAATGCTGTTATCCTGAAGACACTGAGTTCATGTAGGTTATGCCTTGGCTATGGCAATTTTCAGAATTGATTTAATGTCAGATTATGTCAGACTCATTGCAGGCCCCCAAACAGGACAGCTGCTGATTAGATAAACCCACATATTTTTGACCTCGTTGTCCTTTACATTTTGAACAATTACTTTTGGTTGAGATGCCACAGTGCTTGATCAAATGTTCTCTCTGGGATGGCTTGTGGACTGAGGGTGAGGCACTACCACAGCCCAAATTTCAGGGGCCACCCCTCTACTCCAGTCATGAGCTGTATCTGCCAGATAACTAGGTGCTAACTGATGGAGAGTGCTGTTGATGCATGTGAAGATCCTCAGCTGATCTGAAGGGTCCCCCAAGGTCACTCATTACTTCAATGAAGGTTCAGATATGCTTTCAAGAGTGTGCCCTGCAACATGAGTGGGGCCAGATACCACTTGGGACAGCCCCATGATCGTCATGGTAGATATGAAATTCTAAGCTACTCCTGGCAAACTGATCTTTTCATGGATGTTGAAGTTCCACAGTACAACAAGCCAAGGTGATTGGAACACCACACCCAAGACCAGATCAGCCAGCTCTGGCAGGGGGACTGTTATGCACTGGGATGGGCAGTTGTTGTTGTTTAGTCATTAAGTCATGTCCGACTCTTCATGACCCCATGGACCAGAGCACGCCAGGCCCTCCTGTCTTCCACTGCCTCCTGGAGTTTGGTCAAAGTCATGGGGATGGGCAGTACAGCAATATAATTACTATTCTGCCCCAGGAACCCACTCTCAGGTACATACACTCAATATCAGCCATCTGTGAGACAAGGCACCCAATAAGGGTGGTTGAATATTAGTAGACCATTGCAACTCCTCCTTCCTGCCCCCAGATGTGACCTGATACTGCACAGAGAGCCCAGATGGACAAAGAGGAGAAAGACTAACTCCCCCAGCTTCAATCAGCCAGGTCTCTGTAATGCAAGCCAAGGTCTGCATATTTATCCAGGATCAAATCCTGGGTGTTAGCTGTCTTACAGTGAAAACTGACCATTTAGCAACAGCACCTTCAACCCAGGGGGTTTGCCTTCAGGGCTATTCAGGCTATTTGATTAGAGAGACCATTTGATGGGGGCAATTAGTTCCCTATTTTCTACCATCCTCCAATGACATTGTTGCCACCAAGCCACCATCTTCTCCTGCCCCCTGCAATTGTAATGCTCGAGCCGCTGCTGAGCCGAACTTCAGCAGCGCAACTCGCCTTTGCCTCCCTCCCCGGATAGCGCGAAATTTCTGGTATCACGAGATTAGCATAGGAGGAGAGGGGAAACATTAGGTTATTTAAGAGCCGTTCCCCCCTCTCCTCTTCCTCTTCCTTTCCTGGCATCAGCCAAGGACAGAGTTTAGCTGCGTGACTCCTTTTCAACTGTGAAGTGGGGGTGGCGAGGCCTACCCAGATCAGCGCTTGGGGAAAGGGGGGTAGCATTGGCTCCCTCCCGCGGTTTGCCTGGCTCTTCCTCTTTTAGATCTGGATTAGATTTAATTTATCAGAAATAATTTGTTTTATTTAATTTAGCTGCTTGAGGTTTTTTTAAAAACGGTATTAAGGGGCAGGCGCGGGCACACAGGTCGCGTGGGCTGCGGTTCGGCGGGCTTGGCCCCCTGGGGAATTTTAGTAAAGCATTGATTGATTGTTTGGGTCAAACGAAGGAATAATAATAATAATAATAATAATAATAATAATAATAATAATAATAATAATAATAATAATAATAATAATAATAATAATAATAATAATAATAATAATAATAATAATAATAATAATAATAATAATAATGTAAAATTAAAGTAAATGAGGTTTCAGGCACGCTACCTTTGAGCGCGGCTTGTTCACAGGGTGGCGGGGAGCGGAGTCGACCGCTGCATGGCTCATCTGTTTGGCGCGCACCCTTGCTGGCCTTGAAAGCCTATCAGGCTTCGTTGCAGGGCTGATCTTCAGGGGCTGGGAGAGAATACGGTTGCCGCCTCTCAGCTGTTTGGCTCTCCGCTCACCCCCCCCCCCACTTTAGGAGGAAACAGCGCCAGGATGCAAATTGAACCACGTGCTCAGCAGTTAGGCTGAGCACGCTTAGGTTGTTAGCATTTATTATTCCTTATGTATTGAGCTTTGTTCTATAGATTGTTTAACTTCAATAGTTGTTCCTAACCACATAAATAAGTATATGATTAAATTGATCTCTGAATTTATTATTTAAAATTGATTACGCGAATCCAATAAGGATTATCATAGTTTAATGTTGCTGATAGCTATTTCAGAGTAATTAATTTAAATAAATGGATAATTAATTAATTAATTAATTGATTGATTAATTAATTAATTCTATTATAATTATATTTATTTGAATAAATAATTAAGTAACATGCAATAATAGTAATAATCATAATAAATAAGTAATTAATTATAATACACACAGAAGCACACACTATTTACATTGGCAATATTTACATAGTATAATTAATATACAGCACAGGAAGGTAGTTACACTTCTCTGAGCAGTGGGTCACAGTTGGGTTCTCCCAGCTTGCGCCACTCAGGGCAGTAATGCGTAATTGTGTTGATTCTGCCTGAACGGGGGCCAAGGCTACATCGGCCTGCTGGGCGTTTAACGGTTTTGAGCTCACAGCTTGGTTAGGGAAGCTAAGAGTTAGAGAAGCTAAGAGTCATCGCAGGGCTAAGCTCAGAGCTATCACTGATGATCTGATGTCTAGGTTTGCTGTCCTAGAAGCAGAGCAACAGGCTGAACGGACCTCCAGACAGGACGCAGATGGCACAGCAGTATCACCACTACGGCAGTGCATGGAGAAAGAAAGAGCGACCCCAATCTAGGCAACAACCGGCACAGTGGTAACGGGGGTGGGAAGGCAGGATGTGCTAGACGAGACAGGTCCTGACCACCATACAGAAGGGAGGATCCAGTCACGACGCCGTCTTTGTCTGAGGTGGAACAACAGGCTACTGGGACACCCAGAAAGGAAGCAGATGGGGCAACAGTAACACTGCTGTGGCAGTGCGTTTAGGAAGGAAGAGTGACTCCAATCCCGGCAGCAACCGGTACAGCTGCAGCGGTGGTGGGTAGGCATAAGGATGGACGAGGCAGGTCCAGACCACGAGCACAGCAGGGAGGAGCCTGTTGTGACGCCTCTGTCTGGTGAGTCACCTGTGGCACCGGACACCTCTCCACAGTTCCCTACCTGGCCTTGGCCAGGCAGGGGACAAACCATTACATCTGACAGCACTCCACTGTTTTCGGCCTGGCCTTGGCCAGGCGGTGGACAGACCACTGCACCCGGCACTTCCTCATCATTGTCTGCGTGGCCTTGGACAGGCAGTGGGCAATTACTTTACCTTATTATCCACCATATATTATTCAGAATTTTGGGGCTGCGAGTCCTTCACGGCCTTGTACGAGCACCCAAGTTGGCGGCTGCGTCATGCCATGACCTCAACTTTCAATTCCAGCCCCGGTAACTCCGGCTGCTGGTGTAGGCGTTTGGCCATACCATCGGCCCTGGACCCGGGGTATAATACCGTGCCATTACAAGCCTTGCCATGTGGGGATCGGCGATGCCCCTGGGTGATCACCTCACCCCGGCAATGAGAGAAAGTTTGAAAGGGTGAATACGTAGATTTATGGTTGTTGTGGGTTTTCCGGGCTGTTTGGCCGTGTTTTTAAGGTTTTTCTTCCTAACGTTTCGCCAGTCTCTGTGGCCGGCATCTTCAGAGGACAGGAGTCAGAACTCTGTCTGTGCTCTGAGTTCTGACTCCTGTCCTCTGAAGATGCCAGCCACAGAGACTGGCGAAACGTTAGGAAGAAAAACCTTAAGAACACGGCCAAACAGCCTGGAAAACCCACAACAACCATCGAATCCTGGCCATGAAAGCCTTCGAGAATACAAATATGTAGATTTATTTGAGCTACTGAACAGGCATGTAAATAAGAAGGATCTGGATAAGGAAGATGAAAAAGACAAAGAGAGATGCAGAAGGAAGAGGCCAGACAGGACTTGGGCAAACTAGCTACCTGGAGTCCTAATACGCCGGGGTGGTAGTACAGGCCCAGCCTTGGCGGGCTCAATCTTTATTCTAATATCTGGACCTAATCTATAGGGCATATGTGGACTTCACAGGGCAGGCATGGCTTATCTATGATGAAGCGTTACGTATGAGGAGCGCGATTCACCCAAATTTACGTGGGATGAGCCATTGCTGGGTCTCTGGCTGCAATCAATGACTCCTGCCAGGCCCAACCTAGGCGACAGAACTGATAGTGGGCACCTGAGCAGGAAGACTGCTTTGAATTCGACTCCCCGTGCAAGCGCCAGGCGGGGGGGTTCAACCCCGCCTGCTCTGCTGGGAGTCCAACTCCAGAGGTGTGTGCACTAAGAAAACTTGCAGTTGCAGACACGAGTGTACAGTGTGTGGTGGTCAGCACCCCAGTACCACATGCTTCCGGGCCGGTGCCCCGAGACGGAATAAGGGCCCTGGAGGTGGGAAGAAGCCCAATGGTGGCGGGGTGTAACCCTGGTTAAAGGCCCCAGCCCAATTAAGGTCCTAGTTTTAGAAGCAGGGTTGCGTGATTACCCTAGTAGGGGTGAGGCTAGTTATTTATTGGGAGGTTTTAAGGAAGGTTTTAGGTACCAGCAGTCAGGGAGCGCAAAGCATTCTTTGCCCAAAATCTTAAATCAGTATACGGCCTGGAGGTCATAGTTCAAGAAAAGATTGCCAAACTAGTACAGGAGGGGAGAGTGTTGGGACCGTTTGCAACAGCTCCTCTGGAGATTTTGTGGGTTTCACCTTTGGGTAGTACAGAAGAAGGCACAAGGTGAGTTTAGACTGATCCATCATCTGTCTTACACAGAAGAGGAGTCGGTTAACGACGCTATCCCTCAGGAACTTTGTACCGTGTGCTATACCTCCTTTGATGAGACTGTTCACATAGTTCGTAGGTGTTGTCAGGGGCGGAGTTGGCAAATGTGACAGAAAATCAGCATTCCAGACTTTGCCAGTTCACCCGCAGGATTTTGATCTGTTAGAATTTTGGTTCCAGGGTTTTTCTATACAGATAGAGCGTTGCCTATGGGCTGCCCTGTTTCAGGTGCAGCATTCGAACGTTTCAGTTTGTTTCTTGAGTGGAAGCTTAGGTGTAGAATGGGATGTAAAAATATGGCCCATTATTGGGATACTTATATTTTGTGGTGAAAGGAACACGGGAATGTGTACATTTATTACTAGATACCTTTCGTTCAATGGCAGTAGAGTTAGGTTTACCTCTGGTTGAGGAATAAACGGAGGGAACAACCACGTCCCTGACGCTCTGGGGCATTGAAGTGGACGCAGTATGGAAAACATCTAGGCTGCCAGATGTCGCGTTGGCTGACCTTAAGGTCAGCGTAGCCTTGAGGTTGCAAAAAGAAAAGTGTCCCTGAGGGAGCTTCAGGAGATGGTAGGACATTTAATGTTTGCTCATAGAGTCGTGGCGCCTGGTCGCGCCTTTCTGCGTGGCTTTCCAAGGCAAAGAAAGGGCTCCATTGCCCATTTCACAGGATTAGAGTTACGTATGGCATGAAGGAAGATTTGAAAGTTTGGGGTCAGTTCTTAGCTGATTGCAATGGCATTTCCTTTTGGAGAGGAGATAAGATGCTTAAGGCCGAAATTCAGATCCAGTCGGCCGCTGCAGGCTCCTTCGGGTTCAAAATCTTCTTTATAGGCAGATGGTGCGCATGTAATTGGTTGGAGGAGTGGCGCCACACGGGATTCACCAGAGATTTGACATTTTGGAATTTTTTTCCCACAGTTGGTGCCTGGTGGTTTTGGGCAGGCGAATGGGCTAACACTGTCGTACGTTTCTGGTACGACAATTTGACAGTGGTCTATAATTAATAACCCCACATGCAGTCAGACCGTGTCACGACACTGGTGCAGGCTAGACACGTACCAGGTGTAGATAATAGCTTAGTTGATGCATTATCATGCCAACAGATCGAGCGGTTCAGGGAGTTATATCCAGGAGCCAACGAATTCAAGGAGACTCTTCCCCCAGGGGCTTGGCAATTTGGCATGGTGATGTGAAGGGATGATATGACTAGCCCTGGCACCGAGGACAGGATAAGTGTACTCGGCAGTGAATATAGAGTTTCAGGAGCTTAGGAACTTAGTTGTTTTAGAACCTACGTGGCCAGGACCTATACAGGGCAGGTTATTGGCGCATGCTTTCTACCCTACAGTTCATGGTATCAGAATTATTCTTCAGACTACCGCTTTAGGAAAATGATTGGAGGTTGGTCTAAGGAAAGAGGCAGATTTAAAGTTTTGAGATTACCTATATCACCAGGAGTAGTAGAAAGCATTTGTAAGCAGTGGTAGGTTATATGTAGAGATGATTATGAAGTTGTTTTATTCAGGGCCACATCCTTACTAACTTTTCGGCGCCATCAGGATTAGTGAAGGGGTAGCCACTGGAAAGGGAGACAGAACCGGAGTGGATCTACAATGTCAGGATGTTTGGGTAGTTATCGGGACGGTGCAGATACACATCCACTGATCCAAGGCCGATTAGCGAGGCACCCCCTGACGTCTAGGTAGGGGCCTGGTTTGTTTTATCTTGCAGATACCATAGTGATGATGAGAAGGAAGCACATCATGATCATGGGCCGCAGCTATGTTTTTTTTGGGGGGGGGCAGCTCAGTATGCTCCCATGGGGGAGCAGTCTTGGACTTGGAGCTAGAGCCCTTATCGAATGAAAAGGACGCTGTGGGATGCTGCGAGGACAACTTTGCCATGCGGCTGCCTTTGGTCAACATCCCCCAGATGTGTGGGTAATACACTTGGGCGGTGTCATGGAGTTGAAGCAGTATGGGATATGTAGTCAGAGAACTGTAAGATGGAGTCAGACAGGTTCTGTGTGAAGATGATTTGAGAGACATTGGAATGTGTTTTTTCTAAGTGCTATGAGAGTGTTTTTCTGAAGCCTGGTACAGCGTGAAACTGATAAGGGTGCAAGGACGGAGAGGCCCAGAGCGCACAGACCCAACAAATTCCTTCCTAATTGGAATGGAGATAAAACACCTGCATCTTCATGAGAATTATGGGTGGAACAGACAGTTACACCTCTTTGAGTTGATTGATTTATGGTCAAGAAGAAGGAGGTCCAAGTAATGTAGAAAATGGACGATGGGTTATGTGGGAGAGGTTCTATTCCATGATGATGGGAGAGAAAAAGAACTTCATGGTTTGAGCATGTGGCTTGAAGGAGAAAGAATGTAAGTAAAGAGAAAGAAGGAGGTGGGGCTAGCCCACTTTAGCCCAGCTTAGTAGTGTTTATTATTTTAATGGGGATTAGTTATTTTATTTAACTGTAATAATCTTTGAATATGTTCTTTATGCTAAAGCTTGAGCAATATAAACTGATTCTATGAAACTCTATTTTTCTAATAAAAAATAATTATAAAAATTCTTTACAAAGGACTGGTCTCTTGAACAGCAGGGTCAGGCTAAATCCAGGGAGGTGGAGAGGGCCACAAACTAGCTATCTTTAAGAGTCCTACCTAACTGAGCTGTTGTGAATTCTAAGGAATCACAAAGCCCATGTGTCTGTACTTGCAAAGTACTGGGCAAAAGTAAAGTGTTCTTTTAAGGTCAGACTTGTTCAAGTGGCTTACGCTACACACTGCTGAGGTCTTGGGACTTGCCTCAGCGCAAAGGTGGTAGGTCGAACTCTCTGACCGAGTGCTAAGCGCTCCTTAGGGAGGCTTGGGCACCACAGGTGGTAACAACTTGACCAGGATCTGCGGAAAGGCCTGATCCTTGATGCGATTTGTGACATCACATGGTTGAGGGTTACGTACCCAGCTATGGACATCATATGGTCAATGATCATCCCTCGGCCGGCTTGGAGGGATGTGAGGCGATTTTGGCCCGCTAACACTGCATGAAAGAGTGTTAGCAGGGTGGTCTGCAGAGCTGTCTGCAGCGGTCTGGATCGGTGATTGGTCACCAGAGGATCCACGGATAGGCCTGAGTTTTCCGATCGGTGATGGCACGGTAACCTGCTATGAGCAATGTATGGCCGATGATCGTTCCTCAGCTGGTACGGAGGGATGCGAGGCATTTTTGGCCCGCTAATGCTGCACGAAGTAGTGTTAGCAGGGTAGTCTGCAGAGCTGATTACAGCGGCCTTGAATCGGTGATTGGTCACCAGAGGATCCGCATGGATAGGCCTGTTTTTTTTGGAATGATGGTGTACATCCGTCCGAACGAGGTTTGGATGTCTTCCTTGAAGACATCAAGGGGGCCTGCTGTTGGAGCTTGGTGAGCTCGATGGCGGGCATGGGACTTAGCTTGGCTAGTCCCTATGCTGTGGCGGGTAGTGCGGATATAACAGGTTTTGTTGGTGAGTCCCATTGCAAACTCAGGTAAGCTATAGCCCATCTGACCTCCCAGCGCTACAGATCGTGCGATTACAGTGCTTGGGGGGAAAGATGCGCTGGGACATAGAGCAGATGTTCATCTGGCCTGGCAGATGACACAGGGACCTCGTAGCAAAAGGAGCAGAAAACTCAAAACTGTGACTCTAGTCAGAGATAGCATGTTCGATGGGGTTTTGAAATACTTGATGGGGGAGGGAGGAACCAAGCATTTTTCCAATAATAAAACATCTATTGATGCAGCTGCAATATGTAATTTTAACTTTTTATAACCTTAGATGAAGTAAACAAATCTAAGGTACAATGCAGGGACCTTGGTTATGAAGTGGTTAACAGTAAGAACACACACACACACACACACACACACACACTGCTCCAGCAGTAACAAAAATAGAGAGCTAACCCTTTTTTATCTCTCTCTGTCAGTGACTTGAAATCATGATTTGATCTTTCAAATACTGCAGCTTTTATCTCTGACATTTCTTCCACATCCAACGTTTGTTCTCATTCTTTATTTCTCACTGAAAGAGCATTTCATTCTGAGGCATAGATATTCTTTTGTGGCTTTTATTTGAATGTTACCTTTGAGCAGATCTCAACCCCCCCCCCCCCCGCAAAGGTATTGCCCCTGGAATTTATTAAATATTTACAATTCAGTACTCCAAAGGCTTGAAAATGCAAAGACAAACAGCAGAAGTCACATTCTTATAGTGGGTTTTAGGAGAATTATTGTATCTGCAAGATCTATACCAGGGTGGGGGATCTTGAGCCCCATCCCTATTCCCTGTGTGTAGGCCTATCACTTAAAACAGTCCCAGCTAGTGTGGCCAGTGGTAAGAGATTGGGGAACTATAGTCTAGAAGATCAGATAAGAAAAGATTTCCTCCGCTGAACTAAAACAAGGACCATGTACCTACCTTCAACTCTATCATTGTGATGGTCATAAGAAGAATCCTGCTGGATCTTATCAAAGACTGATGCATAGAATAACTTATCAATTGCAAAGGTTAGTGAATGCAAATAGAGGAACAGGTGATACCTTTAATCGACCATTAAGAATATAAAACAAACAAAAAACAAAAAAGCAAGCTGATAAATCATCTTCTTCAAGACTGTGCATCAAGTTCTTGTGGGTAGTTCCAACTTATACGCTGTTATTAATGTCCCAAATTCACATGGTGGTGTAGAGGCCAGGTTAGCTTCTTAGATGGAAGTAGCTGCAGCATGCATGTTGAATTCAAGCTCCTTCTGAGCTAGCAGATTGGAATTTATGGCCCATCTCTTAAAAAAGAGGACAGTCACAGGTAATTTGCCCCCCCTCCTTCTCCCAGTCTGCCTTTTTGAAACTCAGACATGACCTGCCTCTAACAGAGTAGGGATGGGAAATTTAGTTAAACAACCAGGAACAGTCAATTTAAGCCAAATTAAAGCCAAATAAATGGTTTCACCTGGTGGATGCTTTCTTTAGCATGCAGTACTGCTTGTTTGGTGCCAGGAGTTCATGATGTTTGAGAACATACATTGATCTTCAGTTGATGCCCTGACTGGGCATTCTGTGATATCCTACAGTTCAGGAAAAAGGTTTGTGAGGCATCTCTGGAAAGCACACCAACAAAACATGATGACCATCTGCCTGTCCCTACTTTGTCTCCCAGCAACCAGTAAGTAGAAGCACATTGCCATCTCAAGCCCGTAGGCTGCCATGTAATCATTGTGACTAGAACCTAATGAAAGATTTTAGTAATGATCCATTACCCTATTCCCCATACATACCATAGGAACACATAACCCTTAGCAGTCCTTGCCATGATTGACACATACATGCTTACACCGAGCTCTGTCTTCTTTACCACTCCTGTAGTGGATGCCATCCAGATGCTCAAGCATTGTCTGGCATCAGTACTGGAATGCACCAAGACAAATAGGCTCAAACTGAACTCTGACAAAACAGAGGTTGTGTTCCTGTGAAGGTCTGTCAAAAAGTGTGTGTGGGGGGTGTCCCTAGGCTGAATGGTGTTGCCCTCCCATTTAGGGACCAAGCTCAGAATTTGGGCTTGGTTCTGGACCCAGGTCTTTCTTGGGATGCTCAGATCTCAGCCATGTCCAGATCAGCCTTTTACCAGCTTAAGCTAATTGCCTCTACCTGGATAATGGCTCCCTCAGAATCTTGGTGCAGGCGTTGGTCATCTCCCGGATCGACTACTGCAATGCTCTCTACATGGGGTTTCCCTTCAGGCTGATTCAGAGACTTCAGTGGGTCCAGAATGCAGCGGCCAGACTGGTGGTTGGTGCAAGCAGATATCATCACATCACCCCAGTTCTGGCTTGCCTCCACTGGCTACCTGTGGAGTCTCAGATCAGGCTCACGATTTTGACTCTCATGTATAAAGCCCTCCATGGTTTGGGCCCACATTACTTATCGGAGCATCTTTTTCCAATGTCAACTGCTCAGCCAACCAAGTCATCTCAGATGAAGCTCCTATGGGTAGCCACCCAGAGGGAGGCCCATAAATCTTCTACTAGACGTAGGGTCTTCTCTGTGGTGGCCCCAACTTTGTGGAATCAGCTACCAGAGAAGCTTCACATGGCCTCCTCCGGGGTGTTATTTACGAAGCAATTGAAGACATGGCTCTTTCAGGAGGCCTTCGATTCTGACCCTAGTTAGAACTGCAAAGCTGGAAGGGACCCTATGGATCATCGAGTCTAGCCCTTGTCAAGAAGGCACAGTGGGGAATTGAACTTCCAACCTCTGGCTCCGCAGCCAAAGACCTAAACCACTGAGCTGTTGAATGAGGCAATCTTACACCTCTGTACAGTAAATTGATTTCTGTATTTTGGTTTCATTTTTTGTTTTATGTAGCTTCATTTATGCTCTGGCACCTTCTGTTTCTATGTGATTAGATTGTTTATGGTTTTATAGTAATTATTGGATTATGTTTTTTTACTGTGTACCACCCAAAGTAGTGCTATGGCACTAGTGAGAATGATATATTAAATTGATTGATTGATTGATTGATTGATTGAATGATTGAATGAATGAATGAGTGAGTGAATGCTACTCAGTAGCTATAGATGACTCATTTCATCTTTTGCGTATATTAGCCATGATGATTCCTGCAGTGTGTACAGGTCTATGAAAATGCAGTCCCAACTGCTGGGTTCACACACTATTGAACTGAAGCCATAGTCATTTTATGCTTTAAGTCCTGGTTACAATGACCAGACTCTGCCACAATTGTCCTGCTAAGTGCTTGTCATAATACTTGTGAGACCTTTATAAAACAGAAGGGGGTATCACGAGTATTATCAACAGCACATAGCAGGACACTTGGGCTGGAGGTACAATACAGAATTTGCAGGTTTCCCTTTACATGTGGTCTGATAGCTTTTCAACAGGATTTTTTCTTCAACCCAGAAATTCAGATGCAGCCTATCAGCCATGTACAGGCAACCCCATACATCTTACTGCCAGCCTGGAATTGTTAGACACCAGAGAGGCTGCTAAATGGTTGTGTCAGTCAGATATGGCATTTTTCCTGGTAGATCACTAGCTATGCAGAAGTGCTAATCTGAGACAAAAGATGAGACCGTGCCCCCCCCTCCTCCTTGTACAGCAGTTGACTAGCCTGGTAGTTCAACTTTCAGCACTGGTGACGCTGTGGGCAGCAAGGATATTTATACAGTGGAAGATCAGCTGCTCAGAACACAGCTGTCCTCCATGAAGAACATTACAGGAGGAGGAGTGGGAGGGTGCTACTGCCATCCCTCGCCATTCACTGCCTGAGGCAGTTACCTTACTGTATAACAGTAGCACTGCTTCTACTTTCACGTTTCTTTAAATGGAAGAAGATATGGCTATTTAAAGAGTCTTTAGATAGGGGAGGGGACATTGCTTCATTTGGCAGCTCCTGTCTCCATGCAAATCCTGCTAATTTTTTACTGCTGGACTAAATCAGCTCTCAGAATGCAGGGGGCCCTTGAAAACTTCCCCAGCTTTAATTAAGGTTTCCATTGGTGTGGCCCAAGAAGATAACAGGTGGTCTTCAACCTCTGGGCCATTGTGGTATTATTATGGCAAAGTAGTAAAAAGCACAATGGAAAAAAGAAATCACAAAAATACCTTTTTATAGAAAATGATAAATAGAGCATTTATTAACACTTTTTTTTTTTGCAGCAACAGAAGTGACACAGTCCACATCTCTTCACAGCAAAAGCTATGGCCACATTTTACATCACTTTGAGGCACAAAGCAAAATATAGAATTAATTTCTTTCTCCAGATCAAGGTAGGATTCACTTAATTATCTTGTTGTTTCATAAATAAAGAAGAAGAAGAAACGTAAAACCATTCTCAAGTTGTATATTGCAATAGCAGGGTTTTTAAATACTAGCACAATACAAGGAGCAGATCAAAAAACCCAGAATGGCTTTTCAACATATAATGATAGTTGTTTCATTGAAGTTGGGAAATGGATACTTGTTAGAGCATTAAGTGGTCTGGTATTATAAGGAAG
The DNA here is from genome assembly GCA_037013535.1 of Intellagama lesueurii. Lineage (NCBI taxonomy): Eukaryota > Metazoa > Chordata > Lepidosauria > Squamata > Agamidae > Intellagama > Intellagama lesueurii. Next base: position 80,406,253 of record JBAJHW010000001.1, on the reverse strand, counting down.
TTTGTTGTTGATTGGTCTGGTCAGTTTTGCTTTTTAAAATTTATTCTCCCAACAGTCCCAAGGATCTACAACAAGTTCAGTGGTGATAGGTTACAAAGAGATTAAAAGAGCATGCACGTAGTTGTGCATGGCACTTATTGCTTGGTACACACTAACATTATAATTCTTGTTCAATAATGCTTTAAAAACACAAGGCCATGAAACACTTTCTCAGACTTCGTCCATACCTTCAATTTGCACATTTTACATTGCTTCTTGGCTGTAGCAAATGACAGCCTGCACATGCTCAGTGTGGTGAATCTCAGTCAGGTGGAGGGGGAGAAGCCACAGTCTACCACCCTCTGAAGCCAATGATAAACCTTCCATGGATTGTGATGGATCAGAAATGCACGTATGCATTTTAAAACTAGAAACAACCTTCTTCCTAAACCCAACCCCAGTTATATGCCACTTTGGGCTCTCTAAAAAGATCATTGCTCATATTCAGTGTCCATTATAATTCTATCTATTTTGAAAGACAAATACATTTTTAAAATTCAGACATCTGTAAAATAGTACTATTTTCTATAATTATACAGCATCTTCAATAAACTATTATTTTATTTATATAATTGTGGCACAGTATCTGAAAATATCAAAAGGGAAAAAAAACCTACCCAAGATTAACAAATAGCTAATTTATTTCCCCTTTCTTGCATTTACTTCAAAACAAATACATCCAGTTTGTTCGAGGGTTTCTTGTTTGTATATTTTTCTTTGGATTGGTTTGGGCAATGCTTTCTTTCTAATGAGACTTCTCTCCAATAATTTACTTCAGACAATGAGTATACCAATACTCTTTTGTCCTGGTTACATTATTCAACATTCTGTGTCAGACTAAAAGTGATTTTATACTGACCGGTACATACATGTCAGGAAGAACATGACACATACAATAATTGTATGAGTCTTGGAATAACAGAAATAAAATAATTGTGCCTAAACATTCAGTAAAAACAGCCAATTAATTCCTTTGTGACAGAGTAGCCTGCAGCATATGATCACAATAAATGCACATTGCTATCATAGACTGTTCTGTACTGTTCTGATTCATCTCACACAAAGGGAACTGGATCAGGTCTTTACCATAATGTAAAACAGAAACCTTATTCTTGTCATCAACCAACCATATTTTTTTTACATTGTACCAAGTAAACAAGTGGATAACTTCACACAATCAATTTTATGATTTCCTTCAACAGAGTGTAACAAACATGTAAGTGCATTTTTAAACAATCAAGTCATTTTGGCTTTCTAAACAGAATTGCTGACATCCCAACTATGTTGGTAGTTGTGCTTTGATCCTTAATTATGAGCTTTCAACTCATTTATACTGCAAGTACCTGGTTTCCTGTGTAATTTTGACCAGATTAGCTCTTAAAACTCTACAGTATGGAGACACCCAAATGGAGGTGATAAGATGTCACAAACTGATACAGATTGCACTTGAATGCTTTTTTCATTTTTACAGTAAGACCTTCTTATCTGATATGTGTTTACATATTTCCACATTTGTGTGTGTGTGTGTGTGTGTGTGCAAACAATCACAATGAATAAATCACAAACACTACAAAATCTATCCAGTATAGGACTGTTATGAATAATCTTCTCCTTCCTTGTAGCTATATGAGTCTTGTGCTTCTTCTTGTACAAATTCTTCCCTTTTCTCCCAGCCGTTTGGCCAGCCACCATTGACCTGGGTCATAGCACCATAAGATTTAGTGGTACCGTAATTTACATAATTCTGAGTAATGTCCCCGGTTTCTTCAGCAAGTTCATCTTCATGAATGAAGCCACATTTTTCTTCACTTGTCTGCTCTGGGTCTGCCCATGGCTGTTTTTCTCCTGAAGCAAATATGCCATAGAAGATGACTCCACCATAATGTACCAAAGCAGCTATAAGGAAGACATACTGCCACTCCTCCCGTGTCTATTAGAAAGAAGATCAAAATATCAGAATAGTGTCTATGAGAAAGAAGATTAAAATATCAGAGAGCAACTTCTCTAGATTTCTTTACATTAAGGGTCACATGTGGCCCATCAGATATCGCTGGACTGCTGTTCCCATCAACCATTACTATTAGCTGTCTTGGCTACAGTGCATGAAAGCTGTAGTCCAGCAACATTTTTTATTTTATTTATTTATTGGATTTTTACCCCGCCCCCCTAGACAAAGTCTACTCGGGGCGGCCTACAAATATTATAAAAACATCATTATACAATAAATATTTTTAAAAAATCATTTTAAAAAAATCATTAAAACCTCTAAAAACCTCCTGCTGCACACTCTTGCTTTAAAGCTTATTTTATCCTTTTAACTGTTATTTAAAGAACGATTAACGCTGACTGTTGTTTATGGCAACAACATGTGGATGTTCACACTTTCACCCGTCATGAATTCTCCTTCAGCAGTAGAAATGCAATCTCAGAGTCCCACCAAAATGTTGTTTTTCATGCTGGAACTTCTGAAGAAGGATATTGTAGTCAAGGTAGTTGGAAGAAAATGCAGGTTAAGCATTATATCATCATCATCATCATCGAACTGCAAAGCTGGAATGGACACTATGGATCATTGAGTCCATCCTCTGTCAAGGATGCACAGTGGGGAATTTAGCTCACAACCTCTGGCTCCATAGCCAGATGCATAAACTACTGAGCTATCCCATGTGCCATCAAGTCAATTCTGACATGATTGCCCTTTTCACGTTTTCAAGGTAGAGCATAGAAGTGGTGTACCATTCCCTTCCCTTATAACAGCATCAAGTCCAAGCCCTTGCTCAATGCAGAATTCCAAATTGAAGTATATCTGACAGATGGCTGTCTAACTCTCTCTTGAAGACTTCCAGCATTGGAGCCCTCACCACCTCCCAAGGTAATTAGTTCCATTGTCAAACTGTTCTAAAAGTTAGCAGTTCTTTTTCTGATATGCAACCGAAACCTGGCTTCCTGTAACTTGAGCTCAGTATTCTACCTCTTTTCCTAGGATCAACTCACATTAACCTTGTGAGGTGTAAAAACTACTCTGAGTTGACTTTTGGCATTCCAACAATGCAGTATACAAGCTTGTTCTCCATCCTTGCACAACAGAATGGCAATATTGTTTGTTGAGACTGGATTATTTCTAACTGTTTTGGAAATGCATTGTAATGAAACTCACCTTGTTCTTTGTCATTGCTCCAACGATGATAGGACACACCATTCCAGACAATGTACCAACTCCATTTGAAATTCCCATTAGGATGCTGGCATATCTTGGGGCAATATCTAAGTGATTAACATTGAATCCTGAAACAGAAAAGTAGACTTATAAACTGGCCAGCAAAAAAGACACTGCATCAGCTAAGGGTTTTATTTTATTTTAATGACTACTGCCAGAAAACTGTTTGACATTGATGGAATGTGAAAAGTTTACTTACCAGATATAGCAAATCCACTGAAACCTACTGCAAGCACTAAGAAGGAAATGGCCACACCTCTACTGTGAGAATATCCAACCACCAAGAGAAGAGTTGCTTCCATTCCAAAACCTTGGAAAATTTAAAGAAAGTGTTAACATTCCTGATTGTTGTAGACTGATTATTAAAATGAGAGAGAGAGAGAGAGAGATGTAAATTTACAGTTGCTTTATTTTAGGATTTTCTGTATATTGAATATTTGCAAAGATCCCAGTCCTCTTAACTGGTAACATATTCAGTGGCATGGCACCAACACATTGTTTATTAGTTTGGATAACTGTGTCCTGCTTTTAATTAATTGTTAGGGCAATTTATATAGTCAAGGAATAGAAAAGCAACAAATATAAGATTTTTGAAATAAATAAAAACACACAACAAAATATATTTATCATAGTAGCATGGCTTCTTCCCATAGCACCTGAATAATACTTTAGAAACCCATGAATTCACAAGATAGGAATCATAGAATCACAGAGTTGGAAGAGACCACAGGGGCCATTGAGTCCAACCCCCTGCCATGCAGGAATTCCATGCCAGCCTGCTCTTGACACGGTGAAAACAGTCTTCTTCAGGAGGATGTTCCACAGAATGGAGAGATGGACTTGTATAATGATCAGCCAAGCCACAGATATGATCTTTTGGGGTAGTGCTTTAACTTATGTTCTGAATAAGCAGGAAGATTTACATGGAAGTGAATGCTGCTCAAGGTTCAGTGACTCAAGATAGTGTAGGGTTTTAAAGGTTACAGATAGCAGGTTGAATTTTGGATGGGAATGGTCTTCTCCAGTTTGAGGTAGTAGCCAAGTCAAGGTGTCTTTCCTGGATGTTCACGCTATATCTGCCCGTGCTGCACAAAAAAGTGCAGGTCATGAGCACAGTTTTGGCTGCAGTACAGCAGTTCACGAGGCTCCTTAGCAGTGGACATGTTATTTCCAAATATTAATCAAGGACACATGGAAGCACGAGGACCTTGCATTTAAATCTGAAGGACTACCTGGCTCAAAGTTAAATCATACACACAGTCAATGCAGGGTATTCATCTTTACTTGATGTCAGGAGTAGATACATGTGTTCTATCTACCACACAGTAAGACTGTCTGATATGAAGACTCCATACACTACCATGTGTACACAGGCCAGATTTGTGCAGCCTTTCTCCTCACTGTGCATTTGAAAATTGTGTCAGAATTCTCTTAGCTGCGTAGTTAAAAAAGAGACGTGTTCTGCCACACAACCAGGGCTGATAGTCAGGGAAGTGAGCAGGGTAGCCTCTTGGTAATGTAGCTACATCTTCTGATCACAACAGAACACTACTTGTTGTCACAAAACCATTATTTAAAAAAATCACTGGTGACCTAAGCTCATTCTCAGTAGTGATACTTCTCTTCCACAGACCATGGATGGCAGACTATATTTACTTAGAGCTAGCTGCCCAATTTGAAAAGGATGCTAACCAAGAACAAAAGATTGCATAAAAGAAATAGAGACACACACATCTAGGTAAACCAAGATGCTAATCATTTCCCTGTGTCTAGTGTGGAAGCACTGTTACTTGATACTACCACCCATATCATGGGTCCATACCCTCTTCAACCTTCAGAATGCAACATAGTATATAGCTGGCAGAAATGTCCTACTGTATTTTCTGAAGGACAAACTGTAGTGATATCTGAAATGTCAATATTCAACAGCCTATGGGTATGCAGTTCATTTCCAGTTCACTTCCCGGGCACTCTGTCTCTGACCTCAGAGTTGCCATCCTTGAAGAGGAGAACTTCAACAACAGATTTTTGAACGGAAAATTTTCAGTAAAAGGAAATAACTGGACAAGAATACACAGAGATGTTCAACTATTCATACTGCAGTTTAAACAGGAACAAGGACTTCTTATCTCATTATAGAGGCTAACTACTTAATCTATGCAAGCTTGTTCATATTACCACTGCCCAACACCTATTTTTATGAAACCTGTTTAGGTAGTGTTTGCATTTCTATTTCCTCTGTGATGTTGTCTGTAAGCTTTACATTTCTTTTCCCTCTGGCCTTGCTGAGAAGCTAAACTCTGTTATACTTGGTTTGGACAAAGACTGTTAATCACTGTATATGTGTTTATCTCTTTATCTGTGCTGGAATGTCCTCATCACCTTTCAGTTACTGAAATTCAGTAATAAGAGCAAGGGTGGGCACCAGGGATGGGGACTCGAGTCTTGAGACTCACAATCATGTCAGACTTAGGTTGCACTGGTGACTTGACTCAGATTCGACTCCATTTTTTTCCCAGTGACTTGGACTCAACGTGTGAATTGGAACCCACCCACTCTTCCCTTTTTTTCTGGGGGGGAAAAAGCTTGTTTTTAATAGGGACTTGAACTTGAGGCTTGGGACTCAGGACTTGGTACCAAAGACTTGGCCTCGAACTTCAGTCTTAGATTTTTGGGGCCTGGCACATGCTCCCATATGTCTCTGGGAGAGTGAGCAGCACCTTACACCCAATTTCAATTTATCTGACCTTTCAAAGCTAACAAAAGGGCTTTTAAAAAAACAGAACAGGAACTGAGTAGGCAGACACTTCCGGGTTTCAAAACAGGCCTTTTATGATTTACTACTACCCTGGGGAAGGGAAGCAGCAGATTAAGTAGTTAGCCCCTCTCTATGCTTCTGAGGGATGCAGTTTTCATTTGCTTGTAAAATATTTTCAGGATTTTGGGAAGCTCTGAGGAGGCTTGGCCCCTTAGGTAAGTAGGCCCCTTAGAGGATCACATGCAGCCCCAAGACAGCCTTTTGCCCATCCCTGACTAAGATCATCACTTCTTGGTTCTTTTAGTATTTCCATTCCTTCTCATTCCCTGCAAGATATAATGTATGAGTGTTCAGCAGCCTGACATCATACTCTGTTTAGCTGATCAAGTGAGCTGCAGTTCACAGTGCTTGTCTGTATAGGTATAATAGTTTCCAAAATGGACTATTCTAATCCTCTCTACAGAGGGCTGCCCTTGAAGCTAGAACAGAAGCTACAAGAGGCCCAAAAATACAGCAGCCAGACTGATTACAGGTACCAACAGATATTGTTCATCTCCACTCTCCCTGTTTGTTTCCATACTTAATTTAAGGTGCTGGTTATTACCTGTAAAGCTCTAAATGGTTAAGAACCCTGATACCTGCTGGAACATCTTTCCTACAAAACAGGTGCCCATCCAACCTTTTCCTCACACTTGCTATTATTATTGCTTGTCCTTCTGCAAGCAGGCGGACCTTTGTCTTCAGGAAAGCTTTCTCTCAGACTGACTGCCTGAGTTGGGTTTTTAAATGGAGTGTTCTGCCTTACTGCTTTGAATGTGTTTTTGATAGTGCTTTTTGGTTACCATTTCTTAGAAAGGTGTTTGTTTGATCCATTTTAGTGTTTCTATACTTCTTGTTTTTAGCTTTAAATGTTTTCTTTTAATTATGTAAGCTGCCCTGGGTCCTTTTTAAGGAGAAAGGGGGGGGGGGTAAAAATATTTTGAATAAATAAATAATAAATAAATGCATTAATACCTAAGGAGGCAAAAAAGGTTATCACCAGAAACTACACATTTTTGGTTATGGTTAGAGATGGGCATGAATTGAAAAATGAATTGCAAAATTCATCAAAAATCACTAATTCATCGATCCATATTCATACTAATCAATGCCCCCTGACAAATACAAATCAATGAATTTTTAGCGATTTTTGATTTGCCAATTCATTGGGCTATAAAATGGCCCCCCAGGCAGCTAGAGACACCAAAATTACAGAGAGGCTTCCTCCAAATCTCCTCTATAGTTACTCCAAGATTGGTGAAGATTGGGTTTCAGATGTTCAAGTTATACATACACAAATAGGGCCCCCACAGGAAGGTTCCCACAGGCACCTAGAGACAACAAAACAATAGAGAAACTTCCCATGACTCTACTCTACAATATATCCCAAGTTGGTGAAGATTGGGTTTCTCTAAGCCAGCTGTAAAGGGCACTTTCCTGGGGGGACACCATCTTGGATGTCTGAAACCCAATCTTCATCAAACTTGGAGGGATTGTAGAGGAAAGTCAGGGAAAGCATCTCTGTGATTTTGGTGTCTCTAGGTGTCTGGGGGGTGCTTTCCTGGGGGCCACTCTTTGTGGATGTATAACTCAGATGTCTGAAACCCAAACTTCATCAAACATGTAAGGCTTGTAGAGGAAAGTCAAAGGAAGCTTCTGTGTGATTTTGGTGTTTCTAGGTGCTGGGGGTATTTTATAGGGTTTTAAAGGCAAAAATGAATTGAATCGATTCATTGATTTGTCAGGAAAAAAATGAAAATTTGTTGTTTGTGACTCATCAACCTTGATGAATCACGAATAAAAACAAATTAAATTTTTTCTGATTCATGCCCATCTCTAGTTGTGTCCCCATACGTATGGAACAAACTCCCAGCAGAAGTTTGCCAGGGGCCCTCCCTCTCAGTTTTTAAATAATATAATAATCATGTGCTGTGAAGTCAATTCCGACTTATGCCAACCCTTTTCCAGGTTTTCCTGGTAGAGAATATTCTAAAGTATTTACTATTCTCTTCTTCTGGGGCCCCCCAGGGACTCTGAAGCTTGTCCAAAGAACTATTAAAAACAAAATTGTTCAAAGTTGCCTTTAATTAATGAGTATTACTCAATGTCTAACTGTGCTTTATATTTATTTAATTGATTTCAGTTTCAGTGAGTCATATGGTTCCTTCATGGTTTATTGCTTATTTCTGTTGATGCTTATGTTCTATTTTTTTATTTATTTATCCTGGTTCTTAATCACCCAGATAATGCATATCACACTATTGGGCAGTATGAATGAATGAATGAATGAATGAATGAATGAATGAATGAATGAATGTGCATTTCTCTGTATTTGTTGACCTCTTAACATACCAAGCAAAAAAGAGCTAGATAAATTTTTAACAAATTGGGAAAACAGATATGGAATGGTCTGGTTTTTTTTTTTTTTTTTTTTTTTTTTTAAGGCTATGTGGTATACACAGGAATCACCAGGGGTTCCTCAAAAATTTAGTCTTGAGCATCTGGATGGATTTCTCATCAAATCTGTAGACTGTGTTGGAGGTGCTGTGATTTAAAAGACAGGATATTTTGCATATACAAAAATCAACTAGATGTTCAGGGCAGCCCAACTGGTTTCCCCTAAACAGAGAAGCAGATCTAATGTCTTCTAAACAGCTTGGCAGATTTTCACCAAATGTGGAAGGTTATCTTTGGGGTAGTCTTCTTTAATGTACAGGCTGTACAGTGTACACAAAAAACATTATGAATGCCCTTGGGGGACATGAATTATTTTGTGTTGCCTACAGAGCTGTGTGGCACATCATTTTATATATTTCAATGGCCTGAGTTGAGAAACAAGCATGTTCTGAATTGTGCCATTTTGGACGACAGGCTACAAATTTTCATTCATCAGGAGGATTACTCCTTGGATGTGTTTCAAGATTAAGAAAGAATGCCCAGGGCGAAAGGAAGAAGGGGATGACCAAAGGAGAGAGAAGGATTAGCTGCTTTTGTTGAAACAGACAAATACATCTTGACCCTCTTCTCCAACATCTTTATGACAGTCACTGTAAACAAAAGCAATGGTTAGGATATGGTGTGAAACTTCTGTTATCTGCATGTTATATACTATACAGAGGTCAAAAGGATGCTTAAAACCTGTTTAATAATATTCAAAGGCTTACCTCCACAATTCATTATCTTCCTGACTACAGTGGTTGAAAGAATTTGCCTGCTTCTCAGAAAGTCTGCAATTTGTCCCCCAATAGGCACAATAATAGTCATCACTAAATGTGGCACAGCAGATAGCATGCCTACCTAAGTTCAAAATAAGAAACAGTTTTAATCAAATATGTTGACTGAAAGAATAATGAGGGAGAAGAAAATTTCAGTAATTTCTAACCAAATAATGTCACCATTGCAGAAAGAAGAGAAATCTGGCTTCTTTTAATTCTTAGGCAGAAACATGCTAACAGTTCACAACAACAAAGCACTCATTTCCATCTCTAAATGTCATATTGTGAATAGATGGCACATAATAACTATGACCAATTCTACCATTTGACAGTGTGTGTGTGTCAGATTTTGGAGGGCAGACGTGTGTGAATGGCATGGCCTATTTTGCATCTTCTAATTATAATTATGCCTACTATCCTCAGCTGCAGTGGAAGAAGCTCACCCATCATCGGTGCCCCTGTAAAATTCAACAGTCATTTTGATCATTTTCCACACATGGAATGGGAAGAGGTGATATCTTGTCCTTTCCTCAGGTGGTAAAATGCCTTGGGCAAGCACAGTTTTGAGATACCTTGTTACATTTAAGAACCATCCATTTTGGATCTAGCTACCCCCCAGGCTTATGTTATTCACTTCTGACAAGATCTCTGTTCGGCTCTCATACCACAGCTTACTATGGAGAGAACCATTCTGAACTTGCTTGGCATGTAGCTGATAAATGTAAGAAACCTGGCAAAAAAGATTTCAATGTGCAAAGCATAAATCATTGCATAGACAAGCACAACTTCAGTTCCTTTTTTAAAACAAGTCATAGCTTTTCAAACAGCAGGTAACTTTTCAGTTAGGGCATGCCTTGTAGTCTATTGTGGGTCTTGAGAAGACAGCTAGGTGAATGGAGAGAGTGTGTGAACAACAGCTAGTAAGTAACATTCATATGTTTTGAGGTACCTAAAAGAAACTTTTAAGTAAATTTTTACAGTGTAGCTACTTAAAAAATTTAAACTATAATAGTAACTAACTACTATTGGATATTAGAATCACTACCACAACCATTTTTTTTCTTAAAGTAGATATCCCAACTCTGGTCTTTATACAGGTGTTATGGTAGTTTAAACACACACACACTTACAAACATATCCATGATACTGAATGTTCTGATAGAAAAATCTAAAATCACTGCAGGGGAAATAATAATGATAATAATGTCCCATCAAGTCAATTCTGATTTATTGCAACCATTTTCAGAGTTTTCAAGATACAGAATACTCAGAAGTAGAGATGGACATGAACCACTGGATGATGGCCCAACAGGTGTTCAGCACCTTGCCCCTTCTGGCGGACACCCATTCACCTGGCTTCCCTGCCCCACCTCCTCTGGGTGCTGCCTCTGAGTGGGTGCCTGCTGAAATGGATGGGGTGCCAAACCATGGAACACTTCTTGGACTATCATCCAAACTAGCATGAACTTCTGAACTGGTTTTGTACCCATCTCTATTCAGAAGTGGTTTATAGTTCTGTTCTTTTGGAGGCATCTTGCAGCTTGCCCAAGACCACATTGCCTGTCTCTACTTGCAGGATCCACAGAAGTGAATTGAACTCCCAACATCTGGCTCTGCAGCCAGATACCAAAACCACTGAGCTAGCCAGCCAGCTGCAGGAAAAGATCCTTCAAAATCTTCTCTGCTTTGGGGCATTCTGAAAAATTCAAAGGGTGACCAGACATGGCTGCCTAGTGTTGCTCAGAGCAGCCACTGCAACCAAGTAGTCCCCACAATATGGAGGCCTTGTGATTCAATCAGCTACATATGATCTGTGTGCCTGTTAGAGTTTAAATGGGACTTTAGGTTGTGCTATCAAGTTCTGCAGACATTGGTAAACCATGATTTGTTCAAGAGTAAAAGCGTTCTGACAATTTTCCACATATCTGCACAATTCCAATCAAATTAGCAGTGGAAATATGTTGCGTGGAATGTACAACATATACTGGTGTTGCAGCTAAGAGATAAAAGATAAGAAGTGGGGGGAAGTTGTGAATGGAGGAAAGGAGGCTTTGATAAACTGCTTCAGCAGGCGGGGCATATGGGAGGTGCATCAAACAATGGAATAAACATTGTTGGCCACTTTCTTAAGATACTGAAAATCTTCAAAATGAAAAACAATGTGTTCTAGAAAAATGAGAAAGAGACTATTCCCGTTTTTGAGGCTGTATGGCCTCCAAGGAGATCTGTGGTCTTATGTCCTAGGGACATTTTAGAAAGTGTTGTGTATGTCTATTTCTTAGTCCAACTAGAATAGGCCCATTGAAACAAAGAATCGTGACTAAGTGAGTGAATAGGTAAATCCTGTTTATTCAATGGCTCTAACTCTAGTTGGAAACAACATTTGGATTTAGTCTATCTGAGCTGTGTGAAAAGTGTGTTTCTGGTAATCCTTCAGGTAACATCCACGTTCATTATGCAGTTGCTCGCTGGAAACACTCAGTTATAAAATTAAATAGGCAGCCAATTTTATTCACTTTAAATCAGTATAAGTACCTTGCTTATTTCAAATCCAAACACTTCTTCAAAGTAAGCCGGCTGACTAATAAGCAGCAGATAGAAAGTCCAACTTCGACAGAAGTTTGCAACAATTATTGCATAGACAGGCATAGATGTAAAAAATTTTCTCCACGGAGTCTTGTATTTCTGAAACAAAGCAGAACAATACAAAACAAAAAAGGCAGTTTTTAATTGATGTTTTCACCTTTTTATTATTTATCGTGCAAACCATATCATAATCATGCAAACCATATTTTGAATCAGCAGATTTCACCATGCATGCTTGCTCACATTTGCTGCTACATTTGCAAAGGTAAAAACTAATGCATGTATATTTGGAACACTAGAGCTGGCAGGAACATAAAGCAATGCATGTCCTTACGCCACGTACTAAAAATATTTTCAAAAATCCCTAGTATTTTCCCTACTTTAATTGCACACGCTAGTATCCTAAAACTGCATTCACCCTTTTAAAAGGCCTGGAACTGAATTTCTCTGTTGGACACTATTGTGCTGAGCTTCCTATTGTTTATTGAACTGCTTGGGAGTCACAATTGTTATTATGAGTGTCCCTCCTTTCAAGATCAAAATAGTTTTAGATGTACATGGCCCAACCCCAGTTTGTATATATGGAAATAATGACCATTTTAAGTCCATCTCCCAGCCATGCTGAAACTTCATTCTCTCTGGAGATAAAGACAGAAAAGTAAACACTGTGGAAGAGTCCTTACTTCCATTGCTCCTAGAAGATTAGCGCTCTCTCCAATACTCTCTTCTATGTATCTGCGTTCTTCATCTGAAATTGTGGGATGCTTTGCAGGACTCTCATATGATACCAAAAGCCAAAACATATACCAGACAATACCAAAACTTCCTGCAGAATGTGTAAAGGAAAGAAGGTTTTAAATTGAAACACTCTGAAAAAGATCACACAAGAAGCAAATAATCATTAGATTCTTGCCATTATATCTTGCTTTTTTAGCTTTGGCTAACACTGGAATTTATGACATGCATACTCAGAAATGAGGTCCACTGAGTTCAATGCTTTGGGCAATCCCTCACTTAGCTCCTCTAAAGCCAAGTCCCACTGAGTCCTGAAGAAATGGATATGAGATTGCAATAATCTGGCCATTTTTACAGAATTTACATTACACTTGCAAAGCTTGTACACTTCAGCAAATCCATGCAACATTTCATGTTGACTCAACAAATTGTATTGGTTTTGTAAGAAACAGAATGTATACTGGGAGAAATGTTCAAAATGTAATGCATATTAACTACAAGAGCTGGTATTGCAGTTCCACAATGACTGTAATCAAGAAATCGTTCATGAGCATGTGCACCTGAGGCGTCTTCTAAAGATTTCTTGGCAGTAGCATCTTCACCCAAAGACACAAGCGCCTGCTACTGCTGTATCTAAATTGCCTTGCTTCTTGGGCAGTGGGAAGTGATATAAAGGAAACGTAAAGATTCTAGCTTTCATCATTTCCTATCATGCTCATATATATTTGCCTTGGATTTTGGCAACTTCTGGCCTAGCTCAGCTCACAGATGCTTCCAACATCCATCCTCATTTAACTCCTTTCCTCCAGGGGCTTCAAGTTTATAAAGAAGGGAAAGAAGAGGTGGATAGAAGGAGCAGGTTACATGAGGTGGCATGTCATCACTTCTCCAATTTGTGTGGGGCAGCCAGCCATGTTAGAAGGGCTGCACTACTGTAGCATGGGTTGCTGGAATTCCACATTAGAGACAATGAACTGAAAAGAAAAAAGCCAGTAACATAATGCCTTGGGACACATCTTCATGGCAATATGTACCACTCCCATTAAATGACATGAAGTCCCTTTGCTACTTCACATGGAGATTTCAAACAGAGTGGATGTCATCACCCTTCACTGCACTTGAAGGCCACAGGCAGGCCTACAGTGCATAAGACTACTAACTGCACCACACATAGCTCTGCTACTCCTCTGTGTCTCATGGCATCTGTAGTCTGATGTGGCTGATTTACTCTGCCTAATGGTAGGGCTGACCCTCTCTCTATATAAGAAGCAGCCCTGTCATCAAAGGAGGATGAGACAAATCCATGAAGGATATGATTTATCAATGGCAGGTCATCTTGGTTTAGAGCCAGTGTAGTGTTTCCAACTCACAGCTCCCTTGAACTGCAGCAAGGGTGGAGGAGCAGGAGGAGCAACGAGGGGTGCGGAATGGAGCAAGAGGGAAAGAATCATGAAGGAGCGAGAAATGGACCCAGAAGAGTCGCAGCAGGAGCACCAGCTCAGCAAAGAAACAGAGAGAAGATTCTGCTGTACTGCTAGCTGGGTTTGGCAGCACCCTGAGGCACCACAGAGGCTGCAGTGCACCATGACACACACTTTGGGAACCCCTGGTGTTGTGGATAGTGTGTCAGACTAGGATTTGAGAGACTTGGGTTCAAATCCTGAAGCTATGGAAGCTCACTGGGGGATGGCAAGTTAAACCACTCCTTGAACATCTCATATACCTCAAAAACTCTGTTGGGGCTGCTGAAAGTCAGAAGCATACTGACAGCACAAAACAACAGCAGTAGACACGGTTGCTATATTCTAGCTTGAGAATCAGAAGTACTGTCGTTCTGGATGCCATATGTTGGGAAACAGCAGAGAGAGAGATTGCATCCACATCCTGCTTGTGGGCTTTCAAAGGCATCTAACTGGCCATGGAAGGGAACAGGATACTAAACTAGACAGGCCTCTGGTCTGATCCTGCAGTGCTCTTACATTCCATGTTGCCCTCATGCTTCCAGTGTAGTTAGTCCTAGGGCTATTGTACTGTGCAAAGCTAGACAGAGGACTCCAGGCAGCACACCCTTTTTTCACAGGGGGGGGGGGGGGTAGCAGCACTTGGCAAGCTGAACACACTGCATAAGACAGCTGAGAGCTCCTTCCAACCCAGCCTGATGGCTCCCCACACAAAAGTGAGAAATATGCTCCATAGATGTCTAAGAAGGTGGAAAGGACATTGGAAAGGCTCTTCTTTTTACAGGTTTTGTCCCACCTCTTATGACTCCACCCTTACGAGTGAGGTGAAGAGTTAAGTGTTGTGGCTGGGCAAAAAAACAACAACAAAAAAACATGCTGCTTATGTACTGCCCCATAGTGCTTAAAGCACTCTCTGGGCAGTTTATGAGTTAATTATGTAAGCTACACATTGCCCTCCCAGCTAGCTAAGTACTCAGTTGACTGACTCTGGAAGAATGGAAGGCTGAGTGAATCTTGAGCCAGCGAACTGGGATTGATCTCGGGTAGTGAACAGAGTTTTGACTGCAGTACAGCAATTTAACCACCTCACCACAAGGCTCCTTTTCTTGCACTTCAGGCAGTGCAAGAAAAGAGATAACTGGTGGGAGGAAGATACTCCTGACTCTCCTCTTCTTACTATCCACAGGAATGTGTGGCTAGAATGTGTCACCAGTTCCTTTATTACACATCCTATGGAAGTCTGGTGAGAAATTAAAAATTCTCTGCCAGAAAACTCCGTGGTACTTCCCTGAACACAGCAGAGAATTCCAAGTACTCCACCAAATTACAGATCTCAGGATTCTATAGGTAGGAGTTGTGGCAGTTAATGTGGAATCAAACTGTTATAATTCTGTAGTGTAGCTAAAGCTACAGGAGGCATGCGGGGTGGGGGGGAATGGAAGCTTATCTACTGAAAACCCTCTTCACAGATAGCATAAAAAGGGCATTATTGAAAAGATCCTTTC
Organism: Intellagama lesueurii; assembly: GCA_037013535.1. NCBI lineage: Eukaryota > Metazoa > Chordata > Lepidosauria > Squamata > Agamidae > Intellagama > Intellagama lesueurii. The sequence continues at coordinate 80,390,699 of JBAJHW010000001.1, read as the reverse complement.
CCCCTTTCCTTTTTTAAAAAAATATTTTTTAACATACCAATTTATAATTTTATGTTTTAAAAATTTTCCAAAACAAATACAAGAATACAAAATACTTACTAATACAATCTAAAACAAACCCCATACCCACGGGACCCTTTGGAGCAATACTTTTATTACGAACCTCCTTTCCAAAATTGTATTGATTGTTGTTTAGAGGCTTTCCCCTTTCCTTTCACTAATACAAATTCAATAAATCTAACCCAAATAGCATAAAAAAATATTTAAACTTATTTCCCCTCTTTTCATCTTAAGTTCAATAGTCAATTTATCATTTAACGCAATGTCCCATACTTCATTATACCAATCTTCTAATTTAATATCATTTTTATCTTTCCAGAATCTACCTATTAATATTCTAGCACTTGTCATAAAATTAGAAATCAATTCCTTTGAGCAATAATCAAGTTCTATCTTATCAAAAATTGACAGCAAAGCAATTTTAGAATTAAGTTTGATATCTTTTCCAAATATATCACATATTTCCTTAAAAATCAATTTTCCAAAATTTCTGAATCAATTTACACTCCCACCACATATGATAATACGTGCCAATTTCTTCATCACATTTCCAACAGGCCTTAGAATAGTCTGAATTTATTATGTTCAATTTCACCGGAGTCATGTACCATCTTAAACTAATTTTTAAATTTTTTTCCTTTATTCTTACCGACATTCATCTTAAAACTCTCATCTTCCAATTTTTTGTCCAATCCTCTGTTTTAATTTCTGTCTTTAAATCATGTTCCCAAATTGATTTCAAACCTTCCATTTCAGTCTCTTTTTCCTCTTGTTCCAAAATTAGCTTATAAATTCTACTTACTACTCCCCTTCCTCAAAGCATCTTTCTGCATGTCTTCATGTGATGATAGAAATTGTTCATACTTAGTACATTCTCTACATTTGCCATTAGTTTTCAACCATTCATTTGTCCAACTATCTAATTGGATATAATTATACCATGGTAGTTTATTAGTTTGAAATTTAACTATAATCTGATCCTTCGATCTCATTTTAATCATCCAATCCTTCAATCTGGCAACTTTTTTATCCTTAAACAAATCAGATATACCCTTCAGGTTTTCTGGGAAATTTTCTATTTCGGTCACTAATTTTAGTGGTGAAGTAAAAGGACATAACTTCTTTTTATATCTGTTCCAGACATTTAACATGTTTCTTAAAAAAGGGTTGTTCGCCTGATTTATTGTATTTCTTTTTACTACATTAAACAAATATTTTTCAATATTCCCATTTATTTCTGAGGATTCCATATCCCACCAAATTAACCTTCATTTGTTATATATAATATCTCCAATAAATCTTAGTTGATTCGCTATATAATAATTTTTTATATTAGGAATACCTAAACCTTCATTTTTTTGAGCCTTATACCAATATCTTTTATTACCTTGATTACAAAATCCATTAATTAATCCCTGCCAATACTTAAAATCTTCTTCTTCTAATTGTATTGGAAGCATCCTGAATAAAAAAGTAATTTTTGGTAATATTTTCATTTTGATCATAGCGATTCTCCCAAACCACGATAGTTTCAATTTAGAATACTCCTGCAATTTATCTTTAATATCACTTTTTAATTTGTTAAAATTTTGCTTCTTTAAATTTTGAGTCACTTTAACTATATTTATACCTAAATATTTAATATAATTACACATTTTAAAACTATATTTATTTACAAATGTTTCTTGTTCATATTTATTGTAATTAAACATCATTATTTTTTTTTGCCAGTTAATAGTTAATCATGTTATTTCCACAAATTTTTCTAAATGATTTTTAATTTTATCCATACTTTCTAATGGGTTTTTAATAGTTAATAATGAATCATCAGCAAATAAATTAATCTTACTTGTATCATTTTTACCTAATCCTTTAATTAATTCATCATTTCTTATTGCATTAGCTAACAGTTCTATAATCATACAAAACAATATTGGTGAAAGTGGACAGCCTTGTCTTGTACCTCAGCCTAGAAAAATCCGCTCTGTTAAACCATCATTAACTATTACTTCTGAAGTATTATCTGAATATAATTGATCTATAACCCCAATAAATCTTCTACCAAATCCCCAACCCTTTATAAGCAGCTTTAATGTTGGCCATTCTACACAATCAAAGGCCTTAAATGTGTCTAGTGATAAAACAGTTGCCTTTGTTTTTTCCTTTTCTACCTCATATATAATGTTCAAAACTCACCTAGTTAAATTATCCATTTGTTTTCCCTTTATAAAGCCACATTGATCCTCTTTAATATAATTTGCTATAAATCTATTTAATCTATTTGCTAATATAGCAGTAAAAATCTTAGCATCTTGATTTATTAGAGATATAGGTCTATAAGATTCCGGATCTGTTAGATCCTTGTTGGGTTTTGGAATAAGAATCGTTAATGAGTGTTTCCAAGAAGGTGGCATTGTCTCTCCTTCCAATATTTTATTATAAAACCTTTTTAGCTTAGGTATCAAAATGGAACTAAGAAGTTTATAATATTCTGGACCCAATCCATCAGGGCCTGGTGTTTTACCATTTCTCAGTTTATTAATGACTTCAGCAATTTCTTCTTCTTTAATCTCTTCTTCTAATATTCTTTTATCACATTCCAATAATTTAGTTTTTAAATTCTCATTTATATAATTTTCTATATCCTCTTTCAGTACATTGTTTCCTTTATATAATTTCTGATAAAATTCTTGAAAAATCTTCAATTTATCTTTCATTATATTACACCTCTTACCTGTTCTATCTTTAATTACCCCAATCGTATTTTTAATCTTCTATTTTTGCACATTCTAGCTAATAATTTTGAGTTTTTATTGCTAAATTTAAAAAATGCCTCTTTATATACATCAAATCCCTCTGAACTTTCTCTATCTCTAAGTTTTCTAGTTCCTTTCTCTTTGCCTTCCCCCTTTCCACACAGCCACTTATCAAGACCTTTCTACACTGTCAACTGTAACTGAATTAATTTCAATGAAGATGTATTCTAGTTAAGAATCTAGTTTATGCTCAGCTTATCATATTCTACAGAGATATAAGTGCAACATGACTGAGTTATGGTCCTCATTATACATAATCTGAAGGTCTGAACATTTTTGCTTTTGGGAAAATTATAATGCATCTTTATGTGACCTATTTTTCCTATGCTTGAAAACCATTTTGAGTCATATTCCCCTCAAAATCCCCTCAGAGCTTTTTCTCATCCTACTTGCAACGGCATGAGATGGAAAGTTATGAGGGCCATATTCTGAATCATATTCTCATTCCAAAAGCTTTCTCTTCCATATGCAAAAATCATTCATATCCACTGGGCTAATGCCTCTTGTTTGCCCAAACTGAGAACCGTTAGGAGCAAAATATCATAAGGAAAGGCATTCTATCAGTTCCATTAAATCTAGTGACTATTGCTTTATCTGGGAACTGACACCTGTCACCCACAGTCTTCTAACTTCCAGTGAACTATAATGTGAACTATAATGCCCCCTCTATGTACTGGCACTGTAACATATTCAAAAGGCACATCAGTTAGAGAAATTGATTGCCCTCTTAGATTGGTGACATAACCAGGGTCCCTTAATATGGTTTCTTAAGGGTACAAGCTGTACAGTTGATACCGTCATAAGAACTGCCACAGCTCCATCCTCCAGAATTCTGGAATTTGTAGTTTGGTGAGGTACAGAAAATTCTCTGCTAGAAAACTCCAGTGCTGTAGTTTGGGGGACTGAATGAAAGTCCTCTAGCTGGGAATTGCAAGTACTTCAGCAAACTACAAAACCCAGAATGCCATAGGATAGAGCCAAGGCTGTTAAATTGTATGAAATTACTATAATTGTGTAGTGTAGATGCACTCCATTGGATTTCAGAATACTGACATGTAACATGTGGAACATGGTGCTGGATGATCATGAAAATGGTTTCCTCATTTTATTAGCTGAAAAACATCCCATTAGGGAAGTGAAGTACATGTTTATTCTTTGTTTCCTCCAGGGAACACTACACTGAATGTATGGTTTCTGCCTCCCCCCGCCCCCATTTATCCTTACAAAAATATTGTGAAGTAAGATGGACGGATAGTGAATCACACAACACCTGCCAGTGAGCATCGCAGGGGACCTGAATCCAAGTTTCCCGAGCATAAATCCAATATTCTATCTTGAGTTTTTCCATGCTGTGTTTTAAATATTTTAATACCTATTTTCTTAACTATCTATTCATCATCATCATCATTCTGATGAATAACAATTAAACAGTTGTTGAAATAAAAATTTAAATTTCTAATAAAGCTATGGTTATAAAGTCATGATGCAAGGTTAAAAGTGAATATCATACCATACACATAGAAAACAGAAGGCCAGCCAGTATATTGCACTAAAATCCCAGCCAGTGGCATTGCAATGACGGCACCTGCATAGGAACCTGTAAAAGAAGATAAACATTCATCACTGGAAATGCTTACTGAGGTAGCATCAGCAGTGAAATTCAAATTACATTTGTTTTAGTCTTATATTCAAACCATATCAGGTCAAAACATGAAGGCAATAATGAAGAAAACATTTGACATTTCTGAAGAAAACTGTTCTCTCTTTTTTTGTTTAAGCATTATTGATGGATTGTTTTATTATTATTTAAATTGCATTTAAACTTTAATGTATTGTTTTTGCTAGGGATGTGTGGAAGACCATGATTTACTTTGTGCCTGACCACTGAAATCGTATAGTGGGAGAGTCAAAACAGAGTGGGGGGAATGCTTTTTCACACAGCACAAAGTAAAATTGTAAAATTGTCTGTTAATGGTAGCTTGGATATCTTTATATGGAGAATGTATAAATAACGGCATTCTGTGTCTAGTCGCGCTGGCCACATGACCACAGAAACTGTCTATGGACAAAACGCTGGCTCTACAGCTTGGAAATGGGGATGAGCACCACGCCCTAGAGTCGGACACAACTGGACTGAATGTCAAGGGGAACCTTTACCTTTACCTATAAATGCATGAAGGTTTGGGCCATCAGTGGCTTCTTGGTGGATATATATCATTTTCAGTATCCCAGGCAGTATTATTAGTTGTTGGGGAATATGGAATGAGTTGCAGTTACTCTTGTGCCTTTCCAACAGGCCTCTGTTTGAACAAAACGCTGGATTAGCTGGATTGTTGGTTAGACCCAATGGATCTTACTGTGTTGCTAAATAAAACAATCTTTAACTTTCAAAAATATGTAGGGGTCTCATCTGAGATCCATCTGGCTTCTTTATTAGCTCAGAAGGCATTAACTATATTAAAATGTGCATCTACATTCTTGACCTTTCCTAATACCTGTTTTAGCACCCACAGATTAAATGCCAGGAAAATTGTAAATTGGTATGTGGTACTAAGCAAACACTTAACATTATTGGTTTGCCACCTTAGAATTTAGTTCTGATTGACAAATGAATCCAAGTGTATTTCCATAAATCAGAGTGTCAGAGTTTAGGAATAATTACTCAAGTTTCCCATTTTTGTTCACAGGTTACAAAAGTGTGAACCTGCTATTCTGAACTCCTTGATTTCTGGAAACTAATCTCACTGCAATCAATAGGTGTGAAACCTGATGATGAAGTGGAGAAGTGTGCAATTTATGTCAAAGACGGTTAGAGAAAAGAGAAAATAAAACATTGAACAACGCACTTACCACAGAAGGAAGTAGTTGCCAGTCTACTTCTCTCTAAAGGAGGTGCCCATTTGCTCCATATTCCATGGCAGGCTGGATAAGTGACACCCTGTGAAGTAGGTTGTTTTGTTAAATACCTGCTGCAACTAACACAAAACAAACTAGTATCAGGAATAATAAGTAACATGGTAAGAGTCTGAGAACTTCAGTAGGTGAGATGCTGACTCCAGATCTAGAAGCAGTACACTCTTAAGAGGCAAAGACTCTCTGTTTATTCTAATATAGGCTTACCACAATTGACATTGGCAATTAGCTTGCTTTTCTTTCATAACTGGTCAGTTGGGAGATAGCATGGCTTTGTTTGATTCTCTGATTTCTTAGACATATAGTACTGAAAGATGTGCATGCCTGGAAGGATAATAATGTAGGAGGAGGAAATCTATGGTTGTGTTAATATGTGCCCCAGCTCACAGTTGCATGAAATTTGGAGACATTTGTAAGATTACATGCATTCAGGGAAACATGTGAGGAACGGCCTCACCTGCACATAAATATTACTGTGCTCACATGGAAAATAATACTCTGGAGGGAGGAACCTCTGTGTATGGAGGTTCTCCACAAGATTCTGAATGCATGAAAATCAGCAAAATTTTGGCATGTAATATAAGACACATTTTGGACCCCTAGAGTGTGGCAGTGGCAGAATTTGTCAAAGGTGGAGACACCCTACAATTGCAGGAAAACATTGGGGAATGAAAAGATGTTCCCCCTCCTTTCTTTGCAAGCCTCAGCAATGAATCCAGCCAGGGGTAATTTCATTTGCTACCTTTAACATGCCTTTCAGATAAGGCAGCATGATAGTGTTAGCTGGACCAGGAATAGAGGATTAATTGTTGGCTAAGGTTTCTGTTAGGCAATTCTAGGATCAGCAGACTTTTCCTGATTCCTGACAGTTGTCCAAGGGCAAAGTGGACATCTCTTGTCTAGAGATGGTTGCCAAGTTTTCTTTCTCGTGATTGTGTGGATTTATGTGACTCATTTCACTCCAGTTCTATCCTGCCTTGGCCATTCATAGTACTCAAGATAACATTCCCAGATGGTCTCCTATCCAGGCACTGACAAGACCCAAGTCTGCTTAGCTTCGACCTGATTGTTCCATCAGACCCCCTCAAAAAATAAAAATCACAAAACCTTAGAACTGTAGAACTAGAACAGACCCCAAGAGCCCTCTATAAAACTCTACACGGCTTGGATTCAGGCTATTTGAAAGACTGTATATCCCCCTTTTCAGATCTTTGTGAGAAAATTTTCCATCTGTCCCTCCAGATGCATTCAGTGAAGATATAAAAAGATGGCCTTCTTAGGCTGTAGAACTCCTCAAAGGGGAGACTAGACTGGCTTGTCTCCCTGGGGTTCCTCCTCTGACAGGGAAGAACTGTTTAATTTAGGAGTCCTTTGACGACTGACTGGTTGTTCTATAAAGGTCTTTTTCGTCTGTTGTATTTTTAAATTGTTTTTAAAGTATTTTAGTTTTGTGCTATATTTCTAACATGACAAATTATTTAATTAGACTTCAGTATTATAATTTACTGTGTTTTAGCTGTGTATGTTTTCAATTCAGTTGTATATATTTTTAAAATTCATGTTGTGGAGTGCCTTGGGTTCTGCACCAGACAAGGTGGGAAATGAAAAATAACATAAAATAAAATATTTCTAGTTCAAACCCCTGCCAATATAAGAAAAACATATCATATTCATAAATATAAATATAAATATGGTTGTTATATGGTCTCCATACTTCTGGCCTCATACTAGGAACATATTTCAACATTTGATTGTAATTTTCCTAAATATTCTAGAGAGAAAATAGTTTGTAGAGCATTAAACCTTTTGTCATTTAATAATTTAATTGTTGATTGTTAATTAAGAGGCTTAAGTCTGGGAAACTGCTGACTATCAGAGGAACACAGAGCCTTCATTCTTTCATGCTGTTGCTACTATATTAAAATAAATGTATATAAATGCCTATATCAAGACAGGAAAAAAGTGAATTAATTATATTCAATGAATTTTTATTTAATTGAAGGAATATATTTGATTTTCTGAGAATGAGTAACACTTTTTATTTTAAAAACTTAAATTTTAAAAATCTTTTATTTATCAAGTGCTGATGTACTATAGTCTTCTTCTTCTTCTTTTAAAGAATCTCAGCTAATCAACCATTTTGGTCATGCCCCATTCCACTTTGACTATCTTGGGAGGTGGCTCCCAAGCAGCCAGCCAGTCTTGGTCACAGTAAATTTGTTCACCCTGGTCTATCCCCATACCCCTTGTGCCTATTCAAGGAGACAGAAGCAATTTTTTCTCCCTTCATTCTTTACTGGAGTTCTCATATCTTTTTACCAGCTTTTGTATATCTTCCGAATGACTTCCCACCAATACATTCATATGCAGCTCCTATAGTGCATACTTGCCCGAGCAGGCCCTCAAGGGCAGCCCTTATGTAGAGGCTGAAACAGAGAAAAAATGTTATGTTGAGGGACATAATGTGGAACAAGCCCTTCCTCCTGTTCCAGTGCACTGGGGAGCTCTTTTCCATACCTCAACAAGACCTTGCAAGATTCTGACGAAGATGACACATCCATAATGCACTCGAGCTGCAGATGGAATTAACATATTGAGAGTGGACGTCAGTAGGATAGCTGCACCAAACACCCTGGAAGAAAAAAGAAAAGTAATGGGATGTGATCCTATTTAAAACTGTCCTTACATTATAACGTATTATTGATCTGTCTTTTTATATTTCTGTTCTCTGTGAAACAGAGAAACTAATCAGATTTGTTCCTCTCCTCAAAAAAAGCCAACAACTGTTCCTCCCCCCCCCCCCAAAAAAGAGAGCCTGCTTTAAGACAGGTGAGGACTGTGATTTCATATAGGATCACAGAATATTATTTTAGATTTACCCCAAATGCACACAAACCCCATCTCTCCAGTTACTGTCTGCAGAGCTTATAAAACTGACTATTTGGACAACAGTTCCAAGAAAAAGCAGCCCAGGGGATTTGGGGAACTGTAGCCCCTCCAAAAAATAGTATTGCTCCGATCTCAACAGTAGAAATGAACCAAAGATCAAAAGGAGCTGTGTGAACCATCAGCAGAAACAAAATTGTGGACTGGGCAATAGCTTTACTGGGTCACTAAAAAGTTACAAATAAGAATTTTCTTTAAAAGTGTTGCATATTTCTTGTGTGGCGGAGTGGGGAGAAACAAGTCCTCAGATAAATGGTTTAACTTCCTTTTGAAGTAACCACACTAGTGCATTACTTTATTTACAGTCCGATACCTATCTATTGAGTGGGTAAGTCAAACAAAGACTTACCCACTAGAAATGTGTTGTTTAGGACATAGAGACACAGCATATTCCTAAAACAGGGTGATTCTCATCAACTAGCCTTTACAATCAACTATCTTAATAGCTGTCTCCAAAACTCAAAGTGGACCATTTTGTTTCTTATATAAGCACCCCTTGAAACACGGGACTCATCTCAGACCTCTGTAAATAGCTTCTCCTGGAAAATATCTATTAACCATACAATCCAACTGATGAAGTATCATCCGCCTATCCTGGACTATACAAAGACAAAAGTTTCACAACTGATGTTCAGCAGTCAGAACAGTCCCATTGGGCATTCTATTTAATCATTCCTGTAATCACACCATATGATTCATCACTTGAGAATTTATAGCTGAAACTGAGGTTCCAGCTCAAATGCATTGGGTTCGATGTAATGTTAAGTGACAGGAAAATCTGTCAAAGGTGCTTGATCTTCTGATATCTGATTGAGATATGCAGATGTATGCAATACATACATTATCACTTGATAATGTATGTATTGCATAGTAAAATTGTATGTAGGAGCATATCCTTCAAGAAATAGACAGAGTGCAGCCATATCAAAATTGGCTTAAGGAAGTCCTGCAAATGTTGGTTTTGCAGGCATTGATTCTGAACCAGAAAGACATACGTCCAAAATCAAATTTCTATCAAGAATTGAAGAAATGCTGAAAATGCCTTTAAAGCAGAGTGTCTACATTGCCCAGGTGCCTGAAGAATATATGAAAGAAAGAAAATGTGTTGCCTTTAGCAGGAAATTGTAGCAGGGTGGTGGTCTTCAACAAAACAGTCACTCTTATCTTGAGATGAAATTGTGTTTTGTTTTCCACTCATTAAGATCAGGAAACAGGAGATATTACTGATCATGGAGCATGCTTCCAGTATATGCTTTCCATGCATCTATTTATACACAAAAGGAGACACAACTTCTGGAGCTGGAAACAGGATTGATTTTGTTTGAAAAGACAGACAAATGACTTAAGGCAGCTGTGCAGGAAAAGGTCACTTGGTCCATGGAGGATGCTCCACTGAGATGGGCCTCCATTTCACTCTCCCATTATTAATACATCCCTTCAAGCTGGCTCTGTATAAACAATGTCTCTCCCTTAACTTCCCCCCTCCCCCCTCTCTCTTCTCCTCAGTCTTGAGAGAGAGAGAGAGGCTGACTGTGTGATAAAGTGCATACACCTATGCTTGACAGCTTTCTTTCACAAGTTTCCTGCAGCTTTTTCTTCTTCCTAGATTAACTGTTTTGGCCTGAATTCAATGTTTATTTTAACATTCAGCTTGTATTTTCTGGATGATGAATGACAGCAAAAATATGAATGGCTCATTTCCTAGCATTTTGTTCTTAATCAATTTCCTTCTGTACATTTAACCTCATAGGAACATCTGTCTTTACATGTGTGTTTATTTACTAGTGGATATATCTGGCATTGTCTGGGTTAGAAGCCCTTCAATTCCACACTATATCACTTCAATGCTCTCTTTCTCTTCTTCCCCTGATCCATCTTCTTTTTCTTGCTGGACTTCTTCTGTCCTCCATCTCAGGACTTTCTCAATCCAGTACTCACTTCACTGCTCACTTCTTCTCATGAGGAAATGTAGCACCCTACTTAGATGTATGAGGATACCAATCTCGCAACTGCATCCATCTAATTATTACAGTGAAAAGAACTGAGTTTTCAGAATACATAGTTTGCATCACAATGTATCATCACCCAACCCAGTTTTTCAACATATTGAATAGCATACACATTGTTGTATGATAAAATGAAAGAAAGGGCATTAACAGAAGATAGAGGGCAACAGTTGAACTTGTTAGCTCAGCAGCCAGAGACAAACAGTGGGCCTGCAACATTTTGGACAAGCAGATGCTTCTAACCAGTTTTGAAAGGCAGGCCCAAATAGTTTTTTATCCTACAACATTTGTGAGTCCTCGCTCTTCACTTTTTCTAAGTGTATTTAATGAGAAGGCCTACTTTAATCTGAGATTTCAAGTGTGCATTCTAGAATATATTTCCTCAGAAATAAGCTCGACTGCATTCAGCAGTGTTTACCTCCAGGAAAACATGGACACGACTGAAATCTTAATGGAAGTATGAAATGTGAATCCTCAGAACAGAAGAAGCTCTGTGGCATTCAAAATGCATCCAAGAAATAGATCGGCATCATTAAGGAAATTTAAAAATATTCTCTGATCATCTGACAGCAGATGGAGCAATTGCTTCACTAAACGCTACTATGAGAAGAACAGTTCCTTATGCTAAATAAATCATATTTTAAACTGAGTTGTAGGTTAAATATAAATGGAATTTCCAACTCCGGATGGCAAATTCACATTATTTTTAGTCATGAAGGCAGGCATTCATGACATCTCAGAACTAGAACTGGGACAGTTCTAGAGAAAGATATCACCCTTTGTTAAGTGAGGAGGTAGATGCTTCTGTAATTGGAAAAGCACTTCTTGTGTCCTGATTCCCTTGTGTGTTTTTTACCCATTGGATTAGGAATCTTTTGACATTTATCTGCTAAACCCTCCTGAATAGATGAATAGATTCCCAGATTACTAGGCAGCAAAAATCTTTAGGATTCTTTGAATTCTGGATAAGCACTTAACTGTTAGCCATATTTTGTATTTCTCCCCACCTACTCTCACCAGATTTCTCCAGATTCCTCTAAGAAGTCACTGTGGGATTGGCTCTTTTAATTAATCTAATTTTAGTCCCAGCTAGAGTATACTCATTGGCCAGAATCCTCTTAGTTATACCTACCAGACTTTCAGTCATGAACTGCTGCAAATTAAGAAGCCAGCACAGAAATTTCCTATTGCATATTAGTCACATGACTCACTGTAGAATAGGGGATGCCTACACCGACTCTGGCAATCCACTCCTGAGAGTTACACTAAAGGAGTTATGAAGCAGAAACATGCAATAGGATCTTGACCATTGAAATCAATAGGACTTATTCATTGACTAGTTAAAATTCCATCTTGTATTTCTACCTGTAATACAGGAATCTACATCACAATCACAGATATAAGCAACATGTCCACTTGGGTTTCCCCTGTCTGCAGCTGCTTCCACCTCAGGTACAGCTATATTATTTTATTTCCTTTGCCCTCTGCATTGTAGTTGATCAGAGATACACAGGAGATGGTTTTCTATTGGGCAGTGCTGTCTGATATCATAACCCAAGATTGAGACTGCTTCTGCACACCTCTGACTATTCAGAATTAGGGAAAGGTGAGGCTCTGCAAGGCTACTCACCAATGGAAATGGTTGTTTGTGGTTGAACTACCTTCTTCTGCTGACTAGAGCAAAGCAGATCAGCTGTGAACTCCATTAGGACATGGCGTGCCTTTCTGGGGATGGGAGGAAAGGAGAGGTGGATGGGAACGAAGTAAAGAGGTATGCTGGAATAAAATGAGATTTCATTGAGTAATACCTTTATGGGCTTAAATGTAATTACTATAATTAGGGAAGAAGATGGGACAAAATCAGGATTGCTAGAGACCAGTTCCATCTACTATTACATTTGTCTGTGGCCAAGACACATTTTAGCTCAAAATGTCCTCTGTTGCTTCACATAGTGCATGTCCCTGGACAAGACTGTCATGAAAGCAAACAAGATAGAGGACTGTGGCATGTCTTTTTAATGGTCACAGTTCTATAACTTTACTCCCACTGGTGTAAGTCAAGTGGTCTAAAACTCAGTGGCAAACTGTCACTAGTTAAGAAGTGAGTGGTTATAGTTCTTCTTACACACCAGTAATATGACCTCTTATGCAACAAGAAAAACACATGCAGACTTCTTAGTAAGTGACAGTTCACCACTGAAATGTACACTGTTGCATTGCTGCTGGTATAAATGTTCAATTGAATTGTTGTCATTCCATTTTTATTTCTTGTCCTCTGCTTCATTTTGTGTTTCAGTATGTGAATTTGTGCTGAGTTTTACTTGTATTTCTGTTCAATCTTCTTTTAACATTTGGTTGACCACGTTGCTCAGTAGGGAGTACTAAAATTAGCTATGGGTGTACTCCAGCCCCCATAACTACCTGCACCAGAAAGAAAATCCGAGGGAAATCAGATTATGTTGTTAAACACTCTCCATGTACTTGGTAACTTATGCCTGGATCCAAGCTAGATCCAGTGTTGATCCTAGTACAGTGCCACTGAAAGCCTGCTTGTGAGAAGCAATCCATGGGCCTTATTTCCCCTAAACCTCTTCTAGGACCACCAGGAACCAGAAAAATGCAATACTCTAAGGAACCATGGAATATGTAGTTCTTGTGAAATCTGACCTTCCTGCGTATGCATTCTTATTAAAGCCATACAGGGACCATGGGAAACATTTTTCCAAGACTTCTGACAATCATGTATGCTGCTCTTCGATCTTTGGATCACCTCACACACACACACACGCTCCTATTGCCCACTCACCTTTATTAAGTCTAGGAAATTACAGAAAAAAAGTATTCCGAAACTGATCATACATGTCTTGGATAGAGGCCAAGGGTGTGATCCAAAATGTCAAGTGTACTTTTAAAAGTAATTAGTTACAATTATAGTTTCAATGACCCCCCCCCCCCCAAATAGTTAGGTATGTTTATAATTGCAATTAAAAGACTCTTTTCTTTTCTGTTTTTCAAAAGTAACTTAAGTAAATGACTAAACGTAAAGTTATTATTTTAAAAAAATAAGAATGTTTTTCATTCATTAGTGTGAGACACAGTACATGCCAGCACTTGAAATATGGGCAGCCTACTGTCCTGTAACTCTGAAAGTACTAAGAAATCACAGTCATATCACAAAAGAATGATCCCTCATGAAACTGTAACAATAAAGCAATATAGGTATGTTGGCAGTATTGGGAAAAGAAATTAATTTCACAAAGCTAAATATTTCCAAATGTTCATCTGCTCTAAATAGATCCAGGATCTGTCCCATGAAATACTGTTTCCAAACCTTCCATTCCATTTTGGGGCCCTGCTCTACCAATACACATTCTTGTCTTGACAATGATAGCTTGTAGGTGCTACATATATCGGTAGACTTCTGGACAAGCCTGTTCAATAATGAACTGAATGCCATGGCAGATGCAATGGATTAGCAGTTTTCCTTGTCATGTTAAACCTGTGAATTTCCATTCATTTTAAAAATATCTCTTCCTTTCTGCATGTCACGGGGGTGGAAGCATATGTTTGTTTCTCCAGCTAAATCCTATTTTAAATCTTTTGTGAAGGATTGATATGGATAAACCGATTCTCTGCCACCACCTCTAATTTAATAAAGGTCTGAATACATTATTAATTTTTGCTGCACATCTGAGGCCCACTTTTGTGAAACAAATCCCTCCCGCCCTCTTCTCCCCCTCAGTCCCTTAGTGCATCATTAAGTTGTGAAAAAGGCTTTATCACCTATGACAGAGAAATAGAAGACCCTCAAGCCATATGGCAGAAGGAGCTCGCTTCGTGTTTCATTAGGCACTTCTGTGCAGGAGCCACAAGAGAGAGCCAAAACATTTGATCTGGTTTCTGTAGTATTGGTGGGTTTGCCTAGAAAACAAAGATGCTACTTTCTGGAATCATATTCCAATTGTCTAGGTTTTGACTTCAACAAGATACCAAGCTAGTATGCAACACCTCCTCCAAATTCAGGCACAGGGATGCATGATGGTACAACTATTTAGACAAGACAGACAAATTCAGGCTTCATCTGACTTCCATTCCAATCTGTCTGTGAAACCTAGGGTAACCTTCTTAATATAACCCTGTGGGTTTCATGAATGTGGACTGTATCTACTGGAAGCAAAAAAGCTTTGAAGTCCTTCCTGTATCACCATGTGTCGGGCCTTTCTAAATGGTGTTCTTAATCTGTAATTACACAAGTCTAGCTCTAATGTTAGACAGAATGAGGCAACTACTTAAGGTAGCAGATGATGAATGGCAGCAGTGAAAACTTCCACAGCTGCTCCCTCTGATTCTCCCGGCCATTGTTTGCTTGGAGAACCGAGTGGTATGTGTCACACAGCCTCTTTCATTCCTACTAAACTCTCTTGCTACCCAACTTCCTCTTTGAAGTAAGTTTCAAGATAAGAAGCTTGCCTATCTAATTGGATTCTAGTCAAGTATGGAGGGGGTAAAATCATGTTCTTTATTTCAAGTAGCAATATATCTTGGATCAACTCCACATCGCATCCAAGACCAAGAACACTTATATATTTCATGAATGGTGGTAGCAATGGTGATAGCAAAAGAAACAGTCTTCTGCGTGATTGAACTTCCTGGATATTTCTATTCACATATCATTTTTTAAAAAAAATTAGAAACTAGTCAAGAATAAATATGGCAAGATCACCAAGTCATGAGGGAAAATTGCAAGGAACATTTCTGAACACGTAGACTAACCACCAACTACCTCTGTTAGGTTATAACTCTCATTTGCAACCAGCACATCTGCGAGGCACTAGGTTCAGGAAGGCTGATATACAGGCATGATAGAACAAAGAACTTCTGTCATTTTTCACTGTTTCAGCTGTGTTTTCAAACCAAACTAGGCTCTAGTTCCAGGACACTATGAGAGCAATCCTAACTGGTGAATATGTTCAAGGGCTAGCTGGGCTAACATGAGGGCAGTTGAAGCTGTGCTGAATCCAACTCTCTCCCTGCTGTCAATTGTTTAGGACTACCCTCAACATGGCTTAACTTTGTGGGGGCCCTGTGGCTTTTTCCCTAAGGAGTGAGATGTTGGCCTTGGTTCAAATTGGCTCCTTCCCTCCTCCTCACTCCTCTTGTTTTCCTGACCCCTCTATTTTTCTTGTCTGCCAGCAGATCTTCACTAGCAGATCAGTTCTGTCAGCAAATTTCTCAGTTGGCAAGTCTCTGAGATCAGCTTTCAGAAGACGATTCTAATGCCAGAAGGCCATATCTGCTGGCAGAAGAGGTTGGTGTCCTAATCTTGATCTTCTAGAACCCACACATCTTTCACTTTGGACTGTACTTTGTGTCTGCAACCACAAATGACTTTTGTTTTGTTCATTTGTTTTTCTAAATTACAGAGTGTTGCAATATGCTGCAGAGTGGAGAAAGTATTGTTCACTCAGTACTAAGGGTGTCATAACTTAAAGATGGATGAATCTGTCCATTTCATTTCCACCCCCTTGCTCCAGTAAAAAACAAAAAGCCAAATGCTCTTGGTCTTATAAAGAAATACATGGACCTGTTCAAGTTCTTATCAAAGCCAGTCAAACACTAATCTGCCTAATTTGATAGATGAAGCTATTTCCAGCATGGAAATGTTGTGCCTACCTGCCATGCCCCTGTTACTGATGAGGAGCTTGACACAAACTAGAGATGGCAACAAACATTCTGCATGACAAATGTGGCTGATTACGCAGCAATTCAAACCCAGACCTTTAACAGCTAAGCACTTACAGCTGGGTGCTTACAAAACACTTGTTCTATATAGCTCTACCATTCTCGTACAATGTGATAGAAAACAAACTCTTAAAAATGTGAACAAAAGAACAAAACATTCAAGAACATAAAAACACTTTAATTCATGGGTGGAATTTGGGTTCTTCTTCTTAACTCAGTTCTGAGGTGGCCAGGGAAAGAGGGAAGAGTATTAATGTCTTTCTTTGTACAGTCATATCTAAAGCATCCTGCAGCCTCCCTGGCTGCCCACACTCTACTAACACCAAGAAAATGTGTCATGAGGGAGCACTTCAGATTAGGAAGTGTAAGCCACCAAGGAGGCTGCAGAGTGATAAGGAGGATGTAATAGCAATCAGGAAAGATAAAGGAAAAGACAACCCTGGACACCTCAAAATAATGATGATATTTCACTTGATAACTTAAATAAGCTCAGAAGAAATTCTAAACTACCCTGAGAATGAGTCAGGAAAATGGACGCCTTTTTGATGGGGGAAGCAAATTTTCAGAAAACTGTAGGTTCTGGTACAGCAGTAGCTACACCTCTCCTCTTGAATCATACATCATTCTAAATCCTCCTCCCATTCCACGTTTCCTTCATACCTGCTACAAGTGTTTTGTCAGGAGGGACAAGCAACCATCTGCATTACAGGCGGCTGCTGCTAGAAAAATCACATGTGGGAGAATTTGAGGAAGGGCATGAACACTAAAAATAGAGCTGAGCCAGAATTTCTCACAAGACATTTTTATATTAATTGTTCTGAGATTTTCCTTTCCATACTCCATAGAAATAGAATGCCATTTCACAGAATTTTCTCCAGACTGTTCCTACTTGTTTTAATGGTGCTTGTCTGCTGTTCCCTCTCATGACATCCACAGAACAGCACTAAGTATAGGGCATTTGGGGAGATATAAAATGATAGTTAGGCTGCCTTTACAGGGGTGGCACAGAAACAAAAATAAAGAAGCTGCGCTAGAGCTGGTGATTAATGCTTCGCCCTGTTTCTGAGAAACTTCTGGAGAATGTTGTTTGATCCTGGTGAAATGTCCCCTTCCCCATTTCCTCCGTCTAAAAGGGCCCACAGCTACACCAAGAGCTCTCTGCCTGGATAGCAGAATCTGCTCGTTTGCTTCCTCCTACACACAATTAAAATGAAACAAAACAAAACAAAACAAACCCACATCCCTCAAGGCCTTTGTTCTGAATCTATGAAAAAATATTTGGAACATTCCTATACAGCAATGAACCAAACAAGGGACGTGGTGGCGCTGTGGGTTAAACTGCAGAAGCCTCTGTGCTGCAAGGTCAGAAGACCAGCAGTCGTAAGATCGAATCCACGCAACGGAGTGAGCTCCCATCGCTTGTCCCAGCTCCTGCCAACCTAGCAGTTCGAAAGCATGTAAATGCAAGTAGATAAATAGGAACCACCACGGTGGGAAGATAACGGCGTTCCGTGTCTAGTCATGCTGGCCACGTGACCACGGAAACTGTCTACAGACAAACGCTGGCTCTACGGCTTGGAGACGGGGATGAGCACCGCGCCCTAGAGTCGGACACGACTGGACTAAATGTCAAGGGGAACCTTTACCTTTACCTAATGAACCAAACAGTATTCTTACCCAAATGGCTTTTGACTCAGCCATACTCAAATGCAGCTATCACTGGATAGGTAAGTGAAAGAGATGCATATAACAGGAATGAAATAACATTGAATGAAGGTGAGAACACGTGATATTCGACCAAAACCAGTGCTACGTTGAAGAGAGACATTTGACCATCACAAGGTGACATGGATTAGGTAAAGAGTGGTGGGAGCCATTTAAAGCTGGTTTTCTGAATTTGTTGATAAAACAATGTGGTATAGCAATCTAAATATGATGCCAGACTCAATTCTGCTCAGAGAAGCTGTATTCTTAAATCTATATTACTTAGGGAATTATTCTGCATGTGGAGGTGGGTTCTACTAATAATTGGGAAAGTTAATCAGCTGTACAGAGCACCAATATTTTGTTCCCTCCCATTTAATATAGATTGGTTCTAGGCTTTGGTCACAGACTTGCAGATTCCGAATTACAAGGGCTACATGGTCTTTTTAAAAAAATGGAAAATAAGATTATTTAGAAGCAGAGTTATGTGCCGAACAGTACTGTCCATACTTTGTGTGTGAGTGTGTGTCCATGTTTCATATAATTCAATACAGCAAATTACCATTAACTAATGAGGCACTAGTCATGTTATGAAACACATACTTTATAATGCAATCAGGATCTCATTAGCTAGTAGCAATTTTCCACAGTGAGTTACACAATTTAGATACAGACACCTAGATCATAAGAGGATATTGACCAATTTTTAGAAAAAGATATAGTAATAAGATTAGGCAGAGGAAATGGACTAGCATTTGTGTTTGAGATAGCAATCCATTTACTGGAAATAGTTCTACTGAAGAAATAAATGAGGATGATGTGCTAGATTACATTAAGAATTTGGTCAGATTGTATTTGAAAAGGAAATAATATCTGCTGTATAAAAATTTCCTCTCATGTGTCAGATCTGAATGCATGAATAGTTTTGAACCTCAAAAGAAAGCCTCAGTAGCCAAAAACCTACAGGTGTTTGTGAAGGAACTGAGTTAATTACCATAGCTACTTTTGACTAACTGATGGGTCTCAGGGTGAGAGCAGGGTGCATGAGTGGATACGTGACCACAAGTGGCACACACACATCACCCTGTCAATCAGTCATAGCAGTTTATACAGTCCTTTCTCAAATATCAAAAGGATTTTGGTCTGTGAATTCAATGTAATTTATTCCCAGGCTGTGTGCAGAAGACTGCAGCCTTAGATAGTGAAACAGTCTAATATGCCTTTGAAACACATATATGAGAACTCTGTGCTAACTCATAAAATAAAATAAAAAATCACCGCATCAAGACAATCAAGTATTTCATGCTACAATTTAGATTTGAAATCTAGCCAAGGATCGAGGAAAGGCATTGGTACTAGGGCTGACACAGTTGTCATCCTCTGCACACTCAACAAGACTGAGTCAACAGCTCATAAATCACTTCAGGTACAGCAGCTAACTCAGAGCTTGGAACAGAATTACACCATCTATATTTACCCCCACCCCCACCCCTGAGGCTGATACAAGCATTGTCATGTTTCTTGGTGCTTCTCGTCCATGTCAGCCCTAGAGCCATGGGCTTCAACTAAAAGGCAACAGAGTGTTTGCTGAGTAGCTGCAAGTCTTTTTCCTATAAAATCAGAAATAGATTTGCAACTGGTTGCAAGCTATCTCTTGAGTTAACATCGTTTCAGAGACTGATACTTCAAGCCTGCTGGCTCTGTTTAGGAAGCTAAATAACATACGACCAGGATTTTTTTTTAATTCTTCTGCTTCTGCACACACCTCGAGTTTTCTAAAGCCCAGCCAAATGAACAGCTCTGAAGTAGCTGGAAGCATTTTCTGTTATATTTTGATGGCCCAGTGATGTACTGAATGTTGAAGCAACAATCACCTACCACCATCCACTGATCTGTTGTTGCACTCGATGCCCCCAATTTATGCATACAGAGAGGCATCTCTAATAATCTCTTCATCTCTTCATCCACAGCCAGATAGCAATAAACAAAAAACCAACCCAAGAGATGAAATCACCTTTCCTTCAATGATACCATGGAGAGTACATCTATATGGGGAAGACAAAGGCTTCCCAAGGAAAGATGCCATTCCTTTGTGTGAGCAATGCTATCAAACAATTTGCAAAACACAACAGGATAGAATATTTCCATATAGCATTGTCACTAATGAAATAATTAGATTAAACCAAATGGCTGTCTACTAACCAATGTGCACAGAGGCAAAAGGAAACTCTGATGCTGTGCAACACATATAATTGAAACATTGCACATGAGGCATATGAATCAAGGTAAACCTGCAACTTCAAAGTAAGAAGTGGAACATTCAAACATTGCACTACTTGATGTGAGTGAGCTAAAGTAAATTGGGGTAAGACATTTTCCGTCAAGCAACTGCAGAGTGTTTTACTCTGAAAATAAAAGAATAAGAAATGACTGTGTGACTGATACTGCAGCAAACATAGCACAATCAATTAGGGGTTATAATGCAAAGTATAACTCAATAATATCTATCAAACAACTTGGAAAACCTATTGATATAGTCATCATTCAAGTCTATACTCCACAGAAGAAGAAGAAGAAATGGAAAGCTTTTGTGCAAGTGTCAAGGAGGAAATTGATCACACCTCAAGACAAGAGCATAGATGACTGGAATGCAAAAGTAGAAAACAAAGCAGAATGAAACATTTTTGAAGAATTTGTCCTAAGAGTCAGAAACAAAACAGGAGAATGATTCATAGAACCTGTCTATTGCAAATGCATGCTTCAGGCTACTAAACAAACAAGTATATACAGTACATGAACATCAACAGACAGCCAACACAAAAACCAAATAAACTACATAAATGGAAGTAGTAGATGAAGAAGCTGAACTCTTTCTGCCAAAACAAGACCAGGAACAGGTTGTAGTACTTTTTCTGAATTGTTAATATTAAAAACTAGAGTAAAGCCAAATGATAATTCCAAAAGAAAAATAGTGCCATAATGTAATTTAAATAACATTTCTGGTTAATTTAAAGTCCATACAAAGAACAGATTTGCGTTAATAGCTGGCTGATCATGACCCAAAATATTTGTCAACTGTTCAGTTATATTGTCAAGGAAGAATGCAAAAAGATAATTCCTAGAATCAAAAGGGGGGAAAAAACTAGACAGATGACTGTTGAAACTGTTAAAAATGTAAATTATAGATGAGAAGCAAAAGTCAAAGGTGGCAGAAGTAGGATCAGAATCCTAAATGAAAGTTTTCATCAATTGCCACATAGAGACAAAGGAAGTATTACAATAATTAGTAAAAATATAGAAGATAACAACTTAAGAGGAAAAATGCAAAACACTTGGAATAAATGAACCTAACCACTCAAAGCACTTGAAATAAATAAATTGTCAGGAGTAAGTGGCTCAAGAGCTATGTTAAATTACAGAGACTGAATCTATCAAAAATCCTAACAAAAATGTACCAACAAATATGGAAAACAAAAGAGGCACTAGAGCTCATATCACAATATATGTTGGCCTCTGGAGCATACCCAAGAATTTCAGAAGACGATCAACCAGTACTTTCTAGGTAACAGCAAAGCCATTGACTATATGGATCATAAAGTCTATGGATCATTTTAAAAGAATTAGGCATGTCTCAACATTTGATTGTCTGCATTTATAACCTATACATTGAACAAGAAGCTAGGACAGAATATGGAGAAACAAAATGGCTTCCCATAGGCAAAGATGCCGGACAACGATGCATTTTATCTCTCTATCTGTTCAATTTGTGGATAGAATATGCAATACAGAAACCTAGATGAGATTCAGATGAAGGAGGAATAAAAACTAATGGAAGAAATATCAATAATCTAAGGTATGCAGGTAACACCATATTAATGGCAGAAAGCAGCAATGATTTGAAATTACTCCCAATGAAGGTGAAAGAGGAAAGTGCAAAAGCAGGATTTCAGTCAAATATTAAAAAACAAAAGTGATGTCTACAAAATAATCACATAACTTTAATACTGACAATGAAGAAATTGAAACTGTTGAAAATTTCGTATATCTCAGTTCAGTCATCAATCCAAATGAAAACTGCAGCCAAGAAATCAAGAAAAGACTGATACTTGGAAAAGTGGCTATGAAAGAACTAGAAAAGATCATCAGGCATAAAGATGTATCACGGGAGACGAAGGCTGAAATCACCTGCACCATAATATTCCTGATTAGTGTATATGGCTGTGAAAGCTAGAGAATGAAGAAAGCCACCAGGGAAAAATGATTCGTTTGCATAGTGGCATTGCATAGATACCATAGCCTGCTAAAAATGCAACCAAGTAGGTGCTAGGTCAAGGCAAGCCTGAGCTTTCCCTAGAAGCAAAAATTAAAATGACTAATCTGAGGCTATTGTACCTTGACCACATTGTAAGAAGACATGATTCACTAGGGAAAAAAAATGCTAGGAAAAATTGGAGGCAATAGGAAAAAAAGGAAGACTAAATAAACAATTGATTAAATCAATCAAAGAAGCTGTGGCTTTGAATTTGCAAATTCTGAGCAGGGCTGTTAATGACATAACCTTTTGGAAGTCAGTGATTCATAAGGTCACCATAAGTCGCAAGAGACTTAATGGCCCATAACAACAACAAAGCAGAATAACAGCACAGGACTCATACCTTGGGAACAGCTTAAACAAATAAAACACATGCAAGCATCTTTGAGTATCCAACATAGCATTGAAACAAAATAAACGTTCCCTCTCATGTCTGCCTAGTCATTCACAGTCATGAAGATGTCTTTGTTTCTTTTTGGTCATAGCTGCAGTGAGGACCCAGCTCTCTCAGGGTCCACTTGCCTCTAGAACCAGAACATACATTTATTTATTTGTTTGTTTGTTTGTTTGTTTATACCCTGCACCATCTGGCAACCAGGCCACTCTGGTTGCATTTCTTGGGTTGGAAGGTTAAGAATCCTTGGATGAGCTTGGTTGACTAATAACTGTAAGTCATCAGCATCAGCACCACTGGCAGGACAGACTCATCATCACAACCCTTTCCTGGCATTGGGCCAGCCTATAAGATAAAAGACAAATACTTTTTGTTTGAAATGCTGCATAATGGCACCGTTGAATCAGTTCGTTGGTGATTATGACAGAAGTCATCTTATCTTTTGCCTTTTGTGGCAAAATGTCTTGGCTGGCCTTGCTCCAGAAAGTAATATCCCAATTGCACATCTTTTAAAGAATTATAATAATAGACTCCCTCTTCAAGGACCTATCCACCTAATGACATTCTGTCTTTCACCTGTCAAGGCCACCTTGAAAGCATTGCTTCTTTGCCGCTCCCTCAAGGGTCCTTTGATGTCCTCCTGCCCATGGAGGACCCAGGGGCTCACACCATATTATATAGCTTTCTTCCTTCTTCTGTTTCATGAAAATAACTGCTGAATTAGTAATTAAAGCACCAATAACTGAGATGCGGTGTCAAGAACACAATTAACTATTGGGACATCTCTTTTTCCCTTTGTATTTTTCTAGTGGTCCCGATGACATGTTGCAAAGATGATGTCTTTAGTCCTGATGGTGTGTTGGAATGGACATGCCCCTTAATCCACATATGTATGCTCCATCATGAGCTGACTAAAACAGGGTGGTGGTAGTACCCTCACAAGGACAAAGACACAAATGACATATATGCCAGCTTTATTGAACAAAAACAGTTGCAAGTCTTGATAACATCACAAAGAAACAGGGTTACGAACTGCTTAGTTCCTGCAGGCCAGGTCCTTCTGAAAGTTGAATGAGGCAACAGAGTGTGAAGAGCAGCTGTCCTCCATCACAACATGCTGGACAACATTGCAGCTGTTATACTGCCAGCTGTAATGCATTCTGGAAAACCTGGCTGAAGAAAAAGGGAGCAGCTCACTAGAGGAACAGCTGGCTTTTCCCAGTCACTGCTGCTGTTCTGGGTGTCACACATGGCTCACATCACAATGAACTAGAAACATCTTTATCTCTGAAAAGGCTGCTTTGTGCCTGTGAAGAGACAACAGAAACATTAATGTCATGAATATGTAGTAGATACTAAGCAATAATTAGTGGGATTGGTCATTGGGAACTATTGAGTGAGTAAGTAAGAAAGTGTAGAACCTTCTCAGTCTTCTCTCCCCCCCCCCCCCCGGTCCCTTTTCCCCACTGATTTTCTTCTTGTGGTGTCAACTGTTCAGGAGAGATTACATCATCACAACGGCAAAACTTAGCCATGTGAAGTAGAGCCCTGTGCAAGAATCTTGTCTATAGCTTCTGTTTGTAATTATGCAAGAAAAATGGGCCATGAGCTTTGACTAGCAGTGATGCTAGCTATATGGCCACCCATAAAAAGTGACAGTCTGTGTCTCCTTTTGTTTCCCTGACATACATTGACTGACATATCATCCACACAACTGCCAGTACTTCTTGAAGAAGGTTGTCATGTGTGTACCTTCTGATTTCAGGGGCAAAGGGGGATGCTTTGTGGACATGAGTATGTGGATACTCTGTATGCCCATCTCTTGTTCAGAACAGGACTGTAGGGTAAAAAAGTGCAAGGTGTGCTTTTTCCCGCCACTGGTGAAGGAAGACTTACCTGTGTGTAGAGCTTTTTTCTTGCAGCTGTAGCATTGGAGTTCTTATTAGAGATCCATATCTTGAGTCCTAAGAGGACCTGTAAGAATTCTGTGAAGACAGGAATTCACTTGTGTACCATTTCTTTTTATCTTCTGGACTGCTTGTTGCTTGTGCAAAGTTTTCCTTTTGTGAAAAGTACACTGTTATTCGTGAAGACTGTGAACACATTCAAGTGTCCCCTGAGCAATGACAACATCCTGTCAGCTGATTCTTCCACTCTGGAAGAACTATTGGATTGCTTCTGACAGAGATTAAGAAGAATTTAGGTTTGTATCACCAAGTCCCAACCATATATTCTTCTGTAGACAGGGTGAACAAATGATGAAGCGTCATCCCACACTTCTGAAATGCCTCAGCAATACAAATTGCAAAAACTCTTGTTTAAGCTCTTGTTTACCTTCTAATGACCAATCACAAATCAAATGTTAAATACACGGTATGGAGGTGAGGAAATATATATGATGTCCAAATATATATGGACATCTTTCAGCACTTGAAGAAGCACAGATTCTAAAAAATGTTATAGTGTATTGTCTGATCCGACCCTTAGCTCTCAGTTATTCCCTCCCGACAGGCAGAGAAATTTACGTGCTGCAGGGCAAATATTACTACTTTCCTTCCCATTGGGTTCCTACCATGAAAACAAATCCAATTGAGGGGCAGCAGAGCTGATAATTGGCTCCACTGACACTTTTGTCCTGTGAGCAATATGTTAGTACCATTTTGGAGTGTCAGAAACCTCTACACTTATAGCACTTCCTGTTCCGTCCTCCCTTTTAGTCACATGTACATGACAGTTGTGGGGGATGTGGTGCTGCTGCAGGTTAAACCGCAGAAGCCTCTGTGCTGCAAGGTCAGAAGACCAGCAGTCATAAGATCGAATCCACATGACGGAGTGAGCTCCCGTCGCTTGTCCCAGCTCCTGCCAACCTAGCAGTTCAAAAGCATGTAAATGCGAGTAGATAAATAGGTACCACCACGGTGGGAAGGTAACGGCGTTCCGTGTCTAGTCGCGCTGGCCACGTGACCACAGAAACTGTCTACAGATAAGCACTGGCTCTACAGCTTGGAGATGGGGATGAGCACCGCCCCCTAGAGTCGGACACGACTGGACTAAATGTCAAGGGGAACCTTTACCTTTACCTTTACCTTACATGACAGTTGCTGAAATCATTATCGATTTTAGTGCGGTTTTATACAAAGTATGGCTACGTCTGAATCAAGCTCATAGGTCTTAGGCTTGATTTTCAAAACCAAGTGTTAGGTCTATGTATAAGCCCAAGAATAGGATCCAGGTTCATTGTTAAAATACATTTCTATGCATAATGTTCTATTTTTTTTATAGATCAGTATCAAATGAGATTTTTTTTCCAGTCATAATTATTCTTATCCAGTTGCTGTGTTTAACATATGAGGGGATATATAACAGCTACTTGGTTTTCATACCCTGTCCTATACCCACCCTTGCATTTCCCCTTACGCCTTGATTTTTCACTCACAATACAGTTTGCTCTCCAAAATTTCCCATGTGTATAAACATTGAAATTGAGCATCTCTCTAGATATTCCCAGAATGTTCAAACACTTGTCAGATAGTCATCAGAAATATTTGCCTATTAGTATCTGACACATGGTAATAAATGACTTCAAAATCTGGTGTTTGGAAATAGACATTTGATTATTGGTATGCAGTAGCAGGTGATTTTACTGTATGTTAGAGCTAGTATGTGATGGTGATGTTTTGACAACTCTCCAGATGCTTGAAATTCCCTACCTACCCAGCAGGTGATTAATCTGTGCAGGGTGGAAATCAGTATGTTTGCAGTGTTCTGCTGCCCTGGAATCTCCTTGACTGAGATGGTTGTCTCACTTTATCCAATGAAAGGGCCAGTGAAGGTCCCTAGTGGAACATTTTTTGCCTCTTTGCTTTGCACCTCCTTATGCCACTTGCAATATTGCTTGGAGCAAACTTTGGTAGGAAAAGGAATCAGCAAAAGTGCTCTTCCTACTTCTACTATTTCTATGAACAGAATTCTGCTCATGGGAGCTCCAAGCCATGGATGATAAACAGAAAAGGAACCTTTACTTTATCTTCAGTGTGAAAATTTTCCCTATGAGATAGTTGATGCTTAGTCTCCTATTTCAGTTACTTAGGATACTAAAGTTAACCAGGATGAAATATGGAGAAGTTCAGAATTGTGACAATTTTTCAGTTCCAAGATTTTCATTCTTGAGGTTAAAGAGAATGCTGAATGCAAAATCAGGAGCAGAGTTATTATATTTTGTTATATAAATCTGAGTGTATTTTGGGGGAAAAACTTATTTTTAATAAGTGTTAACATCACAACAGCCACATGAAATTGCACAATAGTATGAGATTGCTGTAATGCTCACAAGGTTGAAAATATGTAGTAGAACTAATTAACACAGAATGTATTAACTTTTCTCAGTTAAAATCCTAATGACTTGCAATTTCTTAACAAAATTCTAGCTATACTTTCTGTCTTAGTAGACAAATATGTGTGAAGCACACTGCTACATCCTTTTTGGAAAGAAAAAGACAATTTTGATGTTTTCACATACAGCTTTTTCAAGCATGAAACACTAGAATGTGGAAATTAATCAAATCAGCTACAGAAGCATGATGGAATCCCTCACATTATTCCAGGAAAGATGATGGAAAGGAAACATTCTCATAATAAATTTATTCTGGAAGCCATTATGTTGTTGGCAGAAAGTCTTTGTCTTTTTTTGTTTTAAGCAGATGTCTTTACAAAGACAGTGGGTCTTTGTAGAGACATGGTTTTGTTTGTGGGAAGGTTCAGCAATCTTCATGCATTTGCCATTTCCAGTGTCCTCTTGCTACATGTCTACTTCTATATTAAAAATCTAAGAGGAGTCCCTACAATGATAGTGAGGCCAGTGCTGTAAGGAAACATGGAACAACCTGACCCCAAGTCTCAGCAAGAGAGAGGGAAGAGATGAAGCATCAGTCTAGTGGGCTCTGCTAGTGATGTTATAAAGCCCTAAGCCAGGGGTCTCAAACATGCGGCCCGGGGGCCAATTGCGGCCTGTGGGATGATAGTTTGTGGCCCCCGCCTTAATATGAAAGTTTAAGGAGCGGGAGCAGCAGCGGCGGCACCTACTTGGCAAGTGTGGGGCTTCCTCCCCGCCTCGCCTCGTAGGGGCTGGGTCCCGCCTGCCCCCCCCCCGGAGCGCCCACGCATCCAGAAGGGGAGCCCTCTCTCTGCCCGGCAGTCTTCTCCCTCAGGGGTTTGGCGCCACCGGGGCTTCTGCTTTTAGGTCTCTCTCTCTCTCTCTCTCTCCCCCCCTGCTCTTCGCGGGTCACCTGGCGAGGCTGCTGCTGCTGTCGCCTCATCCTCTCTGCGCTTCTCCTCCCCCCCCCCGCTGGCGCACCTCCGCTCCCTGCCCAGACGTGCTGCGGGAGGGGGTGCTGCCGAGAGAACAGCCTTTTTGTGCGCGCTCCCCTCCCCCCCCGTCTCCCTGAGCCACACTGGGCAAGACCACGGCATCTTGCCAGAGTGGGAGTCAAGAAGCCCCAGGAAGCTCCATTAGCCCTTGGGTAGGGGGGAGAGATTACTCTGCTGATGGGGCCAGCCTTGCAGAAGGGGTGCATGCAGCTGCTAGGGGTGTGTGTGTACACAGGGAGTGGAGGAGCGCCAGGCGGGGGGAAGGAGAAGCGCAGAGAGGACGAGGCGACAGCAGCAGCAGCCTCACCAGGTGACCCGCGAAGAGCAGGGGGGGAGAGAGAGAGACCTAAAAGCAGAAGCCCCGGTGGCGCCAAACCCCTGAGGGAGAAGACTGCCGGGCAGGGAGAGGGCCCCCCTTCTGGACGCACAGAGCCACATTTCAAATTTTTTGTGGACCTCTTCTCCTTTGATGTGCAAGATGCCCCTCCTGTGCTTCAAATGGAGCTCATTGACCTGCAGTGCAACTCTGAACTCAAAGCAAAGTTCAGGGAGATGAGTGGAAAAGCAGACAAGCTTGGGCAATTTTTGAGAGAATTGACCCCCAGCTTCCCTGAGCTTTCCTGAATGTTCAAGCGGACCATGTGCCTTTTTGGGAGCACATACTTGTGCAAAAAGCTCTTCTCCACCTTGAACTTCAATAAGTCCAAGTACAGGTCCAGACTGACTGATGATCATCTTCAAGCCATACTGAGGGTCTCAACTGCTTCCTCTCTCAAGCCAAATGTGGCTTGGCTATGCAAGAGGAAGCGCTGCCAGGTCTCTAGCAGCAAGGAGTAGGCAAGAGGAGCCATGTTCAGAAGAACAGTTCATGTTCTTCAATGTTCCATTCATGTTCAGGACAATTCATGTTTAGAAGATTAAAGGTTAAAGAACTGTTAATACAGACATTTGAATCTGAATACAGCAGATATAGAAGACTGAAGAAACCACATATAGTCACTCACTAGAGAAATATTATTATTATTATTATTATTACTGATTGATTGATTTATTTTCTTATTAATTCTTAATTTGTTTATTTATTTTTTCATCTTATTTTGTGTTAAAAAATAAAGAGATTTGAGAAGATTGGAATTTTTTTAACAAAGCTTTTCTTGTGGAAAATTGGATTTTTCCCAGCCTCACCCAGACTCTGCCTCCAGCGGCCCCCACGTAAATTGAGTTTGAGACCCCTGCCCTAAGCAGTTTGGGTCCAAGCTGTCTAAAAGACCGTATCTCCCTTTATGAGCTTACCCAGATGTCAAGATCATCAGGAGAGGTCTTTCTCTCAGACTTTCTTTCCTTTCTTCAACTGTCAGATTCCTCTTGTATACCATTTGTAGAATTCCTCAGCCTTCTAGACCAGCTTTCAGGGGACCCAGTAGGCTGTAAGGGAAGGACATTCGCTTTTCTCTGGTGGGACTGTCCAGTGAGTGGCTCCAAAAATTCTGGTTCAAATTTAGTAATATAACAACATGGATCCAGAATTGCTGGAAGCAGAAGTCTGCTAATTGGGTTACACCGTGGGCAAAAGTGATTTTCACAGATTCCACCCACAACTCCCACTCCTTCTCTGAACAGGTAGGCTTTGGCCCACAGGCAGGTTCTCCCTCAACGTTAATCTGGGCCCTGGCAGGTCCCTGTCATCTACAAATGATGGGATCTGGGTGGATCCCACACCCAGAATTGCATTTCAACTCTACACCCACTTCAGAGGAAATGGGGGAAATGGGGAACAGTGAGGGAAAGCCCACAGAGAGGTTTTCTCACCCAGAAAAGGGGTATAAAAGGAGTAAAGGCAAGAAGCTCAGGATAGGAAGGAGCAGGGATAAGAAGCAAAGGACAGCAGTGACAAGAAGAGCCTGGCAGACATGGCAGATGGCAAGAGACAGAGCCTATGGTCTCATTTTTCACCATCTTGTCAGTATCTGAGGAAAGACTGCATATTAGAAACCTACTCTCACCTTGAAGACCTGGCAGAGGACAAAAACATTAGAGAGAGTAGGTTCTGCACAAGCCCTCCTTTTGAACTGTGTTGGACATTAGTACTTGTGAGTTTCCTTCCATTGCTCCTTTAAGGACCCGAATGTGAGAAAATTGCCTTCTTTTCCTTGTTGTAACCAGTAAGATGAGACAAAGACCACAGCTAAAATGGAGAAACCCTTGCAACAAAATGTATATAGTTTTGTATGAAAGATGTTTCTTTGTTGTCTTGCAAGCTGCCTCCAACCTTTCTTGGACAGAATGGACAACACAGAGATGTGCTTTGTGGCCCCCTCCTCCATGGAAGAAATACACCCCTTCACAACCTCTGAAATCTCTTTCAAGGTGCGGGGGGGAGGAACTCTTCCAGACCTCTGTAGGAATTGGCACTAGAGGCTGCAGAGGCAAGAAGGAATTGCCAAAGATCACTACACTACCCCCTTCCTTCAAGCTAGAAGCAAGTATTGGATCACGGTTCTACTAGGAGCATGCAAATCCCATCCACTTTGATTTGATCTGAATTATTTGCTCTGATATGAAACATTGTGTCCCTTTTTAAAATAACACACAAAGTGTGCTTCTCAGATAAATGTCTAACAGCACAACAACATGAAATGAAATAGATTGCCTTCCAAAACACAGTGAGTTAGTATCCCATACTAACTTACTATAATTGGATTATATATAACATAACAATTAAGACTTAATCTAATGTTGGAAATGGATAGAACTCAAATAATTCATTTGTATAAGGCAGGGGTCTCCAAACTATAGCCTGCGGGCCACATTTGGCCCGCCTTGCCTTTTTATCCAGCCCAGCAGGCAGGGAGGGAGGTGGATGGGTAGGAGTGTGTGTGTGTGTGTGTGTGTGTGTGTGTGTGTGCGTGCGTGCGTGCGTGCGTGCGCACACGCACGTGCACACGCATGTGTGTGCGTGTTTACATGCAGGTGGGAGTGTGGGCTGGAGACACACACATGCGTCTTCCTTCAGCACTCTAAAATGTGGAACATATATGATGTGGCCCTCACACTGAAAATTTTGGAGACCCCTGGTATAAGGGAATACAAAGCCTCAGGCTCCTTTAACATTAACCACACCAACAAGAACAACTACAGCAATAGCATTCAAGCCTTCACTTTAAAATCAGACAGATAAGGTTTATGGCATGATGAATTTAGAACCTTACAGATATGTCACTCAACTAGCTACAAGTTGGGCTGGACATAAATGTAAATAAATAAATAAATCCAGTTTTCCTACTCCTGAACTTAGCTCATAGGATACTCCCCACACAAAGTTGCTCTACAGCACCTCCAGAAAAGTGTGAAAAGGGGAGGCGAGCAAAGGAGGAAAACAGTGAAATTCTCTGATTCGTAATACAATTATTTCCAACATACCACTCTCAAGGACACAGGCCTCTATCCAAAGAAATTCAAGGGCAGCAGAAAACTACAAATGTAATGATCTGCATTCTGCTCAAATTCATCACCCATTGGATAGGTGGGGAATGTTAAGCACCCAGAGATGACTGGAAGTACAATCCAACCTGGTATATGAACAAATTGTTCAAATTACTTGGACTATAGAAACTTCTATTCATTTGCTACGCTCTTGGGAAAAAAAAAAACATTGTTTCAGTCTACCAGATTTTGTGGGCTTGTTGGGAGAACAGCCCCATGTATACTGTCCTAGCATCTTCAGACAAGTGTTGGATATAAATATTATGAATAAAGGAAAGGTAACCCTGAAAATGCTTGCCATAAGTTAGAATTGATTTGACAGCACACAATCATTATTCTACCTTACTTATTTGCCTTTGGATAGCTCTGTGCATTGGAATACCTTGCTGTGGAGCCAAGGGCCAGGGATTCAATTCCTCACTGTGTCTCCTCTGAGAACAGCCAGCCTGTGTAGCCTTGGGCAAGCTTCACAGTCCTAGGTAGCCATCAGAAGAAGGGACCATGGCAAGTATCACCATACAGTAAGAATTAACTTGACAGTACGTGATTATGATCTGTAATTTTGCCTTCCCCTGGATCAAATAGTTAGATAGTCCTAGAAAATCCATTGTTATATTGATTATTGTGATGGAAATTGTAAAAAAAAAAAACAACAAATAGTTTCTTATGGTATTTTGCATGTTATCCAAAGTGCATGAATATTTGAAGGAATTTGCTGTGCAAGTTGCTGGGATGTTCACAGATATGTTTTCTTGGCTGTTGATACACATACGTATAACATTCAGCATCTTCCATATTGTTATGTTTCAGGTCTAGCATTTCTTTGTCAGACCATTGCAGAGAAGCCATTGGGTCCTCCCAAATTTAGTTTAACTAGGGGGACATAATTAAATAGAGATACATCTCATCAAATTTTTGGAAACTGCTTGCTTGAGAGTAAAGGACTCAACTTTTTCTAGGGCAAATAGCTAAAAAAAACCCCACAAAAACCCTATAGCAATCTGCTGTGGGTTTCTTAATGTTTAATTACTGGGAAATGGATTTGGGTTTCTCACTGAGAATTTCTCTGAAAGGAAAGGACGGATGCTACTAATTTTTACTCTTGCAACTGCATAGAGAACAAGCTTTTGTTCCTATTTTCTGCCCTTTGTGTATTCACAGTGATGTCGCCGAGATACTCATCCCATCTCATTTCTTTATGCACCTTATGGGAGATGAGAATATGCAAACATAGGAAACTGCTCCATTTTTAGACACTATACAGGGAGATGTTGTTTTGCCTAAGCTTTGTGCTATACAAAAACCTTATCTTCTGCATCAATAATTGTGGCCTGATCTTTCCATTTCTATCTGCAAACCCTTGACCAAACTGTCCTGTTTATGTTGTGTATAAGTAGGAGAAAGGTTAAACAAAAATGTTGACATAAATAAATACATTTAAGTATAATACATTGACTAAGCCTAAATTTCTTATTTCCCAGAAAAGGGAACCATGCTTGGAAATAAGATTAATTCATGGTCATTATTTAGGTTTCCAAGTGCTTTATTTAAAATAAGAAGGTTGCATTCTAAATATTGTATCTGAAAACATACCCAATGAAAATCAGTAACCTTCCATTCCTATGCTGGGCTCATCCAAAAAGGTGAGAGAAGCTCACAAAGCTCCATGCATAAGAAATAGGCAAATACCTGGTCTTGGTATATTTTTGTGTATGTGACATTCAATCAAAATAGTGTTATTCATGGAACTACTTAATAATAATTTAAGAACTAGGGTTGGTCCAGTCAGTGGTGTCGTTGGAATCAAGCATTCTAGGAAGTGGTTTTCTTTTTAAACAATAGGAACAATAGCATCAGGCA
Organism: Intellagama lesueurii; assembly: GCA_037013535.1. Classification (NCBI taxonomy): domain Eukaryota; kingdom Metazoa; phylum Chordata; class Lepidosauria; order Squamata; family Agamidae; genus Intellagama; species Intellagama lesueurii. The sequence goes on along the minus strand of JBAJHW010000001.1, from coordinate 80,357,096 downwards.
TCCCCATAACCTCTGAGCACAGTTGCAGTCCTCAAAGAAGCAGGAAGGAAAATGGATATTTACAGAAAAATATGCTGTTGTTAACTACCCCAGTTGTAAGGCAAAGTATTTAGGACTGGTTTGGTTTTGAGTGGGCAGTTAAGACCCAATAGGTTTATAAAAACCTCCTGGACTAGATGAAAACTGCTAGAGTTGGTTTGCAGATATGAATCTGACTGAATTTTTGGGCTCTCCTGTTGGGTAGCACCAGCTAAAGAGACTCTCATGACTGAGCATTGTACTTCAGGATGTACTACCTATATGACTGGGCTGAAGACATTTTTCTGTCCAAGGCAATAGATAGCATTCCATCCCCTCCTCCCTGTACTTGCTGCCTGAAGCAGGTGCCTCACCTTGTCTGATAGTGGAACCAGCCCTTGTGCTACCCTAGTGCATCAAAACCGCCATCTTGTACATTAAAAAAAAAAAATCTAGCAAGACCTCACAGATTTGGGAGCCCTTTCATACGCTGTTATGGTCTTCCATAACAGCCCCCTTGGGTCCTTTTTAAGGAGAAAGGCAGGATAAAACTATTTTAAATAAATAAATATTACATAAATAAATTCCACAATCCATTCAGCACAGAATCCAGCAGAAACATGAAATCAAATCAGAGGCAATGTATATTTTGAATTTAGGTACACAAACTTTTCCCAAAGTATAAGAAATGCAAAGCATATCACAGTTTTTGGGCAGTTACACTATTCCTATAATTCAGAAGCTACTGATCAGGAACAAGAACCTGAACCAGAAGGGGAAAAATATGTCATTTTCAGCCTGCAGTCCAGCAGTGTTAGGATTTTTATAGGTTCATCCAGGGTAAATCTAAAAGTACATGCCAAGCCTAAGTAGACTTAGTGCTTAGATAGGAGACAGCCCAAGAACCCCTATGTATATTTTGATGGAAAAAAGACACAATATAAATGCAACACATGAAGAAATAAATTCCCCCCATAGGAACTCCTGCAAGTATTCAATCCAACAACTCTACATTTTCATACCAATCATAGCAAAATCTTCTATGAAGTTTTGTTTTTACCTGTGACAGCAAACAAGAATACTCCAGTTTTAACTGAGTTTGGGACTATTATTTCCCTAACGGATGTTTCAGCAAAGTTTTCACTTTCTGTTGCATGTGAATCCAACACATTTATGGATGACAGTGCAGTTCCCTTCGATACTGTTATTTTCTCTTTCTGCCAACATTCACGGAAGATATATCGCAAGGAAGGACTGGGGTATCAGTGGTTCTCCAGCTATTTTTGGTCTACATGCCCATCAGCCTTAGACAGCCTCACCAAGGATGAGGGATGGTGGAAGTTGGAGTCCAAGAACATGTGGATGTCCAGTAAGTCTCCCATCCTGTTCTAACAGGGTTTTCAGGAGCAGTTTAGTCACGTAACCAATGCAGTGGCTTACTGCAGTGCTTCCATGCTGTCCTTCCCATAATAGTTTCTCCACGGATTTCATTATGTGGTAACAGATTTCAGCACACATCCATCCATGCAGGCAAACTGATTTTCTCTTTTCAATTAAATGGGAACATACAAATGAGTGGGAACTCTATGGATGCACAACGTTGGTAAGATGAAGGTCAATGACATCATCAGCATCACTTATTTCAAGTATTGTATTTAAGAGAGGGTGAGAATGATAGATTTAATGTATAATTTAATGTGGAATACAAACATTACTATACTGTTGCCAATAGTTAAAATCACAATCCAATCTGTGTTTATAATAATACATATCATTGCTACATTCACTTGTTTTATTTCAGCCATGATAAAAGAATACTCAGCAACACAAGGGTGGCCTATTTTTTTGATGGAGAAGTCTCAGTACCAAATCTGACAAATCCATAGACATGAATACCATAGGTTTTCCTCTGCATGACGGTATGTGCCCTTTCACTAAATCTGAGTCATAAGACCATTATTGTGTGCATGACAACATTTCATTAATGCCATAATTGATTTAATTTGGTGTGATTGATGTATTAATTAATCATAAAGTAACATTTGAATTTTTAATCAGGTTTTAATTGCAGCTGCCCCTTGCGATTAACTGTTCATTTTTACAATAGAGGGACAAATAATTTATATATAGTTTGATTTTTTTTTCCACTTGTCTTTTTACTTTTGAAACATATGGACTGAAATCCTGTTGCTTAGTGTAGTAGGTCACACTTAGAGTAGACCCACTGAATCAGTGGGGTTTACAGACAATTCAATGGGTTTATTCTAGTTGCTGTTTTCTACATTAAGCAACAGGATTTCAGCCTTAGATTAGAAATCTTTTGATTGGAAATTTTGATACTGCAGGACATTTTCTCAGTTTTTAATTCAATTGAACATAAGAGGATACTATGAAGTTATATAAGTTATTTCAAAATCCTAAGGATATCAACTGTGTTATGATAGTATCCACTTCAATCAGTCGATCAGTTCAGTTGTTTAAAAACAAACAGGACAATGAATGAATAATGAGTGAATGACTTGATTGACCGATGGCGTTCCTAACCAGGTTTAAAGAGATCTGAGAAGAGAACACTGGTTACAAACGCTGTCCCCGGTCTATAATTTTCAAAGCGATCCCATCCAAATACTGCTTTATGAAAGGGAACAAAACGGCGCTATTTTGCCCGGCTTTCAATCAGACAGAAGAGAGGAAGCGAGCGGCAAAGGGCGCTGCTGACTCTCGCCCGACAGAAAACATGATGGCAGCGAAGGAGGGGCGGCGAAAAGCAGCCCTCCCACCACGTCACGTCCAGCCTAACAAGATGTGGGTTCATTGTTTTCCGTTTTAACTCGCGACTGAGTGGCCGCGAGAGCAGTTCTCTCCGACGGGTTACCCGGCGCTCTCATCAGCCCTCTTTCCCCATTGTGTGGTGTAAAGGCAGGGCCATGCGAGGAAAATGGCTGCGATTAGGCGGCCGATGCCTGGGTCGGACCGGCGAGGCGAAGCAGACTTTCCACGATCAACAAGTCCTTCGCGCCCAGCCCGAGGCGCCCCTGGCGTCAGCCACGCCTTCTCCGCCACTCCGGCGGAGCATTGCGGAGATAACGGGGATGGGGGGGTCCCCGGGGGGGCGCGCACCTCTCCCCACCTCCGCTTTGCCCTCCGGTTATTCCGCTGGAGCCCCGATTGACCCGCAAGGTTCAGGGCGGGAACGAGGACTGGCAAGCCCAGGAGACTGCCTGACTTGCGCGGCTGAGGTGCCCCTTTTGTGCCCCTTGTATGTTTCACCTTCTGGACGAGAATTTTGGGGACACGAGCGGCCCCTTGTGCCCCCTTTCCGGCCCCACGTCCTCCCTCTGCACAAGGGAATGGAGAGCCGTTCAATGGTATGGCTCTGAAAAGAAGGGGAGGGGGAGCTGAAGGAGGAAACGGAACCACTCCCATGTCCTTCAGATCCATCCCCACGTTCCCTCAAGAGTAGGGTGTAGGAATACATTGCCTTTCTTAAGCGAGTGTCCTCGGAAGGTACTGTTTGGAGATGATGGCAGTTGTCGTTAAAACAGATATGGAGGGTGCCTGGTTGTCAGAGACAGTAGGGTCCCACCGATCCCTGCATTCTTTAGTTCACCAGCGTTGATAAACAGGGAGGGAGACTGCTCACCAGGTCATGCCAGGTCAGACCATTCGTCTGTCCAAGGCAGTGGTGTCTCCTCTGGGTCTCTGCAGCTGCCACCGGGTCCTTTGGACTGGAGAGGGAGGGTATCGAACCTGGCTCTGCTGCCTAGGAAGCATGCGCTCAGCCGGTGCTGAGTTGTATCAGGAGGTGTGGTTCCCTCCCTAGGAGTGCCAAGAAACAGAAAAGCCAGCCCAAATGTAGCAGTCGCTCTACCGGGACGGGAGAGATCTGAATCTAAGTCCCACCTCCACTATCAAGGTCACTCGATGACCTTGGGGAAGGAGTCACCTCTCGGCTTCTCTACCTCACAGGACTGTTGTGAATATGAACACGGAAGGAGTGAGATCAAGCGGGATATAAATGCAGTCTGTCCGCCAGTTCAGTTTCGGCACTACCCTTTTAAATGCGACAGCCTTTCAGGTGCCCCAGGCATCCTCTGTAACCTGTTATGATGATGTGGCGAGCCAATTCGAAGGTGAAGTCTTTCTTAGTAGGGGAGTGACAGCATGCGGGATTGGTGGGTGGACCTTGATGGATCAGAAAGGCCCCCTAAACCCTCCCCCCCCCGGCTTTCGAAACAGGATTCCCCACTCATCAACCCCATGTATTCTCGAATATAGAAGAAGAGGCGTTGGACAGAACTGTCTGGAAGCCTACGTGCCCTATGTGCCAATAATCAAAATATCAACCCCCTCTTCCTCTCGGCACATATGAAATTCAAACTTGTAGGTTCCCTATTTGTTTTTTCAGGGGCCAGATCTCTGGCCACCCAGATGTTGATGGACTTGAATCCATGTCACCACAAGCCATCATGGCCAATGATCGGGGATGATGGAAGCTGTTAGCACCAATCAGGTCGGCAACAGTAAGTCTACCAGTAAGTTTTTGTTGTTGACTGCGGCTGAGAATAGGGCAGCGTATTCCCTCCCAACCCTAGGCAGAGACCTCTCATATTTAAGAGCTTCAAAATCTGATCTTCTTAACCTCTTCGCTCAGGAAATCTTTCTGTCGGGACCCGGAAGCTCCCCCTTTCCATCTTTCTACGATCCGTCCTTTCCTTTTCCAGATTATTTATGTTATTACTTCCCCCGCTGACAATTACGTGTTTCCAGCACTATGACTGGAATTCTATCCACCTAAACTGGAACTATGGGGCTGAAGTGTTATCCATTCAACGAGCCGCAGGGCAGACGAGGCGGCACTCCACATGGTACTGCAGGGAAGACTGAAAACTATCCTGCGCTACCTTTTGCGTTGCGAGATCGATGTATTCCGCTGTAACTCTGTGAATCCAGACGAGCTACAAGTTCCTATACACGTCTATTCCTGAGTGCAATGGGTTATTACTCCCATCTGCGCTGTATGCTGAGCAGCAGCCTTGACGTTGCAGCATTTTGCTCTGTAGGTAGTGCATAATACAGTTGCTGGGGTGCCCCACTTGTCTTCGTTGATTGATGTCTGAAGACCTAGCCCGATACAGATCTAGGCAGAAGTAGGTTTGCTTGAGAATAGGGGGACTCGCATCCCGATGTGCAGGTGGAGATAGACATGGTTTTTTAACTGGAGTAGGATTCGGGTTAAGCTGCGAAGACGGACGTTGGTATTAAGGCTGTCCCCTGAAAACTAACCGCCTGCCTCTACCGCAGTTCTTAATCTCCAAATCCATTTTCTTCTCCTTCCACTTGACACGTCTCTTCCCCCCCCCTTTTTTTTATTTATTATTATTATTATTTTTGGAGCTGCAATTTCCGCGAGGAGAAATCAGGAAGGAATCAGGGAAACAAAGTCCTTCTCTCCTTCGTTTCAAGTCAAAGACCGAATGTGAGAGTTTTGCTCAGCCAATTGAAGAAATGATTGCCAGGTTTATTCCACGCACCCACCCAGTCGCCAAGAAAGACGGTAGGCTAATGTAAAATTAAGCCTCTAGGTAAGCGCTTGAGACTTGTGTGCATTCGTTCACATCCTTCTTCCTGCCTATATGACGATGGACCCTGCCTTTCCGTGCCGGGGGTTGGCGTAGGTGGTTGTTTAGTGCACAGACAGTCCGGATCCAGAGCCTGACAGGAGGAGGGGACCACCAGTTCCCCAACTGCCGTGGATCCAGGCCGAGTTTTAGTTGACATGTTGCAGGAGTTTCACCTAAGGTGCTGAACCCAGATGGGGCGAGTGCTTCAGCACCTTGGATAGCGCCTGCAAAGAGCCGACTGAAAAACCCAAAATGGTTTCGCAGCAGCTGGGAAACAGGAGTCCTCAGCGTCTTCTAAATTAAGGGGAAACAGAACAAGCAGAGCTCCCGACGGGCGCCAATTAGAGAACGAGAGCGGGACAAGAGGCACAGAGTTGTGCGAATCTGCGGACCTTCGGCGTCGGGGCTGCCTTTGCTGATCGATTATTTCCCTCTCTAATGGAGCTCTCTCGGCTCTCCAGAGAGCCTGGGCAGGCCTCGGCAGAGAGACGTTGTGCTTTACAGCAGCCAGCCCCGACCCAACCCCTCTAAGCGGAGTTCTCGTAGCGTTTCCCGCTTTCCTGATGGCAGTCTCACGCTTCTTTTGGCAGAGAAACGAGAGAGAAAGAAACAGAGAGAGAGGGAGGGAGGGAGGGAGGGAGAGCTGCGTTCAGCTCGGCTCCAGGACCTTTTCCCCTCTCCTCCTAACGATGACGCGGGGGGGGGGGGGTTGGTGTCAGCAGCACGCCAAGGAGAGCCTCTCCAAGTGCCTCCCGCGGCCGGCACCACTCCGAGGATCTAATTAACAGGTACACTCGCCCCCCTGGGTGCCTGAACCTTCCTTGCCAGACACCATAGAAACGGAGCCTTAAGACCCGGCGCCATCTGCACCCCTCGCATTGTGCAAAGCTCTCGGAAGCCACTTTCCCTTCCCTCCTGTTCCACGCAGAAGGCGCCTCTTTCACACTCCATCCGGGAGTCCATTAATAACAACACAACCGCTTTCACTCGGAGAGACGGAGAAACTCTCTTTGTTGTTGGTTTAAAAGCGGGAATACTAATTAATAAGAAATACTCGGTCCTGCGTCGGGAATTTTCAGAAACCCCTTCCTAGGAGAACCTCTGCAAAAATGGAAAAGGACCTTTCCCGCTATGAACGAACAAGGCATCCAACAAGACCAGACGGAGTGGGTTCGAACGGTCAGCAGGCAAGGTAGCAAAGGAACACCGAAATACACCCGAGCTCAGCACCAGTGTTGATTCACACGTGCACGCAAGTGGGACGCAAAATTTAGAGAGGGTTTTTCATCCTTGCGTGTGTGTGTGTGTGTGAGAGAGAGAGAGAGTGTGAGTGAGTGAGTGAGTGAGAGAGAGAGAGAGAGAGAATAATAACAATAAAAACGACCTTATTTGGAAATCAAAGCAGTTGTCGGCGTAAGCACGTCAGAAAAGATTCTTTTTTTGTTAGCTCTGCCATGTGTGTGACCCTATATAATATTATTTTATATATAATAAAAAGTAACGAAAACAATAAAATGATCATTTCTATTACCACGTTAATAAGCAGCAGTCGGAATTTTTGGCAATAGATGTTCAGCTTCCTTAAACCCGAACATTTTTTCAAAGCCGTGTGTGTTTGTGTGTGTGTGTGTGTGTGTGTGTGTGTGTATTTCCGTATGCGCCCACGTTATTTCAGCGATCAAAATACCCCCCCTAAAAGGAATTCTAAACGTGGCATTTAAAACCAGTTTGACTATCTTTGTTGTCATGAGCATTGCCTATTATGTGAAAAAAGGACAAGATCAAAGCTAAAATACCAAACAATAAATTAAACGGTGACTGAAATCAAGACTAATGACCTCAAATGACACTGACGTCCCAAGTCAAGTACTGAGGCTGCAGTCCTAGTCACTCAGATTTAGAAAATTTATAGGAGTAAATGGAACTGAGATCTGCATAAATTTGCACGGGATCTGCTTTCGAGGAGTCACTTGAGAAAGAAGGTTTTATTCTAGCCCACAGTTAATTTCATCTGTCCAGAGACTAGGGATCTCCTCCGCTCATGCAGGGAAAAGAATTTCGGCAGCTGTAGCGGAGATGCCCTCCTCTGCCAGTCTTATCCAAGGCGCAGAAGCCTTGCCCGCTGTTGCATCTGGCCACCTGAATGCGCGTCAGTTACGCAGGGGAAACAAGAAGCCAACGCCTGCGAGGGAGGCGGAGCGGGAGAGAAACGTGAAGAACGGGAAGCGGAGGTTGTCTGGGATGCGGGCGATGTCTTCGAACGAAAGAATTCCCTTTCTGCATTAATCCCAAGCAAACCTTCTGTCGCGCCACCTGCAAGTATTGGCTCCCAAAGCCCGAGTATTATGGTCTGTCCACCGCAACGGACAGCCCTCGTACTCCGAAGACGGGTTAGCGCTTCCCCCTTCGTGCTGACTTGGTCTGCTAGGGAACAGGATTTCTGTGGGTCATGCAGGGAGGCCCGAGGCCGTCCCAAGACCCCTTGCTGCCTGAGGCCAGGAAAACAATGCCCTCAGCCCCTAATTCTACAGGCCAAATCTGGCTGCAGTATTTTCTGCAACACTGAGAGTGGCACAGCTTCTTCCGCCAAGGCTGCAGGTTAGCTCTGAGGGTCACACCGCCCTGTGTTCCAAACACAAGTGTTCGGAGCCCAAGATCTAACGGTAGAGCCGGCCCCGGTGCTATGCACCCCCCATGTTTTCCGAAGAATCAAGGCTCGCTCTTTCTAAACATTCTACAGCTTCTAGCTGCCCTCGCAGGAAAGAAGACCTGAAGGAAGGTTGGCAACTGCTGCCATTTCTCTGGCTCCGACTCCTTTCCTGCGGCCAGTTTAGAAATCCCAGTTGTACCCCGGACCCTGCCGGATGGCGGGAGAGCGGACCTCTTGCTCTCGGTTTCCTTCTACGGCGCCCAAGGAGAGGAGAGGCTAGGGGGGTCCTTACCTGTTGGCTGCCAGCCGGGACGAAATGTAGCCCCCGGGGATCTGTGTGATTATATAACCCCAGAAAAAGGAGCCGTGGATCATGCCGACCGTTTCCGGATCCCAGCTGAACTTCGCTTTCTTCCGAAACCACCATGCAGAGGAAGAAAAGGAGGGTGGGGAAAAGGAAAGAAAAGCTTCTTGTAAATATAGGTTGGATGGAAGCAGTTCTGAAAAGATGGTCCTGAAAAAGCTTGGCCTGGGTCAGCAGGGATAAAAACAAAACAGAACAGAACCAGGCGTCTTGGGGCACCTTGAAGACAATGAGATTCCTTTCAGGGTGAGCTTTCCTGCATTATCATTCACGCCCTGCACAGAAATTCAAATTGAATGTGGTTTTCAATTTATCTCGCTGAGTCTAATGATTATCCCACATCATCATCTTCATCATCATTTTAAAGGACAGGTTGTAGTAGAAATAGGAGTACATTTAGGGGCAGGATGTTTGAGGGGTGTGTATGTTACCATATTAAAAAATATAATAATATACTACGATTATGGTTATTACAGTCTGAAGGTTTCGATAATCCAGGATTTTATAGCAGTGATAACCATTCTTCTGTCATCTTTCGTCTAGAGAAGGACGACAAAAGGACCAGCCAGATTTCTAGGGTATCTCTCGGTTTAGGCCAAAAATACATCTTAAAGAAAATCCTCCGGATTCGTGTAGAACCCATCAGACCCCAAATTGCTTTCCCTATGGAAAGAAGAAAAGACTTCACCAATGGCTCCTAAGATTTGATTCTAAATTCGAATGTAGTTCTCGAAATGAATGGTTGTCGGGTTGTTTGCTTGGATTGTTTGTTGGAAGAGTGGGGTTTATTTATAAACCCTTCCACTTCTTTGGGTATTCCATCGGGCATAAATATCTTTTTGAAAAAACCCACGATAGAAAACTATTTCTAGAAATGTACTATGTGCAGATGGATTAACTCCCTAAAGGAAGCCACAAGCTTGAGTCTACAAGAGTTAAGCAGGGCAATTGAGGACAGGACATTTTGGAGATTGCTCATTCATTAGGCTCGGCATACAGCAAAGATAACAAACTACATACAGTATGTCCATTTATTCCCCTTCTTCCCCACCCATCAGCTTTGGGGTGTCTTGATCTACATTTACCTCATTTGCCTTATATTCCTAATCTATATTCTGCACCATCATCACGGCTTGTTTTATTTTATTTTACTGACGGTGTTGCTGGCCTAAAGCGGCACTCCTGATCTGGAAACCTCAACAGCATCTCGTTAATTCGCCCAACCAAAGAGCTAAAGAAAACCTTCTCCGCATCCTTTTCGGGGTTTTGCTCCTGGGTGTAATAATCATAATTTATTGATAAGCAATGGAGGCCTCGAATAGCGAGGGAATATTTGTGACTGATCGATTTTAAGAAGGGCCGGGTTTTCAAACGTTGCCACGTTAATAAGCAGCTTCTGCTTTGGTGCACGGAGTTCCTAATGGAGGCGTCTTTGGGGTTGCTCTCAGCGTCACTCACAGTGGAATCGCCTGGATTCCCATCGATCGAGTTTGCTGTCCTGCTGAACACACGTTACTGGCGTCTACGTTCAGATCAGATCAATGGAATTTGCTTCAAAGTCCACTATTTGAGGGTGGGATTTAAGCCCCATTCATTTCACGGGGGAGGGAGGCTGTTGCCTTCTGAAATACAACCGACTTAACTGACGTGCTTGAGATGTTATCTGTGTGAGTGTGCGAACTGTCTGTGTTTGACTTCGGATTTAGGGGACCTCGATTCAAATCCCGTTTTAGCCCCACTTTAGGCCCTTTCACTGGCGCTTGACCTAACCTACGTACTTTCCAGGGTTGTTACGAAACTAATACGAGGGAGGGAGAAATGGGCCGGCTGGCTGAAACTCTTTGGGAGAAAGAAGAAGCTGGAAACGGGGGTGGGGGCGGGCGAGAAAAGGACACTACTGCGTGGAAACAGGAAAAAGTCAAAATCGGGAGGAAATGTCCAGAAAGCAGTTAAGAGTCTCCTTAACGCGAGTAGAGGAAACAGCAAGGCCCGGATGGGGAAGGAAGTCGAGCCTACATCTTTGTGGTGGTGGTGGTGGTGGTGATTGTCACTATTGTGACGCCCTTGTGATCGCTTCTTTTCTGTCCCGATCATGACCCTCTTTCGTGAACTATGGAAACCAGAGGCTAGGATACTGGCCATATTTAGACTCTTGTTTCTTTTACAGAATGGATATCTCGAAGCCTGAAGGGCATTTGGAAGTCATTCTCGCTGTGGTTGTGCACTGAGAAGGAAATGGCGGGGAGGGGAGGGGAGGGGAGGCGGGTTCTCGCCAGCCCTGGCTCACCTCTTTGATGACTTTCCCTCCCCGGTGGATTGTGCTGTTATTGACCATGTCCACGATGGCGACTCCCAGGTTACACCGGATGCCGAAGGAAATGCAGAAGCCCAGTCCACTCATGATGGCAATGATGTACCTCCGGGGCAGCCCGAAGCAGGTGCAGTCGCACAGGGGCCCTTTCTTCGCCGGCGTTTCCAAGGGTTTCCCATCTTCCGTCAGCTCGATGTTGTCGCCGGTCTTCTGCCTCTTCTCCAGGACTCTGCCCAAACAAAGCGGAAATCGCGGTCAAAGGACTCCCAAGGACACACACACACACACACACACACACACACACACGAGGACCACTCAGCCCTGTCCTGTCATACTGTAATTACAGTGATTGTAATTCGCTAGCAGGAATGTATGCGTGGGTGGGTGTTTTAAAGACACGGCCGGTGAACATAGGGCTGAATCTGAATCAAGGATTCCAGCTAAGCCTCTGGAACATGGGAACGAATAAAGGACAGGGCACCTCTGAACATGTATAAAATGCCTCTGCCTCTCCACTGATAACCACTGTCAAGGCCCACACTCACGAGATATATATAAGGTGTGGTATACGCACGCCAGAGAACTTCCATTACCCCCTTTTTTCTCTCTTAAAATTACACCGCTGTAGAAGAGTTGGGTTTCCCGAACGGATTCAAGGATCTGTCGCCCAGACGCCTGCCTGCCTTCCTTACATGTGTGCTTAAATGCGTATGAGGCACACCAAGTCCTTCCAGGACTGCAGAGTCGCCATGTTGGCTGCTAACCGCAAGGAGGAGAGATGCCGGGAGACACACAATCAGATGCAGACGGGGTGACTTGGGGTTGAGGTAGGCTTTGACTGTTTCATGACATATGCGAGAGAGAAGTGTGCAGACCCGTGCATCGCAATAAGGCACGGTGGAAGAGAAGAATCATGTATTTTCCAAGACCAACAGGCGTCTGGTTCTGTTTCAAAGCTCAAAATGGCTGTCTTCCGCCTTCTTCGGGCCACCAAACTAGTCCTGCGTTTCAGCTGCATCTTATTGTCAAACGGGTTCTCAGGAGAATGCTTTCCCGTTTAAAATGTGCTACATGTCTGAGGTTTTCAAAGGTTCGGAAGATCACTAACGCTTGCCTGTACCAGCCTACTCGGAAGTAAGTCCCTCCCCCCCACACAAAAAGAGACTTATCCCCAGTTTACGCGTGTATGGGACTGAAGCCTTAATGGATTTCCTTTTCTCTCTGTGTTGCTAACTACCACCCATATCAAGGCTTCACTCATTTCCGTGTACGAGGGCGTGGGCAAGAGACTGGCACTGTGGGCAGAGAAAATCCTTTCTCTCTCTCTCATTCTGTCTATAAACAATCTTAACACAATATGGATGGGTTTATACTCAAAGGCTGCTGCGTTATATTAACATAGTGGATTGAAGTCTTATTGATCAAAATGCGCCTCTGTTTCTCTGTTCCTGGGATGCCCTTCATTTGTGTGACCTAAATTTATTCTCGCCTTTCCCTCTTCTGCAAGGTAGACCTGGACATTTGACTAAGGCTTTCCCCTCCTTCTCCACCCAGGGTCTGCATAGCGGAACTCTCCTTCCTTGGAACCCCTCCCTCCTTTATGCAGTTTTGAACAGGTGAGTAAAGATAAAGAAGGACCGTCTCGATGAGGACGGTCTGCAAATGCTCGTTTAATGCTGTTCTCTCTTGTCGTGGGAAGTCGATAGGCATTTCAGGATTAACAGCAGCCGCCTGACTCAGAAATTCCTTTACTAACTAACTTGGAGATGTCAGTTTTCCTTTGGAAGCAACATCAGAAATCTCATGGCGAACAATTCAGTTCTTAACTTCGATAACCGAACAGAACCTCGGGTGACCACCCAGTGCCAATCTCACCCAGGCAATATCAGAAATAATTCATAATATTTTATAGTTACATGGCCCTTTTTCAGTGACACAGCTGTTCTAACGCTCAGTTCTCCTTGCCCACGAAACCCGTTAAAGAAAGATTGAACAATAACCCCCCCTTTTTTTTGTAATGTAAAGTTAAGGAGAGGTTTATGACGAGTCCTCTCTTCCATCGAAGACTTCTTTCCAAGTTTCACGGGAAATTAAACATTCTCTGAGTTGATCTGACGTGCTAATACAATTTTTGGTTTTTAAAAAGCATGGAAGTGCAGAGATCCCACCATAGTTTGGTCGACATGTGTACATTTCTTCAGGAAGAAAACAGGGGCCTTCATTTGTAAAACAAATTAACAGTGCACTTTCGTCAAATTTCGTTCTCCCCCCCCCCCCCATCCGCCACCCACCCCTGTCGACTGAAAGCAACATTTAGGGGGATGCGCAGGATGGGAGGGATTTGGCGGGCTGGGAGGTGGCAAGTTAGATCCAATCCTTGTAACAGACATGGCCGCATGGCTTTGGGATTATACTTCATTGGAACCCCCATTTCCTGGTTGCTGTGCAAAGACGGAGAATGTAGTCTTTCCAAATATTGTAGTAAAGAACTGGAGTGCTGCAACGGTAGCTTTGCTCATTAAAAGCGAAAGGTGACCTTGGAAGTCCGACTGAGCTCAGGGGGAGATAGAAATTAGGATTATTTTAAAAAAAATTAAGAAGCCAGGTTGAAATAATGTCGATATAATATCAGTTTTTTTTCTTTTTAAGATGCCATTATTTGCACTGACGGCGGCTTTTGATTTTGAGCCTAGTTCAAGTCACAGGAAAGGTTCCAGGGTTTTCGCATTCCGTCGGGATTCTCTAGAATGGAATTCACGTGTTTCCAGGTGCATTTCCCAGACCTTTTGCTTAGCTCTGTAGTGTTGCGTTCGGACACAACGATCTCTTCCAGAGAACAAACCCTGAACTTCAAGTTTCTTGCCTTTAGCCTCCCCCTCTGCGTGTCTTCCAAAGAGCCAGAGAGAAGACATTAGATGATCAATTATTTATGCATCTCCATGTTTTTCTTCATCTGAAGGGCGAGCGCGCTGGGGAACCGGGGACACGGCTCCGAAAAACCGTGCCTGCTGGTTTTTAAGACAGGAAACTTTCCTACACATTCATGATAAACCGGGAAAAAAAATGCAACAAAAAGACTCTCTCTCTCTTTTTGCAACACAAGATCATTGTTTGCAATGTTCTCGATTTGTAGTTCTAAGCACATGCACGCACCCGCGGCAAACACACGAATAAAAATTACAGAGGGCTTAATTTTCACAGGGAAGCAAATACTACTGAAAGCAGCAGCACTCTTTTATAAAGGTATTTTGCAGATGAGAAAAATACAGGAGAGCCAAATAATTTTATATCATTCTATTAAAGTTACAGCCCTGGTTAGCAAAAACCAAAGAATCAGCTCTTTAGCTAAATCTGCATATGAAATGATCCTCTTAACAGAAGTAAAAGTCAGGAGTCTCCGTTTACAAAACTTCGTGCTATTCCTTTTTTATATATATATGTCTTTGGTAGACGGCCATTTCTTACCTGTAGAGTTGACCAAGCGATTTCCCTGCGAGATTTTTCAGCCCCTCCTTGCCCGGGGTCAGAACCTTTTGTTTCACCGACTCCATTCTTGCAAAGGTTTTAAGAGGCGTTCACTCCGTTGACGAGGGCGCCCTTACAAACGGTGGTGATGGCTCATATTGGTTCCATGTCTAACTTTTCCCCATAAAATGGCTTTAGGTGGTGTGCATCTAGAAGGTGCGCGTGCGTGTGTGAGAGAGAGAAAGAAAGAGGGAGTGTGTGCGAGAGTGGTGAGGAAAGCAGTGGACTCTGTGTACGTGTATATGTGTGTGACTGTAGGAGTGGAGGAGGAAGAGCTCAAGGCAGAAAAAGGAGACGTCTGAGTGTCTACCTGCAGCCCACGGATTTCTTAACTGCTCAGAAGTTGTGAGGCTCAACTAGAAGGTCTTCTTGGAGGCAGGGGTCCGCTAGCGAAACGTGCAGGAAGAGCTACCAGTGGCAAAGAGAACAATCTCGATTGAATGTCCAAAGCATTAATAAAATCCTGGCGAGCTGTTGATTATCTCTTTGCGTTTTGGTATATGTAGAAGTAGAGAGACGCCAAATGCAGGAGGTTTCAAAACAGGATGCATACAAACCTTCCCAGTGTCCACCTCATACCAGTTCCCTGAGACTTGTACTACGAACTCAGGAACAACAGTGCTATTTTTTCAAAATTTGTGTGCATTGTACCAGACACCTGCTCCAGTGCTGGACAGAATAATTCAAAGGAAAGTGGGGTGGGGTGTCACACGGAGCGCGATTTGGCAGTTTCTGTCTACGTCTTCTCTCCCTCGCCTTCCGGGGAGACTTCAGTACCACAGACAGCTCCCCAGGAACAACATGCGAGCCGGATTGTTTTCAGCACTATGGAGAGTGCAAGAGGAAGCGTTTTCCACCCGCAACGTTCTAGGGGAATTGGGCGGACTCATTACGATGAAGTCAATGAAAAGTGGGTGCCATGGAAACCAAAGAGGAGCCGAGTCAAGGTCTCTCCAGCTCCAGGTTTTCCAGAAAGCAGTGTCGTTCTCTAAGAAAATGGGGGTTTACAAACTGCTGGCAATTAACTTTTGGATTCCCACGTCTGACTCCGTTTCCTGACGCATAGGCTGACCCAGTTGCACAGTGCAGTCTCCACAGTGCATTTCAGCAACCGTTGCTGCAGTAGAGAAGTATTAATTAAACATTTCCAACCAAGGAAAAGTACAACTTTAAGCAATCAAAGGAGTTGTTATGGGGGAGGGAGAAATAGCCAATCATCCAATAGTTAACAACGTGTAATATAGAGATGATTGGTCCTTTAACTTTGATCATGTCATTTGTATTTATTTCTCTAACCTAAAGTAGAATTGAACATTCACCATATGGACAGAATAATATACTGGGCATCATCCAAGAATATATTGGGTGTCTTTCAAATAAGAATACTGTTAGTGGAAATGATTTCCACTCACTCTGTTGGTTGTAGACTCTCTAACACAGATGTGGGTAGATGGAAGACAGGCAATGTCACTCTACAGTAGAAGTGCTTGCAGATCACATTGGATATACCTCACAAAGTTTATATGGCATAATTATACACCAGTCTTTGGCGCATCACTGTTTCTTGAACAGATACAGCTGATTAATACCTTATACATTAATCTTTTCTCAAGTGACTATGGCTTCTGATGCTCAGAATACAGTTGAGCAATATTATTTACAGCAGCAAAGCTGAGATGGTTTGTCATTTGGTCAGATGAAAGGTAGAGTCAAAAAATCTGAAGGATGCTGGAAGCAGTGTACTTTCAAAGCACCTTCTTTATATTATATATATATATATAATGTTCTTCCCTAATGTATTTTGATAACTCTTTCTATACCCTTTGTAGACATGCCCTTGCTCTTTATGAATACCACAAATACAAGGATTGTAAAACAGCCATTTTATTCACAGCAAAAACAGCAGACATACTCAGTAAGAATGTATCCCTGTTGCTATGTTCTAAATACATTGTGTTTCATATGATTAGAAGATTTCACTAACAATGCCCTCTGGTGGAAGGACAATGACATTTGATAACATTTCCATTAATTTACTATTACACTTAAGAGTCTTATTGACCACTCACAATAATTTTTCTATGTCAAATGACACAGTGCCATTAAAATGTAAATATAAAATATGTATCTAACACAAAGAGTGTAGTAAGTAAAACTATAGTGCCTTATGATAACTTCAAGCTGATAATTATGTTAGCCTTATTCATCTGCAGGCATTATATCTTCTTTTGATTTCTGGCACCTCACTGTGAATATAGCATTTAGGGGGGAAACTAGAATATGGAAATAAATAATTCTGTTTCACTGCTTACAGCATTCATCACCATTTTAAGGCTGTCACCCAGTTAAGCACATTTAGAATGTGGAGCGAAGCCTGGGAATTCAAATCTTCTCCCTGCCTCCTGGGACAAGGAACATCCAAGATTACCTGGAGTGTGTGTGACTGTTGGGGGTTACATGTCCTGCCACCTGTATATCCCTGGGCAAGCTGCACAGTCCCAGAACACCACTAGGAGAAAAGACAAGTAAACCACTTCTGAGTACTTTTATATTTTGAAAACCCTGAGAGGACAGCCTCAATTTGGAATTGACTTGTAACACAGCGTTTGTTAATCGTTGAATGGTTTTAACTATTAGTCTGCATACATTTGCCTGTTACTAGGGCAATTATTCTATTTTAAAAGGATGTTTTTTATTAGATGACACAGTGCAAAAACACTTTACAGTAGTCAACAATATGGAAGATGCAACCCCTTTTGAGTCTCAATCTTAATGTCCTTCAAATGTTTTTATATAATGTTTGATGACTTCTTTATCTGCTGCAAGGTAACTGTGAACTTCCTTTCAAGTAGTCAAATAATTGTAACTGATTAAGAAACATCCTAAGAGATATCTTGCATATAAACTTGTCATTGCTATTGGTGCAATGACTGTTGAGAGAGAGAGAGAGAGAGAGAGAGAGATGCATAGAATTACACCTGCAGACTACATATTATTTTTCAGAATAATAAAGGTAGGCCGTTCATATTATAATGTTTACTAAAAGCCAAGAAGAAGATATTAGAGAATGGGGAAGAATATCATTATATACCTTTGATTTCTAGTAATTAAAAAAAATAATAGCATGCTCCAAAAATGTTTGATTGTAGGTGATGTCACCAGGCATGTTTCTGTGCTTGATTCAGCAGTTGTCTAACCTACGGAAATTATACAGAGTTTGGAAAAGTGGCCATGCCAATGGTGCTGATGGGGAGGCTGTCACTCAGTTAAACACACTTGGGAGTCTCAATTCTGTTTCAGTTATTGGTAGGTGAATCTTTTACCATCTCAACACCAAATTTCACCAGTAACAGAAACAGGATTGAAAAATTTCATGACTTTTAATAGAATGGTTGCATTTTTTTTTCATATTACAGTATCTTTCCCTAAAATTACTGCTGGTGGGGGGAGGGGGAGAAGAACATTGGGGGGGGGGTGTCTCTGCTGCAATAACAGCTTTGAATCAGGACAGAAGATAATGACTGGTAAGTATGATCTCTCTTCCCCAGTTTTCAGGAGTCATGGCTGCTTGAAAAGCAACCAACAGGAATGCAGTTTCCAGGGAAATCTCTGAGTTACTGCTGAATGATTGGGTAACGGAGGGGCAATCATCATGCTGAAAAATGCTGCAGTCCATCCTATTCATGGTGTCACTTTTCAGCAGAACACGCTGCAAGTTCACCACTAATTCTGACAGCAGACAGAATGAGGCAAAATCACAATTCTTAGCAAGAATATAGATTTATTTTGCTATGAGATTCAGGAAGTGTTCTGATATATTCTCCTGATTATGTGGCTCATTGCATTTGTGTTTTCTCATCAAAGGAATTTCTACCAATTTAAGAATAAACACAGGAAATAATTAAGACTGCAGTCATATGCACACTTACCTTGGAGTAAGTTCCCACTGAACTCAGTAAACCTTACTTCTGAGTAGACATGTCTAGGATCACCCCACAGAGTCTAAATGACTAGCTCTTCAAGGGTTGGGAAGGAATCTTTCCCTTGGTTAATCTGGCTCCTCTCTCTCTCTCTGTGTGTGTGCGTGCATTATGTGCTGTCAAGTTGGAACCAACTTATAGAGACCCTAATAGGGCTTCCAAGGTAAGTGAGATATTTAAGGAGTGGTTTTACCAGTTCTACTCCCCCAGTGAGTTTCCATATCTGAGTGGGGATTCAGACCTTGTTCTCTAGAGTCCTAGTCTGTCACTCTGTTCAAGAACTGGAAATCACGATTAGTCTAGCTAGTAATCATCATTTAGAATTCCCACAATTCCAGCTCTGGTTCTTATAACAACATTCCAACTTGCAGAAACCTGACACCTGATTTTACCTCTGCAGGGATAGAGGTGATAACGTTTCCCTGCTAATTATTTCTAAGTTACTCTTTTTAAAAATGAGAGCAGTAAAAAAAAAAGGTCACAACACTATGAAGTAGGACACCGACTGTGAAATGACAGGGCCTTCATGGAGGACTTGTGGGGACTACCTGCCAACATGGTCACCAGTGCTTATAGTTCCTGTCCCTGGGTGTGGTCACAGTCCAAAAAGCTACATTCTACCAATGTATATGATTTGCCATAAACTCAGTTGAGACTTGGGGTTTTAAGACAACTTATTTGTGGTCTTTGCTACTGTATTTATCTAAGGAGAAATATTTATCTATAGCACCCCAAATTTAACATGAATACTTTTCAAATTCATGTACATGACCTGAGATTCATATGTAAAAAAGAACCTTCAAGCCTTGGCAGCACTGTAGCCTAGCAAACTTGATACTGAGGATGTGTACTTTGGACAAATGTGGAGCAACAGACAACACCAGGGATGTTTTTGTGATTCTGTGATGACAGTTGGGAGGAGCAAGGGGCTACTGTTCATCTCTGAGGGGGAGCAACGCTGAAATGGATCTTTTGTATTCCACTAATCATTTGAAGGGTTAAAAAATGTGAAAAATCAAAATTCAGGGAAGAGGAAATCTAAAATGACAGGATAGATGGCACCAGAGGAGAAATGGAGAGACAACTGAATTTTCCAATAAAATCCAAGATTTCCCCAGAAGAAGACAGTCAGTCAGTCAGTCTTGTGTACCATCCCCACTTAGTGACAGCCACTACTCTGGGTAGTGTACAAAATAGACCAGTGAACCTCCCATCCCCCTCCAAACACCACCCACATACAAACCCAAACAATATGGTGAGGACCAATTCATTAAAAAAAAAAAAATCCCTAAATTTAAAAAGTAAAAGTCCACAAAAGCAGGGGATATGTTTTTGAAGGTTACTCTATAAAGTTCTGTCTTTAGCAGTTTCCTAAAAGTCAGAAGGGACAGAGCAACTCAGATGGACAACTATTCCACAGAGTAGCGGCCACCACTGAGAAGGCCAATTTCTCATTGCTGTCTTTTTGGCTTCTGTCAGAGTGGCCACCCTTAACACTGTGGTTTGGGAGGAGCCTGAAAAATGGGGAGCTGTTTTGGAGACATTCTGACAAATATTGAGGTCATAAACCATTAAGGGCTTTGTAAGTCAGCACCAGCACCTTGAATTGGGCACAGAAGCTAACAGGGACTACAGCCTTTGATATTCATATCCTCTTGCAGACATTTTGTTATCCATTTCACAGAACATAAGAACATAAGAAGAGCCCTGCAGGATCAGGCCAAGATCCCATCTAGTCCAGCTAGATGCCTCTGGGAGCACAGAGCTGTAGGGCAAAGTAAAAGATCTGTGTTGCTGTTTAGATCATTTGTTCTGCATTCTGGAACATACTTCTTTTTCTTTGTTTCCCCACTCTCCTTAGTATAGTAGACTTTGTGAAATATTGCTATACTGTTAAGATTGAGAATACATGTGATTGTGGGAGAATGAGTGCAGGACATGCAACAATGGGCTGAAGTTAAAGGAAGCCAGATTTTGATTGAATATCAGGAAAAACTTCCTAACTGTTAGAGCAGTATGACAGTGGAACTAGTTACCTCGGGAGTTGGTGAGTGCTCCAACACTGGAGGCATTCAAGAAAAACTTAGATAATCACCTGGCAGATATGCTTTGATCGTATTCCTGCATGAGCAGGGGGTTGGACTTGATGGTCTTGTAGGCCCCTTCCAACTTTACTTTTCTATGATTCTCTGTTTCTGTGACTGTTGCATGGGCTTTGAATGAATTGGTCACACAGATAGGGAGCTGCATAGCCTTTGCTTCCTGCATCGCAGCGATATGTGTTTCTCTTCATTCACAGGAATGGTTCTGTTATTGTTTTTAAATTAAGAGCCTGAAACATATAGATAATATCACAGCCATGGGAATGAAGTGTGTACAAGGCAGGTTGGCTCTAATATCTAAGCCCTTATTTATTTAGGAACAGAATAGGTTGGAGAACTTTCACACACTCCTACCTCAGATCAATGAGAAATGCTGTTGACTTTCCAGATCTAGTGATTTAAGCTGACCCTATTCCTAAAATTTGTAGCTAGGAAAAGCTGAAGAGCCCAAGAAGACTTCAGATGTATTGATTCAATAAAGGAAGGCACAGCTTTTAATTAGCAAGGCCTGAGCAGCACTGTTAATGGTAGCATTTTAGAGATCATTAATTCACCATTGGAGGTCAATAATTTCCTGTAAGTTGGAAGTGCCTTGCTACAACACCATCTCTGAAATATAAGAGGCCACCATACAGAAATAAAGCAGGGTAGGTTTCTCCTACTGGCACTGAAGATGAAGGATAAAGGTGGAGAAAGCTTTTGTTTCTACACTTATTTGCACTGTTGGACACTGTCTGCAAGTTCAGGTGGAATAGAAAGTTATCTAAAAGCATCAAGTGCCATACATATGAATTAGCTCTTGTTCTCCACATGTAGAAATGGGAGAATGAAGTAGGCAAGTACCCATTGCTTGCTCATTCTTCAATAGACTGGGAATTTCTCTGGGGTACCATAATCTGGCCACAGTTTGCCTAGCCTTACTATGTGCCACCAGTAATCAGATCCTTGTGAACTTCAGATATGTTGTTTGAGCTAGGTTGTTCATATTAATGATTATCATAAACACAGACACAACAACACATCATAATAACTAAACAACAGAATAAAACATAGATATGTTACTACCCAAAGCCTTCCAATTTCTGCATATTGTAGTTCAAAATTAGACAGGAATTTTAGAGAAATAAAACTATTTGGTGTTGCATACAGTCTGATGCAAGATTTTATTACATACACCATTATTCCACCTTTTCATTTCCAATTTGCAAAACTTTACTGAACCATTAAAGGCATCCAAACTTGAAATAGTTCTGGATTCTGAAATTTATATTGGGGTGGGGGAGCATGGCTCCATTAGAAAGAAGCAGTAGTAGTCAGCATCCATAAAAGTACTTCTTGTTCCTAGTCTTTCTCTTTGTTTTAGGGTGAAATCTGGTACACACATTCCAGGAAAGAAGGAAGCCCACTGAACTCAATGGGATTTATTTTTGAGTAAACATGTATAAAATTGTATTCTATACGGACTCCCCAAAATCCACAAAGACTCAATCCCACTCAGGCCCATTGTAAGTGCCATTGGCTCCCCGACATATGAATTAACAAAATACCTAGCCACCCTCCTACAGACCCACATTGGACAAACCTCATCCTACATCAAAGACTCAGGACATTTCATAAACAAGATCAGTACCCAAAAACTCAACCCCTGGGACAGACTGATCAGCTTTGACGTAGTATCCCTATTCACCAAGGTACCAATAAAGGACACTCTGACACTCATCCAGAAGATCTTTCCAGAAGACATCGCCCTTTTCCAATGCTGCCTAATGACCAGATGCTTTCAGTGGGATAATGATTTCTATGAACAGACAGATGGAGTGGCCATGGGGAGCCCCCTCAGCTCGGTTAAAGCGAACTTCTACATGGAACATTTCGAAAAACAGGCCCTGGCTTTTTCACCCTTCGCACCCACAGTCTGGTTCTGATACGTGATGACACCTTTGCAATTTGGAGCCACAGTGAAGAAAAACTGGAAGAATTTCTAAACCATTTCAATAGCGTCCACCCAAATATACAATTCACCATGGAAAAAGAAATAGAGAGCCAACTCCCTTTCTTAGATGTCATGGTCATATGCAAACCTGACCTCCTATTGTAGACAAGGTCTACAGAAAACTCACCCACATAGACCGGTACCTACACAAAAACTCCAACAACCACCCACGACAAAAAAGAGGCATAATCAAAACACTGGTAGACCGTGCGAATCGGAACTGTGAAGCTCAATTTCTCAGCACCAAACTCAACCATCTGAACTGGGCCCTACAGGCAAATGGCTATTCCAAGAATGAAATCACAAGAGCCATCAAACTGAGAAAACAACACCAAACTGAAGAAGAAAAACAGCCACCCACAAATAAAGTATTTCTACCATACATCAAAGGGGTCACCGACCGCATGGGGAAACTTTTGAAAAACACAACCTACAAACGGTATTCAGGCCCACCACAAAAATACAACAAATGTTATGGTCAGCAAAGGACAAAAGGGACCCCCTCACCACTGCAGGAGTATACCGGATACCTTGCAGTTGTGGCCAGGTATATATTGGGACCACAAAACACAACATCCACACCAGAATCAAAGAACATGAAAGACACTGCAGACTAAAACAACTGGAAAAATCATCTCTCAAGTATGATAAGAGTTTGCCTATCAGTTTAGATTCTTGGAATAAATGCAGAAAAGTTAGTAGTAGTGAAATTTGGGAGGGAGAGAATTACATTAATATATCTGAAATAAGCCAATGTTCTTTCTTCTCAACAAGATATAAAATAACTAGATTTTTTTTAAAAAGGCTTCAACACAGCCTGTGAAACACAACGGCTACATCTAGCACCTTATTATAGAGCTACAGAGAATTTTTCTTTTTGTCTTCCCAAGGAAAATGAATTAAAAACAAGAAAGTGAAATTGGAACGAAGGAAAGCCTTGATTTTAGTTCATCCCTATGGAGGACATGAGTGCCTTGTATAAAAGATCAGGGCGTCAAGCATTTGCTAGTCCCAGGCTGAGTTACAACACACTCTTGATTTTGAAACAACTGCAATCCAAAGCTATTGTCCTTGTTGCAACTGGGATCCTTTGGTTTTTCCTAAGGCCATCTTTCTTTCATATTGGGGGTAATCATTCATCCCGAAATGAGAAGGCAATATTTCTGATTTCATGGTACCACATATCCATGTAAATCTACTCTTTCTGTATTTTTTTTCATACGATCATACTCTCGTTATATGATAGGAGAAGAAAGTCTTGTAACCACTAGTTTATTAAAACTCTGGATTGGCTGGGAAGAGGACCTGTTCATTTGGATGACTAGTTCCTATGCCAGCCTGTATGTGGCCATCTACCATTTCTTTGCCCAATGTGGGATTTTAAAAAAAACCAAAAAAACTTTTTTTTAACATAAGTGGCACTAGAGCCAAAGATGGAGTGAATACTGTACATCATCCTTAATTGCATGCTGCTGTTAATAATAACATTTTAAAAAGGATCCTATGTGTCAGATCTAGAAATTAGGTGCTAGACTCTCCCTAAGAGTCCTACAGAAATTCCATAGATCTCCAGGGCCAGAAGCTTGTGTTCATCACAACTAGCACTTATCCCAGTAAAGATATATTCCAGAATGAAACCAATCACAGACAATCAAATCAAAATTCATCTGAATATCGAAGTATACATTGCTTCACTGTTAAATAATTCCAGGCAAGATCAGTTTGTCTATTTCTACAAGCTTTATTTATTTACATTGCTTCTATATTTCATATGAACAAGATCTCTTCAAAGTTGTGAAATCCCAAATGTCTTACAGTTATGAAGAAAACTGTAGGTATATATACTTAAAAATAAATCCTTGCAATTTATGAAAATGTACAGGTGTGTTTGTCATTCCAAAGTCTTACAACTATGAGAAGTTGCAGACATTCAAATACAAAACTTAGGTTGTAGACAGAATGAAACCATGTTTGAATTAAGAAATAAAAGAGCTTAATAGCCTTAAAAGGCACATTAAAACAGCAAATAATATTATAGAAGGCATTATAACTTTAAATAATCTTTAGACTCACTTAGAAAGCATGGGAAAAACATAAAGTTGTTAAAAGTATATATATATACTTTTATATATATTCATAATATTCATAATATTCAATATATATTCATATATTCATAAGTATATATTCAACATTTGAAACCTAGTGTGTTAAAATGATTTTATTTTATTTTATATATATATATATATATATATATATATATATATATATATATATATATATATATATATATAAAATAAAATCATTTTAACACACTAGGTTTCAAATGTTGACAATATGTCTCATAGAAGTCATCACTACATGAAGAATCTGTTGAAATTTTTCTTTTCTGGGTTAATTTCTTGAAATCCCTACCTCCTATAGTCTCTTTATCCACATCTGTTTTGAATTCTTCAGTACTGTCCAGTCTTGAGTTGTATCCATTCTCTAGCTAATGCGAACATGAATGAGATTACATGTTTATGTAACAGATGTTCATTTGTACCAATAACTAAATAAAATAATACAAGATCAGTGTCAGCACAGTGTTTGGCCTGGGATACCTTCTATCACATTAAGTATATCTTCCCAGTATTTTTTCACCTCATGGCATTCTAGCCACATATGACGAATGAATCTCCTGCACATTTTTACTGGGTTTAGATGCCACCTAAGTACTAGTTTCAGTGTTATTTCAGTGGATTTATAGAGAGAGAATAATATAACAATTATCAGACTATCGTAACAGGGAAAAATCATAGGGGTGAGGGGAATAGACGATTATCCCCTTCCCCCATTGGATGGCATCCAGTGTTGTCATTCCACTAACACAACTGTTTCCATCATCAGAGCCAGGAAAGGGCCATTCCTTTTCCTCCTACAGCTCCAAGACACTTGGAAACCCTTCAGAGCAGATGTTAGAATGGTATAAAGGGGTGGGGGTGGGATGTAGGACTTCCACTAACATGGTCATTGAACTGAACTCTCTGTCTCTTGACCTTTCATACAAAAAGCTGGAAGAAAGGCAGTTGATATTTATGGAACATAGTTCCCATTTCCTTCCACTTGCTTGTTATGCTTCTATATGCAGATTTGCTCAGCAACATGGTCTGGTTTACATTGTGTAGTATTTGTGACAACAATACTAATTGTTGTCTGTACTTTTCTGGTCCCACTGCCAACACATATCATAAATTATACATAGTTACCTTCACATCAGCTGTCAAACCTTATGTCCCAGGGAGTCCAATGCTATTACTCACCTTTTCTGGCTCTGACAGTTTTGCTCAGCGGGCCCATCTCTTTCTTATAAATCACCCATTTACCATCCAAGGTCACTTCCTTCTCTCCTGTTGCAGAGTCATATTTTTCACCTATCCTGAAAGATGACAGCCAGTTGATATTTTACTTTCCCATTATGGAAGTTGTGGGAAAACCTTTTACTACCACTCTGGAACACATGGAGGGTAACGTTTAAAAGATTTTCACTGTGTGCATTGCTTCAGCCATTTTAATGTAAAGGAAAGTATCAAAACTAGCCTGAGCAAGATGTAAGCAAGAGTTTCAGTTGAGTTTCAGTTTTGAGGTTGTGGGGGAGGATTAATGGATGGGCTTTGGATTCAATTCAAAATCAATCCATCTAATCCCAGGATGCCCCTTCTGAGTCTGTTTGCTGCCTTCTGCTTTCAGGAATGTAGTAGATTTACTCTGAGGCACAACAGAGGCTTCTGGGGTGGATGTAGCCTCTTACCCTTACCAGTGGAGGTCTTCTTTGCCTCCCAATCTGTAAAGCCCCTCCCACTGTCTTCATGTGATCCTAATATCTCACAAATATTAAAAACAAAGAGGCCTGGGATTCTTTTAAGTCTTTAGCATTCAGGGAACCAACAGCCATGTCAACTCATTTTCTGGATAGCATTTTACCAAGATTTATTTGAAAAACAAATTGTTTGCAGAGGGTGTGGGCCCATCTTTGTTGTGGCTATACAGAAATAAGCTGCTATGTGTTTGTTGCCTCATCCCAACATGGAACCATGGCTTTCCTCCTAGTAGTACACATCTCACTATGTTTTTAAAGGAAATGCTGGCTAAGGAATGGTTGTGTCAAATCTGCCCCAGTCTAAATACTTTATTGAATAAGTCTTCAGATTGCTTCAAATGCAATTAAGACTTGTAAATTACCCTGTTTTAGTTAATCAATCAATTAATTTTAATCAAATAAACTTCTGTAAGTCCAATAAAACCTGGCTGGGAAAAAGAACTATTGTATGGCTCATTTAATCAGCCTTTGTTTCTTTCCATTTCCTTGAAAGTAGCCCCTTTCACTACAAAAAGGGCAACTTTCAGTGTCACAAACTGATTCGAGCATTGTAGAAGGAAATCCATTGTTTTCCAGCTGCCATCAATGTCTCTATTATGGGTGTCAGTGATTTAAATTTATTTATATATGTATACTTTGTCTTTCGGTACAATAGTTCTTATTGCCAGTGTGGTGTGGTGGTTGGAGAAACTCAAGGGAGCTGGTCAACCATAGAAACTCATTGGGGGAGTAGGCAGTGGTAAAACCACCCCATAAATGTCAGAAACCTTACTAGGTCACTATAAGTCAGAATCAACTTGATGGAACATTACACCACAGGAGTTCTAGCAAGAGACTTTGTAGAACTGTAATTAAATGCAAAGAAAGAAAGAAAGAAATGATCACATTTATTAAGGTAACAGGAATAGCATACTATTTATTATAGCTGCATGAAAGTGCAACTATGTTATTGGGCAGCAGAGCAAATCAACATTCTACAAGGCAATTCTAAAAATGGAAACAGCAGAAACAAAAAATAGTAACTCTGAAACTGAACTTCTGAGCAGCATCAAATTTGGCCCGGGCATAGCAGACAGTCTGCTCTTGCTCTGTGCCAAATGTGGGGAGGTTTGGCAAGGGGCATTGGAGTTATGATTTTTTTAAATAAAAAAAATAGAACCTTGAAAAAAGCCTGGCTTTAAAGAAAGTAATGGATTTTTCCTCCAGAAAGGGGGAGGGGTATTTTGGTATGAATCTTCTGTATATTCATTATGTGTGCCTGGTAGGATAGCTTCAGTTTATTAATTTTTGAGAGTTCAGGCTTGACTGATTCATCACCCATTTTTCTTCCTTTCTGATTGTCTGTGGAATTGCTAAAGCTCTCCTCCGACACCACATTTCAAATGGGTTGATTTTCAAGTCTTTCTTCACTGTCTTTTACATAATACAAATAGTGTTGACCTTGGTTTCCAGTGACAGTCTTTGCTAACTCCTAACCTCTCTTTTTGTTTTTTCAAAAGACAAGGGGGCATCTTTTTGGAAAATATGTGGGCAACATGTTTGTAGAGCAAGGGTTTGGAGATTGGAAGGTAGTTTTTAGTCTGCATTCTGCAGAGTAGGCATGGCAATATTGGTTTAACCGAGGGATTAAAGAGTGTGTACGTTCCTCCATTGTATACATTGTACCTACTCACACCTTTGCTTCATCATTTCATTAAGTCCAAAATAGCCTTTCAAAATATTTTGCCACATAGGGAGTACAGCCACATCCCAGTGACCATATACAGCTCATGGGCTCATCTTCTGGGATCCTCTACCACTGGGTAATTCTACACAAGGGAAACTGCTGTTGGAATGTGTGTGAAATTTATGTATACTTCAACTTCCATTTTAAAAATCCAGGAAATTCATCCCCCCACTCCAAAAAAAACCCCATCTGGTTTATGAATGTGGAATGTTGTACCTCTGTATCCAGTACTCAAAACTTATTGAAAAACAGATACAGAAGCACATTCATAAAACTGATGTTTTTAAAAGAATTGAATATTTACAAAGCCAAAATAATAGCATATTATATATTATGTTTATTTATAAAGGCAAAATGCATTAAAAACATTAAATGAAGAATGAGAGGCAATGAAAATAAGAGAGGGGGGGAGGGAGGGAGACCGCTAAAATAATTTAAGGAAGCCCTCTCTCACATTGTGGGACAAAGGGATCATAGTGTTTATTTCAGGAAGGGGGAACTTAAAAAGAACAAGCCCTTTCTTCTTTGCAGGCAAGGAGGAAAGGGTCAAGGAACGATTTGAGGAGGATTTTATTCCCAGCTCCTTGAAAGAAACACCCAGGATGCTTCTTTTCACCAGTTAAGAAATAAAGTTTTGTCAGAAATTCTTGAAGCCTTCCTTTCCCATCCCCTATTGCTTGTTTGGCAACCAGGTGAGTCAACAGAGAGGCCCCTGTCCCTTAAGGAGGGTGGCATTGTAAAGAAGCTCACTGCCCTAAATGTCAAAGGATGGCTATGTATAGTAGCAAACTGTCTCCCAATTCCCCTTGCTTTCTGTTACCTGGCTGTTAGTGAAGTCACAGGATGTAGAGGCATCTCGTGGGAATGGAGATGAGAACATATCCCCTGCCTCATGACTGAGATCACCTACAATCATTCCTACCCAACTTCCACTGAGAGATTGTTCAGAACCTTCAGAGGGTCCAAAATGCTGCAGCCACATTGCTGACTGGGGCTGGTTACAGGGAACATATAACTACCCTGTGACAGCAGCTCCACTTGCTGCCAATCTGTTTCCAGGCACAATTCAAACTTTCTCTGTTGCTGCTCCCAGACTCTGGAACTCCCCCCTCCCCACCCAGGAAGCTAGACTGGCTCCATCTTCATTGTCCTTCTGCAAGCAGGCAAATACCTTTCTTTGCAGGCAGGCTTTTCCTTATTGACTGGTAGTCTGAGAGAGTTTTTTTAAATGAACTGTTGTCCTCTGTTGTTTTAAATGAGTTTTAATATTGATTTTAATTACTGTTTTTAATATAATACTTGTTCAATCCTTTCTTAAACCTTTACATATGCATATGTTTACTGTTTTAGCTTTTAAATATTGTCTTCTTAATGATGTAAGCCACTTTGGGTCCTTTTTGAGCAGAAAGGCAGGATGGATGGATGGATGGATGGATGGATGGATGGATGGATGGATGGATGGATGGATGGATGGATGGATGGATGGATGGATAAATAAATAAATAAATGGACTGAGGGTAAAGCTTACAAAACAACAAGATGCTTTGTTTTGCAAGTTTTGCTCTCAATCTAACACTCTCATATAAAAACATAAAAGCAATTTCTCATATAAAAGCTGGGTGTTAGAATAATTAGCTGATGGGTGATGGAAAGTTGGGCGCAGGGCTGAATGCTGATTGATCAGTGTGCTTGGGAGGTGAAGGGATGTTATACGAAGTTAAAGTTAGGCAGAGAACGAGTCTGTCTTGGGGTGGAGCGGAAAAATTAGTCTTGCAGAGAGTGTAGTGTATGGAATCTGTGGAAACAGTTGATGTTCTGTTTTGAATATAGGATAACAAAGCAAAAAAGCAAAGAGTGCTGCTTATATGTTGTTGTTTGTTGTTTAGTCGTTAAGTCGTGTCAGACTCTTCGTGACCCCATGGACCAGAGCACACCAGGCCCTCCTGTCTTCCACTGCCTCCCGGAGTTCGGTCAAAGTCATGTTGGTAGCTTCAATGACACTGTCCAGCCATCTCGTCCTCTGTCGTCCCCTTCTCCTCTTGCCTTCACACTTTCCCAACATCAGGGTCTTTTCCAGGGAGTCTTCTCTTCTCATGAGATGGCCAAAGTATTGGAGCCTCAGCTTCAGGATCTGTCCTTCCAGTGAGCTGCTTATATACCACCCCATAAAACTTAAAACAATATTTGGACAGTTTACAATTTAACTATTCAAGCTACACGTTGCTCCTCCAGTCAGCTGGGTGCTCATTTTGCTGACATCAGAAGGATGGGAGGCTGAGTCAACCTTGAACCACCTACCTGAGCCCATGGGGATTGAACTTAGGTCATGAGCAGAGTCTTGACTGCAGTATTGCAGTTTTACCACAGCACCACAAGGCTTATGTTTATGGGGAAGTGTGTGTTAAAACTGTAGAAGAATATACAGTATATATTATGCATATTATAATTGTTTTATCCTCCATCTTAAATATTTAAGAAATTGTCTTTCCCTTCCTTCCAGGAATCTGTATAACTCAAATAAACTTTTGTTTGTTCCTGGGGAAGAGAAAGCAAAGAGAAAGCTTCTCATTTTTTATTTTTCAGGATGTAGAAGCATTTTTTGTTAGGGAATTGAGGCTGTATCTCTTGGCTCATGACTAAAAATTACTTAGGGTAACTTTAAGGATATTTATCAGTTATAATAAAGGGACTATAATACCCACATTTACTCAGGCTATGCAGAACTAGAAGAGGAAGAAGACAGAGTTTTCACCCAAGAATTTACACATATTGGCTGAAATCTAGTAGTAAATCACAATTAGGGTAGGCTCATTTAATCCATGGGCTGTTGATCAGTCAACATCTCTGTGAGTTCCATTCATTCAAGGGGTGTACTCTAGTTGCAACTTACTACTGCATTTAAACTATAATACAGATTGCGGCTGGGACAAGGAGGCACTAGCTGTGTGGCATAATTGAGGGGGCAACCCAAAATACTCTGGGAAAGTTTTGGCTAGTTGTCTTGGAGCTAACGCCTAGCCTACTAACACTAAGAAAGACATGGTTAGTTTGAGGATGAAGGTAAAGAAGTGCCCACAACTAACCTAGGGTGTGTGTAACTCACTGGTGAGAGGAGGAACATCTCTCCAGGTGCATGACAGAGGGGAGGATGTGGCTGCATGATTTCTGTGTGTTACATTCTAGGTTATACTATGGGATATAACAAGGACTCTAAATCCCAGGCTCCACTAGGGGACATTGCCAGTGTCCATGCTGGCTGTGGGATTCTGAGACTTGTAGTCCAAGAAGTAACTTTTCCCAGCTCTCTAAAAAGTAGTCCACCTTGTCATAAATCATAAATATTTCTAGTGCAAGAGCAAGCCTCATTTCTTGCCAAGAATTTTGTTCTGTCTCTACCTTTCTCCTACTACAGAAATATCTTTGCCTCTTCATGCTGAAATCTGCAATGGCATCCCAACTGACATGAAATGTTATTTCCTCTCCTCCTGCCAGTTGGACAAGCTTTCCTAAACTAATCCTGCAGCACTGCCAGATAGACGGCTGAAAGGAAGGAAACAAATTCTTGCATTTTAAGAACTAAAAGAACTGAGACTGGCAAACATCCATCCCTGATTATTATTTCACAATGGATTTCCACTGAGTTCAGGAAAGGCAATACACAGCTGATTCAAATCCATAGCACATGTTGAGCGGTGAGACTGGACAGCTTCTAATTATATTCATTCACTGGCATGCTGTTGCTCCTTCTGCTTAATATAAGGAGGTAGTACAAGATGGATTACCCTACTCCAAAAGGAATGTCAGAAGAGGTATTCTCACGTCATAATATATTGGAGCTCACCTTACAACACCCCTGATTTTAATATGAAACTTTACGGGAAATTTGACAAAGGTTTGAAATGCAGACAACTCCACCTCCATCCCTAATCCATAACCACAAGAACACATAGGATTTTTCTACGGAGAAAACAAATATGTGCATTTGTTTACAAGCAGGGCTTTTTCATGTATTTCATGCAAAACGGAAGACCTTCCAGGATGCTGGATGGAGGAGTGCTATGCAGAGTGTTGGAGCTCCATAATCTGAGAACCATTACTGGGTCAGAGGAGAAAACTATGGGGAAGATTTAGACGTCCATTTCCTGGTCTACAGTCTGTATCCAGATCCTACTGATCCCTGCTCCAGATTGGAAGTACTTAGTATTTGTAATGCCACTCCTAATTTAGTAGCTTCCCCCTCTCCCTGAGGACAAAACAAAAGGAATTCACAAGGAACCTGAGAGCGAGAAGGATGTCATGTCTGGGAATGATGTCACAACTCAGTTGGAGATGTGCCAAACTTCACTGCAGGAGAAAATCATTGGCGATCTCTGGTGTAGGTAATTCATGTATCCCCCAGACAGACACGTTGTCCTTAGTATGATAAGATAGAGAGACTCCAGTTCAAAGATCTGACAGTCCAATCCTGTGAATTTCTTGAATAACACTAAGGTAAATACGCACATGATTATAGCCTAAGCTTCATTAAAAGAAAAGTTTGAAAACTCATCAGCTCTGTTTACTAAATGCAAACTGTGTCCAACAGTTGCCTATGAGCAAAGAAAAGGCAGGCTGAAAAGCAGCACAAGACATTTGGGAGGCAGGAGATGGAAATAGATAATCATATGTGATATGCTCACATCAGAATGCATTTTCAGCATGTAGTCTCACATTACCATATTTTTCCGTCTATAAAACACCTCTGTGTATAAGATGCCCCTCCACTTTTCTAACCCAAAATTAAGAAAACGTAGCTTTGAGTATTCAGCCTCTGGGCTCAGAACGCTCGGACATTACGAGTCCCCTTTGAATCTGAGCACTGCCTACAGGCTTCACCTCCAATGAGGTGTGTTCCAATTGGTTTGTACAGCATCAGCTGACATCAGTTACATAAGGCTCATGATTGGAAGAAGCTAAGTCTCCTGACTGTAGGAAGCTAAGTCTTGTGATTGGAGGCAGCTTGTTTGCAGAGGCAAGGTATGGCCTGTTTTGTTCTCTCCTCAGCTTACTTCTGTGTAAGAATTTTTAGTCCAAAGATTTTAGACAATAGTATCGTCTTATACACAGAAAAATACGGTAATTTTATTTGAGGAAGATAAACCACAGACGTTTCTCCAACCTGGTGTCCTCCAGGCATGGTGGATTATATGCCTGCTACTCCAAACTAGTGCCACCAACAACATAATGAGAGTTATATTCTTACATACCTCGATTATGCCAGGTTGGGGAAGGCTGAATTACCATTTTTTTTATTATGGTGATTAATATTATGGATAGAACACTGTTCCTCACAAAGCACAATATAGCAGTTTACAAGATAATGCAATAAAAAGAATACTATATTATACACTAAGATTGAGAGTTCAGTAAAGTCAGTGACAAATATATGTGGTTGGGAATGTCCACATGAATAGATATTTTTTTCAATAGGACTGTGCATCATATTCAAACAAATCTCAACTGCTGAACTGAATTTGCAACCCATCATGAACAAAGGACTACCTAGATTTCACATCTGAGAAGTACTCACCCACAGTCTTCTGGGTCTGAGAATCACTTCCCCCTCCCCCACTACAAGGTTTCAGCTACAGCTTTGGGTGGAAATGACTTGATGATATGCAGTTGTTATGAAAATTAATCTATAACATGCAGAAGACTAAATGTTCTCCAGTCATTGACACAGAAGAACAAATCCACTTTGAAACTGATTGGACTTTGAAAGAACATTGTGTGTTCTACATTTGGGGCTGGAGGCTTATACAGACAGAACAACATTTTCCTTTTCTTCTTCTTCCACTTTTATTATTAGCTGCAATCCACACACTGAGTTGTGTGATATTCCAGAGTTTGGTTCCTTTTTTTAGACAACATTTCTCAGATTCTCCCAACCAACATGGCCATGTATTTTTCAAACAAAAAGAAACATTTCCAAGTTCTGTGATTCCTTCAGTACAGGAGGGCCTTGGTTCCCAGAGGTCTATAAAACCCATGCCAATTGCAGAATGCTTACTTCAGGGTTTGATGGGACAGAAAGAGAAAGCTAATCTGCAAACTTCCATCTGAAAGTCTCCTCCAGCCAGAAAACAGAAGAGAGGGTTGATTCAGGCTGAAGATGGCCATCACCACTAGGAAACCAGTGTCTGTGTGCTGAAGGGCAAGCCAGCCAGGCAGCCCATAAGAAGATGCAGAGGTTTTTTGATAGATGGTAAGGGAAGTACAGTGGTGCCTCGACTTACGAACGTCCTGGCTTGCGACCAATTTAAGTTACGACCAGCTCCAGCCCCAAAATTTTGCTTTGACTTGCGACCGGAGCTTTGAGTTATGACCAGAAAAAAGGCGGGGGGAAAGGTGGGGAAAATTGAACTGCTAACCATTGGTCGGCAAAGAGGCTGCTTCTTTGTAGCTCTTTCCCCCCAGCGGTTAGAGAGTGTGCGTTCGGAGGAGGCTTGGGACTGCCTGGTAAAGTACTGCTTTTTGCTTTTTAAAAACTGCCTGTTCTGGGTGGGTTTTGCAGCGTGGGTTTGGGCTGGGTGGTTGGGTTATGTTTCTATGCTGTGATGGGTCTTGCAGTGTGTTTTTAGTGTGTTTTTAGTGGGGGGGGGGGTTCGGCTGGAACGGATTAATCGCGTTTCAATGTATTCCTATGGGAAATGGTGCTTTGAGTTGGTCTTGCAGTGTGTTTTTTAGTCCCTGCTGGAATGGGTTTGTTTGATTCTTGGGAGGGGGGGTTATGTTTCTGTGCTTTGATGGCTCTTGCAGTGTGTTTTTTAGTGTGTGTTTTAGTGGGGTGGGTGGGTTTCAACCAAAACAGATTAATCGCATTTCAATGTATTCCTATGGGAAATGGTGCTTTGAGTTACGACCAATCTGAGTTACGACCATCTTCTGGAACGGATTAAGTTCGTAACTCAAGGCACCACTGTACAGCAAAGCAAAAGTGACTAGTAGAGATGGGGGTGTTTGTATATGAATACGGATACCCCCGCACAGGTGGCGATAACGAGGGTCCAGCCCCATGGGGCCGGATGGTCCACTCACAATTCTGCCGCTGCCTCGAGCTCCGGGATCCTTCCTATCACTCCGGAGCTTGCAATCTGTGAGCCACTCTTCGACCTGGCAGAGAGCTTGTCGTCCCACCTCCTCCCAGGAATGGCGGGCCGATCGCAAGCAACAAAATGATAGGAAAGATCCCAGAGCTCATGGCAGCCGTGGAATTGTGAGTGGACGGCTGGACCCTCATTATCACCACCTGTGTGGGGGCATTCATATTCATATACAAATACAAATACCCCCATCTCTAATGACTAGTGCTAAGTAAATGAGCTTGGCGAGTGCCTCCTTATTCTGAAAGTGTTGGAGGCCAGTGTCTTGGAGTTTGCTGACACTGCTACAATTGCAATAAGAAATGGCACTGAAAGGCAGCAAGTAGCCTCTAACTGAACAGCTCACCGAGAGAGGACAGGTTATGTAAGATAAGCTGAGAAATACATAGAGGGAGCAAATGGTTTTGTTTTTTAGGCATGCCTGGCTGCCAGCAATATAAATGATAGGTAGGCTAAACAACCCAGTCACTGTTGAAACACCACAAGAAATTACTAGGCAGTTTCCTGTTTAATATCCAGATGGACCTCAGAGCACGGACAATGGTCAAGCAGCAGCCCATGCTCAGACAAATGACCAAGTACATGCTGCAGTAATAGGACAGAGGATAGGCAGTCCAGATCAATTTCCAAAAGTGGCCAAGGTGACAAAAGAACAGGAAGGGAAGGGTTAAGATCCACATGCAATTGACAAACACCAGGTTGTGGAACAGAACAGTGATCCAGTTCCAGCACTTCATCTGGAAAATAGGGCTCCAGATGGTGGGAACATTTCGCAACAATACTACCACCAGGATGAAGAGAAAAGTCCCAGGGATTAGAGTCTGCTGGATGGTGTCAAGGAGAATAACAGGACTTCCACAGAGGTCTAGCCAAGATAGAAATGGAAATAATGGGGTTCCAAAGAATCCCTGCCCCTCTGGAGCTGTAAGAAAGACCGGCTTTGATCTTAACACACTGATTTTGGATTTAGTTCCCTATCATGGAACACCATTTTACACATTCATGTTCATTCACTGTGGATTGTAGCTTCTGTGAATGAAAGGTCGCATATCAAATTTTCAAATTATTCAACAAGGCAACTTCAAATACTTTCCCTAGGAAGCAGGTTCACACATTCAACCAACAGGCACCAAAGACTTTAAGAACAAATTATGCACCTGCATGTGTGATTCAACCACCCCTAAATATAACTTGATAAAGAATTGGAAGATTTTTAAAAATAAGATTTTTTTTAAAAAAAGAAGACAAATCCATAGCAAGGAAGAAATGACTGAAAATGACAAACAGGACAACCTTGTACAGGATTACTCAGATGTAAGTCACATCAAGTTCAACAGGGCTTGTTGCCAGATAAGTGGCTATAGGATTACAGTCAAAGGACATCAATTTCTTTTCACTAACAACATCTTCTGGGCTAGAAGTTACATTCAAGTATAGCTATATTACAGAATTTTAAGCTCAAAACTATTATTTTATCAAGTGCAAATGTCAAGGTTAGCTTTTAATAATCTTGCAAAAGCATACCCCTACCCCAATGTTCCTACCTGGCCAGATGTATGTTCTATTTCCCTTACATGTGATGTGCTGATCCAATAAAACTCTTTGTAGTGCTAATTACTCATTTACCAGAATGACTGGCCAACTTCCTGAAATGACAGATGTGTGAGTAATGCCGCTGCACTGATGTCCTTATGCTGTTAGGAGCATGTAGGAGAGAAGAAGGGAGAGTGTCTGATTAGGCCAGGTGCACATGTGACTCTATTTTGGTTTCCCTAAAGTAATAATCATTCTGAAGGCTGGCTTTTCTCCTAGATTTCATCAGCTGCTGCTTGACTGAAACAAAGGAAGACTAAAATCTCAAGATGTATAAAAATGTAGATTTATTTCACTTTAAAATCTGCTCAAAGAATGTTGGCAGAACAATTTGTGGCCTTCTTCAGGTGCTATATAAAGAAAACAAAGAGGGACAACATACTAAGTGGGCATTATGATGATCACATTCAAATCCTCTATCTTATTTTTTTCCATTTTTCCATTACATTACATTCAACCATCTAAAACTTTAATGTACATTGTTCACAATGAGAGCATTCATAAATAAAGCATATTATTGATCACTATGCTGGCTGGGTAGCTCAGTGGTTTAGGTATCTGGCTGTGGAGCCAAGGTCGGCATTTCAATTCCCCACTATGCCTCCTGAGGGAAGAGCCAGACTGTGTAACCTCAGGCAAGCTGCACAGTCCCAGGATGCCCCCAGCAGAAGGGGATGGTAAACAATTTCTGAATATTCTCGATCTAGAAAACCCTGAAAATGGATGACATAAGTCAGAATTGACTTGATGGCACATTACTACTACTACTACTACTACTGATCACACCTAATTAACAAAAGAAGCCATCTTATTTGATACAAATCACTAATTTGTGATACGTTGCAAATATCTTTCTCAGTCTTTTTCACAACTACGCTAAACCCCTGATAATATAATGGAAAGAAGATCCCGTATTTATGGATATTATCCTGCTGCAGCTGTTGTTCATGGTTGCTCTCCTTAGTCCACAAACTGATGGTCTTGCATGGAGGGTATGCAAGAAGTAGGGACAAACTCTATTTCCTCATTCTGACTCCGAAGAGCCAGTGTCCTCAGTCTCAACGTCCAGTAATTTCCCCCTTTTCTCATAGCCTTCTATGGACAGCATCTATAGCCGAAAGCTGTAGTATTTTTTAAAAACAGATGTGTTCCATGAAATGAAAGAACAGAGGGTTCCTGATCTTTTATTCCTAATGTTGTTGACATGCTCCCCTATACGTACGTTAAGGGCCCTAGATGTTTTTCATACATAGCGCTTGCTGCAGGGGCATCTGATGGCATAAATTACACAACTAGTATTACAAGTGGCAAATTCTCTCAAAATGTACCTTTTCGCAATCACAGTGGATATAGCTCTGTGGGCGTAGCACTTGTGTCAGCGAAGTACCCCTCCCACCACACTTGGGAGAAGAAAGCAGAGGTAGTGGGGTTTCCCCCATGGAATCACTGTGTTATGGCCTCCCCAGCACAGCCACAGGGGACCAGGCTTGGCTTATGGGGTCTTTAAGGTCCTATCCTTGTAATACAAAATAGTTGAGTATGGCATAGTCTTGAACAGACAATTAGGAACTATTAACTTTACAAAAGCTTGCTGCTCATTGATTGATATGGATCAATCCAGCGGTCTGTGTTTGGGGATTGTCCTTATGATTAGGAGGTTGACTATGGAGATTGTCATGATGAGCACCTGCAGTTTCAAATTCACCACCACAGCTGCATGCACGCAAATGCACTGCATGCTGCTGAAGTTTGTAAACTTCGGGAAAATTATATGTTGGCATGAAGACTATATGCAGTGAATTCCAGAATATACACATCAGGATGTTGGATGGTGCCCTTTTGCATGCTGCATTCTCTTTACTACTCTTGCCTAACTAGTACATATGCCAGACAGCTTAGATTCGTTACAGATGGTACTCAAGACAGTGCATATTCACTCACCTCTTTTTGTCCTCACACCTCTGAGTTAGGACAGGCTGTGATGGTGTCGAACCTTACAATATTAATGAAACATCCAGGAATGTTGCATAGTAGGGTTAACAGGTCAGCAGTGTGTCTCAAAATACATTCTTTAGGAACTTGAAGAAAGTTATCTTCAGATTTTTTTTTGCTAGAAGTGCGTCCAACCTAATTTACTGATGACTAATCAGTATAGGTGCCAGTATGTTAGACTGGAGACCGGGGTGGTTCATGGATAAGGGGTGGGTAGTGCCTCACCCCAAAATT
Organism: Intellagama lesueurii; assembly: GCA_037013535.1. Lineage (NCBI taxonomy): Eukaryota > Metazoa > Chordata > Lepidosauria > Squamata > Agamidae > Intellagama > Intellagama lesueurii. Next base: position 80,317,986 of record JBAJHW010000001.1, on the reverse strand, counting down.
TCAGGTGAGGACACCTCCCTGCCCTGGTCATGAACCAAGCTCAGTTGAACCTCTTCTAAGAGAAATTTCCAACTGAAGGAGCTCAAAGACATTAACAGACTACAACATGTCGGGCACTTTCAAGCAATAAACTTGATTTTGCAGTATTAGATGTGTTATATTTGCACGCTTTCCATTGTTCTGCTACCCTGGTCAGCCACATTCCATTCTATGAGATTTCAGGGCCAGAAAGTTGACAGTAAGAGGCAGCCCCTTGTGATGTTACATTGGTGGGCAAGGCAAGTGTTAGGAGGGAGAACATAACTGTTTCTGAGCCAAGTGATTGTGGAAACAGACACAAAGGAAACCTGAGGAAATGGACCCAGAATCCAAATAAAACACAGCTAATATGGCAACCCAGAGCCAGGGCACAAAACCTATTTTTTGAGCACCTGGGCAAGTGGAAAAATGTGTCCAGCACCTATAGCTGCTGCTGCCATTCTGTAAGCCTCACATCCCACAGCCATACACTGCCAATGGGGGTTATGGAAGATTCATTGCCAACCCACAGACAGTCTTCTCCTCTCCCAGGCCTTGTGCTGCCACCACCATGTCATGTTCATTAGAAGCCTTGTGAACTGTGATGCCAATGTTCCAACCCTCTTGGCAAATGGCAGAATGGGCTGATATGAACAGACCCACAGGCTCTCTCTCATTTTCTCTCCTGCCACTTCATACACAAAATTTAAAACTTTCATGGTCTCCAGCGTCAATTGCTCTAAGATTTGTTTCTCCACATGGAGATCTTGAGCAGCATACAACACCCCCCCCCCCCTATAAAATCCACCAGCACCCTGAGACCTGGTAACTCAGTTGAGTGGTCACTTGAATAGCATTCAAGCCTCTCTATTTCTCATCTCATCTCATGCCACTTTCTCAGGCTACTGAGAAAAGGTGGGCTGTCGGGATGCTTGGGGAAAGGCTGTAATTGGGGAAGGGACTGAGGTCAGCTACTTATACTGGGTTCCACTCTTCCAAGAGGAGGAACAGGACTGGATACAATTCATTTCCCTTAGGCACTTATAAAATTCCTTCTGTACATCTTCAGAAGAACTTAAGCCAGCTACTGGAAGGTGCCTTAAAGCAAGGAGAATGAGCATCACTTGTAAATGTAACCAGCTGTGGATTGTATTCAGCATAAGTAATGGTTGCTTTTTGAAAGACAGGAAGTATGCTATGGCTTTGAAAATATATGTAGACAGAGTAGGGTATTGTTTCCTGGAATTTCATTCAGTGTGCCAAGATCAAGTTGCAACAAAAAAAATCTTTAATACCTTACTTAGCTGTGTGTGTGTGTTTTCCTCAGTCTTTCTTTTCATCCCATCCCTGTCCCCTTGCTCACCTCCATCTCTCTTTCAACCGCACAGGCACATAGAACAGCTTGAAGCCTGAGAAGTTACCGCTCCTTCCCGAGAGTTGCAACTAGAAGGGTGAAACAGGTCCAGTAAAAATGCTTTATCAGACTATCTTCCCCTTCCATCTTCCCTTTGTTAGTAAAGCAATTCAAATGCCATGGAGGAATAAACAGTAGTCATCTCCCTCCAAACTTTAGATGGGAGTGCTTAGGGTCTGTTTTGGTAAAAGAGAAATCATCACCATGGCTCATCATGGATGAAGCAAGATGATATGCTGTGACAACATTGATAGGCAGCCTGGGAGTGATGAACTACTGGGATTGAGGCTGAAAAATAAGGGGAGGGGACAGCTAACAAGGAAAAAGATACAATCCAAAAATTTTGAACTGTTTTCCCATAAAATAATAATAATCTTGTGCCATCAAGTCAAGTCTGATTTATGGCGACCTTTTTTTTCAAGGGGTTTCCAGGTAGAGAATACACAGAAGTATTTACCATTCCTTTCTTCTAGGAGCATCTTGGAGCTGGCTCTACTTACAGGAGGCACAGTGGGGAATTCAACTCCCAACTTCTGGTTCCACAGCCAGATACCTAAACCACTGAGCTATCCAGCTGCTTTTTCATATAACGGAACTAAACTTGTCAAGTGTAAAAGTGACAAACTTTTGGACAGAATTAGAAGCATGAAACTGCAATGTGAAAAATCTGGATTATGGACACATTGTATAATGAGCAAGATCAATGAAGTGTATTTAAAGAATCTGGATGAGCATTCAAAGAAGTAGCCATGTTAGTCTGTCCAAGCATATCAGAGAAAACAAACATAAAATAAAAACAAAAACAAAAATCAAAAAACAAAAAGAGCAAGAGACAAAAACATTGTAGTACCTTAGGAGTGAGAATAGAATCAACCATGTAAAATTTCAGTGTTTTGCTGTAAATTGGATTTCCAATTCTCATTAAACACAACATACTTAATCTGTTTCTCTAATTGGGAACTGTTAGTTTAATTTGCCTAATATTGATTCAACATCTTCCAAAGTGCATCAACTTCACCTACGTGTCCTGCATGAGTCCTTGATTGGATTTCATTAGCATACATGCTGAAAGAAATATCCATATTATGCACATTTCTGGAATCAAGGGGAAATAGATTTTTATAAAAAGATGCTTGACCATATTAAAAATGAATTAAAATGTACACTATTCCCTGTAGAATTTCTAGCCAATGTACTATTCGTTTCTCTCCCATGTCTTTTTCCTTATGCATGTTCAGTTTGGCATCCTAAAGTAGAGGCTCCTGTTTTCAACAGTTGAAACTAGCAACCTGCCTCCCAATTTGTCTTCAATTATATTTCATGCTTATTAAGTCACCTATGTGGCCATGCAATACAGTGCCTCTCTAGTTTCCCACTAAAACAGGGACAGCAAAATCTCTGCTCTGTTTTCTTTCCTTGCCTTTCTGGCTTTAGCTGATTTCTCCTGATCTCCAAATGAGATGATAGAGACAACAAAGAAGGAAACCAGGCATAGCATGCAGGAAGTGCTTTATTCACACTGGCATAAATAGCAGTGAGGTACTGTACTATAAGGAAGGTGAGAGAGAAACAGCAGTCAGCGATGTTTGTGGGGCAAGGATTGGCCCTGGAGTGGGAATTCCTGAGAGTAAGACCTGCAATGGATTAGAAAGGGAGCACCACAGAACTGAGGTACATGATTATACATGGTTCCTTCCATACATGAACTGGCAAGATAGTTTGAAAAAGTCAATTGCCAGCATCTACTCAGTTTCAGTTCCTGTAAAAAGTGCACTCCTTTGATTCTGTGATGGCCAAGTGTTTCCTCCAAGGCTGGATGCAAATGCACTGCAGATCAGGAATGAAGAAAGGGACTTCACCACCACAGAGGATCAAGACCACTCCATCATCCATAGCAATCCTACCCACCATGTTTTCTTCAAAAGCTACTGTACGTGTACTTTGACTGAAGAACAGCTATGAATCCAAACCAGTGGACAGGACACAAGAATTTAGCACAATCAAGCAATCTTGCAGTTGAGCTTTTATCCAAATGATAATAAAGAGTCTGTGTGCAACACAGTCTTTGCAAATCACAAGGAACTAGGGATGTAAAGAAAAAAAATTTATTTGAAGACCATCAACATTTCACAGATCCAGTAGGAATACACTTGCAATTAACAAAGTATTAAAAAAATAAACACCACTTTATTTGCCAACACATTTTGAATCTGGTTATCAATTAATTGACTTTGATGTGTTTTTAAAGCGGAGTGTTAGCAGATGGCACACCTCAGCATGATAACGCAGCAGTCCAACAGACCAGGATCTTTACATGACAGAAGCTGAACAAGCTTGGTTAAGTCGGAAATGAGCACCATTAGCTAGTTCCATTGAAAGCACAGCTAAAAATCAGCTAGGGAAAAAAAATCTTTTACTTCAAGTTTACGTCATTTATACTAATTTATTTTTTTGAAATGAATGGGAAACCATTTCTGATTTACAGCCACACTTGGACACTGAAGTTGGTTCATCATGTACTGGGGAAAAGGAATATTCAACAATAAAAATGAAATAAAGAAAAACATTTAACTATATTCAATTCCATCTTGAGCTACTATGGATATGGTAATTTGTAGCACTTTTAGTAGACAGGTGCCTTGGATTGACAGATGAGAAAACAGAAGCTAAAGTGCTCCTCTGCTAGGTCAAAAGTTAAGGGCACAAAAGGTTGATAGGCATAACTCACATCCTAATCAAGTATATGATGGTATCAGTCCAGTTTAGAACCAAAAGATATGGTGTGTATGCATTCCTCTTACTTGCTCCCTATATCTGCTGTCAGATGCTCCACAGCTGTAGTTCCCTGCATACATACACAGTGTCAGACAGTGCCACATATAGTTTCAGTCAGGCAATTGGCACGGCCAGTCCCAACCACCTGTTCCGGAGTGTGGGAGAGCTGAATTGAGCTTCCTCCCAGCCTCCTGCTGAAAGCACTGACTGCTTACACATACACAACACATACAACAAACAAGAATGGATTCTGAGGTGCAATTCTATACATTCTCTAGGTGCCACTGAAAAGGGCTTACTTCTGAGTGGTCATGTATATGATTGCAGTGCAATTTATTTTAAATACTGTACATTTTATGTGCATGAGGGGGCATGGTAAAAAGAAAACCTTTTAAAAAACTATTAAAATAATGTTTAAAATATCAGCATTCATTTTATACACAGAATCAAAAGCTTCTAGATCTCACAGAAAACCATTTCACCATGATTGCAATATGCATGGATAAACATCACACAATTGTAATCACTTGGTTCAGTCATTCAGGGGCCGTGTGTGTGCGCGTGCGTGCGGCACGCACACACCCACACCCACACCCACGCACGCACACACACATTGGCTATCTTTCTGCTTTTCAGGATCAATGCTTAAAGCAGACTCTTCCCATCACAAATAGGTTATATATATATATAAAGCTAAGATCCTGGCACATACTCAGGATAGATATATATAAAATCTGTTTGTGATGGGAAGAGTCTGCTTTAAGCATTGATCCTGAAAAGCAGAAAGACAGCCAATGTTTTTCAAAATATGAGTACGGTTGTGGGAGCTCAGTTGCAGAAGAAGTGCCAGGCAGATGAGAGATATATAGAAAAATCAAAGGAAGATCAAACAAACAAATGGATAGTGCACAAGGTTAAAAAAACAAAGATAAGAGGAGTGTTAGACAGTTACTGGGCCTCTGACATTTGTAAAGCTCATCAAGATGCAAATAGGTATCTACGGTGATGTTCTTGGCAAATGTTATCTGTTTAAAACAAGTTTTTGGATATTACAAGGCACAAGAATCTTGTACATGCTTTATCAAAACTAATGAATGGAAAGTAGAACACAGTAATAACAATTCTAGAAGGCTAGTACATCTGTTCAGAAGGCTGCTAGGAAGCAAAAACTATGCCATGGTTACAACAGCTTTAATTCTCCTGATTTTAATGAGATATCACTTGTACATTTGTGTCTTAAGATGAATCAGACAGAAACACTTATTAGTATGCAAGTTACAGCATAGATAGACAAAATACAATAGATCAGTAATTAATACTATGAAGTTAAATAACTGCTAAACGCTCAAATGGGAATTGAACAGAAATATGGAGCTGAGGGTGCAATCCCAATGTTTTACATCAGTATCAGTAGGAGAGCTGTCAAATTTCAGATACACTAAACTACCCACTGCTCCCAGCTATGCATAATGGCCAACCAGGGGTGCTTGTTCTTGTTTGTGGCTTCAACAATGTAGTCAACTGTAAGCTGAACAACATAGCTGGAGTAGTTTAGCTTTCTGCAACAGAAGCTAAGATCCTGGCACACACTCAGGACTTGCTTAGTTTTCCTGGAACAGGAGCTGCAAGTTTTAGAGTTTAACTCTAAAAGTTTTAGAGTTTAACTCTAAAACAACACAACAGCTTCATCCTATTGGGTACAAAATTTATGAGTAGAGAGGAGATAATCACAACAAACATAGTTTTGCTGCAATATCCATTTTAGTTGGACTTAGAAAACGGCAACACAGCTGTACACTGTTTTATCTGTGCTTGTGCCCAACCTGCAAATCTCTATTATTATTTTTTAAGTGATTCCAAACCATTAAAAAGGTCTAGTTTGGAAAGCTTGAAAAGAACAACAACCTGTAAGTTAGTTAACAGTCTGATTTGAGTTTTACAGTGTGGGCATTTCTGTGCCAGGAGGAAAATACTCACACAGAACTGTGATGCTGTTGGTCTTTGGGTGCCCTATGAACTACTTTGCTTTGCAAACACTGCAGCTGGTTACAGACAAAGCATTGCAATAATAATTTAAATATGAAAGACAAATACTTCACATTCTTCATTTACATTTATAAGAACACTTGTAAACAAGCAGCAGAGTGTTTTATTCTTAATTATGAATAGGATTTTTTGGCTGCATATGTAGACTTTTTTTGGTGATTGCAATGCATCTTTGGCATACTGACACACACACTATAATCTATTTTTACCTTACCTAGACATGTGCTTCTGCAATAAAATGATGCTATTTTAGCACACAAAATTATGGTGTTGTAGCTAACCATATTTAGAAAGCAAAATGGAACCCAGGCAATTTTAGATGCTGAAAAAGGTTTCATTAAACAAAACAAAACAAATCTGAAAAATGTTAAATTTATTCATCACTGTGGTCCAGTGCACACTGCATTCCATATTTCATGCTCTATAACTATATATATTGTGCATGGATTTCAGGACTATAGCAGATGGAAAGGGGACTAGGGATGATGGGCCAGAGATGGAAGAAGCAACAGAATTACAATTATGAGATAGCTGGCTATCCTATCCTATAGCTCAAGACAGAGCTTATAAAAGCTCCCGAAGATGCCTCTACATGGGAAGGACTTGTTTGGCATCAAAGGAAATAAAACTGAGCTTGATATATCCCATACCTGAGGTGGAACTTTTTCCCCAAGAGAATACCTTCTCTCTGATGGTAACCTTGCCTCTAGGTACAGAATTAAGTTCACTTCACAGACAACTGGGCAACACACATCAGACTATGCAGTCAGTGTCCTTGGGGGTCTGGATGCATAACAGTCCTATACAATACAGCATCTGCACACATTTTTGATTGCTATGATATACAGAATTCCCCCCCACACACACACTACAGGCAGACACTATATGTCATGGTGCCCAAGGATCTAAAGCTTGCCTCTCCACCCACAATACGAATACTATTCCACTGAAAAAAACAATGTTGTTGGCTGGGATAGTTTACAGTAGTGTTTAAAAGGGGATAATTTGCTTTTATATCACAAAAGCTGCGACCTGAAATCTGAAAGCATATATAATGTGCTATCTGAATGGACACAGCCTGGGAGTTTTGCTTCAATATTTAACAGCCGAGTACAATTTTCAATTGCAAGTATTTCAATAACATGGAATAGGATGTCCACTATGTTTTATTCTGAGTGAAAGAATTCAGCAAATGCATTGATTCTTTCAGTTGGCATTCAGTGAATTTGCACTGAACAAGCCAACTCAGAAGGCTCAGCACTCCTGACCTGGCCAGCCACTATTGCACGTGGTTGAGTAAGAAAGTTAATGCTTTCATGATACCTGTGGATTCACTTACAAGACACATTATGCTACATAACTTATACAACCAGCATTTTCACACACCTTTTCCTCCTGATGTGCATATATAAGCAAGGCACTAAGCAGTGTTGGGTAGTCATGGCTATTAAAAACATAATAAAATCTCAAAAATACTTGTAGATACTTGACATTACATAATAAAACAAAGATCCTGCCAGTATAATGTTTTTGGCTAGATCTTGCACACACAATCTATGCTATAAATGTGCATAAATCTTCAAAACTGCCTCACAATTTCACCCACTCCCATGTTCCTCTCTCTGAAGTATTTTTTAAAAAATCAGTAAGGTTGGGATTTGGCTTGTCATGCTATTTCATCCCCTAAATATTAAGACTACAGATTCTTTATTGTCACTGATAGATCTATTATTAAGGCAGATCCTCAACAAATGTCTTTGTTTACAGCCCTATGGGTGGCTTGGCCAGGAATTTTGAAAATGTGAAACTATTTCAACAAGATTGCAGGCATAAGGACTCAATTATACAGAGGCCAAATGGCCAATGGCCTTTTACAAATATGATTCTGGCTCAAAAACAGAATTAAAGAATAGCCTTGTCTTCTTTAAATGCCTGCCTCGTTCTAATAATGGTGGATATTTTTAAAAGAAAACATATGAATGCTAAGGCAAAATAGCAAAACAGCTCTGTGTTTGCTCTGGAGACTTGTGGTACTAAACTCCTTCCTCACACGTCCAGGTTAATGATATAGATTGATGGTTTAGATCTCAGCCGCCGCGCCCCCCCCCCCCCCGAGTTTGGAGAAAGGAAATATGAATGAGAAATAACCCCACTACTATGCCTCCCCCCCACACAAAAAGAGAAATAAAAACAAAACAAATAAAAAAGATACAAATTCCCTTTCAGCCCTTGTGTCAAAAAGTGAGAAATGGGGGGACTGTCTATCAGACTCTTGGTCTTACACGCGTGTGCATATATATAAAATCCAGGCCAGGCTGACTCTGCCATGCCAACAGCCTGAAAGTCTTCAGGGAGGCCTTCCTCACAATAATACAGTGACTTTAAGCCCCCACTGAAAGTACGGAACTTTGAGGGCTAATCACTATATTAATTCAAGGCTATTCACACTTAGTTCCAAAAGCACAGAAAGGCAAGGCAGTGGAAGGGACATTGCCAGACCTGAAGCTCCTTTTTCTAGGTTACATAGCAGCAAAGCTACAGGACTGAAACTCGTCTTGCTGACACCCTAGTAGCCCATCCAGATTGTTTCTTTCCAATTATTCTGGTAACATGTTTATGTCCAGAAAGAAACTGAATAAAAATACTGGACAGCTTTCACGATACACTGAGCGGCTGGCTCAGCACGTATTCTGAATGATCAAATTTCACAGGCTGGAGTTCCAGGTACACAGTCTCTTCTTATGTTACATAATTTCTGACAATTCCACTCTCCCTTCAGTGGCCAAGACTTCCTTTTCCATGCTGGCGTAGGTCCTGCCTTCACACAGCTTTTGCTTAAGTTTATAAAGTTCATACTCATGGAGTATTTTTTGTGTTAAGTATTTCTCACGCTTTACTTTAGCTTTCACTTCATCTGGGACATCAGGGATCATCCAAGCCACAAAGAATTTGACAATGAAAACAACGTGCTGTAAGGCAGGAAGATAAAGTAAAACAAACTGAAAACGAACAACTGTCATGAATGAAAAATCAGAGCAAGTGACCCTAAGAGAGTCAAGCTGAGTAAATGCAGTTAGAATGCATATGTTTGGCTTGCATAAGAAGCCGTGAGAGATGGGAAGTAGAAGTTTAGCTCTTTCTTCACCTGCCACAATCCTGTTAAAAATCATCTCAGCAAGCTCCCAATAGCACCAACAGAGGGTTCATTCGAAAACGGCAGCTTCAGAGAAGGAATTTTGTCAAGATCATGGCAGGAAGAAAAAGTTACTATCTTCTCCATAACCTGTCAGCTTTACTCAACTTTCTTCATGACTGCTATTTACATAGCTATATGGCAGTCATATTTAATATATATTAATTGTGTGCTATTATTTATAAGCTATATTGCATATAAATTGCACCCAATTAATATAAAACCTTGTTTAGGCATAAAATAGTACTTAAATCATAGAAATGCCAGCATGTTGATATGCCTGCCAGGAACATAAACATGTACAGACCCAACCTATTACACACCTTATTTCTATTTCTTATTTTCAATAGATCATGGACATCAACTAAACTGATGACATGCCTAGATTTTAAAAACATAATAGATCATAAACTGGAATAGTGTAAAATGCCTCAGCCACCTGTCAAAGGCGTTCCAGGCTATATTTACATGATGGGTAGAATCCTACTAGTATTGGATAAGGTTTGCATAACTTGCCATCACTAACTGTGGTTGACTGATGATGTGCCAGGTTGTATCTTGGTTGCATTATTAGGCACATGGTTGCACAATCAGCCACTAGAGCAAAATGGCTCCTGTCACCCTGCAAATTAGCTGAAATTAACTATAACAAGTTATATAAATGTGATCACCAATAGAACAATTACTCTCTCTCTTTTTTTTTTTTTACCAGCAAAGTACTTGTTCCTACTGTAACAAACTTTTGGGAGGTAAAACAATGACAAAATGTGCAGTTAACTTGATATAATATCTGGCACATGCAATGTGTGTTAAGTGAGTGTTATCCCTACTTTCCAGTTACTTCTTGGCACTTTGCTTTCCTCCTCTTCTTTCCCCCCCTTTTTCTTTTTGTAAAAAGCTACTTGTATTATGTGCTAAAAATCATTGTATGCCACCAAGAATGCCTTTTGCATTCATTAAAACTGCACTAACTTTGCACTGATGTTCTATATTACTGATTTGAGGACATAAAGAGAGAACCTACCTCCATAATAATGATAAAAGCCATTTTGGCAGCCAGAATGTGCCAGAACTGCATTGTATGTGCATATTTTTTCTCATGGTCTGGTGGATAGCGATAGTCCCTGTACCTGTTGAATGCAAACATGTAAAGGTGAAGGGCCATATTTAAACACAGACAGATGACAAGCTCTGTGGCATTTTCATTCAAGTACAGCTGTCACTTAAGAAGACTTTCAATCTTGATTCTAATGTTTTTATTTATTTATTTATGTTAAGGACAAGGAACTTGTAACTGGTTCATGTCTCTTGTTTGCTCATTCACAGACAAAACAGATTGCGAGGGCATGCTAGCAGACCTCTGTACGCAAAGCTTACAGCTGTCAGAAGGTGATGTTTGGATAGCACTTGCACAGCAAGATTATCTGGGAGTAGCATAACTCCATGCGGAACTGTAACACAAGATGGGAAGTAGGATGGTTATTTAAAACAAACCAGTGTTGCAAATGGGAGCCTTGGAATTTATGCAGACAAACTGCATATCTCCAGAATAGATTTCTAAGACAGGCAATGCTAGAAAACCATTAGAGACACATCCTGGGATGGGAATGAAATCCTGTTAACTGGTATCCCTATGATACCGGATGAATCCGATGGGTCACATATTTAATTGCCATACTGAAGAGCTAGGAATGTTGAGGCTGAATTTTTTTTCAAGAGTAGTTTACATATGGATTATCTTTACTGTAAAAATCCCCTTATGTGGCAGCACTTGATAAGATTTTGCCAGATCTAGATGGACTGCCACTGAAGAGTGCCAATCTATAAAATGGAAAGCGTGCTTTCCTCTCCCAATGATGTATAGCCAAAGGAACATGTGACATGACATCACTGAGTGCTTCTCTTCCCTATATGAGTGGCTGCAATATAGGAGAAGACTATGCCATGACACAAGCTCCCTTCCCCCTGTACATTACTAGATGGTGTTGTAGAAGGGGTTTAACCTGAGGCTGCCGCTTTCATCAGTAACTCCATGATTGATGCTGCAGGTATTTCCAGCCTGCATTACTTTAGATCAGTGGTTCCAAACCTTGGGTAACCCAGGTGTTCTTGGACTGCAACTCCTAGAAACCCTGACCAGCATAGCTGGGGGTGAAGGCTTCTAAGAATTGCAGTCCAAGAACACCTCGGTTACTCAAAGCTGGGAACCACTGATTTAGATGCATGTAAGAAAAAGACAATGGAAGGATGTAATTAGACTCCTTTACTCCTATAGTTTTAGCTACCTTTGTGCTTTTCTGCTTTCATATTACTTGATATATATTTTAAAAATGATACCAAATTCCTTTCCCTCACACTTGGAAAACAAAACATAATTTTTATTTGGATGCTTGAAGTGGTGAATTTTAGAGTGCACATTAAAGGACTGAATTTGACAATTAAAATTAATATAATTGCAGATGGATTTATTACAGAAACATACATAGACAATGTAAAGTGGATTACCACTAACCGGCAGTTGGTGAAGTTGTTTGGATTTGAATTAGGTCTATTTTCCTCTTGAAAATCTGATATTTGGAATACAGAGAGGCTATCATTAATGTATCCAGTCATGGGTGAACCAGGATCTTCAAAGTATGCATAGTAGTAAACTAGTCGAGGGATCATATCGGATGTGAAAGCTACAATGAATGCCTGCAGGAAAGAAATCACACTAAATATTATATAAATCCTTTATTTGCATTTCCTGCAAATGTCATTTCCAGTTACTCTTTGAATAACTAAAAAAAAAAAAGTTTTAGAACTGGACATACTGCATTTTATATACAGGTAAACGCACACAAAAATTCCCCTTCATGGATTGCTGCCTTGTCGTGGTGAAGGTGCTTGAGTAATTCAGAGAAGCTATGGGCTATGCCGTGCAGGGACACCCAAGACAGACAGGTCATAGTGGAGAGTTCTGACTAAACGTGATCCACCTGGAGCAGGAACTGGCAAGCCACTCCAGTATCTTTGCCAAGAAAACTCCATGAACAGAAACAAAAGGCTAAAAGATATGACGCTGGAAGATGAGCCCCTCAGGTCGGAAGGCATCCAACATGCTACTGAGGAAGAGCGGAGGACAAGTACGAGTAGCTCCAGAGCTAATGAAGTGGTTGGGCCAAAGCCGAAAGGACGCTCAGCTGCGGATGCGCCTGGAAGTGAAAGGAAAGTCCGATGCTGCAAAGAAAAATACTGCATAGGAACCTGGAATGTAAGATCTATGAACCTTGGTAAGCTGGATGTGGTCAAAGAGGAGATGGCAAGAATAAACATTGACATCCTGGGCGTCAGTGAACTAAAATGGACGGGAATGGGCGAATTTAATTCAAATGATTATCATATCTACTATTGTGGGCAAGAATCCCATAGAAGAAATGGAGTAGCCCTCATAGTCAACAAAAGAGTGGGAAAAGCTGTACTGGGATACAATCTCAAAAATGATAGAATGATTTCAATACAAATCCAAGGCAGACCTTTCAACATCACAGTCATCCAAGTTTATGCACCAACCACCGATGCTCAAGAGGCTGAAATTGACCAATTCTATGAAGACTTACAACACCTTCTAGAACTGACACCAAAGAAAGATGTTCTTCTCATTATAGGGGACTGGAATGCTAAAGTAGGGAGTCAAGAGATAAAAGGAACAACGTAAGTTTGGCCTTGGAGTTCAAAACGAAGCAGGGCAAAGGCTAATAGAGTTTAAACAAACTGGTCATCACAAACACTCTTTTCCAACAACACAAGGACTCTACACATGGACATCTCCAGATGGGCAATACCGAAATCAGATTGATTATGTTCTCTGCAGCCAAAGATGGAGAAGCTCTATACAGTCAGCAAAAACAAGACCTGGAGCTGATTGTGGCTCTGATCATCAGCTTCTTGTAGCAAATCTCAAGCTTAAACTGAAGAAAGTAGGAAAAACCACTGGGCTAGTCAGGTATAATCTAAACCAAATCCCTTATGAATACACAGTGGAAGTGAAGAACAGATTTAAGGAACTAGATTTGGTGGACAGAGTGCCTGAAGAACTATGGATGGAGGCTCGTAACATTGTACAGGAGGCAGCAACAAAAACCATCCCAAAGAAAAGGAAATGCAAGAAAGCAAAGTGGCTGTCCAACGAGGCCTTACAAATAGCAGAGAAGAGAAGGGAAACAAAATGCAAGGGAGATAGGGAAAGTTACAGAAAATTGAATGCAGACTTCCAAAGAATAGCAAGGAGAGACAAGAGGGCCTTCTTAAATGAACAGTGCAAAGAAATAGAGGAAAATAATAGAAAGGGAAAAACCAGAGATCTGTTCAAGAAAATTGGAGATATTAAAGGAACCTTTTGTGCAAAGATGGACATGATAAAGGACAAAAATGGTAGGGACCTCACAGAAGCAGAAGACATCAAGAAGAGGTGGCAAGAATACACAGAGGAATTATACCAGAAAGATCTGGATGTCCCGGACAACCCAGATAGTGTGGTTGCTAACCTTGAGCCAGACATCCTGGAGAGCGAAGTCAAGTGGGCCTTAGAAAGCATGGCTAACAACAAGGCCAGTGGAGGTGATGGCATTCCAGTTGAACTATATAAAATCTTAAAAGATGGCGCTGTTAAGGTGCTACACTCAATATGCCAGCAAGTTTGGAAAACTCAGCAGTGGCCAGAGGATTGGAAAAGATCAGTCTACATCCCAATCTCAAAGAAGGGCAGCGCCAAAGAATGCTCCAACTACCGTACAATTGCACTCATTTCACATGCTAGCAAGGTTATGCTCAAAATCCTACAAGGTAGGCTTCAGCAGTATGTGGACCGAGAACTCCCACAAGTACAAGCTGGATTTCGGGGCAGAGGAACTAGAGACCAAATTGCTAACATGCGCTGGATTATGGAGAAAGCCAGAGAGTTCCAGAAAAACATGTACTTCTGCTTCACTGACTACGCAAAAGCCTTTGACTGTGTCGACCACAACAAACTATGGCAAGTTCTTAAAGAAATGGGAGTGCCTGACCACCTTATCTACCTCCTGAGAAATCTCTCTGTGGGACAGGAAGCAACAATTAGAACTGGATATGGAACAACTGGTTCAAAATTGGGAAAGGAGTACGACAAGGATGTATATTGTCTCCCTGCTTATTTAACTTATACGCAGAATACATCATGCGAAAGGCAGGACTGGATGAATCCTAAACCAGAATTAAGATTGCCAGAAGAAATATCAACAACCTCAGATATGCAGATGATACCACTCTGATGGCAGAAAGTGAGGAGGAATTAAAGAACCTCTTAATGAGGGTGAAAGAGGAGAGCGCCAAAAATGGTCTGAAGCTCAACATCAAAAAAACTAAGATCATGGCCACTGGTCCCATCACCTCCTGGCAAATAGAAGGGGAAGATATGGAGGCAGTGACAGATTTTACTTTCTTGGGCTCCATGATCACTGCAGATGGTGACAGCAGCCACAAAATTAAAAGACGCCTGCTTCTTGGGAGGAAAGCGATGACAAACCTAGACAGCATCTTAAAAAGCAGAGACATCACCTTGCCAACAAAGGTCCGCATAGTCAAAGCTATGGTTTTTCCAGTAGCGATGTATGGAAGTGAGAGCTGGACCATAAAGAAGGCTGACCGCAAGAACTGATGCTTTTGAATTGTTGTGCTGGAGAAGGCTCTTGAGAGTCCCCTGGACTGCAAAGAGAACAAACCTATCCATTTTGAAGGAAATCAACCCTGAGTGCTCACTGGAAGGACAGATCCTGAAGCTGAGGCTCCAATACTTTGGCCATCTCATGAGAAGAGAAGACTCACTGGAAAAGACCCTGATATTGGGAAAGTGTGAGGGCAAGAGGAGAAGGGGACGACAGAGGACGAGATGGTTGGACAGTGTCATCGAAGCTACCAACATGAATTTGACCCAACTCCGGGAAGCAGTGGAAGACAGGAGGGCCTGGCGTGCTCTGGTCCATGTGGTCATGAAGAGTCGGACATGACTTAACGAGTAAACAACAACGAAAATGCACAAAAGATGCTGGCCCACTAGCAATTCTACCATCTTGGTTCCCCAAAGATATCCATCACACCGGGATAAACACCGTTTTCTCTTTTCTTTTTTAAAAACAATGCTGAAGGATTTACACTAAATCCCTAAGGATTACACAATACTCTTTTTAAAAAACACCAAAAATTCTCCAGATGCCTTGCAGAACTCCCTAACAGTACAAAACAAATAAAAAAAACACCCTTGAAAAATATCCCTCCCCTCAAATAAAATATCTACAGCACAGTAAGATCAAAAGGAGTAGTGGGGGGGGGGGGGGAGACACCAGCAAGACAAACAGATCAAATACAATTAAAATGCCAGGAAAACCAGAAAATTTCTCAATGATGTAACAGCAGATACTAGTTGATCCTCCTTTAGTGAAGCACCAACACGAGACGGCCTTGTCGCAGACACTCCTCTGATGTAACCTTGCTGGCAGAGGAACATAGTGAATGTTCAGCAGTGCTCACCTATATGCCCATGGTCTGAAATAAGCACCCCTGCAGTGATTAAGGGTGGAGCAAGGCTGACTGCAACCCTTACACTGGAATCTAAAGTAACTAAAGCAGACACTAGGTGTGATCTGATTTAGATAAAAGTAATTTATTTTCCATTGTTCTTAGTAGAACTTGTAGGTCCAAGATGAGCTTTAACCAGATTGGGGTCCTACATTATACACATGCCACTATTACTCTTAGAAAGACTGATCTAGTTGGGGGGGGGCTCAGTGGTCAGGGTTGATATACACTGATGCCCTGCAGGATATGGAGAGCTATAGGCTGTCCACCCCCGGAATGAATGCTTCCTATAATGATCACAGAATTTCCTGAGGACAAACATGATTTTATAGTTTAGGGGTCTTCCAAACTAGCTTTTAAATATATATAAATATATATATACTTACATTTGTGACAACAGACAAGACTGCAATCCCATTTAGGATTTGTTGCCAAACCCCTATGCTGTGGGCTTTGGCTGCCACTGGCCTTCTAAACTGAGTTGTGAGCTTCCAAGAATCAACTCGAATTTCCAAGATATTGTTCATAAGAGCGAGTAATGGAGCCAAGGGAAAAGAGGCCACAAACAGAGTAATAAATCCAAACTGAATAACTACAGGGAGAAAAATAAAAGAGATAAATGAAAGGGAAATAACAGAATGAAACCTAACTGGTAGTTTTCCACTTACTGAATGTACAAAAGGGTGCCTGAAGTGAAAAGCACATATAAAGCTCATGGATAGAAAAAATTCCCTTAAAAAGGTAAAACAGAAGTACCCATTGCGATCAGTATTTTTTTTCACCCATTACAACAATGAATATTGATCAACTATCATGTAGCTAAACTGGGTGTCATGATTAGAAGCTAGATTTTAGATTTGTAACACACTTGCTTGTACTGCTCTTATTTCTATTGTTTCTGAGGTTTTGATTGCTGCTTCTTAAAGAATCAGAAAGCAAGGCTCAATGCAGTAGCCATGTCAGCTTTACTGTAGAAACGACAGACTTCTCAGCTATTATGTGCCATCTGTTGGCCACTCTGTGCAATCAAAATAGAATGGGTGTTAGGATATCTTCTATCTTGCCCACTGTGATCTCTGGCAGCACATTTTTCAGCTCAGGATTCTGCTACATACAGATAAGATCTGAGTGTACATGGAATATTTGTTGAATCCTTATTAAAACTTTTACCTGAGATAGAAAAATTCTGGTAACTTTACTGTCTATCAAGATTGTAGAAAACATTTTTTTCTACAGGGACTATTAAGTAGTCTACATGACATCAAGCCATTTCTGACTTACGCAACTCTACCAGGTTTTTCAATGTCTGAGAGATGTACATAGAGTGGCTTACCATTGCCACCCCAGTGAGATTTCATGGCTGAGCAGGGATTTGAACCCAGGTCTACCAAGTCTAGTTCAACACTGTATCCGCTATAACTAGAGATAGGAACGAACTGCCAGTTCGGTGGTTTGTCAGTTCATCCTTTGGACAAACAGGTGTTTGGCAGTTCCCAGCCCCCCCCCCCCCAAGCAGGTACTCAGAGGCAGTGCTCCAGCTTCCCTGCCCCATCTCCTCTGGACACTGCCTCTGAGTGGTCAACCACCAGAGGAGGCGGGCCAGGGAAGCACCAGACACTTGTTCATCTAAAGGAGAAACCGGCAGTGGTTCATGCCCATCTCTAACAAGACCCCATGGACTCTCATTACTATGGATATAATGCCCTATAATTGCACATTGCTTTGCATTGAACAGATCTGACAAGTCCCCACAGTGAGGAGTGAAATGCTGCAGTTGCTTGTAAAAAGTATAGGCGGAGTATTGACTGTTCACATGGTGCATGACCCAAAAGACATGAGCTTGCATAGGCGCTCCATGTTACCACACAGAGAAATGTGAATGCTTTCTATTTGATAGGCACCCTTTTGTGCTTACCCATTTCTAAGTATTCATAGAACAGGCCCAAAGGTCCAAAGTTCTGCAGATCATTATCCTGCTCCCATCGACTATACAAATTTTCTGGATTGTTCCTGGCTTTTCGTCTGCCCCACCAATTCCAGACCCACCTGGATGTTGTAAATACAGAAATAACAGGATGGGGAAAATGGTACCAAAGACCTAATGCTGGAGAACAGAACTATATGTCTTGCACTGTGACACCCTTAAGGAAGACCATACAGGACCCCTTCTGAAGTGAAAAGCTTACAGATTACAGGGTCGCTCTAGTTCAGCATTCCAAATAACAAGATTAAAATCACATAAAGCAGAAGAACAGGGTGTTTCTCAGCTGACCCTGATTACTGCTGTCTTGTCCCATGCTGAATGCACCCCTCCATTATCCACATATTGCTGGAGGCAGGCCTGAATAGGAAAGATCACTCTCTTCAGACATAAAGACAGACATCATGTCTTGATAGTACTCAGACACTTGCAGTTTACAAGCCTACAGTGTTTCCCTGAACTGCCTGGACATGAAGGGACTATTCTGTGAACATTCTATTCATTCTAGCTATCTTTTAGAAATTCAAGTAACTAAATATGAATGCATGACTTACGGTAAAAAGGCCTCTTGGATGTTACCCCAGATCTGTTTGCCAGCCATGATGATGGTAAGCTGGGTCGTCAGTTCTATCAAGCATCCTGCAGGATCACACTGATGAAAGAAACAGGAAGGAAGAGGATTGAAATTTGTCTGTCACTTAAAAGACACTGTGTTAAAATAAAGACAGACATTATGTTAAAAATAAACACTGGGGCAAAAGAGCAGATTCTGTTTTTCGTAAATCTTCCCTGATGAAAGATGCTAAGAAGCAGACAAGGAATGCCACATAGCATGGGCCCTAGATTTGCTTAACTAGATAGTGACTGTGTAACTGATGCCAGGCAGGTGCAGTATCAGTCCCGAATTCACCACCGACTTGAAAAGCCTGCCATCAGAGTTTCTGGTCCTATCTATGAGGTCAGGGAAAACACAGACGCAGGACCTACTGTTTCAAAGGGGGGAAAGGCATAATATGATTTTTTTCTGGGAGCCAGGAATGAGGCTGAATTGTTTACCAGTAATATATACACAGCATCTGCTTCAAACATTAGATATTTGTGGTCCGAAGTTAGATTGCTAATATCAAATCAAGTAGTGATTCTCCATCTCTGCCTCACAGAACATGGATACTGCTCTTTTCTGCCCAATCTGTCTCCAAGTTGTCCAATCCACTTCAGGTGCCCTTCTGTGTGTTTCTCCACATCATCAGAGGCACTCCACGTCATCAGTACTACCAAATCCCTTACTGCATTCAAATTTTCTATCATAATGAAGGCAAGAAAAGGAAAGCAAATCCTTAGAGCTCAAGTCAAAGATGTGCCTGCTAATGTCTTCAGAACATCAGAATATTTCTAATGCAGCAGATGTGTCCTTCTTCATGGACACTAGATCACAGCCAATAAGCTACAAATTAAGATTCTATTATATATTTCCTTTTTGGTTAATATCTTAAACATATGTGATTTTTCTCTCTCTCCAGAAAATAACAGGTGTTTTAACTGATTACATTATGGTTTTCCAGACAGACCTGGCAACATTTCCTACTTAATTCCCCTTAAAAAAAGAAAAAGAAAAAGAAAAAAAGAAAATCACACACCTCTTCATTCCTCCAACGATTAAACATGTATGTATAATTACCAGGGAACCCCACAAATTTCCCTTTGAAGAAAGCCACATAGAAACATGATGAATAGTAGTTCACAAACTGAAACAGGAACATCTTCATAGTGAGTCTGTTCTCATATTCAAGGTGAGTTCTTGGGATTTCTGCAAGATCATCAAAATAAAAGAGATTTCATTAACATTTTTTCCTGTCCAGAACTCTCTAGGAAAGGCTGAAAAAACAGAATTTCATATCAACATTGAAGAATAAATTGTGTTGGGTAAAAGAGCATGCATTCCATGTTTACCAGCAGAGGGCACATGCTAGAGAGCAGCTAAGACAGAGAACTCCTACAGAATAATTCTTTCAGGTGAATGGTGTTTGCTACCAGGAAACTGGTTTACAAATGTAAGACATAGTTTATAATTGTTATTTTAACATTTATCCACAGTGGGAAAATGAATACAAATTACAATATTACCAGTTGATAATTTTAATTGGGGATCATTTCATTTCAGAAAGTACTTATTTCAGAATTACTCTGATTGCTTTTGTTATCCAATTACTTCTTCATCAACAAACATATATGAGAAATAAAAATCACTCTACTGGGAAAATGAGCAACATAAAAGATTCCAACTTAGAAGCTAGTATAAATATAATCTGCAGAATTATCACATCATAATACAGTGTGGAATTGTAGTTTTTAAAGTGTAAATTCAACAAAAAGCAAAATGTGCTGCTTATATAATACCCCATAGCGCTTAAAACACTCCCTGGGTGGTTTACAGTTTAATTATGCAGGCTACACATCCCCCTCTCCCAGTGAGCTCGATACTCAAGTTACCGACCTTAAAAGGCTGGGGCAACCTTGAGCCAGCTACCTGAGCCCGTTAGGATCGAACTCAGATCATGGGCAGAGTCTTGACTGCAGTACTGCAGTTTAACCACTGTGCCACAAGGCTCCTTACAAGATTACAATAAATATTGTACAAATCTCTTGATGTTAGCAATGCCAAATCAGGGGAAGAAACTTATCTCCTGCTTTTCTATATAGAGTAGAAAAAATGGAAAAGAGTAGATGGTGTGATCTCTGAAGTCCACTTGTTGGATGTTAAACTTCTAGTATCACAACAGCAGTGCAACCAAGCCAGCTGCTATAACATGTGTATAAGATTTTATTCCTAAGATCACAGAGCTGTAATAGCAGCCATGGATACTCTGGGACCAAAGCCAAATGATATGGAGGAAAGCTTCCCCAAGTCTTTTCTGTGGGACAGTAGCCATGAACTATACACCAGATGGAAAACTGCATATGCATTCTGCTTCTCACCACCAATATAGATTCCATGTGCACCACAAAGAGGAATGAGGAGGTATATCTTGTCAGTTCAGACTTAATACAATACTGTATACGTACCCATATCTGTGATCCAGATGGCTATCCTTTCATATAAGAAATTCAATATCATAATGATGACAAAATTCAGGAATGATGCAGTGACTGAAGTTGCTAGCTGAGGCGTCAACAAACCTTGGATGTGTTGCAGGGTTTGTGTGTTCTTCATGAGGCTGGCAAAAGCAGCATAAACTGCGAGGCGGTAAACGATCACAGCAATCATACTTGCTATGATCAAGGAGATCTGAGAAAAACCAGAGAGATTTCAGGACATCGGCATTTTTCCACTTACCCAGTGGTCATTCAAAGGAACAGACCTGACTGTTTCTCACTATACACATCTCTAAAAGCCAAATCACTCACTGTGAATAACTGTGTAATATGTCTCTGCCACAGTGGCAGATTATAAGAAATGGGGACTGTATGTTTGAATCTACTTAAGTGCACATGCCTATAACCCTCCTAACAGACTATCAGCATATCAGAAAGAGATAGCTAGGCTAACCAACCCCTAGTATTCTAATTTTCCAAGTGAAAGAAGCTTATTTCTTTATTTTATCACATGTAAACTTTTAAACATACAGTCCCCCACAGTTCCACAGCCTGAAGGTAAAGGTAAAGGTTCCCCTTGACAATTTTTGTCGAGTCGTGTTCGACTCTAGGGGGCGGTGCTCATCCTCGTTTCCAAGCCATAGAGCCAGCGTTTGTCCGAAGACAATCTTCCATGGTCACATGGCCAGTGCGACTTAGACACGGAACGCTGTTACCTTCCCACCGAGGTGGTCCCTATTTATCTACTCGCATTTGCATGCTTTCGAACCGCTAGGTTGGCGGGAGACAGCCTGAAGAGATTAAACAAAAAAGGTGGTTCTAACTAAACTGTAACACTGCTTTATTCTAAATATTTACACTGAGTATAAACATAACATGCAAATTCATGCAAAGTACAACAGAAGAATGTTAGCACAAAATGCACCAGTACCCTGCTAGATACAGGAGCAGTAAAGTTCATTTGTAGATCATACGGACCATGTTCTTTCTCATTTTTTAAACACTTCTTGAAATATAGAATGGACACCCACAGACTAGAAGGCTGCTTTGTGTCAGGTGCTGCATAGGTATGCAATCCAAAACCCAATTGTCCAATTGGATGAGACTTGTCTTCTGCTAAATGACTACTTCATGTAGTGGTAAATTTTATATTCAGTTTCTGGGCAGCTCAAAATATTGTGGCAAAATTAGCCTCAACAACCACATTTCTGAAGAGCTAAACACCACCTAGAAAATAGGCTAATTCATAAAGAAGGTCCAGAAGTGGTCTGTAGACTGCATATCAATACTGTATGTGCACTTTGCATGACAGCAGGAAAAGAGGAATAAAAACATTCGTTCATAGTCTTTGCAGCAAGCAGTATACCAAGAAAAAGGCCTGAAGCAGGAGCATTACCGTATGTTAAAAGTCAAGCTTAAAAGGTAATCAGTTACTTGTTATGTGTGTTAAAGCAATGATTCAAAAGGACGCTCACCCAGAACAACACTGTCGTTCCTGAGACACAGAACCGCAGAGCCTGGCTAGTTAGAGGCATATAAGGCTCCAATTCCTGAAACAGTCAAGCAAGCATCAGCACATTTCACCACCCATCTTACAAGGAGCACTGCTGCAGAAAGCAAACTTGACCATGAGAAGAAAGCAAACACACCCCAAGGACATCATTTTCATTCTTTCCAAAAGACTGCCTTATATGGCTCATTTCCTCTTATGGGAAAGAGACAGGAGTGGAAGACTCAATAAACAATATAAAGGGAGAGAGCCAAAAATTAAGAACTTTTTAAGATTCTGCCCAGGTGAAGAAAGGTCCATTTTGTTTTCCCTCTCTGTGAAGAGAGCTTCAGGTGTTGAACTCAGCTCCTCATCAGAAACACATTTGAGTTGATGGAACTATAATTTTCCCATTCAACACTGTCCTCCAGAGTTCATTATATTACTTTTTTTTTTACTTTCCCACTCGAAGAAATGGCTTAATTCATTAGTTGTCACTCTAAGCTGCAGGAGTCATGCAGCCTGTCTTACCCAAAACAATATTCCAAAGTACAACAAGCTCAGTTTCCCATAGTCATGCATGCTCTTCCTCTTAATCAATTCTAATTCCTAAAATATCAAACCAAACAATTCAAAAAGGAATAATTAAAGCAACAGAAAATATCGTATTTGTCAACCACCACCTTTCCCTTTCAGTTTGTTTTAGAGACTAGCTTCAATGTGAAAATGGGTTAAGGTCTTCTCTAGTCCTTCATGGTTCACCCCCACTCACTTTGCTCCACTCTGAATTACTACACCATCTCTAGTAATAAAGCTAAAGAGTGAATAGTTTAAGATGGATTGCAGTGTTGATAAACCTGTGGCTGAAGGACACATCACTTTCCTGGTGATATCAGTGCATGCAACTGCACAGTTGGTTAACAAAGGTTTGAATTAACTGCAAGTAATGTACCCCACAACATAGGGAAGTATCTGTTTGGGGCATATAGTTTAATAAATTTGCTTTACCAATGCTTTATTCTCAGTCTCCTGGTGATTTCTAAAGTACTGGGTCCTGCGTATTTCCGCTATCTAATGTCATGGAAAGAATTCCTGTATTTACAAGCAAATGCAACCATAAAACTTGGTTAAACAATAGTTTCTATTATAGTTGAATCAATAACACTGGTATCAATTTCTACAGCACAGAACCTTGACACTCTGTAAAGATAACAGATGCTTTAAGAAATTTTTTAAAAAGTATTTTTGTCAGGACTAGAAAATAAGTACCTGCTCAAACATTAGATTGAGCAGGTAGAGGTTGTTTCTATTGGTTCATTTTACTTATGTATCTTACCTGCTTTGCTTTATTTTATTTATTTCTGTTTTATTTACAGAACTGATTATGGCTTTGACTGATGATTTCTATATTACTTTATTACTTTACATTGCATTTTACTGCTTTTGTCACCTTGAGCAACATATGATGAAAAAGCAAGATACTAATTTAACAAATAAATGAGTATGTAACAGATTCTGGCACCCAATTTAATCACAAATCTTGACAATCTAAATCACAATTTAATCACAATTGCAATAGAATTATAAATTACATTAAAATCATATTATCACAATGTAACCACAGTTCCTGGCAATTTAGTCATGTTAGCTCCCTACCCTAGATTGTAACATAACCCCCTAAAGCACCAGGACAGGATTATAAAGATCAGACTTTACCAGGGATACCTCTTTTCCACCTAAAGTAGATTCTCAAGTTTGCTATTTTCCCCTTTCAGATTTAGCAGCTTAGAGACCAGAGGCTTATAAACAAAAGTTTAGAGACAATTCAGACATTCAGGAAAAAGTATGTAGCATACTGCTATGAGAACAGTTTCATTGCAGAATATATGTGAGTGAGCCACATGCTTGAATGATTGCCTCCATTACACAAATCAGTCAATGAATTTGTGCGAGTGTACACATTCATACACACACTCCCTACAGTTGGAAAGACAGCATGTTGGGGAAAAAGTCTAGATAGAAATCTACCATGTCAGGGCCAGTAAGTATTCTATGTAGACTTTTTTTTCCTGTGCATGGGTTTGGGGTGCACGCAGAGAAACATTTAAGCATGGAACTCGCAATCTGCATCTGGGAGCAATAGAAAAATGTCCAGGAGAGCTATGACACATGCTTCTTTCCGAAGGCTGCACCAACTCCTACAGAAGAAAATCAGAGTTTTCCTCTTCAGTCACCGCCATCTACTACTGGAAAGATATGCAACTGTTTTAAAATTCTTGTTACTGAAGTCACTAGAAACTCTGGTGTTAGTCCTATGTACTGCTGCTTGAGTTGAACAGCTTGAAAAGGCTAGGGTTTTTTTTTCTTCCCCAAACTACAACTCACAGCATTCCCCAACTCTTGTGGACACTTTACTAAGCTCTACTGAATTGCACCTGGTTCTTAAACATTTGCACAGCCATTGCCCGCCCAGCCCGGAA
Organism: Intellagama lesueurii; assembly: GCA_037013535.1. Lineage (NCBI taxonomy): Eukaryota > Metazoa > Chordata > Lepidosauria > Squamata > Agamidae > Intellagama > Intellagama lesueurii. The sequence continues at coordinate 80,292,906 of JBAJHW010000001.1, read as the reverse complement.
TAAAGAGTTGAGACACAGGAGTTGGATAAAAACTAGGGCCACAACTTTATTAAACTATTTAAACTTTTAATTCCCCTTTCACAAGGGGGCTTACCGTAGTGCGAATTCCTCTGACTCCGGTGTACCATTTTCACTGGATCAGGCCAACAAGGGTGAGTTCCTATTACCAAAGTGCGCCAACCTCTGTCCAGCGTGTCTTCAGCCGCCCAAAACCAGGAATCCTCCCACTGCTTCAGTCACTGAGCCTCGTGACCCTAGGTGCACTGCTGCTCAGGAGATTCCCTTAATCCATCCCCCTTTCATATAACTCCTTTTCCACCAATCAGGGAAATGGGTTAATTGTCACCTTCCTCGGGTGTCCTGATGGAATTCACCCACACTTTTTACTTTTGCACTACCCACAGTTGCGACCTATTTAACATGTCCTCCTATCATTACCTAACTGTACCATGAAGTAAGAATGGGATGGGCAAAAACACACCAGCTTCCTGTCATGTGCCAATTGTGGAAGCAAATCAAAAATTCTGATCCGGCCCGGAAACGACCAGCTACTCTCATTCTTAGTTCCCAACGGTGGGCAGATGGGCTGACGCCACGAAAAAGGCCGAGCTAGGGGGAGCCAGCCTGATAAAAGGCTCTCCACCCGAACTCCCCTCCCCTCGGCCTCCACGTCAAATGCCTGCGCTCAGCAGTTCCGAGCCAGCAGGCAAAGTACTACCATGGCAGCAGCTCTGCGCTGCATGGAGCGTCCATTGTCTTTTGATAATGGCAGCAAATCACCATACTTCTTTACTACTGTTCTGGTATACTTCCATCCTACTCTCTTAAGACCAAATGGTCTTTGTACCATGCTATGAAAAGAATTTCACTCAGCAGGCAGCTACTTCCGAGTGCTGTTTGACTTCTCATATTCAAGTTAGCCTCCCCCAAATTACCTGAGTGACTGGGTTCTTTCGCTTTTGGGTACACTTTGCTTCATATTCTGGCCTCAGTTGAAGCTGCTGTTGTTCCTCCTCAAAATCAACTAAATCCCACTCGTATTCAAGTCGTGCTTGGCGGCGCTTCCAGAACTCCAGGAAAAGTGTAACTGCAATTGGAGAATTATTAAAACAACAAGAACTAATAATGGTAAGAAATTTTTTGAAACAGCGTAGTAAAAACACTGTCCCATATTTTCTCTATTACCTTTATAACTAATTAGGTGCTTATATAGAGCTTCAGTTGCTTTAAAAAATATTATTGATTTTAGTTCCTTCAAAGAAATTATTGCTTATTTCTTCACTCAGAAGAAATTATATAATTTCTTCAGAATTTCTGAACAAAGTTAGATTTGTTACGGCACATCTACATACTTAATTTTGTATAAGTACAATTGAACCATAGCATTTGCTTAAGAAGCATAAGGAAGAACTGTTTAGACCCACTAAAATCAACAGAAACAAAGCTAACCATGACTGAAGAATCCCATTTCTTAATTCATTATATATTTTACAGAAACAAGCAAACATACTCACCCCAAATACCCATAAATATTGCAAAAAAGAGGGTTGCCACATTGTCAAATAAATGGGAGTACTAAAACAGAAAAAGAAATAATTGTTTGAATAAAACAATACTTGGAAAGCTATCTGCAAGAAAATAAAATTGCAAGAATTGTTACAAACCTGTGAAGACTCGCACGTAGAATTCAGCCACCAATATTCACAATTTCTATCACACAGTGGGCACATGGGGATTTCTCCCCCAATACTGGGGTCACATATTTCTTTGCTAAAAAGGATGAATTAGAATGTCTTAGGCAGGATTACACTAAATGGTGTACCTGGGCAAAAACCAGTACTTGACTTCACACAGGAATACAATGAACATCTCTCTCTATCTGTTTGTCAGAATTATAGACAGAATTGTGTACATAATTATGGATCAAAATCATATGCTTCCTCATATGCTTCAGTTAGTGTGTGTCCACAAAGCAGCTCACAATGTCAGGCTGCAGCTTTTCACAGTGTGCAACATTACAGAAGAAGAAGAAGAAATAGTCTGAAAACAACCCCCACGGGGCAAGACGTAGAGGGAGCAGGCCATTGTTCAGGGGGATATCATCTGTCTTGTATGTTATACTCACCTACTCATATTTTCATTCATTGTAAATGCTCCATACAGAAAACATATTAAACCAACAAGTGCTGCAAAGAACAGCATCTCAGTGTAGAAGCCCAGCCAGGCAAAGTAGATGCCGATCCTCTCTCCATAATATTTCCTGTAAGAAAATTATTTAATGAGATGAATAAATACAAGACACACTCAGCATCTCCCCCCCCCCCACCCAGAAGTGGTTGGGAAAGCACAGGAACAAAACCAAAACAGACTAATTGTGTCCAAAGACAGATGGCTATATTTGCATGTATTGTTATCAGCTGAATTCCAAAGACATGCTGTTAAGTTTATATTGTAAAATAGTCAAAAAACTAGTTTGTGAACCAGATTTTTACAATAAATAGACAATGTATTTTTCCCTGTAACTGCAACATAACTGATTTCTTTCACATCTTATCTAGTTGGACCCAAATAATGCTGCACTTAAGAAGAAGTTTCAACAGTACAGCCAGGAGGCGTGTGATACCCCCTCCTCCCCTACGACTAATACTGCTCTGTAGAACTTCAAAAGTCACTCCATAAGGCTAGGAAATCCTATGACAAAGAGATATGGGGATGGGAGAAGACAAAGAGAAAGTCCTGTGGTACTAGCAGATATATGCTGATGCAATGTTGGATTCAGCTTGTTATCACATGCTTTAAAAAAAATCTCCTTATTTTTGATCACTTCAGTGGTGGGCTGGGTTGAAATTGTTTGAATTAAAGTACACCCATACATAGTCAGGCCTTTTACATTATATGAGGTTTTCTTGCATTTTCAGTTACAATGGTAATTATGATTCTTGTAATGTCTATATGAATATAGACGTATAATTTTAATGTAATGCAAAAGCCAGAGACATGCTTCATATATCAGTATCAAGTACTCACCTGATAAGATCTAAGGGCTGTTCTTTGAAAAACCTAGGAAACCTTGCCCATTCTCTGTACAGTGTGTATCTTTCATTTTCGCACTTTGGATCATTTGCCTTCCTCCAGTACTGGCACTGCATCAATGGACAAATAAATAAAAGAAAAACAGAAAAGATTAGCCCATCACGTAAAACAGGCTGTACACAAAAGGGAGAATACATTCAGCTCTAGGTTCACAATATAAAATGTAGTTCCTATGAAAAATGCTATGTGATATATGAAAGAAAAAAATCCAAAAAGTGAAGCATTTGCTGTCTGCCACTGGAGGGCACTGTTACATTAGACTCTAACCCTACACTGGCACATGCATCCCAGTTCTACAGCAGTAGTAACAAACCTTCTCTTCCTGCTGCCATCACTGCTCTTGAGGCTTTCAAAGGTGTCGCACAGCTCCATTAGTGACCTCATCTTTCTCTCTGTCTCTCTCTCTGAGCAATGAGATATAGATATTTATATCTGCGAGTAGGGCCAGCCTGTGCAAGCCTTGCTGCACAGTTCCAGGATGCCCCCAGAAGAAGGGAATGGTAGACTACTTCTGTGTATTCTCAATCTGAAAAACCCTGAAAGGGTTGCCATAAGTCAGAATTGGCTTGATGGCACCTGTGTGCCTGCGTGCACACACCTGTGTGTCACAGAGAGAGCAAGAGAGAGAGAGTGCAAGAGAGAGCTTACATATAAAACTTGTGAAATTGATAGAAAGACATAAATGTTACAAATTATTTTCACAGTGTGTTATGTCCTGTGCCGTAAAGCTGCATTCAACTTACAGAAACCCCCAATAGGCTTTTCAAGCTATTTAAAATATGTAAGGAGTGTTTTACCAGTGATCTTCCATGGCCAAGTGGGGATTTGAACCAGGTTTCCTAAGCACTTCTCCATCGCTCTAGCTACTTCACCACACTGGTTCTATATGTATTTCCACAGTGATGATCACAATTACACAAAATTATACATATTATGTCTGCTACAAGGCAATGAGGTTTAAATACTGCAAAGATTCTGTGGGAGACAGTCCTAGGAAATAAATAATTGAAAGAAAAAATGATTAAAATACCTACATCGTGAAGAGGGTAAGCTGCAGCATAGGTGCCGTTGTTTAACAGTCTTTTGATGCCAAATTTTTTCTTCCCTTCCTCTGTTCCATATGGGCACCTTGTTAAAATATAGAAAACCTAAAAGGAGGGAATCCAACACCGAAGTTTAAAATTACTCCTTTTCTTGAGCACTTAAGAGTATTTCACTACACTATGTGCAAACAGAATATTCTTCTTCTCTTCCCCACACTCTGTCAGATTAAAGACATTTTAGCTGAATTTTCAATGGATTATCTACTAATTTACATACTGAAATATTTCAATGTAAGCCAGCCTCATCTTCTCATGATATGTAGATTTTTCTCCACATAAACCAATAATGTCTTGCTTGACATATATGGCCTTGCATAGATGCAGGAAAACAGACGTGCACCTTCTCATATAGTATATACACTTGACCCCTTCAACTGTATGTGCGTACAAATGGGTATTACGAGAAATATACTCGTATATTAAAACAAATACAAAAAGGTACTCACAATTCTGTTTCTGACAGAAGGGGTGAAGAATGTATTCTCATCATCAATGAGGTAGAGTTCTTGCTTTTCCTTGCTAAATGGGGCAGTGAAGTAATCTGGTTCTGGGTGCATCACAATCTCAGGTAGCCTAAAAGGCGAAAATAAGCACTCGAAGGGGTTTTCAGTGGTACAAGGAATATCATTTTCCTTGATGGGCATTTTGATGTTTAGCACTTCAGCATATGTGGTGAGGACCTCCCAGGGAGCATGAATCTTCACAAAGTAAGTTTTGCCATTATCGGATTCCTGCAAGTGAGAAAGTGAAAGCTGATGTTAAACAAAGTAGTTTCAAGGGAGAACTCCAACTATTTCTCCCTGGACAACTGTAAGAATACCATGTGAGAGAACTGCCAGTCATTTTCTCCCTGGCACATATGCACACAGTGTATCCATGGTATTTCTGTCTCAAATGTCATAAATGTCTGCAGTGATAGACAAAACGAGAACATAAAGACAAACAGCAACTTAAAATGTGCTGCACTGAAGTCTAAAAGAAAATATTAAAGCCAGTAGGAAAGTCCTGCTCAGGTAGTTCACACAAGATGGCATTGCTTGCACAAGTCCTGATGTCACATGGGGGGGGCAGGTTTTCTGCATGGCAATCACAGCTTGTACAACAGCAATGCTTGAGTAAGTTTCACCACCCTGCGTTACTACAATAGCGAAGCCTTCTGCTCAGTGGAAGTTCAGTGGGAGTCTGGATCAAACAAAGTAAAATGTAGTCTTGATAAAGGAAAAATGAACAACTGCAGCTGAAGATTAGCAAAGGCTCAATGCTATATCTCATGCTGGACACCTGTTAGCAAAATACAGGAATCCAAAATAAGGATATGTACATGCAATGATTCCCCCCCCCCCACTGCAGCCTCCCCCTCTACCATGTGAAAAAACTACTCCAGAGGGATGGTTTTCAGGGACTGCAGGTGGGAGGGGAAGGTGACACACACCAGATTCACAGCAGATACAGAATGAGATCTGCACAATGACATTTTTCAGCTATACTGCAGGCTATGTTCTAAAGCTCAAGGGAAAGACAGGGGGTTGCAACTGGGACCTGGGATGGGTTTCTTCTGACTTTTTCTGCAGCCTGCAAAGGAGCCTACAGTCAGTTATTTGGGACCTCTTTCTAATTATCAGACAATGAATTCCAGCCACCTTCCCTTTTAAACAAAATAGCTCTTTTTAATTGGCAGCAAGGTAACAAAAAAAAAAAAAACACGAAAAAAAACACAAAAAACCCCAAAAACAGCAGCTGGCTGATATTAAAAAATGATAAACAACTTAGTATGCAAAGCCTCAAGAAAAATGACTGTGTATTAAGTCATTTAGCCTTTTTTCATATCAACAACAGCCTGTGCTTCTAAACACCCTGAATATTTCCCCAAACTGCACACCCACCTGTCATATTAATTAATTCCTTCTCAGAAGTCCATGTTAATCTTAAACAGCTTTTTTTAAAATTAGGAGGTGAGCATTCCTGTTGGTTATTCCTGTTTTAATTTTTTTAAGGCCCTTCAAGGTCTGAAACAGGCCAGTGGGAGAAAATGCCTATTAAGTAACCCACAGAGACTTCTGAGGGGGTGGAATGTATGATTCTGGAACCTCAACTTCAGATTCGGATGTTTCAGGGCTAGGTGGACTTGGTGAAACCTGGAAAGTCACATGCAGCTTGCAGGCCACACTTTGCCTACTCTTGGTTAATACTGATCCTATGTCTGCTTAGGGCTTGCCAAGGGCAGGGCAGAGAATAGCAGGGGAATCAGTATGGAATATCATAGTGCCATAATGCACAGCTATCGTATTTTTCCATGTATAAGACTCTACTTTTTCCTAAAATCATTACACTAAAAATTGAGGGGTGTCTTTTACACAGAAGTAAGATGAGATAGCTGAGGAGAGAACAAAACGGCACATACCTTGCCTCTGTAAACTTAGGTTCCTATAGTGAGGAGACTTAGCTTCCTCCAATCACGAGCCTTATGGAACTGACGTCAGCTGATGCTGAACAAACCAATTGGAACACACCTTGTTGGAGGTGGAACCTGTAGGCTCAGATTCAACAGGGACTCAAAATGCCCGACCGTTCTGAGCCCAGAGGCTGAATCCTCAAAGCTAGGTTTTCTTAATTTTTGGGTTAGAAAAGTGGGAGGGGGGCATCTTGTAAGTGGGGACGTGTTATAAACGGAAAAATATGGTGAGTTGTGGACTCCACTTACAGACTGCAACTGCTCTAGAAAGATACTGTATCAGTATATTATTTTCCAATTGGTTACCATGTTGTTGATATCAAACAAATGTCGAAAATTTACAGGAGAGCAAACAACATACTGACATTGAAAATATGTACTGTTGTTAGGAAATAGCAAATTCTTTATCACCATCTTTTTTTTGACCATATACTTTTAAAGGCAGAGCTTTTTTACCTTCTTGTCTTCCGTTTCTAGTTCCAAACCTGCCTTAGCTAGATTGTTCTCAAATTCTCTTCTCCTTTCCTGCAGAAAAATATACAGCTCTTTACTTTTTGATCAAATAATAGCAGCATATAACATTTTAAAAATCCTTCTAAAATTAGGGAAAATTGATTTGCCTTTTAAATAACATTAATTAGACTTGTTGATTGAGTTACTACAGCCAAAAATGTTACACAGCTCATGGAAAATACACCTCTTCAACCATCAAAGAAACCCAAAATCTCTTTGAAGAAATATCTTGATTTGTTAGGTGTCGGAGCTTTTCTAATGACAAAGCTGCAGGCAGATTTTAGATATTAATTTCTAAACAGGGCCTCTAGGTAGCTTCATATCATGCTTTCTACTACAGGACAAAACACACACATAGACACACACACACACTGAGAGAGTGAGAGAGATGGAGTGGGGGTGGGGGAGCTGGGAAAAGCAAAAAGAACACAAAGAAAGACTACCATAAAAAGAAAAACAGGGGAGGGGGGGGGGAAAGAGAAGAGAAGAAAAATAGAATTAGGGTATGTGGGAATGAGTTAAGGGAATTTCTAAACCATGTACAGCCAGTACTTCCAACAATGCATCATCATCATCAAACCTCAGACAACTGCAAGAATTAAACTCTACCTATAGCCTGCTGTTCTCATATTCATTTACAGAGTGGCAATTGTCCCTGTGCTGCAAGGTCAGAAGACCTGCAGTCGTAAGATCGAATCCACGCGACGGAGTGAGCTCCCGTCGCTTGTCCCAGCTCCTGCCAATCTAGCGGTTCGAAAGCATGCAAAATGCAAAAATGCGAGTAGATAAATAGGTACCACCTCGGTGGGAAGGTAAACGGCGTTCTGTGTCTAGTCACGCTGGCCACGTGACCACGGAGGATTGTCTGCGGACAAACGCTAGCTCTATGGGTTGGAAACGGAGATGAGCACCGCCGCCTAGAGTCGGACACGACTGGACAAAATTGTCAAGGGGAACCTTTACCTTTTTTTTTTAATTGTCCCTAACCTGTCTTAGTGACAAAGCTACAGCCAAGCCTGAGGTATTTATTATTTCTACGAGTCCTCTAAGCAGATGCAAGTGGTGCTTTCCTGTGCAGGGTTCCTGGACTCTTCAAACTGTCAACAAGGAGACAAGAGGTAGTGAAGGGGAGAGGCAATAAATACTGCTGCCTGTTAAGGTGAGGTGGAATGTTAGCACAGAATGAGATGAGTACAGATATGGGTGGAGGTACAGAAAAGCCACCAAGAAAGAAAACAAGGGGCAATTAGAAGAGAAATAGCACAGCACAGGAGACAAAGCAAGAGTTTTGAAGACTATCAAGAAGTTTCTAACACTTTCAAAAAAGTATTCTACGTTTTAACACATCTGAGAGCACCAGGTTGGAAAAACTGCATTGAAGAAATATGACACTCCATGCAAGAGAGCTGGCAAAGTATGTCCCACCATCCCATCTGAAATCGAAACACAAGTTGTGACATAAATAGCAATCATAAGATGCGATAAATGTCTACTAGTATTAATTTACAATGACCCACAATTTTCTTAAGAATGTCCTCTTTTGTGGATCTACCAGCTTCATCTCAAGATAATAAATGAGAGCAGACTGAAGTTCTGAAATTCCAAAGTTCAGTGGCTAAAGTTCTGATGAAGGTTAATTACATGTTATATAAAAAAGGTAATACATGTTAATTTATGTTATCGGAAGTTCACGGAACAGATAAGACTGTTGACTGTTGCTAGCATTAAAATGATTAATAAAGAGACACTGTTTTACAGCATATTCATTACATCATGGGTCTCACACAAAGCTATTGTTTGGATATGTCTTTTCTGAAAAACCCATAAATTACATTTTTCATGAATTCTACACTGCAATAGTCACTCTGAAGTTCTGTTTATTTTAAAACTATCGCACCTTCCTATTTAATGGGCAGAACCAGAATAAAGAAGCAAGCAGCAGACTAGATTTCCTGGGTCCAGCTAACTGGTCCCCAGTTTATTGCTGCTGAACCATGAGGCTATACAGCTCTCTGAGTGCCTGGAATTTAGGAGCTACTCCCTACCTTGCTATTATCCTGTGGGAACAAACATTGTGTCTACTGAGTTGGTACTTGGGCTTTCCTACAGAGTGGCACAGTCCACACACACCCTTACATTTTGGGCTGATGATTACTACCAGTTTGATTCTGCAGTGAAACAACATTGGACATTTTGCTATTCCAGCACAGGTTAAGTCAACACCAAAAACACAAAATCTCGCACTTTGAAATAATTTGGATTTTTAACTTCTAACCAAAGCAAGGTAATGGTAGTGATGCAGTGCTTAATATCAGCAGACAATATTTTACAGATTGATTGAAGGGAATCAGGACTTCACCCCACAAAACATTTGTTCATTGTGGTATTATGTAGCTGAGGAAATTAAAGAATGAACAGTTTATAGATAATGGGATTCGAACGAGGGGGGAAAATTAACTGGAAAAAAAGTTTGTTTGTTTGTATCTTTGTTTCCCGCCTTTCTCCCTAAAAAAGATCCAAGGTGGCTTACATCATTAAAAAAATATTTAAAAGCAAAAGCAGTACATATACAAATATTTAAAAAAGAATATAACAAATATTACTTTAAAATGGTAAATAAAATCAATACTAAAAACACATTTAAATGCAACAAGGCACAACAATGGTTTAAAAAATCCCTCTCAGACTGCTAGTCACTAAGGAAAAGCCTGCCTAAAGAGGAAAGTCTCCATCTGCTTGTAGGGCAGTAGGTTTTAAGCAAGCAAACAAACACTGAATCAAAATGTTAACTGCAACATTTGGTTAAACAGAATAGCAGTAAATCTCTCTTTTTGAAAGAAAGTTGCCATGTGGAGGGGCAGAGGGAAGGAGTGGGACTATCATAAACTGCTTGCTCCGTGAGCCAAGCTGCTATTGACATCAGCAGCAGCTTCCCTTGTCTCACTTCACAGCAGCTGTCAAGATTTTTATTATTTACTTATTTATACATTCATTATATTTCTTCCCATCAGTAAAGGCAACCTGCATGGTTTTCCTCCTTGCCCCTTCATCCTCACAACAGCACTGTGAGGTAGGTCACACTGTCAACCAGTGGAAGATAAAATTTCCTATATCTGATGAAGAAGATAGGGCAAATCTGTTCATCTTGAAAACACTGAAATGTTCTTTATACCCGTCTCTCATTGTCCTTCTTTTTAGTTTGCAGCAAGGGACTAACATCCAAAATAAATCAAATGTTCACTATTTTGGGCTCATACTATCTGAACTATTTGTCACTCTTGTGACAACCAGGAACCTGCCAGTTCTCCTTTCCAAGCCTTTTTCTCAGGAGGCAGCTACCGCAATTTCATAATATGATTGTGCAAGCATTAACATTTCAAAAACGCACATGTGAATTATCCCTAAATTCAGCAGAACTCAGTGGGATTTGCATCCTACTAAATGGGTTTAGGACTAAAGCATTAGTGTTCCACATTTAACAAGCTCTTTGCATTTCAAAATACAAAAGTAGTTTGCTTGCTTTCAAAATGTTTTTTTTCCTAATCCAACAAACTTTTGGATAGCATCCCAGTTCCTCATGTAATTATTTATGCTGAAACCAGAGGACTGGCAAACTTATGGTTTTGATGGTGGCTTTTCTTTGTATGAGTGTTGAAGTAGCCCATTAACACATCTCCGCAAAACAAAGCAAGCACAGAGACTTCCTAAATGTGCAGCAGTCAGATGCTTCCCCAAGAATGCTTCTATTCTTAGCCAGCAGAACTTTGCCAAGTCGCTGTGCTTACAAAAGCAGGAATGTATGAGTCTTCCCTAGGAATCATTGCACAGCTTTATACTGTATGTGTTTTTTCTCAACAGAGCAGCAAAATAAAGCCAATCCTGAAATTAATCCATGATTACAGGTCAATGCTTCGCTGTATGACAGATGCGTAAGCAAGCCCTACAGTTACCTGACAAAAGAGAGGTTACTTACCTGTAACTCTGGTTCTTCAAGTGGTCATCTGTGAATTCACACTATAGGGTTTAATCTGCGCCTGCGCAGAGGTTTCCAGACTATTCTAGAGCTTTAGCACGCGTTCACCAGGACCGCCCCCCTAGTACACGTGGTCCGCCTGTCCTGGCGATTGCCTCAGTTCCTAAGAACAACCTGCCACTGCATCAAAGTGAGACAGACGTGATGGACAGAGGGGAGGATGGGCGGGAAGTGTGAATTCACAGATGACCACTCGAAGAACCAGAGTTACAGGTAAGTAACCTCTCTTTCTTCTTCATGGTCTCTGTGAATGCACACTATAGGGCGATTAACAAGTTGACTTACTGGAGGAGGGACGTCACGGAAGAACAGAAGAGAGAACGGCTCTGCCAAATGCTGCATCTTTCTTAGCCCGAAGGTCTAGGCAGTAGTGGGCAGCAAACATAGAGGGGGTTGCCCAAGTAGCCGCCTTGCAGATGTCTGGGAGAGGTACTCCTCGAAGGAGAGCTGTGGAAGTAGCAACAGGTCTCGTGGAATGAGCCTTAATGCCGACAGGCAGAAGCTTTTTGGCAAGTTGGTATGCCAAAAGTATAGTTCTGATAATCCATCGGGAGACGGTCTGAGAAGAGACGTGGAGGCCCCAGCGAGGAAGATGCGGTGTAACAAGGAGCTTTTTGGATTTGCGAAAGGAAGAAGTTCGTGACACAATTTGAAATGGTGGTATGCTCCCATGGCTGCAAGATAGTTAGTGGCTCAGAGGGTAAACGATGCAAGAGAATAAACCCTGCGTCCAATTATATCTAGTTTTCTACCCTCTTTATTGTTAGGGGTATTATTGGAGTGATTGCACGCTCTGTTCTGGGTAGCATCCACAATGACAGAATTTGGAGGCAGGTGCTTAGAAAGGAAGGTGGTATTATCTCCATGAGTTTTGTATAGATTCTCAACTCTTCGAGACATTTGTGGTACCGAAGAAGGTTTAGACCATAATTGTTGGATTAATTTTAGGAGTGATGGAATGAAACTTGTATGGAGTGGTGGTGTTTGGTCCTCATTAATGTCTTCGTAAACTTTATCAGACTTGGACTGGGCTGGTTGTTGGACGTCTAGGTCCATAGCCTTGGCAATGCGGTGAACAAGCTGCGAATAGGATGAAAAATCCTCAGAGGGAGAGGGGGTGGTGGCATCTACTACATCAGTCTGGTGTCGGTAAATTCGGAGGCGAATCTTGTTGCAGTAAAGAGTCAGAGGTGTCCGAATCAGAAGACTGTGGAGATGATGGTGGAGAAGGTTGCTGATATGGGGAGGCAGAGATGGTGGAACGAGGCTCTGGCTGATACCGAGTAGGTTTGTCTGTAGTATGTTGAGGCGGTAAGGAACGAGATGTAGGTTGCCGAATTTTATGACGTTTTGTCTGGTGAGGCTGATTAGTGTCCAGAGGTGGAGGCGGAGGTCCAGCATAGGTAGTTGTTACTTGAACAGAAGATGCGTGGACCTGTAATAACATGGTAGCCTCAGTAGATGGTGGGTGAACCTCAGGAGATGGTCGGGATCGCTTCGTATCGATGGCTGTTGTCCTATCAGGAGCTGCGCGGAATGACTCCTCTTCCGAGAGGATTTGTAGAGCTTCGGTACCGGAGGTGGAGGTACAGTATCATCATCAGATGAAGGTTGGTAATATTCATGGGACCATGGGCAGTACTGAGGAGGGGACACCAAGTCCGATTCATCCGATGGGTAAAGGTATGCATACTGGGAGCGATGAGGCACGATGTAGGGACCGGTATCGGGATGCCAGTATCGATATGCTCGATATCGATGGCGTTTAGGTGGAGGCTCATAATACGTCGGTGGCTCATATAGCATGACTCGTTTTGGGTGGCGATACTGAGTCAGAGAATCATGCGACGCCAGCAACCCCGTAGAGGTCAGAGGTTGTGCAAGGTCGGCATCAGATCGGCAAGCCTCTGGTGTTTCTAGAGCGCTTTTTCGGAGGAGACGGTTAAGCTAAAACAGATGGTGACTCCGAATCACACACAGAGGCAGAGCAACCCATGGATTTGGGGCTCGAATGTGCCGAGTGCGATATGACTGTCACTTCTGCGGAGGTGTTGGCCCAAGATGGAGATTGGGCAAGAAGTGGAGAAGATGGTTGACCCGATGGTGGTGATATGAAGTCATCATCAGAAATGTTGAGACAGATGGTTGGTTGGTCCTGGAGGGGAATTGTTGGTGTCGATTTCCCCGCTGATGCATGAGCAGACTTCTTGGAGGCTTGAGAATCCGAAGAAGGTTTCTTAGACTTCTTAGGTTTACAGTGGTCCGATACCAAAGAAGGCTTCGGTATTGGTGTGGACTTAGTTGACGGTCCTGAAGACTTAGATTTAGCGATGGTCTTGGACTTCGAGTTAGGTACAAAAAAAATCCACTGCAGTTCTATGAGATGTGGCATAGGAGGTCGGTCTGTAGTCCAAGCAGGGGAGGATACTTCACCCCTAAATTTTTGAGAGCACCATCACCACCTCAAATTAAGTCATGAGCTGCCTCTGACGTTTATCCTTTATTGAAAGTCATGCTTGGTTTGTTACAAATTGGAACAGGAGAGCAGTTATCTCCATAGCACTTCTCTTGGGCCTCACATTTTAGACTGTAAGCCTGCAGGCTCTCTTACTACCTTAAGCCACTGGGAGCACAGAAGAGATTTGCTTGGAATGGGGCCTGGGGTAAAACCTTCCTTGAATATGATGGACCTGCATGATATTCATATGGAAGGCAACAGCTGGTGCTTTCCATCAACCTCTTTTCCAACCACAAAGCTGACCGTGTCAGTCCTGATGCCGTCCTTGTCCTTCTCTGGCACACCAGCTCTTTGGGAGAAAAGTGCCTTTTTTGGTCCCCTTGCCCTGGCTAGATTGTGCAAAGATGTCAACGGAACATGTCTGAGGTTCACTCCTATCTGTCCCACTTTCAACCAGAGGCTCCTCTGCCACCTCTCTGGAAGAAACACATATACATCCTGTAGTGCTGCCTGCTGCTCTTTCACAGGGCCAGTGCTGAGCAAAGCAGCTGAGTTGGTTCCCATAAAAGTAGTTGTAGGCTGTCTTTTCATCTCCCTCTCCCATTCCTTTCAGCAGAAGCTGCTGCAGTGGGTTCAGGTAGCATTCCTGCTGCCCTCCCCAAGTGCCTACCTCCTCACCCTCACCCACATTTCATACTGCCTGCAGACTCCACCCAAAGAAGAATGATCTGATTCTGCTATAGCAGAACACAAACCCTTCCAATAAAAGACACGCACAGAGAGAGACACAAAATCTATTAACTTAATGTATTTGTCTATATAGAAAAAAATCATATTTCCCTGAAAATGGGATCCCTATGATATCACCGGGAGACAATGTGGATGCTTTAAAAGAGGGCCTAAACCTAACAGAATATTTCCCAGTTGATTTGTAACATATCAATCTAGCAATCTATTAATACTAAATCTTATTCCTTACTATATTATCAAATTTGGATTCAGATATATTTGGAACTATTTGAATATGACATTATTCAGAGAATTCCAAATATTTCTGAATCCTAATGCGTATTCCTACTTAAAATGATGACAAATTCCTGTTAACTGCGTATGCTATGCTGTTGTTCAAGAGAACTAGTGACAGCACTAAGTTGAGAGAAAATTCTATGAATTTCATATCATGTGTCAAAAGCTAGATATTATTCCTTTTGGTATTATGAGTATTTTTAAAAGAAATATTAAAGCTTTATGCAGCCAGGCTTATAATTCAATCTCAAAAAAACTAAGAGGAACTGCAACCAAATGCCATCTTATTTAATCTTGATGCAGTCACCTTCCCTATTTCCATTTCAGAATCTATATTTAAAAGGCAATAAAAACAATTCTAATGTACTCTCCAGCTTCACAGAACAGTACAATCAATGATATAGTAACATCATGTGGAAGGTAGAGGAGTTTTGCAATAACTTGTTTGAGAGTAAATAATTATTATTGTGACTAAACTAGCAAGAGAGAACATCTTAATTTTAAAAAGTACATTACAATTATATGACACATAGAAACATATATGTGTTTATATGTGTTTATATAACACATAGAAACACATATACAGACACTAGCAGATAACATAGATAACATTAAATATATAAAATAACATTCTTTCCACTCGCAGTGAAAAGTGCTACAATTAAAGGGGCATGGTATCAACTTACAAGGCAGGAGATTGTTAGTGTTGGAGAAAGTTGCTTCCCCTTGCGCTTGGAGGGGAATTCCTGCTCTTGTTTCCAGTAAGTAACTTCCTTTTGCAGACAGTCTTTCTTTAGAACTAGGAAAGGTAACTCCACTCTTATCACTGAAAACTTGATTCTCAGCTCTGGAGGAAACTCACTTTTTTCAATGCAACCATCATTCCATATCTTTCTTTCCACTGAAAATGGGATCCCTATGATATTAAGGGACAGATCACTGGGAGACAATGCTGATCTCCTCCTGATGTGGGGAGGGCAGAGTACAATCAGGCACCAGGCATTCTCTGTTCTGGGTCCAGTTATTTCCTAAGTTGCTCCTTCATAAGCTCTAATATAATAAGACACTTACTGCTTTTTTTTCACTTTCTGCTTTTGGATCATCCACATATGCAAGTATGAAGTCTATTCGCCGGACACCATCTCTGAAGAAAACTGAGTCCTTGCTTTCATGCCGCTTGTCAATCTAGAGAACATATAATGTAATTAATGTTTGCAGCTGCTTATAAACTTGGCAAAAAAACCCAACCCGTATGCCTTTCAATTGTTTCAGATATTCCATCTCCCAGTTCTGAAGAAGTTTATGACCATAATGAATTTTCTTTTCATTATTTATGAAAAAATGTGGAAAAAACGTTAATTACAATTTCATTTTTTGTAATGTATTAGTATTCTTGTCCCTTCTGCTTTACACTTCCTCGTATTTGCACTC
The DNA here is from genome assembly GCA_037013535.1 of Intellagama lesueurii. Taxonomy (NCBI): domain Eukaryota; kingdom Metazoa; phylum Chordata; class Lepidosauria; order Squamata; family Agamidae; genus Intellagama; species Intellagama lesueurii. The sequence goes on along the minus strand of JBAJHW010000001.1, from coordinate 80,276,797 downwards.
ATCTATCAATCTTCCATCTAATATAAATCCAGTCACTGATCCCACTGAGCCCTCCATGCATGAGCACACTTAATGCACACTTAATGCATAAACCACTGTCAAGTCATGTGCTTCTTTGAATGAAATTCATGAAACAACAGCATCTAAAACCAGTTACAACTGAATCTTACATATGCAGGACACATTATACAACACTGATTAGAACAACAATGACAAATGCTCTCTGTCTCTAAACCACTTGTAGTTTTTGCCTGAACTTTGGTTTTTAGAAGCCACTGTAAATATTGCAAAAGCAGATAATGCAGTCCTAGTGTATTTTGTATTGTAAAACAGTAACATTTTGTTGTAAAAATGGCAGAGATGCAAAATGTGAAAGCAGGAAGCATAGCAGGGTGATGGAAAGTAAAATAAACCTTTCATATCAAGGTTTAGGAAAGCAACAGATGCTCAGCAACATCTAGCTGACAGGTTATGTGAGAACACAAGTGGGAACTTTGGTATAATGTGTAGTTTTGCATGGATTTGGGAAAAGCTGTGTGTTTAACATATTTAGAAGAACATTACTATGACACAGCATAAGATTTATGCTCATTTCCTGCTTGGTTTGTTCTTAGCTTCCTCAGAGAAATCTCTCAGTTTTCTTTGAAAAACCAAGAAGGTTCCTTACAAGGCTTTGGGACTACCAATCCTCAGCCGCTGGTGGTCTTTCAAGGCTTCTCAAACTTACTGTGTGAATAGATGGACAGTTACAGTACTCAGATTTCCTTGACACAATGGATGTCTTAACCTGGAGGTTTGTACTACTGCAAGACCTCACATGCAGTGTCGCTGTGATGAAAAAGGTGTGGCAATAGATTCAAGCTTCTTATGAGTTAAACTAGGTTTCCACTTTTAATCTGATTTCAACATGGTTTTATTGCATGACTGTTTCTTGTGTTTGTGGATTGGTTAGTCTACATTTTAGATTTTCATGCTGTTATTTCCTTAGGGTATTTATGGATTGGTGGGTATTCCTAAATTCCTAAATTTGTTATTCTGAGCTTCCTGAGAGTTAATGCCATCTGCCACAGTAGGACTTGCCACAAAAAACAGTGTATGTTCTAGTGCAAAAAGCTATTATTATTATTATTGCTTCTTATTCATAGTGAAAATTCAACAAGATAGTTTACAATCTCCATGTCACCACAATGCCTGCAGTGAGACAGACAGATCTAGGTTGCTGCCTCCATGTATAACATCTGGTCCTAGTTGAAACATTTTGGGGCAGCAGGGTCAAATACTAACAGTTTCAGAAGCCTGCCTAACAAGCATGTGAGAGAGGGCCTTCTCCTGTGTGGCTCAAAGACTACTGAATGCAATCCCTTCTGAGTTGCAGTCTTTTCCCATTCTGAATGATATTAAGAAGGGAATAAAAGCACATAATTTTAGATTGGCATATGAAACCAGCCCTGCTGTGCTTTTTTTGATCATGATCCATTGCTGTTTTTAAAGATCTTTAATGTATTCGCTTAATTTTAATGGTTTTACAGTGGCACTTGTTTTTATGACTCTATTACTTTTTTTAGTTAAATATGGTTTTACCTGTTTTTATTCTTTAGAAAAGTCAATAAGCTACCTAGAGCACTATCTCTTATGAAAAATGGGGTATAAATGTAGTAAATAAAGGGGGCAACATCATCTATTATGAATTGGTTTAGAACTGTTTGTATCATCACAGCTATATTGGTTGAAATCCAATTGGTAGAGTGAACCAGAATCAACTGCTGGGGAGTCAACACATAATTTAATAGCTGGATGTTCTAGCTGGTCAGTTCAATTCATGACATTTTTATTTGGTTTTTGATATATTTATATATGTATCTTTGAACACTTTTATTTCTGTGCAGAAGAATGAAAGAAATATTTTGAATCAATTAATTTGCAAGATAATCCCTCGGGGTCAAACAATTAAGTCCCATACCTATTATTTCTAAAGGCTTTCCCTTGGTACACAGGGACACAGTACTGAAGTTCTGTTCAGAATGTGTTCACATAATATGATGAGATGTCCATAGACTGAACATTGGGGAAAAATAGGGTCATCATATGTATCATCTGTGCACATGGCCACCACACAAATGTTGACCTAATGCATAGAAATAGTTGTAAGCAGGGACTAGGCCTGTTATAGCAACTCATTCTATTCATACAAAGAAACATCTGTAAAGTTCTAGCCTCCCTTAGTACATTTGAATGAATAGCTTTTTTTTTTTACTAGCAGTAAAATAGTCTATAGATAGCATCCTGTATCAAGTCCACCCTAATCCAAAGTTTTCAGAATAAAACTGCCTGAAATTTAACAATCACATACTGAGTCTTCACTGTCATATAATTTGGTAACGATCGATATGTAGGCAGAGCCTGTTTCTGGTCACCAAGTTCAACAAGAATAGGATAGCCTTTCCAGTCTGGTGTCTTCCAGCTCTTATAATTCTCAGACAGCATGGCTGACCTGAAGGACACTAGTGTGGGAACAGCTGCTGAGTAGGGACTTTTTTTAAAAAGGAAGGAAGAGAGAGACTAATAGTTCTCTCTTCCTTTCTGGGTCAAATTCTGCCTGGTTTAAACTTTGCTATTGTTTATAAACTATCAGAGAAGAATGAACAAATATAAGCTGTTTGAGTATGTGTCAGCTTGCAAATCTTGTTCCCAATTAACTAGAGACATCACATGGTGAAGCTTGTTATCACTGCAGCCATCCAAGCTGTTAGCACTATTGCGTTATCAATGGTTTACCCTGAGACGTCGCTTCAGGAACAGATTGAATCTCCTTCCAGTTTTCTGGAACAATCAACAGGGAGTTAGCACATGAGCACACTTTCCAAAAATCCTAAACTTCCAATTGCCCAAAGTTAGAGGATAGAAACATGTTTTTTTTAAAAAAATAAAAAAAATCAAAGGCTTTTTGCCAAAATTATCTCAAGAACATGATATGCCTATGGTGCTCTTTGTCTCCTTTAAGGTCTGATTCACACATTCAAATTTATGGCATCTCAGTTTCCATGACAAGTTCACAGATGGGTAGTCATTAGATTAAATTCCTATGATCACAACGCATCACCATAACTGAACAAGGGGCTACTGCAGTCATGGAAATTTGCTCCCAGGAAGCCACAGCTAAATCCTGTGGATATTCCAGGTCCCAAATTATACCTTCATACATATCAAATGGAAGGTCCATTATGATACACTGAAAAGAATGTGCACATTTCAATTTTCCCAGAGTGCAAATATGCAGTTAATCGAGAAGGGGGTATTCGTATACAAATATCCCTGCACAGCTGGAATTAACGTGGGTCCACCCCCTGGGGCTGGACCGTCCACTCACGCATCTGGCAGCGGTGCCCTCGCTCATCCTTCCAATCACTCCCAGAGTGCCACTCTCTTCCTGCTTGGCTGGCCACTTGGCAGGGAGACTCGTCTTCCCTCCCCTTGCCTGGAGTGTACACATGAGTGGACAGTCCGGCCCCAGGGGGCGGACCCTCATTAACTCCAGCTGCGTGAGGATATTCATATTCGTATATGAATACCCCCATCTCTAATTATGAACAATTTTCAGAGCAGCATTTCAGGATTCCTGCTATGAACAAGGGAACAATCTTAGGGTGAAAAGGGGGTATTCTAAGATTAAAAAAACAAACAAAAAAAGCTAAAGGACTTCCTTTCTCTGTGGCAGCTTCTCGTGTTTCTAATAATGTGCTACAAGCAAAACTGAATGATTTGGTGTGTCTTTCTTTTTATAAGCTAAGAACAACTGTAAGGCTCAACTTTTATTTAAAATTGATTTATCATAGAATTATTTTATCAGTGCACATTTTAGAGTTTTTTTGTTTTTGTTTTTTGTTTGGTGCATGGAATACTATTACACCATTCTTCAGTTCTAGGATGTGGGATGTATGAGAAAAGATAGACTAAGTATATCTGATGGAGGAAAACAAAGTATTGGAGATAGCAAGTAGTTATACCTTACCATGGCAAACTTAATTTACTTTGCTAAAATCAAGCTAATAATAAAGCTTCTTAGAGCAGAAATAGTCAAGAGAATTACTAGTTAAAACAAAGAACAATTTCATTTAAGCACTTTAAGAGTGTAAACTGTATATGTCTACTCTGAAGGAAATCCCACAGAGCTCAATGAAATTTACTCTCATGTAGGTTTGTACAGGACTGTAGCCTAAAGAATTATAATAAGTCCTGACATTATTTTCAGGGATATATGGATTACACAAGTGCAAATATTTATTTATTTATTTATTTTATTGGATTTCTACCCCGCCCATCTAGACCAAAGGTCTACTCTGGGCAGCATTACAAATTTAAAAACAGTTAAACCAATAAACATGCACTATAAATCCAAGATGGTAAGATGTGAATTTAAGATACAGCAGGAGGGAAAGCCTGCCCAAATAGCCAGGTCTTGAGTTTGCTTCTGAAGACACCCAGAGAGGGAGCCAGGCGGATCTCCATGGGCAAGTTGTTCCACAGGCGAGGGGCCACTGCCGAGAAGGCCCGGTTCCTCGTTCTTTCCTTCCAGACGTCCCTCGGCATTAGGCCCCTCAGTCGCCCGGCCTGGCTGGAACGAGTGACTCTGGCAGAAGTGGGTGGGAGAAGGCGCTCTGCCAGATATCGAGGTCCTAAACCATTTAGGGCTTTATATGTAATCGTAAGAACTTTGAAATCAACGCGGAAATGAATGGGCAGCCAATGCAAGGCGGCCAATGTGGGGGAAATATGTTGGTACCTTTTCACCCATGTAAGAAGTCTGGCCGCCGCATTTTGTACCATCTGAAGTTTCCGTGTCAGTCTCAAAGGCAGCCCCACGTAGAGTGCATTACAGTAGTCTAATCTTGAGACTACGAGCACATGGACCAAAGTGGTGAGCGCCCCCACATCAAGATAGGGATGCAGCTGGGCAATCCGCCGAAGGTGGAAATGTGCGGAACGGACCACTGACGACACCTGGGTCTCCATGGTGAGCGCCGGGTCCAGATGTACACCCAAGCTGCGGACCTCACTCTTGGTGGTAAGAGTCACCCCCCCCCCCAAGGAAAGGGAGTTTCCCAGACCACTGATGTCTGGGGCACCCACCCGAAGGACCTCCGTCTTGCCCGGACTAATAAGACCAGTGTCTCATTAGTCAATGCCATAATTCACTGCATCAAGTTATAAACTTCTGTACACATAAGTCACCGGAAGAATTCTAGCCAGTGCAAAATTAATCATTTTGAGAATTTCAGCTTCTCTTGTATGTATCTCTTAATGCAAATTTTAGATCTTAAAGCTGTGAAGACAGCCTCTAAATCGGGGCAAATATTGAATGGAGGAGGAGACGTGGTTGTCTTGCCAACATTTCAGGGACATACCTCATACTCTAGTCCAGTGGTTCCCAACCTTGGGTCCCCAGATGTTCTTGGACAAAAACTTTCAGAAACGTTCACCACTAGTTGTGCTAGTGCTCAGGATTTCTGTGAGTTGTAGTCACAGAATATCTGAGTACCCAAGGTTGGGAACTACTGCTAGCCACAAGCTTCCTATGGTAGTAGTTTCAGGTAGTACCTAAAATTATCTCAAGAAGCAGAAGAGGATTCCTTCAGTATCCCTTCAGTAAGTTGCACTAATTTTCTCCTTCCTCATAACAAACAGAAATACAATAAATAGCCATTTGAATTATCCCACTTTCACTGATACAAAATTTGAGTACTCTGGGTGAATGTTTCTGATCCTCCCTTGAATCTCACATTAAGGGCAGAGGACATGCACGACACTGGTTATGATTTTTGAACAACCCTGATTGCTCAAAATAAATAAGTAGAGTAAGAAAGTAAATGAAAAACATGATTCAACCTAAGTAAAGCAGTCATAAAACCCAGTGATTTGAATTGGAGATTCAAAATAAACTTTGCCTGGGTTAACACAAATGTTTTTGAAGCTGGTATTTATGGGAAGAAAAATTCTACGACGATCTGGCAGCTACTATCAAAAAAATCCCCAAGAGAGAACCCCTGTTCATTCTCGGAAACTTTAATGCTAGAGTTGGTGCTGATCACAATTCTTCACCCACTTGTCTAGGCTGTTTTGGCATTGGGAAGATGAACGAAAATGACCAACGCTTGCAGGAGTTTTGCTGTTATTATGGTCTTTGTGTCAGCAACACGTTCTTTAATATGAAGCTTCAACACAGAGTTTCCTGGAGACATCCAAGATCAAAGCATTGGCATCAGCTCGATTTGATTCTCACTAGACATTCTAGCCTTCCTAGCATTACGATTACACGCAGTTACCAGAGTGCTGATTGTGATACTGATTACTCCCTGGTGTGTAGTAGAGTAAAACTGCGAACAAAGAGATTGTATCACACGAAAAAGGAAGGAAGACCACGTATTGACATCAGCAAGACTCGCGATCAAAGAAAAGTGGAGGAATTTGCCCAAGCGCTTGAGGAAACCCTTCCAGGCCAGGCTGATGCAAATGCACCTGAATGATGGGAACATTTCAAGAACGCTGTTTATAACACCGCCCTGTTCACATTTGGCAAGAAGACCAAAAAGATGGCAGACTGGTTCGAAGCCCATTCGGAGAAGCTGATGCCAGCCATCGAGGATAAGAGGAGAGCTCTAGCAGCATACAAATCCTGTCCTAGTGAGTACAACTTGCAGGCTTTTTGACTTGCTCGTAGCAAAGTCCAACAGGCTGCCAGGAGATGTTCCAACGATTATTGGCTTCAGCTCTGCTCTCAGATACAGATAGCAGCAGACACAGGTAACATCAAGGGAATGTATGACGGTATCAAGCAGGCTTTAGGTCCAATACAGAAGAAATCTGCTCCCTTGAAGTCTGCTACAGGCATGATCATCCAGGACCGAGCACAGCAGATGGAACGCTGGGTGCAGCACTACTCTGAGCTATATTCCAGAGAGAATGTAGTAACCGAAGAGGCACTAAATAACATTGAGTGCCTGCCTGTCTTGGAAGAGTTGGGCAGCGAACCAACTTGGCAGAAATAAAAGCGGCCTTGGATTGGCAAAGCAGCTACCACATTCTCTAGACTCACAAAGAGAGTATGACTTAATAAGAAGCTGATGGCATATACCAAGATCCAGGTCTATAGAGCCTGTGTCCCGAGCACACTCCTGTATTGCAGTGAGTCCTGGACCCTTCGTGCATGGCAGGAGAGGAAGATGAACACATTCCATATGCGTTGTCTCCGAAAAACATGTGAAATATCTAAGACATGGTTTTATCATTGCCATTCAAAAGTGAGTTTTCATGGCCAAGCATAAATCTGAATCCAGATCTCCAAAGTCCCACTCAGACACTAACTACTACATGGTATGCTGGTTCCACTGCTCTGCAGTGCACCACATTTCAACTAGGCAAGGAAGCTTAAGGCTTCAAGCTTAAGATAATCACACTTGTTTAGAAGATATGAGACTTGTGTTTTAGGGGGAAAGTGCAAGGAGAGAAAGGCACTTTGGATTTCCTTGCTCCAAGTGTAGAAACACAAAATAATTTATAAACATTCCCAAACATAAACAGTAGTTATGGAACTGTGTGATCCTTCACATGGGAAGCCTTCATGATACATTTACTTTTAAAACAACACAAGTCTAAATATAACTTTGGGGGGAGCCCCCTCCAAAAAGGAAGAATGGGAAAAGCAAAAATGTCACATACAGACATTTATTTCCAAATATAATTACGAAAGTATTTAGTTACATCTGGAAGTTGAGTCAAGACAACTGGACTTCTTTCTTGTTAGATTGAAATGTTTCGCTACTCATCCAAGTAGCTTCTTCAGTTTGAGGAGATCCCTGATATATCCTCCACATTGGTTTTACTTCCCCCTGTTCTGAATAGGTTCCTTAGAAGGACAAAGGACTGTGGGTGAGGGATAATCCCACTTCTGCAGTCCTTCTCCACCCATTGTCATGGGTTGTTAACAGTAGTTAACAGTGGTCTTTCTGGTGTGTGTGGTCCTAATCTTCCTGGGGACCGATGAAAAGGCAGCATGATAAATAGCAGATTGTATCTAAGGCCGCCACCCCTATTGAGTGAGGGATTTTTTCTATTTCAGTTTAACAAGAAAAGTCCAGTTGCTATGACTCAACTTTCAGATAACGTCACCTGGATAACTGAGAATCTTCACAGATATTTAGTTACATGTTAACTACTGGGCAGAGGTGAGGAACACCACTTGATCTATGTAGCTCCAAAAGTGTTTAGTTTTCCTCTCCACCCCATGTGCCTTTGTCTCTTGGACAAAGCAGAAGAACTTCTCAATTCACCAATGGGAGCATTTTAGGAAGAAGATTATTCAGGGCCTCCACAGCAAATCCAACAAGTGGGGAAAATCCTTTCCAATTGCCAACACAACATGGGAATGCATGCTGGCTTTTACTTTACATTCTGCTTGTCAGATGTCTGCAGCTGTCCAATTTAATAATCCTGTGGAAAGTTATCAAATTGAACACATTCAGTTTCTGGCAAAGCAATGTTTAATTTCTGGATGGAGAGAACCACCACTAAGAGAAGTGATGTAATAATAAATTTTGAAGTGGAGGAATTAATTAAGCCAGCCTCCATAGCTATGCCCCCAAGGAAAAATCCACAGCCATGCAAATAGGAGAGATAACTCTTGCTTTTCTGTTAACCATAAGAGCCAACACATTGGTTAAAACTGTGATCATAACACAGACATGTAAACTAAACAAATAAACACTGATACAGTCTTGCAGTGAAGTTTATATATCAGAACAGCAATCCTCTTCATAATTAATTTGGAGATAGCTCCGCTCAACTCAACAATACTTATTTCTGATGCCCTAAATTCAGCATTGAAATACAAAAAGCAACAACAAATCAAAATAAAAGACTGCCAGCTGGGTGAAATTCCTCCAGCCAGGCGAAATACAATTTTTAGCTTAAAATGTAGACCATCCTGTATTTTATTTATTTATTTACTGCACTTCTATGCTGCCTTTCTCTAGACAATGGGGCTTAGGGTGGCTCACAAATCATTAGAAGACCAAGAACTGAAAACAACATATAAACATTAAAAAAGAATCATTAAAATAATATATTATACATTAAGAAATATAAACATATTTAAAAACAGATAAAAAAAGATGTATTAGCAGTGAATGTAGGGTGACTAGCTATATTAAACATCAAAAACCTGTTGGAATAAAAATGTTTTAACTTGCCACGAAGAAGGAGGAGGAGGAGGCAGCCTAGCCTCATTAGAGAGAGTATTCCATAACTCTTGAAAAGTAGTATTACAAGTTAAATACCTAATGGTAGGAACAAATCAAAGAAAAAGAGATCCATCTTCTGCTTCATTGTTTCCATCACTCTCTAACTTACTGCATGCCACCCTCATCAGCAGCTCACCCACTTGCCAGAACAAAGGTGATCCTTCAAATATCCTGGCACTCCAGGAAATGACTCATCACTCTCACTCACATGCTCTTCCAAGTCTCCCACCAGTAATCGACCAACTGGGAAAGACTCCTATGGCAGAAAAATGCTACCAAATGGTTTTTGCAATATAGGGGTCCTCTCTTCTCACTGACCACCATAACATTTTGTCAGTGTTAAATAAATCTAGTATTCGATAAGATGTTTCCAAATCAATATACTGCTAAAATTGCACCCCTTCAATTTATTTTTTACTATTTAGAATACTTTGTCTCCCCTTTCTCCTTAAAAAGGACTCAAGGCAGTTTACATCAGTAAACAGTAAGTATACAAATATTTTAAAAGAATTAAACAAATATTATATTAGATATGGTAAATAAAATCAATACTAAAACACATTTAAAACAACAGACCACAACACTCTATTAAAAAACCCCTCTCAGACCACCAGTCATTAAGGATAGCCTGCCTGAAGAGAAAGGTCTTTGCCTGCTTGCAGAAGGACAGAAAAGACGGGGCCAGCCTCGTAGCTTCCCATCGGAAGGAGTTCCAGAGTCTGGGAGTAGCAACAGAGAAGGCCCTCTTCCATGTCCCCACCAAGTGTACCTGTGAGGGTGGTGGAAGAAAAAAAAGGCCTTCCCTGATTATCTTAATGCCTGGGCAGGCTCATAGAGGGAGGGTCTTTTGAATAGCTTGGACCCAAGTCATTTAGGGCTTTATAGGTTAAAACCTGTACTTTGAATTGTGTGTGGAAATGGATTGGCAGTCAATGGAGCTGCTGTAACAGGGGAGTTATATTTTCCCTATAACCAGCCCCAGTTAGCAATTTGGCTGTGGCATTTTGGACCCTCTGGAGTTTTCAAACACTTTCCAAAGGCAGCTCCACATAGTGTGTGTGGCATTCGCCCCATGGCCCCTGCTTGTTTCACCAAACCCAGAGCTCACGAAGGTATCCCAACACGCCCCTTGACACGCTGCCACCAGTTTATCTCTTTATCAACTTATTTTTCTTATGAAAGACTAAGGTCCATCCAGTACTGACTTTTTAACAGAAACAGGTTTATTGATTACACGTAGTTTCAGGAATAATTCTTAAGCACATTCTTAAAGTTCCACAAAGGTTCAATATTTTACTTTACTCTCTTCTATATTAATTAATACTGGTCACACTCTGACTAATCACTCCTTCAACACACACTCTCTCTCTGCCTCAAACCCCCCAACTATCCTCTTCTCTAGCTCTCTCTGACTGGACTCCTCTCTCCCAGGCTCTGCCTCTTCAGCACCCCCCTTGGCTCCACCTGACAACCACATTAACATATAACTTATGAATAATGCATATCACTTAGGGTGGACGCCACAGTGTGTTACAGTAATCCAGCCAAGATACTAGGGCATGTCTGTGCACTCTAAACAATTTGTGTCCATTACCTATCAAATGACTTCAATAAAATTATTATAGTTTATACTCCTTTTTTATAAATCATACTGTTTGAAACAAAGAAGTGGTATAATGCTTTAACTATTTCAGAACAAAAACTACTGCACATTTCTACTACTGCACATTTCTACTACTGAGAAATGCATGCATATCACCATTTCACATACTTATTCATACAGAAAGCACAAACTGAATTAAAATGTTACATTCATTTTACAGCCTTTTAGGATTTCCTGACAACTTCCTGCATCCTGCATTGTTCACATTTAAAAAATTTCCTGATGTAATCAAAATTATCAATTATATAACAAGAGACATAAAGAATCTGAAACACTCATGACAGCAGAAAAGCATGTTAGTAACACCAATACCCAATGCAAGAAAGAGTGGTCACTTCCTATAATTTCATAGCTTAACCTAGCAACCTCAAAGAGTACCTAGAGGAAAGGCTATCTCACAATTCCATTAAGTTATTTGGAAGAAAGTTAGGATAAACACTGAACTAGGTGTGTTTCAAGAATCTTCTCAGAGCATTTGCAAGGGAAGAAGATATATGCAGACACCATTTTATCCTTCTTTTATTAACTGCAGATTGTTATAGTGCTAAATGAACATAAAGTAAGATGTATCATATTTGCAATTCACCAATGATCCCCTTTAATGACTCTTCTTGCGCATCATTTAGGTTTGCTCCTCTAGTGTAACATCCAGGGTAGTGGCCTATCAATAGTACATTCATATATTAAGAAACAACATGCAGACCCCCACTGACCATGAGATGAGCAAGATGACAGGAAATAAGTAAAAGTTTCTGTTAAAAATAGCAGAGTAAGCCTGCCCAAATACACAATATGAACTCATTCCACAGCAAATCCAACAAGAAGGGGGAGGGGGAATCCTTTCCAGTTTTCAATACAAAATGAAAGTCCTTTAAGATTTTGACTTTATATACCACACAGTATACCTACAGTTGCAACTGTACAACTGAATAATCCTACAAAAAGCTAACTGAACAAATTAATCAAAGTTTTGTCAAATAAATATTTAATTATGGAACACAGAAAAGTTTCATGTAAAAGACAATCTCTTCGGCTGAAGTAATTATTCCAGAACTACAAAAGCCAGTACTACATATCAGATATCCTTATTCTGCTGTGTCAATATAGTAATTCTAAGTATCTGAGGAAAACTGGAAAAAACTTTTGGGGAGGGGTTGGGGGACAGATTTTAGCATAAAGTAAAAGACACCACTCATGCATGGGTACATAACCACTGCCACTGTTGCTGCTTACCCCTTGGAGGTCAGAGATGAGTAATGTAGTCTCGGTGGTGCTTAGGCCCTGCCAGTGGCATCATGGGAAAGATACAGTGCTGTTAGTGTTGATGCAAAAGCAGGAAGATGATTTCAAAAATTTCAGCGGCAACCTGAAGCTTTGTGTACTTTCTTATTTAAAACTGGTGAATAACTTCCAGTTTAATTTGCACAGAAACAATAGATCAAGAAACCTTTCTGTCATCTGTACTTTCTTTGAAAATAATCAGAGTTTAGATCAAAAGAATTTATGTTTTACATGGCTATTACATTTTTCCAAACATTTAGGAATACAATTTTTCAAAGTTCCTACGCAATACTCTTTCTATTTTATTGTTGTAATAAAACGATAAAAGGCAGGGCAATATATATTTTGGATTTCAATTTAAAAATTGTTCTAGGTCATTTATTGAATGGCTGGTGAAACACAGCTTTCTGTAAAACATTTATAATAATATATTCCACTTAAGGCAGTAAAAACTTGCCAAAATTTGTATGATATAGCAGACTTTTCAATAAAACCCTTGTGGCCATGTAAATCATAAATCTAGTATGTACATCAGAAAGAGGGCATATCTGATATGAAAAATGAACTAACATTTAACTTATCAGCAAAAAGATACATAGGATGAGGTGTACTATGGTAGTTACATTTCAGAAAACATGGTTTCAAACAGGTACCGTATTTTTCCATGTATAAGACTATACTTTTGTCTAAAATCTTTAGACTAAAAATTGAGGGTCATCTTATACATGGAAGTAAGCTGAGGAGAGAAAAAAACAAGTGGAGGGGAAAGCAGGGATCAAAGTGATCCTGCAGGGCTTTGATCCCTGCTTTCCCCTCCACTTGCTAAGCCTTAGCAAAAGGAAAGCAGGGATCAAAGCGCTGCAGGATGGCTTTGATCCTTGCTTTCCCCTCTGCTTACTAAGTCCCATGGGGCTTAGCAAAAGGAGGGGGAAAGGATCAAAGCAATCCCATGGCTGTATAAGGGGGAAAGGGATCAAAACGATCATGCAGTCGTGGGATTGCTTTGATCCCTTTCCCCCTCCTTTTGCTAAGCCCCGCAGGGCTTAGCATGAAGGGAGAAAGCAGGGATCAAAGCAATCCTGCAGTGCTTTGATCCCTTTCCCCCTACACCTGCTAAGCCCCACTTAGATTTCTTAATTTTGGGTTAGAAAAGTGGGGGGCGTCTTATACATGGGGGCATCTTATACACGGAAAAATACAGTATTTTAGGGAAGTATAGTAGTGCCACATGAAGAAATAAAGGCAAATGTGTGATGTCTATATGGTATGTTACACGAACTAAGACTGAATGCATGATATAAGGAGCATCTCACAATCTTCTTGATACACAAATTAAACTGGATTTATGTTTGTGACAGAGCTTCCAATATAAACATTTAAAGAAATCATCATCTTTGTACTTAAATAGGTAAGATGTTTCATTAAGGCAAACATGTACAACATAGTAGATACAATAAAAAAAGATTTGCAATTGCAAGCAAAGCAGATGAGTGCAATACATGTGGCAATCTAGGAGAACTAATTTTGCACAAAGCATGCTACTTACATCATAATAAATATTACTCAAATGTGCATTTTGGCAATGGATTATCCGTAATTCATCCTCTATACAATGTAACCTGTTGTCAATACACTGGAATTAAAAACTTCATTTAAACTGCACATTTCAGCATTTTCTGCAAATCTCTACATTTTTAATTATTATCTTACAATTTTCACAAATATATGTTTTCCTTTTTACCACTATGAAATTTCACATTGACTGCTGCTTAGCATAGTTACTCACACCAGAATAAGTACACTGAATCAGTGGGGATTTAGGGAATCAACTCATCTGAAAGCTCCATTGATTCAAATGGGTCTACTGACTTACTTCAGCACAGTAAATTGCAACTTGTAGGCTTATTTGAACCAACAGAATGTAGTGTTGCCTCATCAAATGCCCACTGATTCAATGGTCCTACTCTAGTATGACTTAACTATGGTAAGCAACAGAATTTCAGCCATCATTTTGAAACTTCAAGTCAAGTAAAACATTGTGACTTTCAGATCAGACATGAGATAATTTAGTAGGATCTCTGAGGTTGGTTTGCTACGTACTCACAAGGCAAAATTTCTGCTGCACAAACTGAAACTTCATCTGACTAGATAGATGCAAAAATACACTTGCCTTTAAAGAATGCCTTTAAAGATAACTGCATTCTCCTTGAACCTCCTCTATCCTGTTTCATTTTTACATGTTTTGAGATACCTACACTCAGAGTAAAAGAGAATCTATGGTACACCACTCAAGAATCAAAACAATTCAAACTGTTGATCACCAGTAGATAAGTACTCATGGGGGCTTTGCATTTCTGCAATAGTCCTGGCCCATGCTCTTAAAATTGAGAAGGTTTCTAAACAATTTGTAACAGGGTACTGAGTTCTGTTTTTCAGCACAGGGACAGAAAGAAAATTGAGCACAGAAGTTCTTGGGAGCACTTTAAATAGCATATCTAATGTCAGTCTGTGACTAGAAAATGATACACGTTTTACATTATGAACTATATTTCAAATTATTCAGATTTTAACATAATCAAATCATTTCAAAGTCTGAAAGGACCTACATATGTATATTTTACATGTTCTAATTGAATCATGAACATAGCAAACCTCAATTTGTTTTAGCCCTGTTTAAAGTTGAAACAGTTAAGATGATATGTGGAGCATTTTTCCTTCCACAAAAAGTAATTTGTGTTGGATGGGAGAGTTGCATGGTTTCCTCTCTCAAAATTCCCTAAGAATAACAAAAACTACCATATAAGAGACAAACCAAGATTACAATAATTGTCTCTGACATTCTGGTTTTCTGTGGGCATGTCACATATGGCCCAATAGAACTATCCTCCATGAGCCATCTGAAAGCACAAAAACGCAGTGATGTGTTCCAGCTCCTATTCACTCTGATTTTCTAAAACCACTACCCTACTCTATCATGTTATCACCACTCCATCATCAAACTGGCCATGACTGGTTATAGTGGAGGAACTGCTATTTTGCTCCATTCTATGCACTTTGGAGTAATGCATCTTTCCTAACCTCTTTTGGTCTTGGCAATGGCAACACTGTGCTGGTAAAGGGGTGGCATATCTCTCTCCCTGGTGTACTGGAGGACAAGACTCTTCTGTTTGTGTCATATACACCACTCCAGTGACTTTATACCTATCTATAATGCTTCAATTAATACATAATTTCATTGAACTACTGAAAGAAACAGAACAGGATCCAAAACAGGCCCAGAAGTGATCTGTTGATGTCTACCTTTAATGAGATTTTTAAAATATGAATGTCTTTTATATCTTTGTCTAACGCAAAACACTGTAGCATTTATGTAATCAAGAAGTATTTACTGATTGCTGTTTTGCTGTGTGGTTTCTTCTGTTTGGCAGCAACCTCTGAGGCAAAAAATATTTTCCATCACTTCCTATCTGATGCCAAAGGTGAGACTGGGATTATACTTTCAATAAAAATTATGCTTTCATTTAAACAAATTGCTTTATGGAAAAGGATGTATTTATTTTCTATCATAGTACATGAATTCTATACAATGAGATGAGTACTTTTCATTGAACTTAACAGAGAATTCTCAATTAACAGTGTATAATTACACAAGACTACATGGAACAGATGGCTTTCGTGGATCCAAAGCACAATATCTCACCTGATATGTCCCATCACATAACAACATGATAATTAAGATGTCCTTGTACGTGACCAGCCTTCTAGTTGTATAGCATTGTCTGAGTTATGATGCACTTGTTTAAATCTGAATTAGATCTTCTTAGTTCAGTTTTATTTTTCTTCTTTAACAATGCTTCTGGCTCTCTTTGAGATTTCTACAATTAATTTCAGAATTTGTTCATCCATTTAGAGTTCCTACCAGTCTATATTTTCTGTAAGTCACAAACATTGGCTATTCTGCACATGAAAATTAGACTAGTAATGAGCCAATGGAAAATGCAGCAGTTAATTTTAAGCTCCTTTGCTGTTACTGAAAAGTCTGTGGTAAGAAACACATATATGGCTAAAACAGAATGCCTGGACAATGCTGTGATTAGTGTCAAAAAAGCCAGGCCTTCTCAGTCCCAGATATAATGTTCCTGTTATTCTTCATAGAATCTGTTTATGTACTTAACCTTGTACAAAGAAACAATCCAGGGCACATAGCAGAAAGATATTACATGCAGAAAAATGACAAGACATTTTCCACTCTGTTATATCATGCAGTTGTGTGCCCCCTCACATCAACATTCCTTGGAGGTTCTGTCTGGCATATATTAACAATATTCAGCATGGTACTCTAGAACAGTTCTAACAGATTAGAAACATTTTTTCACACACTACCTTATAAGGTTTGTTATGTCACATCTACAATCCTGATTCAGACTATATTTCTTTCATATTTTGTTTATGATCATGGCCAAGGTTGAGAATGGCTGCTCTAGAGTATGGTAGTACTGCAAGAAAAATTAACCACCAAACTACACATAGCGAAAGGGATAAAGCATTTGGATTCTTTCACAAGTGACTGGCATCCTTTTATTGTACATATGGATGGAATAGCTAATAAGAGACTCCCAGAATCATACAGGATGTATTAATCTCTACAATAGGCTTGAAAGATGATCATTATTTTCCTAGGAAAGCCTCATATGAATTTGCATATTTCTCTGCTGCGAGAATGGGAAAGGGAAGGTGAGAGGGACGAAGGGTGTAGAAGTATATGAATGTTTATATTTATAAAAATTTATTTTAAAAAGTAAAAAGTAAAAAAGTAATAATATTCAGTTAACCCATATCATGTTGTCTACAACAGTTACAATAGAGGTTTATTTAGAAACCAATCCTGACCCTCTTCCTTATATTGTGTTGATAGTAGGCGCAGGTTAGAATATCAAAAACTTCACCCTTACTGGCCTCTATCTGCAATGAGGAGCAGCAGCAGCACATGACAGAGGCGCACACTATGTTTGTAAAGTTAGTAAGCTCCTGCCAACAGCAATGCCTTCAGAAGTAGAAAATGGAAGAGCTCCAAATTATAGGGCATTCTGTGGAAAGATTTCAGCCAGCTTTGGTTTCATAGGCCAAGGGCACTCTGTTCAACCAAGGGAGCCCACCTATGCCAAACTAGCATAAGGAAATTCCTTTACGTTGCAACCAACCAAAAGGATTTTTTTTTTAAAAAAAAATGCTCTCCTGGAAACAGCTAAGCCACCACCACCCCCGTGTCATGGTCAACTCTGTCTATATGATCCAGCAGACCTGTAGATGAGGTCACAAATCTGGTTTTCCACTCCTATTTTTCCACCTCAACTTTTCTAACAATAAGAGAGGCACCTCCATGTGGCTGCTACACTTTCTGATATCCTTTTAAAATATAATAATATGCAGAACCTGTTTGGGTGGCCTAAAAGCAAGGGAAAGAATTAATGAAATGGATTCTCGTCTTCATAGATTCAAGAAATCCACATGGAGAATGGTGGAAAACTACCTAATTAACTTACATAGCTCTGTAAGTACCAGGTAACTGGATTTCAAAGTCTGAAATAAAAGTTCAAAGAATGCTAAGCATCAATAAATGAAATATGCCAAACCAAACCACTGATGCTGCCTACCCGCCGCCTTCAATTGGCCGGATATGCATCTAATAGTTCATCACTATTCTGGCAAAAATAGTCATAGGAAATTATCTCTAAAAGCATGGATAAAACTGGATTACAAACTGCTACAATATTTTTGCTTATAAAAGAACAAGCCCATTGAACTTGTCTGTCATGTCAGTTAGACAAAGAAAACAAACTATAATCATAGCATACAGAACTTTACACTCAAGTTGCATTTTCTCATACCAAAACTACTTTAAAAACATATATAATTGTTTAGATGAGAAGAAGCAATTAAATTGTATTTAATTTTTTGCCTTCCCTGAGAGACTTATGGTTATATAACTAGTTTTTACTTGTCACAGTATTACTTCTATTTCCGTACATGTTAAATTACAGTTTTAGACAGCAAATCATACACATAGTTAGATCTTACCTCAGAGTTGACAGGAATTTCTGAATCTCCACTTGATACATTTTCAAATACGGGTCCATTGGTTTCTTCACCTATGCAACAGAAGAAATAAGAACATATTTATGTCCAGTTCATAATCCTCCTTTATAAATATTTTTTTACTTAAAACAATTCAGTTTTATGACATCTGAAAAGCCCACAAATTTTTATGAGCTTTTTGAATTGCATTCCATTTCATCAGATACATTTGAAGAAGTGTGCTGCTGTTCTTGAAAGTTTATGTCATGTAAAGTTTGTCAGTCTTTAAGGTGTCAGAAGACTCTCTCTTCTTTTCCTGTAACAGAATACAAGCACTCCCTGGAAAATCTATTAGTTAGCTATGTACCATCATGTTGGAACTGATTTATAGTGACCCTAACAGGGCTTTTAAGGTAAGTGAGACACTTAAGGAGTGGTTTTACTATTGGCCATAATATACAATAATTAAATTTTCTGGGGACTTCACATAATTTTTAACAAACAGAATAATAAAACCCTATTTTATCTGAAAATATTTATTTTTTAAAAAGCTCACATTAAAATATACCAGTTAGTCTTTAAGGAGACACTATTTTTTTCTTTTTTTTTCTTTTGCCTGAAATAAAGTTTTGACACTGTTCCTTTATTTATTTCAGCTAGAGAACATAGAAGATCTTCACAAAGGGTAAGGCATCTTGAGGCCGGCTTCATGATATCAGCTTGTCTAACAAAATTACTTACTTGATACCAAGTTAGCCACAAGATGCCCCAGTCTCTGAAGTGATCCCTCCAACAATTGCTTGCAGGAGCTTGTTGACTGATGTAGAACTTCACTAACCTAATCACATCAATCTTTTAAAAAACTATTAGGGGTATTTAACCCCTAAAGTTTTTGAAAAGTATTAACCCTTGGTTGGATGCCATCTGGGTCCGGTGACTTATTGATCTTCAATTTATCAATTAGGTCTAAAACATCCTCTCTTTTAACCTGTATCTGATTTAATTCATTAGTCTGGAGGGGACGTTCAGGAAGAGGAAGCTGCCCAAGGTCTTCTGTCATGAAGACAGATGCGAAGAACTCATTTAATTTCTCAGCAATCTCCAAGTCCCCCTCTACCTCCCCTTTCCCTCCCTCACCATCCAGAGGGCCAGCCACTTCTCTGGAGAATATTTTCTCATGAAAATATTTTCTACAACTTGTGGTTATTTTATTCAACTGTCTGCTAACAAGTGCTACAGAAACATTTCAGTGAGGGACTGAACATCTTCTAACATCCTAGTATTAAACACTGATCACACACAATTCACCCAATTTTTCTTATGATCAAAAGTTCCAATACACACAGCTCCTAGGCCTTCCCTAGTCACTTTAATGAGCTAGAACCCTCACATTCTTTGACACAAATGCGGAAACCCACTCACAGGAGAGTGCACAACGGAGGAATCAAAGGACTCTGAATTACGTACTTCCAGCCCCACTACTTAAATCAGGATATCTACCCCCACAAAGTATGTTTATGATAGCATCATTTGTATTCAGCAGTACTTAAAATTCAGATGAAATCAATAGAACTGAAAGTTCCACTGTTTACATGTTCAAAATTATTAGCAAACCTAGTTGAGCCAATGTATACTGTGATTAACTGGGAAAATGTTTTGTTTTTCTTCTACATTTAATCAAATAATGTTGAATTGATAATAGATGCACATCCATGCAATTCCATCGACATTGCATCTTTGGATGAGTGATCACATTCAACAGGACTTGTGAACAGCCTTCATGGAAAATGTTGCATGAATAGGTTCATTTGAAGATTCAGTTTACATTTTCTAACCAATTAGATTAAATTGTATGGCCTGCACTTAGTGCTGCAATCACTAAATCCTGATTATGCACATGTGAACTCATACTGAATTATAATAACTATTCAAGTCAATTCTGAAGTGTTTCACCAGTTCTTTCTTCTAAAATCTTACTCAAGGCTTCATTTTTTCCTAGTTCTTTTTCTAGGAGGCACAGAAGGGAGGGAATGAAACTGCCAATCTGGCTGCATACAGTCCCGGACTCACTCATGGGGCCACATTTTGGTGTTGGCAGCAGTGGCTCTGGGGCTGGGCAAAACGCTGGCCAGTGCCATCTTGGGGAGGCTTCCTTCTTCCAGAAGCCTCAATACCAAGTGAGGCTTTCCCACAGCAAAAGTTCAAATCCAGACAGTCAGGCAGCTGGTGTGAAGGGAGTGGTTTTTCAGTCTACTTTACCTGGGAATCTTAAAACCATTGATGGCCAGAAGAACATGAACTGTGTGTTCGAGCTTCTCCGTCTCACCATCCCTGTTATCGTAAGTTGTGTTTAATTGGTTCAATTTAGTCTAATTGGAGTTAAGATTTGATGCAGGTTCATTGGTGCAATTTGGTTCAACTGGAAATAATAGTTTACATCTCATTCATATGGCCAATCTCGCTTAACTGGAGTTGAATTTACTTTGGATAATACATCTCTCACAACCTTGGTTGTGTGTGGGCTAAGCATGAGAATGGATCCAGGTGGGACACACCCTCCAGGATGTGCCCTTTCATGGGACAGGAGTGAGAAGATCATGGACACACTCAGCTTGGGAGCTACTGCACAACTCCCACTCTTGACTGGGAAAGACAGGGTCACTCAGCGGCCTATGCATGCATGGTTACCCAGGTCTGTTACCATAGGTTGTTGTCGATCACCAGACAGGGTGCTCGATGTGAGGATCTGTCCTCTATGTTAGCACCAAGGGCTATTGGCAGCTATAATGAATAAAGTTGCGGCCAGTTTTATTCCAACCATGGTGTGTGTGTGTGTGTGTGTGTGTGTGTGTGTGTGTGTGTGTGTGTGTGTGTGTGTGTGTGTGTGTGTGTGTGGTCATTTAAGTTTCCTGGACCCAGGAGACATCAATCAAGCTCACCAACAAACCATATGTAATGGAAGGCGGTTTGTGGCACTAGTGGACTTCAGCTTGTGATGAACTCAAAATATGTTAAAGTTGTTTCCAAGGGAAGAATACTTTAAAGTTCTTTTTTAAATATTTACATGCAAAAAATACCTCCCATTAGATAGAAAAGAAATAATAACTCATTTGAAATGGATTAGAAACATAATGGATTTTATATATACAACAAGCCTTCTAACTGTTGGCAGAGTAGTCTGTTCACACAGAAGCTACATATTAACCCAGCTGCTTTTCAACAGGGCTTCCATTCTGCAACATGTTTACTGTGGTGTAGGAACATAAATGATTTATGTTTCTAAACAAAGTGAAATCTACCTTGGGCAAAGAAATTAAAGTAGCCTTGAGAGAATACACAATAATACATCTGAGTCAAACTAGCTCTAGCCAGTTTTTTCAGACTGTTCTTCACTAGCTGTGAACAAGTAATTCTGTGCCTGTAGAATGTAACAAATAATGAGCTTGGTGTAGATGTAACACATCACTTAACATCAAACACTGGGCTTTGTGTTAACACACAATTTAGAACAAAGTACAGTGGGTCGCCCTCTTCTCAGCCAGCATGGTGGAGCCTGGAAGTTTTTACTTATACTGTATTTTATATTAACCACAGCTGGCGATGTCATCTTAACTAGGACAAACCATATTTCATTCCAACCCGTATTTTATGCAGCTAGCTTGTTTCAACTAACCACAGTTAAGGTTAACTACTTTTTAAGGCTCAGATGACACATAAATAGTGGTTTATTGGGAAAAGAAGCAGAAATGTCAAACTATGTTGCAGTTGTGCTAGAGGAGATCTTCAAAATCTGAGTGTTATTGTCAGATGGACTGGATACAGATATATAAGACTCCCATCTATACTAAACCTTTACTTTGGAATTGCTGGACTCACTTTTCACAGAGAAGCCACATACAGTAAAGCTGTTGTCAACCTGATTAAAAACAGCATTTTTATTTTAAACTTTTCTTCTGGCATAGATTGATACAGATAAAAATTGTGCAACCTTCATGTTTACATGTCTGTTTTGTTTATATAGTATTAATATTATTAGTAACAACAACAACAAACACAATTTAATTGGCACTCCCTCAATGTGGCCCACATAATATACCCTAAGAATGCTACAGAGAGGACAGCAAATAATAAGGTCCATATGCAATCCCAAGAGAACACTCAGACTCATGAAAAATCATCTTTAGCCATAAATTCATCATTATTTTATAGGTTACTTTCTGAATTTTTTGCAATAGCCAATTCTATTGTATAGTGGATGCTAAAGATAAAAAGCATTACCAGTGTCCCCTAAAATCTGCTCTGTAGGACCTCCAAATAATTTAAAGATCTAGTGGTCCACACCTGTCTTCCATAGAAAAGCTGTGAGACAAACGTCTTGTTATACAGATCCAGTGCTAGGACTACCATATG
This sequence comes from Intellagama lesueurii, assembly GCA_037013535.1. Lineage (NCBI taxonomy): Eukaryota > Metazoa > Chordata > Lepidosauria > Squamata > Agamidae > Intellagama > Intellagama lesueurii. The sequence continues at coordinate 80,254,075 of JBAJHW010000001.1, read as the reverse complement.
TCCACCTCTAAATTCAGCTGAATTTCAAAGTCATCAGCACTATTTACGTTTGCATGAAAAGCTAATTTTCAAAAATTATTGTCTCATTTCTGAAATACAGCGATGATTATAAAACACTGTTAAAACAAAAGACAATATCTTCACTGAGGAAGGTGGGCTGGAGTTCGGACATGCACTGGAGAATCAGGGCATTAGAAAATTCTGGAAACAGATGGAAGTACATTCTCAAAAGGTGGACTGTCACATTACAAAATGTACATAAAAGGTCATTTCACACAACTGTTTGAAAATTTTGTAGTGAACAGTGCATCTCTTAGAATGCAAGATCTGTTTACTGAATGGCCTTCTGTCACTTCTCATAAGATCAAGACATTAATCCATTTAGTCCAGTTCAAAACTGTATGTGGATTTTTTTTTTTTACTTCACCCAATCTACAGAAGGGTTTCAGTGACTGGTGAGCCCCACTACCAGCTTTGTTCTTCACTTTCACCAATACCCACGGCAAATGACAAATGGATGGAAGAAAGCATTACTGCTCCCAACATACTAGAAGGGTAGAAAGAAAAAGCAGGCTGATTATAGACTCACTGACTTACTGAAAGTAATTGAGAAAAATGTATGCTAGATTTCTCACAATTAAGTTAGAAGACTGAATTATAGCCAATTATATTTTGGCATATGAGCAGGCAAGATTCACAACTGACCATTTCCGAGTTCTGTCTGATACAAAAATACACTGCAAACCAAAGTCAATCTTTATCATAGAATCATCGTAGGGTTGGAAGGGACCTTGGAGGTCTTCTAGTCCAACCCCATGCCCAAGGCAGGAAACCTCATACCATCCCGGACCTCGTACCATCCCAGACAGATGGCTGTCCAACTTTTCTTGAAAACCTCCAGTGATGGGGCACCCACAACATCGGGAGGCAAGCTGTTCCACTGCTTAATGGTTCTCACCGTCAGGAAATTCCTCCTTATTTCCAGGTTGGATCTCCCTCTGAGGAGTTTCCACCCATTGATTCTTGTCCTACCCTCAGGCGCAATGGAGAATAAATTGATGCTCTCTTCCCTGTGGCAACCCTTCAGATATTGGAAGACTGCTATCAGGTCTCCCCTCAGTCCTCTCTTCGTTAAGCTAAACATACCTAGTTCTTTTATCCGTTCATCATAGGATTTAGCCTCCAGTCCCCTTATCATCTTTGTTGCTTTTCTCTGAACCCCTTCCAGGGCCTCAGCATCTTTTTTGTATTGTAGTGACCAGAACTGGACACAGCACTCCACGTGCGGCCTCACCAGCGGGGTATAGAGTGGTATTATCATTTCCCGTGACCTTGATGCTATTCCCCTGTTGATGCAGCCTAGGACTATGTTGGCTTTCTTGGCAGCTGCAGCACACTGTTGACTCATCCTTAGGTCCACCAGGACAGGCAGCGGTCCACCAGGATGGTTGAAAGCAGCTTAGGCTGCTTTCAACACTGTACCATGAAAATGGTCCTGGAAAACATCCTGAGGAGCTGCAAACAAATCAACATCCTTCCTATTGCATCCAGTGTCTCTATACAAATACCTACCTTGGGATGAGTGAACTCTCTGACTCCATTAAAGCAACAATGAGAGTTCCTCAGAGGCATATCTCAGCTCCACTGCTCTGTGTGTGTGTGTGTGTGTGTGTGTGTGTGTGTGTGTGTGTGTGTGTGTGAATGTGAATCAATTGCTTATGTTTTGTAGTTATATTTTGGGGGACAAAATATATGTCCCCAAAAATATTTTGGGGGACATAAGAGCTATACATGGATTTTGAACTACATGGGGGACTGGTGCCCTAACCCCAGGGAGTTATTGAAGGGAGACATGTATTTTGGTTACTATATACTAAATTTATTTTGTCAAATTTTGTCCCCTAGCAGGAGGACAGTCATGCTGAATTACTGAAGTCTATTTCACTAATCTTTTTTTCTCTTACAGCAAAAAAGTGTTTATTTGTTCATTATTTAAGGTATTTCACCCATGTCTTTGTCAAAAAGAGTAGAGCCTGATCAAATTAGATATCAATCAAAACAGTGTCTGTCCTCAGTTTTCATTCTAAAACTTGCATCACTAAAGGGCAAGGGGAAGGGAGGGAAGGCTGGTACAAATTCTTACTATGCTGCAAAATTCTTAGACTGATCTGTTAGAATGGGAATTATTCTGCTGTGGCAGAAAGAAAAGAGAGGAAAATGAAAGGAAAGAGCAATTTAATATAAGGCTGTGATGGCAAAGAGTAACAGCTGACTAGAGAAGAAGAGACAAATCTTGATATTTCCAGCTGAGCAGGAAAGCAATAAAAGGGATTAAACTTGCAAACACGAAGTGTTCAATTAATTGCCAGAGAACCATTGCTGAATGCAACTTACTAGTTAATAGCGGCTGTAGGCCCACATGGATAGAAAGGTATTTTTATAGCCTGGAAGTAAGCTTTCTTGATGCTTATCAAGCCTTTCCCAGGCTTTGGAATCTTCCACTGAGAGAGAAGCTAGGGCAACTCTCTCCCTATTGTCTTTCCACAACCTAGCAAATACCCTTTAATCTGCATAGGACTTTGACAACTGCCCTTGCTTGCTGCAAAGGGGCTTTTAACTGGAAAAGAGCTGTACCTTCCTTCACTATTGTTTTTGCACTGTTTTAAATTTGCTGTGGTCCAATTTGTGTAACATTTTTAATGCATTTGTGCTATTTTAGTACACACTGCCTTGAATTCCACAACAACAAAACTGAACTGAAAGCAAATGAAATTTGTATGGATAAATAGCTCTGCTCTTAGAAGTACAGTAAGCCTGACATATGAGGCAAGAGGATTTCACACAGCTCTGCTTTGACAGAAGTATTGCCATCTGGATGTGGTTTTAATGGGCTGTAGCTCTGCATTATTTCCCCACTTCTGATTTAGTTTCTGATTTCTTTGCTCTGATCTCCAAGTTCCTCATTTGGTTCCCAATTTCCTTATTCAAGCAAATCTCTTAACTTCCTCACCTAGCCCACTCAATAAAAATCAATTGCTCAGGAATACATGTTTGCAGAAACACTTTCTCTTCTCCAAATTCTCATTCTTAAGAAAACAGCAAGACACAAAATTCTGCCACAGCCCCATCTGTGGGCTCATTTCTGCCTTTTTAATTCAAACAGAACACCTAAAAAAATCTTAAATTGGACTTTCTTCCAACTTCTTTTGCCTTGGCTTCTGCTCTCTTGATACACTGGATAATGAAAAGCATTACATTAATATCCTAGATAACCCAGGAAACAGAGAATGCATCCTTGTATCAAATGTGATCATATTTTGGAACTTATTGTCCCAATCAGTCAAAATTTCTTTACTAACCATACAACTGAAAGTTACATCCATAACAAAGTAAGTGTGAGTTGCTAATTTTACTGTGGCACTCTAGTGGTCTCTCTTCTGAGTACAGTGGACCCTCGACTTACGGAATTAATCCGTATTGGAACGGTGGCTGCAGGTCGAAAAGTCTGTAGGTCGAGGCTCCATTGACCTACAGTGCATTGAAAACCGATTAATCCGTAACCGGCCGTTTTGGGTCCATTTTGTTTGATTTTCCGGTCTGTAGGTCGATTCTCCGGCCGCAAGTTGAACCTAAATTTTGCGGCCAGAGAAGTCTGTAACTCGAAAAGTCTGCAGGTCGAGCCGTCTGTAAGTCGAGGGTCCACTGTACACTTTTACAATTTCTAGTTGGTATGATACATGTCAGACATGTTCCAAATCTGCTAACTCTAGGCTTTCAGATCCTCTAATTTATAGTTAAGACAACCTCTTTGAACAACAAACCACATGTCACTATGTAATTTTGAAGTCCAACTATAGAAAAACCAAAGAAGTTAAATTTAACTTTCCTAAATTACAAGTATATGCCCAACAACAGTTTTCATGCTCTGGGGGTTTCTTTCATCTTGCCACATTCTTGAAGGTTCCTAAATTTCCCTATCAAAACCCTGTTGATAAAAGCCAACTGAAAAAGTGCACCACACCTAAAGATACTATGGTTTCTCAAGAATGCACTCTTTGGAATGCTTATAAGCAGTAGATACTGTAGATAAAACAACAAATCATGTCAATGACTTCAAATAACATAGCAAGTCATGTGATATGATGTGATCCTTTTAAAAAACCTGTTAATAAGACGGGGCACTGTTTCTGTTAACAGAAGCAGGGACAGCTGTGTTAAGCTGGCACACAACAAATTCCAAAATCCATACTGACATGATGCCTTTACTAGGTCACAAGTGTGTAATCTTTCAAGAAAAAAGCAAAATGCTAAAAGTAAGAAGTCCATTGAGCAAGATTTCTTGTGGGTAGCTTTGCAGAAAATGAATTTAGAAAGATTCTGTATAACATGGTTTAATCGAGAGCATATGTAAACAACTGCCCATCAACGTCCATTAAAATCCAGAAAATAACTTGATAAAGACAGCCAGTGCCTTGCCTTTTATCTGTGAATTTCATTATGAAATTTTATAATGTATTGAATGTATACAACAATATCTCTAGCTATAAGATCAATAAATCAGAGAGCTCTGGAATTAACATCTTACATCTTGTTTGTTTGTTTGTTTGATTTTTTTAAAAAAACACAACTCCCAGAATTTCTCATGTGGAATTCTGGGATTTCCAGCCCATGGACTCACACCTACAGACTCATACAGATGCCTATATTTCACTCACATGAAAATGTGATGTCCAGGTGCAGCCTTGCTTCCTGTTGTTAAAGTACAAAAAAAGAAGCCGCTCCAGCACTTCCAGAGTGGTCATTTACTGGGAACTGACTTCTATAGAGCTTAAAGGCCAGTAAGATTATCACTTCTAGGAAGCACAAGAGCAGCTTCCTTTTTTGGGGGTGGGGGGGAGTACATTAATTGCAGGAAGCAAATCTTAAAGAACATTTTCACAAATCAACCTATCAATAGTTCCTTATCCCAAACAAATTGACTAAAGTATATCACATTGAACTACTTTATTAGAGATGAAAAAATTCCAAGGCTACTCATCTCTGCATTTTGAGGCAATCAATGCATGAAAGAAAATTGAGTTTAGTGTCATTGACAACAAATGATCTTACAGAGTATATAACTTGACAAGAAATACAGAAGTTCTATTACTATCCATTCTGGAATCTATGGTAGAGAACTCCAATATACAAATGATTGGTATCCTGCTTATAACTACTGCAGTATGTTTTGCTAAGTTCTGGTAGAATAAAAATAGACCAGTAATAGTCGAATGGCTAAGGAAGACTCTAAAGTTTAAATGCAGTGCAGTAACTTTCCAATTTTTTTTTAAAAAAATGTAAAAATATTTTTAAAATGCCCATTAGTTACATAAATGGCAGCTATTCATCCTGAAATATTATTGTGAATCTAGTGTTTCAAAGGCCTCTTTATTCAGGCAATTATTCAGCACCTGTCGCTGGAGCTTTCTCACAAATACTGCTCACAAGAAAACTATTGGCAGTAGCTTTCCAGCCATCAAAACACAGCAGGGATCTCTACCATGGTGGGGTTCCTCGCTCAATGAGTCACCAAGACCTCATCCTAACCCTGCCTCTTCACCCACCACCACTGAAATTGTGCTCTAAGCTATAAACCAGTTCAAATATCCTCCTGTTATGAACTTTAAGCCAAGCCACTATCTCTCAGCTTCAATCTACCATCTCAAATGTGGGGACAATATTATAAGTCTACACTACAGGTAAGTTGTAAGGCATACTGAGATAGCATATGTGGAATGCTTTCATTATACTGAAGCAGTACATAATAACTGATAATTACTGTCTTGCATATTGTTTGCTCTGGGTTGTAGATGCATGTGTTGAATATATCTGCTATAGACATCTGCTATTAGCATGGGGATATATTCCTAGTAGACACACACTGCTTAAATGACAATACATTTGAGCAATGTCACAAATGTTTAGCTAGCTATTATATCTTGTAAATGAACCATATGAAAAAGCTTCCCATCACAGTAAATGAAAAACTTTAAAACAAAACAAAAAACAAGCCACTAGTAAATGGATATCTCCTCTCTCCAATTTGCTGTTTAAAAACAACAACTTGCAAGTCTTTCTATTTAAAAAAACCTCAGAGTAGGGTGGGAACAGTCTTCTTTTTTCTTTTGCTACAATGTAACAATGTTGCGAAATGAATGTGCAATGGCAACACAGATAACTGGTGCCTATCATAATTCTTTTTTCTTGTTTGATTTTTTTAAACAGCTGTACTAATCTTTCCTTACTCATCATTTTAAATATGTAAATGTAGAGCCTCCTGCTGTGAAATAGAGACACAAAGACCATGAAGAACCAAAGTCATGTTCCTTAGTCATAATCCCAAGAGATGACCAATTATTCAACGAGAGATGCTCAACAAACCAAAAGTACATTTTCCTAACTACTAGCCTGGGAATACACATTCTACTTTATCTCTTTGTGTCATCTGAAAAATTGTTGGAAGACATGCTACCTGCTAATAATACTGTTGAGTCCAAGGTCTAATTAAGCCAAGCTATACTAATTGCACCTCTATGTGCAATGGGAAGAGCATATAAATATATTAGAAAAAGGTCCTTTGCCTATGTATCTCTAAAGATTTCCAACTGGCATGGGTCTTCTAGTTGTTTCCAGCTTATGGTAACAGTACAACACTCACAAGGTCCTACCATTAAAAGCCCTGGAGTTTAGGAATATTTGCTCATTGTAGTTTGGGTGGAGGATATCCAATTTGGATGCAAGCCAATGGAACATAAGACTCCATCTCAAATGACTGCTGCATTTGGGTAGGGAAGAGAAAATAATTTTAGGGCACTGGTATTGGCTGAGAGGAATAGGAATTTTTTTTTCCTGGGAATCTAAACCAACCTCAGGCTCATCTCAAACCTGTAACATTAACAGTGGACTCTGCTGCAGGAATGCATAAGCTATTGTCTCTCTGCATAACCCTCCAAACAATAACAAGAATATATCAGCATATTACACTACAGAATAGTCTTGAGCACAAAGGAACATTTGCAGCCCCACAGCCTACCCCTTCTCCCTTCCCACTGCTTCCTGTCACACCCCAACCTGGTCCTGCCACCTCATCCTCATCCTGCATCATCCTTCCAGCTGTAAATGGGTGATCCAGCGTGGTGCAGCGCCGGATTGCCCATTTGCAGCCCCACAGGCTGACCCCCTTCCCACTGCCCCTTTCACCTTCCTACCTGGTCTTGCCTCCTCCTCCTCCATCGCCCTTCTGGCTGCAGGTAACGTTGGTCCCAATGGATCTCCCTGATCAACTGTGACCCCGGTGCATGTGCAGAGATAGCAGGCCTGGCTCATGGATGCAAGGCCTCTGTCTCTGTGTATTCCCATGCCTGTCAGCTGATAGGTGGGGCATGTACAGAGACAGCAGGCCCAGCCCCTGGAACGGAGGCCAGGCCACTATCTCTCAAGATAGCAGGAGTGGAAGAGGCATTGGGGGCAGTGGGAAGGGTGCGGGGCAAGCTGTGGGAGCAGGGGGCAAATGAACCAGGAAGTTTGTTAAATCAATTTTAAAAGTTCATTGGTGCAGTTTGTTTTGGTTCATCGGTTTTGACAAACCTGAACCAATCCGAACCAATGAACCAGTGATTTTTTATGAACTTTCTGGTTTGTTTTTTGGTTTGTGCCCCTCTCTTCTAACAAGCCAATTCTTCCCCCAGTTTTAACTGTTTCAAATCTTCAATATGGAAACAAGGCAAATAGTGCCTTTTCGGCTATATAGGGTTTAAACCTTAAATGTCACACACCAAAGAAGTGATGTTCATTCACTATCCTACAAATGGAAAATTCACAGCTCACACATTCCCACGGACAGTTTAAGACCAGGAAGGCAGGCAAAATAAATGTTCTCAATTTCAAGCAAAATCCTAATCATGAAAACTCTACTGATTCATCTGCACAAGCAGTATAACTGAGTAAAGTAGAAACTAACGAAATATTAGCTAAAGTCCTGTTGCTTAGTGTAGTAATTTTCATCAGAGTAAACCCATTTGTATCACTGAAATTTAAGGAGGAACTGACCCACCAAATCCTTACAGGTTCAATGGCTGTACTCTAGCATGACTTGGTAAACTAACCAACAGGATTTCAGCCAGAAACAGGCAAAAGAAACAACAGTAAGGCTGAACCAGACATTGCCTTGGCACATGGGTTTCCACAGTTGCATGTGGCAAGTTAAACAGAATGCAAGAGTAAAGGTAGAAGCACCTGCAGAGGGAAGTCAAAATGAGGAAATCACTCTCATACCCACACCTTATCTGAGAGTCCCCATCGTCTGCTCCAGTATTTTTCCACACAACTAGTTTCTACCATTTTCTGAGCCTGGTGTAGGGTCAAGTAAAACAGACTAGGAAATCCATGGGAAGGGAAGGATTAAACTCCTCTGGCCAAGATGCCCACTACTTCCTACATCACTGTCTGTACAGGAAGGGAGTAACATGCAAGCCCAGGGCTTATAATAGTCTTCCTTTGTAGTACTATATTTCAGGGTTATGTGTGATCTTATTCACTGGGTAAGGATACAAATTCTTTCAATGACTTTGGTTTCCTCTTAGCTTAACTGAGGCTTTGCGCCATAAGGTAAAGGTAAAGGTTCCCCATGACATTTAGTCCAGTCATGTCCGACTCTAGGGGGCAGTGCTCATCCCCATTTCCAAGCCATAGAGCCAGCATTTTTTTTGTCCGAAGACAGTTTCCATGGTCACGTGGCCAGCGCAACTAGACACGGAACGCCGTTACCTTCCCACCGAGGTGGTACCTATTTAACTACTTGCATTTGCATGCTTTCGAACTGCTAGGTTGGCAGGAGCTGGGACAAGTGACGGGAGCTCACTCCGTCGCGTGGATTCGATCTTACGACTGCTGGTCTTCTGACCCTGCAGCACAGAGGCTTCTGCGGTTTAACCCACAGCGCCACCACGTTCCTATTTGTGCCATAGTTTGCTCAATAAAGAATTATAACCGATCCCCAATGAATCTGAGCATCTCTCCTGCACAATTGAAAAGGTACATGGGAAATTGCAGTGGTTTGGAGCAAAATTTCCTGCCCTCATTATTCTTCTACCAGCCATATATACCCATTCACTGGATTCCAAACCATGTGCAGAAAGCATGTATACGTGGACAGTTTTAAAAATCACAACTAATGTTTTGGATCAGTATTGGCATCTTAAGATTGCCACGTACCATTAGCCCAAGATGTGCAGTTGGGAAAATGTCCCTAAATCATTCACTGCAACTGAAAATCTTGTCTAAGAGGCTATGTAGGGTTTATAAAAAATACTGTAAGAGCATGTGCATAGCATTTCTACTTGATATGACTCAGCACTTCGACAAGGCTATATTTGGTCAGAATTAGCAGCAAAAGTTTCCCCTCCCTTTTCCCTGTAGGAAGTTGCTGCTGTTCTGTGTCTAGTGGATACGCAATTATTTTATTTTAGTATTCTTTTTCTGAACTCTTAATTGCTACATATTCATGTTCAGATTCCCAATAGCAGGGTAAAGCAGAGGTCAGAACATGAAGCTGCTAATACCAAACACTTGTTTCCATTTGTAGATGATGGCAAACAAAATTATCCTGAACACAAAGCTATTTCCTTTGGACTTGTACATCAACAGAATACAACACTTTGTCTCTGATTTTGATTCAGTTCTACAATTCTATAATTCACTGCAAAGGCTAGTATGAAAAGAGACCAAGCCTTATGATACTGGACATTTTGTCTCTTTGTGTGTTTTCCTGTAATGCCCACATTCTGGTAAGTTCAGGGTAGTATGTAGGAAAGTTAGCTTCTTGGCTTGCTGAAGATTAGCATCATAGCCTTTAAAAAAGAATTCAAAGGCTGAGCAAGTGTCACAATAAGGACTATATTATAAGCCATATATATATGGAAATCAACCCTGAGTGCTCACTGGAAGGACAGATCCTGAAGCTGAGGCTTCAATACATTGGCCATCTCATGAGAAGAGAAGATTCCCTGGAAAAGACCCTGATGTTGGGAAAGAGTGAAGGCAAGAGGAGAAGGGGACAACAGAGGACGAGATGGTTGGACAGTGTCATTGAAGCTACCAACATGAATTTGACCAAACACCAGGAGGCAGTGGAAGACAGGAGGGCCTGGCGTGCTCTGGTACATGAGGGAAGGAGGGAGAGAGAGAGAGAGAATATAAAATTGACAAGCTGGGGAAAGAGTTCAAGAAGTGAGCACATAGTTAGTGAACTGTATGTTTTCCACACAATTTTACATTACAATTACCACAAAAGAAGGTGTGACACAGCTAAACTTAAAGAGAGGGATGTTTACTGAGCAAATTGTGGAAAAGATAAGCAGAAAGCCACAACAAGAAGTCCTGTGAGACTGAGCCCCAGTAAAGCAGAAAAGAACCTCTGCTAGAAGGAGGTTGAAATTTATGGAAGTACATCAGGAGAGCCCAATTCCCCTATCCTATATTAAAAAAAAAAACACTTCCAGCATTCTGCTTGATCCCAACAAACAACAATTCTCACATGTAGTCTGTGCATGCAATAATTCTTACATGTGCTAGCTTTTTACATATATTCATGGGTCCATGTAGGGGACAACAACAGGATTCTCAAACTCATACCTGCCCCAAGTCCCATATACCTTCTGGGTGGCCCAAAAAGATTTCTCTAAAATTTTGGCAGCTTCCTGCCTTGAGAAGGCAGGAAAAACTACTGGAAAATGCAGCCTCCTATCTTAGCCAGAAAAGGATATGTGATACAGGTGTAATCTCATTCCAGAAATCCTTTGAAGTCACATTTGGAAACTGGGGAGATAAGTTTATTGGGAAAGTAGAATAGAAGTTGGGAATGCATGAAAGAGTAGATTGAGCAAGGAAAAGCAGGCAATGTTTGGTTACATATTTGAAAGGCTTAAGACCCTTACTCTGCTCTGCCTCCTCTCATTGTCATCTCACAGGGTTATGTTATTCAGAAATGGATTCCTTTTTTAAATGATGATGATATGGCTGAGATGCAGGTTACAAAACTCCCTCAAACCAGCCTGGTTCCAGAAAAGGAAGAGAGGCTTCTCTGCTTCATTCTATCACTGCTTCATGAAGGGATGCTTACATTTCTGTACAACTATGTCAGTGAGAACATATCCACTGATATGTGCACAAATCTTGTGTGACTGCATGTTCACATGCCTGACGGGGGTATGGCTCCAAGACTTGTATGCAGCATGTGAGTCTGGAAATTATGATTTGCATATGTGTGAGTATAAAAATGATGTAGTACTCCTCTAGCATATAAAAGGTACTGGAACATAAATTTGTTGTTGTTGTTTAGTCGTTAAGTCATGTCCGACTCTTCGTGACCCCATGGACCAGAGCACGCCAGGCCCTCCTATCTTTCACTGCCTCCCGGAGTTTGGTCAAATTCATGTTGGTAGCTTTGATGACACTGTCCAACCATCTCGTCCTCTGTCGTCCCCTTCTCCTCTTGCCTTCACACTTTCCTAACATCAGGGTCTTTTCCAGGGAGTCTTCTCTTCTCATGAGATGGCCAAAGTATTGGAGCCTCAGCTTCAGGATCTGTCCTTCCAGTGAGCACTCAGGGTTGATTTCCTTCAAAATGGATAGGTTTGTTCTCTTTGCAGTCCAGGGGACTCTCAAGAGTCTCCTCCAGCACCACAATTCAAAAGCATCAATTCTTCGGCGGTCAGCCTTCTTTATGGTCCAGCTCTCACTTCCATACATCGCTACTGGAAAAACCATAGCTTTGACAATGCAGACCTTTGTCGGCAAGGTGTTGTCTCTGCTTTTTAAGATGCTGTCTAGGTTTGTCATCGCTTTCCTCCCAAGAAGCAGGCGTCTTTTAATTTCATGGCTGCTGTCACCATCTGCAGTGATCATGGAGCCCAGGAAAGTAAAATCTGTCACTGACTCCATATCTTCCCCTTCTATTTGCCAGGAGGTGATGGGACCAGTGGCCATGATCTTCGTTTTTTTGATGTTGAGCTTCAGACCGTTTTTTGCACTCTCCTCTTTCACCCTCATTAAGAGGTTCTTTAATTCCTCCTCACTTTCTGCCATCAGAGTGGTATCATCTGCATATCTGAGGTTGTTGATATTTCTTCCGGCAATCTTAATTCTGGCTTGGGATTCATCCAGTCCTGCCTTTTGCATGATGTATTCTGCATATAAGTTAAATAAGCAGGGAGACAATATACAGCCTTGTCGTACTCCTTTCCCAATTTTGAACTAATCCGTTGTTCCATATCCAGTTCTCTGCTTCCTGTCCCACATAGAGATTTCTCAGGAGGTAGATAAGGTGGTCAGGCACTCCCATTTCTTTAAGGACTTGCCATAGTTTGTTGTGGTCCACACAGTCAAAGGCTTTTGCGTAGTCAATGAAGCAGAAGTAGATGTTTTTCTGGAATTCTCTGGCTTTCTCCATAATCCAACGCATGTTAGCAATTTGGTCTCCAGTTCCTCTGCCCCTTCGAAATCCAGCTTGTACTTCTGGGAGTTCTCGGTCCACATACTGCTGAAGCCTACCTTGGAGGATTTTGAGCATAACCTTGCTAGCGTGTGAAATGAGTGCAACTGTATGGTAGTTGGAGCATTCTTTGGCACTGCCCTTCTTTGCGACTGGGATGTAGACTGATCTTTTACAATCCTCTGGCCACTGCTGAGTTTTCCAAACTTGCTGGCATATTGAGTGTAGCACCTTAACAGCGACATCTTTTAAGATTTTAAATAGTTCAGCTGGAATGCCATCACCTCCACTGGCCTTGTTGTTAGTCATGCTTTCTAAGGCCCACTTGACTTCACTCTCCAGGATGTCTGGCTCAAGGTCAGCAACCACACTGTCTGGGTTGTCTGGGTCATCCAGATCTTTCTGGTATAATTCCTCTGTGTATTCTTGCTACCTCTTCTTGATGTCTTCTGCTTCTGTGAGGTCCCTACCATTTTTGTCCTTTATCATGTCCATCTTTGCACAAAATGTTCCTTTAATATCTCCAATTTTCTTGAACAGATCTCTGGTTTTTCCCTTTCTATTATTTTCCTCTATATCTTTGCACTGTTCATTTAAGAAGGCCCTCTTGTCTCTCCTTGCTATTCTTTGGAAATCTGCATTCAATTTTCTGTAACTTTCCCTATCTCCCTTGCATTTTGTTTCCCTTCTTTTCTCTGCTATTTGTAAGGCCTCGTTGGACAGCCACTTTGCTTTCTTGCATTTCCTTTTCTTTGGGATGGTTTTTGTTGCTGCTTCCTGTACAATGTTACGAGCCTCCATCCAGAGTTCTTCAGGCACTCTGCCCACCAAATCTAGTTCCTTAACATAAATTACACAACATCAAAACTGTAGAACTTCAACCTATAGGTTATTCATATATGATGCCTCTCAGTGATTGGCTACTGTCTATGATGTCAGGGAATGCTTTGGAAAAGTAATCCATCAGATCAAAAAACACAAACACAGATCAGTTTGCTAGTGATGACAAAGGAACAATGATCCATGGAGAATCACAGTTTTAGAAAAATAGAAAGAAAATGCAAGTCAAAAAGCAATACCTTTTTTTTCTATTTTACAAAAGTGGCTTAGTAACTGCTTTGCAAATGACATTAACTATGTACTTTGTAAATATTAACCTTTCCCTTAGTCATGGAAATAACTGTATCACAAATTCCTACAGGGAAAAATACTTTCACTTGGAAGATGTTATGATGGTACTTTGTTAAGTCAATTGTAGGTAATAACAGAAAAAGTAGTGGATTTAATTATCAATGTCCCCTCCAAAAAACTGCTTGCTAGGATCATGGTATCAAGTCAGTACACCCTGGCTTTCATTTGATAGAGGTTACTTGATCCAACAAATGTAGAATGATTATTTTAAGTTGACTAGAGGCATATACCAGAAAAGCAGAAGTGCACACACAAAAACACCATTCACAGTCCCTCCTCTGTCACCACCACCACCACTGTTTCTATAGCTACCTCCAAACAACAACAAAACCACCTGGCTTGTCTAAGTTAATTTCTTTTTTTCCGCACCTCATCTCTCTCTCTCTCTCTCTCAACGCCACAGTTTCCTCCTGCATACACAGGCCCAATAAAAAAAGCATAACCGACAAACTGTTATTCAGCAGCATCTCTTCTAATTTCAGTACTTTATTATTTCTTCATATTGTACACCTATGAACATGATGCTGGATCCAGAGTTTGGAAGGGGCAAAAAAGGACTAGAATGCTAGAGTTGTGAATGCCTATTTACAGAAGAAGTAAACAGCCTATTCCTTTGATGTTTTTGTCTGCTTGTGTGCAGAGCTAAAAGGGTAATGGGGATGTGTGTACACCCTTAAACCCAGCTCCTCAAACCTCCTATGCATCTGGCGTTGTCCTCAGCCTTTGCATCTGCAGTCACACTCACCTGAAGGCAGTGAGGGGTCTCATGATGAGCAACACTGAGAAAGTGGCTTCCCAATCATTTTAGCTTTGTAACCATGCCTAGTCTAATGAAATTACAAAGTCCTCTTCAGACCTTGGTGCTCAATGCACGAAGATCCAAGAAGGTGCCAGATGTAGGGGCACTTTCAGGAGGCAGGACGATATGTTTGCTCATGTTCCCACCAATCACACAGCCCCACATGTGAGCAAGCAAACAACTGTATAGCATTCATTGGCAGGCTTCACAACACCAGATAAAACAATGACAACAGCAACAGATATGATAAAATGTAATAAAAGGAAATAAAAATCTTAGATAACTGCAGGTATTTATAGTGAGAAAGTTATAAACTCAAGTCTCCAAAGGACAAGGTCTTCCAAATTATTAATTATTATCATTGTTGTTATTATTGTTATTTCATGGCCTCAAGAAGATTCTGTCTTATGCTGACCCTTGTAATGGTTTCCTAGGCATAAAGTACTCAGAACCAGTTTACCAATCCCTTCTTCTGGTAGCCCTATGCAGTTTGCTCAGGGTTACACAGTAGGAATTGATGTACCCTGGCTGTAAATTCAGGTATTCCAACTCACTCAGCTGTCCAGCTATCCTCAAACTGAAAGATACTAATGCTGTGGTGGAAAGTCAACAGTGAGAGAACAAGATGAAACTCCTAAAACAGAGGTTTCCTAAGCTTGGTTTCAATAGGGAAGAAGGCCATTCACCTCATACCAACCAAAATGTGTTTCCTACTGACAAGAGGGCTTATGGAGACAAGCGTGCAGGGTTATATAGGTGAAGGCAGTCTATCATACACCCTGGTCCTACACTGTTTAAGACTTTAAGGATAGTAAACTATTATTTTCATGGTGCTTGGAAACAAATAGAAAACCAATGAATATATTTCAGAACAATTGGTTCAACTTGTTAGGTTTGAACAAATTGAAACTTCTGGGAACTCCACAAAAATCATACTGGAGAAGACACGCTGTAAGTAAGACTTACATTACCACAACCAGGGGTTGAAAAAACTTGCATAGCTGACAACAAACACTTGACTTCCCTCAGTCAATTTCTCTTTCTCCACTTCTGTTCTCTCTCTGACTATCACCAGTAAACCACATTTCAATTTGTTAGTTCTCATTCAGACCATTACCATATCCATACACTGATGCAGAACTTCAAATTTTCCTAGAACTAGTTAAAAAGAATGAAACGGAGGTGATATGCATTATCAGTGTGGCACTAAATTCAAAATCCCTGTATGACCATACCCAAACTATGTATTTTATCTACTGTAACCTTCTTCAGTGATGAATGTGCCCCAAACCAAATGGGAAATTATAAGTAAAATGTCACAGACTGCTTGAGTGTAAGAAGAATTTACTTTGTGAACCAGCCCATCATTTTGAGCGATGGAAGGTGTCTCTTCAACCTTACCAGAAACTAGAACCTAAATGCCATTACAGTCCAAAGAAGGAGAACCAAACCTTTATATTAGGAAGTTTTGTTGGCAAAGTATTTTTACAGTTGTCTGAAATGAGGTCAAAACTAAAACAAGTACAAGAACTACATGTTTATTTGTTGTTATATCTATATCACAACGTATCTATGCTGTTTCTTCTAGCACAGGGAAGCTGCACACAGTCATCTATACCGGTTAGCCTGGTAAAGTTAATAGTTCCTTTGATTAAGAATGCAATCTCATGTACACCTACATGAGTGTAAGCTTGATTAAACGTATTGGCCAGGATTCTACTTTAACTTTGCCTGCCAGTTTAACTGCTTCAGTGTAAATTTCAGTAGTGAACTGCAACCAGGAAAGAAGTTTATGCTGGTTTTCTTGTCACATGGCAGCTGCATGACTTCACACTAACCAAAAAAATTAGTGCTCACTTTCTAGCTGGTCTGAACTGGCCACTGAAGTTTAAGATCAGGGAGTTATAACAGCAAAAATATGTAATAGGATTCCAGCCAGTGGGACTGAATCCTAAGTGATTGTGCTGTAATAAAAGACCTTTAATATTACCATTCATTAAAGTTAATACCACATGCACTGAACTTCAATTGCAAACAATACAACATTTTCTCTACCTCTGGGACTAAGACACTGAATCTTGACTTTGCCAATGAACATGAGTACTGCAAACCGTGGGCTGGGATTTTAGATAATGTTCTCACTAAACGTTTATTGCTATCATGATGCAAGCAGGACGGTAACACAAAGGTCAGTGAGTGGAACAGGAGATCAATGTGTATCTTCTGGATGTGAGGGCAGGAAGAAATAGACAAAAGCCACTTAGTACAGGTCATTACATCTGCTGGTGCAGACTGGGGTTTTATCAAGGTGAAGCATTTAGCATGTTATTAAATGTGGAACTTTTTAAAAATGCTACCAAAAATGTCTTTCTGTCACAACATGAGTTTTTCTCACTTCCTCTGTCATCAAAACAGCTTCAAAGCTTTATTTTGTGATAGGTTATCTAGAAGTAAACCCAGACTTTATTTGCAAGTCTGATGGCTAAGGTATACACAACTCTTTGACATTGGAGAAGCAATGTGCTAGGATTTATAATTGCAACGCTGGTGCCTCAGTCTCCTGTGCTTATTCTGTTATTTACACAATGCAGCCTTTTTTTTCTCCTTATCATCATCTGCTTCTCAAAAGCATAAGCATGCTGCTCTCTTCCCCTCCTTTGTCGTGCACAACAGCAGTTGTTCAGTAATGCATTCAGCATTACTGAGCACCAGCACCCATCATGATGGCACCAATGCCAGGACCAAGAGATCTTGAAGAGTCCACCAAACCTTTGACTACTTTACCTAAAGCATCCTTGCAAATCATGAATTAATGCAGTCTTGCCTTTTATTTGGATGTCGTCCCTGCAAATATTGGCTCAATGACAAAACCATTCATATCTTGTCTGCATGTAATGGAGGTAGCTTCTAATGCAGAGAGAGAATAAACTTACAGGAAGCAGAAGGGAAAGCAACCATGCTGCTATTTAGTCATTTACTGGGAATAATAGTTGAGAAGGCCAGTTCTCAACCTGAAAATGAAGAGGTTAAACCCAACTAATCTCAAAGGCAAATCCAGCCAAAGTCTAATTTAGTCCTTGGCTTTCCAGAGAAGCAGCAATGTTAATCTGTTGCAGCAAGAATAACATATTGTCTTGTTCCATCTTAAAGAGTAACAATAGCCTTCACAGACTACCACCTAGTACCACCAGCAGAAAGACCAGATGATGTGGCACCTTCTCCTTCATGCACCTACTGTAAGACTTTCAGCTGAGTTTGTCACTGTACTATGTAAACAACCTTCAGCTGTGTATATGCTCTTCTCATTTTTAGTACTTTGTCTGCTGTAAGTTGGACGATTCTATTGTCTTTTACTGGTACCAAACACTGCTTTGGTATTCTTTTACAACAAAATGCAACAGTTACAACTACTAACTGTCATTCTTATTATTATTGCTAAGAATATTCAATTACTGGTGCAATGTGATTTTGCATCACAGGCAACTTTTTATATTTCAGTGCCATTCAATTCTAATCTTTACATTTTTCTCCTTTACACTTTTATACATAGATATACCTGAAAACTGGGTGTTACATTCCATGTTTCTTTATGTTTAGTGTAGTCCAGGAAAACATATAACTTTCCTGCTGTTAGAGATACAATTGAAACAGCCTTGCTACAGGCAGGACTTCATAGGGTTGTTTTGCATTCCTCGCATATACTGTATAAGGCACAGATGAAACTCATGCAACTTACCTTCAACTGTTTCATTTCAAATTACCAACAATTGCAACAAAAAGGCTTATAAGCAAGTTCTGACCAAAGAACTACAGCATGAGGCAGAACCAGAAAGCCTCACCCTCTTTTGCTGCACAATTTGGACCTCAATTAACACCTCACTCTTTCACCCTGTTGAACTAGGCTTTCCCAGGTTTTTTTTTTTACGTCTTGTGTGAAAATGTCCTTTACTTTGATATATTCATTTCATCTCCTGTGAAAACCCGCTTTTCACATATTACAAAGGTGACTCCCTGTAAAGCAGGTGATGTTTTGAAGACAAAGTCCTCATCCTTTTTATTCCTTTTGAAGTAAGTCAAATGCTTCTGAGAAACAGGACCCTTAGGAAACTAAAGAACAGTTATTTTAATCTTAACATAAACAAAGCTGAAGACCATACAGACAATTGGAATAGAGCATTACTGTAACCATTATTTACTAGGATGAGGCTTAGCATCTGAACATTTTAAAATGTTAGTCAGATTAAGTTCTGTCATAAGGTACCCACTGAAGAACACTTGAAGAATTTTGGGCATTGCCACTTTTTCCCTTACAGTGTCTCCCTGTATATTTTGATCACCTTCAGAATCATTGTTAGGCCCATGGATTCCTTTGAATTATTTACTCAATTGATAGAAGGCACTTTTGTCAATTACTAATGTGTCCATCCCAGGTGGGCAAATTGTGTCCCTCCTTCTTTCCAGCCTCCCTGTTCTTTCTGCAAAATAAGACCAAAACCTCTTCAATTCCCCTTCTAAATAGGCCACAGGGGCTCTCCTACAATGTTCAACATACCAAAATTCCCATTTTTTTAAAACCAAAAGTGGAATTCAAGACATTTCCTGCTTGGTTTTTTGTTGGTGGTGGTTTTTTGTTTGTTTGGTTTTTGCATTTTTGGTAGACTATGTGCCCCTACCCAAAACGGGAAGAAAAAAAAAACTGGAAATGTCTAGAAGTCCACTTCTGGTTTTGAAAAAACTAGCAATTTGATATGTTCAAAGGTGTGGTTTTGTTTGTTTGTTTGTTTTATTTTTATTAGAATGTGTGGGCCCTGGCTGAATAGCTCAGTGGTTTAGGTATCTAGCTGCAGAGCCAGAGATTGAGAGTTCAATCCTCCACTGTGTCCCCGAGGAGAGCCAACCTTGTAGCCTTCAGCAAGCTGTACAGTCCCAGGATGCCCCCAGAAGAAGGGAATAGTAAACCACTTCTGAGTATTCTCTACCTAGAAAACCCTTTTATTTACAGGGATCAACAAGTCCTGCCCCTGTCAAGAAGGCACAAGGAGGAACTGAACTCCCAACCTCTGACTCTGCAGCCAGATACCTAAACCACTGAGTTCTCCAGCAGTTCTTACTTTCCTTTCCACACGACCCTGAAAAAGGTCACTATAAGTCAGACAGCACACTGTTAGTATCATCGTTGTTGTTGTTGTTATGTGGCCTCTGGAGAATTTGGGGGTTGAAAACTGGGTCCCCAGACCCACCAACTTTGCCCAGCCTTGGCGTAGACTCTAACGTTGTCGATCTACCTAGGGTCAGATTTCAGCTGCACGTGATTTCTGACCCCCACTCAGTACTCATCCACACATGCTTATTGCCCCGGGAGAGCGCGTTTCCTACACAAATGTGGCACCTTCTGAAAAGGCCGCTGGAGCTCGGATTACTTCCCATGCCTGGCAAAAGCCGGCCACTCGGGAGGGAGCCGCCCTCCTTCCAGCCCTCCCTTGCCTCCAACCACACCGCAGGGGCACCGGCTGGAAAAAGTGAGACTGTCAGGCAACCTTTTCCCAACGAACACCGGACGACAGAAATAACAGCCGCCGGTCCCGCCCGGGCCCCACCAGGCCGGATTGCGCCACCCCACCCCCACCCCCCGCAGCCGCACCCGGCCCCGGCCTGCCGGCACCGTTAAGTCCATCCCGAGCCCGTGTCTTTCAGCACCGGGAAAGGGAGAGCGAGCCGAGGCGGCCGAAGAGTCCGAGGGACTCCCGGCCACTTGGGACTGCGAGCCCGGGGAGCAGCCGAGCGCTCGCTCTCTTTCCGGGCCACTCGCTTGCCCACGAGGGACGAGCGCCCAAGGCGCCCTTGCCTTGCTTACCATCGTTGGCTTGCCCCATCTCGATGAGGGTCTCCTCGTTCTCTTTCCTCCCGAGTCGGGCCATGGCTGCTGGAGGGAGGCGGGCGGCGAGCCGACCCAAGCAGCCTGGCGAGCCGCCGGAGAGAGCCAGGCTGAGAAAAGAAGGGAAGGCGGGACCGGCAGACAGGCAGGCAGAGCTGGAGCGCGCCGCCCCCCCCCCCCCCACCCGCCCTTTCCTCTCCTCTCCTCCTCCGCCTCTTCGCTTATCTCGGTCCCCTGGAATCCCCGGGAGAGGGACGGAATCAGTTGCCGTCGGCCCAATCGAAGGGACCCGGGGGGGGGGAGGAGGGGGGGAGCGCCGGGGTCGGGGAGAGAACGGCTTGAGTCCTTAAAGGGAGACGCCTCGGGCCGAGGCTGGAGAGGCTGGGCCGGGAAAGGAGGGAAGGAGGGGGTGGGTGAGTCAGGGTCTGCGCGCGCTGCCAAGGTTTTGCTCTCGGGTTACTCGCGCGGATTGCGTCACGGAGAACGGGGGGGGGGGGGCCGCTGGCGAGAGTGGCGCCAAGGCTTCTTGTTCGCTCGCGCGCTCGGGTGGTTCCCCACCCTTTTCCTTGCTGACTGAACCTTCGGGGGTGCTGATGCTGCTCGTTGGGTGGGTCTGTTTCTGAGTTGGTGCACTCCCACGTCCTGGAGCAGAAGAGGCATCTCCAGAGTGGAGCAGCTGCTGGTTCCTTAAATCAGCCTTCCCTCCTCCCTTAAGAAACAGAAACCCGTCAGCTTTCAATAGCTATCGTCGTCATCGGCATCGCCATCATCATCATCATGATCATCATCCTTGCTGCCACTGAGTGCGGGGAGATGAAGAGACACCTTGGGCCAGTCAGTCTTTTCTAAGTTTTCTTTTCCCAAAACTTTTTCTGGCTGACTTATGTCACAGGGCTGTAAGAAAAGGAGCAGGCGAGGCGAGCCCTGGGTGCTGCCCAGAACCCTGGAGTAAGGAAAAACTTTAAATTGAAAAAAAAAGGAGTTGTTTTTATTATTTATTTAATTTTCCCCCACAGTTTTCTCCACTCCAAATTGTCCAGTCATTGAATCACTTCAGAAGTGGGGCAGGGGAAGGGGGGCGGGGAAGAAGTTTTAATTTTACAAAATAACTGCAGGCCATTTCATTTGTAAAAGAGGCAGAATGATATCTGCATAATCTCCATATAGATTATCTAATGGAAAAAACAGGGGGTGTGGTTGAGGAAGTATTGTCTCAGCCACTTCTAAAACAGATGGGGCTTCAGTCAGAGGAACTTCACCAGTCAGTAAATTTGAGTTCAGGATGTTGAGTTCACAGTGTAATGATGGGCCTTGCAATTGCCACACATGTGTGCACCACAGTGTAGATACCTATAGGATTGTCACAAGTAGACCGATGACTATAATGTGTTTAACTCTCTGTCACGATGCTTACTTGTTCATGTACTTATTTTTGTTTTTAAAATATTAAGAATTTGCAGTTGTGAAAGAGTCAGTTAATAGGACTTCTCAAGTGAAACACATTGTTATAGTTGCCAGTGAGAAAGCCAGAGTTTCAAAGCTATTCACAGATGAATTGGTTCAAGGATAGATCACAACATTTCTGAGCACCGCACAGTGTTCTGAGCTTTGAAATAATTGTGCCTACAGAGAACATTCCCTCAGGAACACCCAAAAATTGTATGTGACATGTTTACAATTATGCCTGTGTTTGTTTTGGTAGTGCTTCGGGTATTTTGAGGAATTAGGAAAACCTTCTCTAACCATCTATGAGTAGTTATACACAACACTCTTTCTTGAGGCAAGTGAGGGTGGGTACCCCCATCATGAGGATTAACTACTGGGAGAATCTGCAGTGAGTAAATAGGCCAGGCATTGTGGTTAGCCATGTTTGCATTTCCTAGAGATCAATATCAGATCTAGTTAACCTGAAACAAAAGAAAAAACATGAAGTTTGTCAGCTTCACTTCAAATGAGTTGAAATGTGGCTGATCCCACAATAAATTATCAAGTGAAATAAAAGCAATGCTGGTCTTTGTAAGTGCCACACAAGTGCTACCAAAGATAACACTCTGTCTGAATGCTGTGGCAGAGTTGCATAATAACTTTCTCAGTCTTGCTTCCAGTTGAATGCATAAGTATGCAACTGTGAGAGCACATCACAAGTTCAGACACAACAAGGAGAAGATAATGATCAAATCACTTGGAAGGCTTGAGAGAAAACATTTCCCACATTGTGGCTGCTCATTTCTTACAAGACTATGCTTAATATCTAGAACCAATTCAGTTTAAGATAATTAGTGCATAATTAATATGAAAGATACAGCCTAATCACTCCACTCATAGATGGTACACAATGTGTAATCATAGAGTAGCCTTCTTAAATCAAACCAAAGTTGTTCTTGTTCAGCTTGATATACCTTCCAAGCTTTTTGAACTACAAATCCCATACTTCTCAGCAGTGCTGACAAGGGATTATGGGAATTGGCCAATACATCTGGAAGGCAGTGGGTAAAGGAAATCTGTTCTATCCTTGCCATTCTGTTTCCAAATATAAACATATTTTATGGCAGGATATAATCACTTTGTCTCTTATGTAGTACTCAGTTATATTCATACATCAATGTGTCAGCTGTTACTGGTTGTATCTGTGGACAGAATCATCCTCAATCCCTTTCTGCCATTTTGTGGCTAATCATGTATTGTGTTCAGAACTAGTTTCTTTTGACAAACACCGTGTGCATAAGGCATTATCATTTTATCATATTATTTAGGAATTGTATGTTTATTGAATTCAGAGTGTGCCTTTTCCCCAATAAAGTTTTTAAAAGTGTTTTTAGGAATAGTTTTGATATTGTTAAGTGTTTAATTTTTAAAAAAATATCTTATGGTGTTTCTAACAGTGACTTCTGTGCTGTTTTAACTAACTGTGAGCCACCTTATAAGTCCCCTGTGGAGAGAAAAGCAGCATAGAAAATAAATCACACGTATGTACCTACATGATTTGGTTTTAAAATTCATAAGAATGTGACATAATTGAAGGATCACATGAAGAAAGCAATTCCCCAGTATGGATTATGAGTATAATTGCCTGACATGATTATCGTTCCCAAAATGGTGGGCAGCATGGTCAACATGTACAACAGGAAGACCTTCAAGCAAATGGAAATCACACCTTTCACACTGTCTTTTAGAAACTCTGCTGGCTGGTTTTGGGTTAGAATCTCTGATTAGTAGTAGCTCAGATGTGGATTTGGTTATACAAAACATCCCAGCATACAGCTCATAGGACTCAGTAAACCATTGGCTCTACCCTCTGAACTATCATTCTGACTGGCTTCATTTATTTATTTATTTATGTATTGGATTTCTATCCCACCCATCTAGACCAAAGGTCTACTCTGGTTCACCTACAAAACATTATGTTTACCTTCACTCTGACGTAGGACCCACATTTCTGATAAAAAAAACAAGAATAAAACCCATTAAGACTGAAGCTTTCCACATCTGCTGTGGAAATTTGAATGAATTAATCTGGTTTTCTTGAGACGGGGAGGAGAGGGAAAGCAGCATTTGTTGTTTATATATTTAAAGGCTTGGACTAAGCCTGTAATACAGTTAGAATCTGACGGTAATTATTACTTTTTTTTTTAAAGATACAGTCATATACTTTTATGTTTTTATACAGTTCTTTGAAACAACAACAGGCAACAAAGCTGGATACAGGAAAAGGACTAGGTTCGCTATTTGCAATTTTGTATGCCAGTTTTGATAAACTGTAATTCATTTAAAATGCATATCAAGTGTTATATAGATCAGTGCCTTTATGTTGTTTTTGTTGAGAGACTAATTAGAAGGTTAAGACCCCCCAAAAAGCAGGCCAAGAATGCTAATAACTGTGTCTCAGTTCCTTGCCTACTAGTTACAGGCTGCTCACTCTTGATTAAACCCAGTACATTTAGCAAAAAAGATGAATTGTTTGTCTGTCTGTCTGTTTATTTAATTTCTATACCGCCCATCTGGCTAGAAGGCCACTCTGGGCAGTTTATGCTCAATGAGACAATAACACATACAATATAAAGCATAATCAAACAAATCAGAACAAAAATACAACATTCAATTACTAATATAACATAATTATACAAAGTCAAATGCAAAATCAAAATAACAAACGTACAGAGTAAATAAATAGTTCTTCTGCAGATTAAAGATATCTGGAATCCAAACAATGCCTTCCCATTCTTGCCTAACCAATTCACAAATGTGACAAGTGGATGGATCCTCCCCAGCCAAAGACAAGGGTGGGTGAGGCCGCAGGTTTCAAATTTCACTTCCAGGATGTACAGTCGATTAGAATGCCCCTCCCAATCTTCAGAAGATCAGTCTATGCGTTATAGCAGGGGTCTCCAAACTTTTCAGCATGAGGGCCACATCATATATTTTACACATTTTCGAAGGCTGACAGAACACAAACATCTCTGAAAATCACTGGAGTTGTCCAGGACGCTGGTGGTGTCACGGGCCTTTCTGTAACACTTGCAAAATGATATGCATTCATGAGAGAATGAAACAATGAGTATTTCCTGCACTACTTTCTAAACAAATACAATAGGACCCCTATATCTGCAGGGGATTGCTTCCACAATCTACAGAGGATACTTGAAACCATGGATACAAGGTAACCCTATATACAAGATACAAGGGGATAGGACAAAGGACACTAGGGGCAGACAAAGGCCTTGTATATTGTACATAGGGCTGTGGCAAACCATGGATAAATGAAACTGCAGATATGGGGGTTCTACTGCATTACCCAAAATCCTATTGCAAGAGAAATCACAGAAGCTGCCACAGCTAATTCACAGGGTGCCAGATCTGTGCAAATGCCCAGTTAGGCGCATGACTGAAACCAGCCTCTCGTCAATTAGCCACAGCAACCTCTATTGATCCTCTTGCACATGCATGAACTGCTCGCCTTCTTTGTTTTTCATGGGTGTCTTAAATGGTTTTCCTGTTCTCAGTAAGCATTTTCATATAGCATCTGTGTCTTGCATTTTTAAGCATCCTTTCGTTTCACTGATTACTACTCATTCATGGAGCCAGTTTTGATTTTCTTGGCTTTTCTGTTTGTTTGCTTGGGGCCTCTTCCTTCTTAAATTTAACCCAATTGGCTGTTGTTGTGATCAGCACCAGTGCTGGCAATCCAACAATGAGTTTTGATGATTAAAAGATCTTCCCCATCCTTTAGCTCTCAAAGATCTGTTGAGGGTAAAAAGGAGCCTCAGAAAGCCTTGGAACCAAAAACAGGGGCATTGGAAGCTTTTAATTCATTTAAATTAAGTTTTATTGGCAATGGCTGATGATGTCACCAGCTTCCACCATATAAATATATGCCAACAGGATTTTGGCCAGTACCTCCAAGTTCTGAGAATGATGGCATGATATTGATGATATCACAGGTACCCACAACCAATGTAGACTGCTGACTTCAACATTGCAGCAGCGGTGAATGTGCTGTTTTTTAGTCCAAACTTTGATGGAGCTATCCTAAGTTGCTAAACCTCATTTGGGGACTGGACTCAGTACTTTGACTAGCCCCAGTAGATTCAAATTAAACTTGGAATGGATTTGCTGCTACCATAATCACAAAGTCATGCAGCCTCCCCTGAACATAGTTGAATAGGAGGGACAGTAAAGAGGTTGCGGAGAGTGAGGGCATGAGATAATAAAGAAAATGGCAAAGGGAAGAAAGAATAACCCGAGAGACAAAGGGACACTGAAAAACCTTTAAATAACATATGTTCTGTAAGGTGAGTACTGACCTGGATCACTGGTTGAATTTTGTTGAACAAGCTAATTTCAAAGCAAATGTCAAAATTAAAGAATATTTAAGACCCTATTCTGAGGTTCTTGTAAGGATGATGAAGGAACACACACACACACGTATGCACGCACACATGCACGGACTAAAGGGAACGGATCTGAGCCTGCAGCATTCGCTGGGCCGGGTAAAAATGCACGGCAGGCCAGATGTGGCCCGCGGGCCATAGTTTCGAGACCCCTGCTTTATAGACTACAGCCTTTAACTGTGTAGATCATGAGAAAATATGAAATTTTCTGAAAGAAATGGGTGTGCCTCAGCATTTAATTATCCTTATGTGTAAGTTGTATTGTGGACAAGAAGTTACTGTTAGGACAGAATATGTAGAGACAGAACGGTTTCCTATAGGCAAAGGTGTCAGACAAGGGTGCATTTTATCACCTTAACTTTTCAATCTGTATGCAGAACATAAAGAAAGCCAGACTAGATTCAGATGAAGAAGAAGTGAAAATTGGTGGAAGAAACATCAATAATTTAAGATATGCAGATGGCACCATCTTACTAGCAGAAAACAGCAATGACTTGAAACAAGTGTCAGGGAAAGTAAAAGAAGAAAGTGACAAAGCATGATTGCAGTTGAACATTAAAAAGACAAAATCACAACACAAGAACTGTAAAACTTTAGAAATTGTAATAGTAGATATTTTGTAGACCTTGGTTCAACCATCAATCCAAATGGAGACGGCAGCCAAGAAATCAGAAAAAGACTGAGACTAGGATTCCCTTAGCCTGTCTTAAGGCAATCCAGGCTGCCCTTTGCAAAGATGGCAGCTGCAGCTTCCCTACCCTAAATGAAGCCACAGCCACCGTCTTTGCAAAGGGCAGTCAGTCTCCCTTTTTACACGCCGTGGCTGCAGAGGCCAGATGGAGACCTCGGCGACGGCGATTACGGTAAGGGGGTGTCAGCAGGGGTGGGGGGCTAAAGTAGGGAGAGGAAGGGGTGGGGTAGGCTGTGGGGGTGGGTGGCTGCCTATCAGCCCACCGATCAGTTGATCGGAGGCCGGTAGGCAGAATGGTTTTTTTAAAAAAAAATTATGAAGGATGAATAAAAATGGGAAAATATTTGTCGATCCGTATTTGTTGGGACTTAAAATCTGACGCGCATAGTCAAAGCTATGGTTTTTCCAGTAGCGATGTATGGAAGTGAGAGCTGGACCATAAAGAAGGCTGACCGCCGAAGAATTGATGCTTTTGAATTGTGGTGCTGGAGGAGACTCTTGAGAGTCCCCTGGACTGCAAAGAGAACAAACCTATCCATTCTGAAGGAAATCAACCCTGAGTGCTCACTGGAAGGACAGATCCTGAAGCTGAGGCTCCAATACTTTGGCCATCTCATGAGAAGAGAAGACTCCCTGGAAAAGACCCTGATGTTGGGAAAGTGTGAGGGCAAGAGGAGAAGGGGACGACAGAGGACGAGATGGTTGGACAGTGTCATCGAAGCTACCAACATGAATTTGACCCAACTCCGGGAGGCAGTGGAAGACAGGAGGGCCTGGCATGCTCTGGTCCATGGGGTCACGAAGAGTCGGACACGACTTAACGACTAAACAACAACAAAAATTTGACAAATACGGATCAATGAATATTTAACGAATTGGCTATTTTCGTCAAAAAAGTCGATCCATTTTTATATTCATCCCCATCTCTACTCACAACATGTTAGATAGTGGTAATACTATTGAAAGTGTTTCATTAATCAAATTATTTTTCAACACTCAGGTGCTAACTTCCTTTTTTTGCATTGGGGCTGCTTTTGACTATTTCACTATTGACTAGCTACTCATTGCTAATTCTCCAGCCAGTATTAACAGTTCACAATAAGATAAGAAGGCAAGAAACTTTTAATTGACATTATAGATACATTTTAGTTGAGGAAAGTGCACTACAATATAATAAAGTGAATGAAACATCTCATACAATGCTAATTAAACACCCTTTTCAACTCAGCTTCCAGCAAATGAGAGCAACGCTTTGGCAACTGTAAATGGCATTTTGTGTGGAAGCAACTTACATTAGAATAAGGTGCAGCTGTTTTCAATAAAATATTGTCATAAAGTTTCAACAAAACATTTCCATAAAACATATCATATCAGAGAGTGTGTATCACACTTTTGGGTGTTATATAAGTTCAATGAATGAATGAATAAACAAATTACAGAATTTTCTATGTATCTCAACATTGTTACTGGCTATTTACTGAGCAATTAAAGTTTTGCATTTCCTTTTCCCTCTTAGGATTGGCTCAGTGAGCCTAATAAAAATAGACTCTTAAGCAAAGTACCAACACACTTAATTACAGTGCTGTTTCCGCTATGCTATTTTCTGTCATATTGGTGTGGTGTAGAGGTTAAAGTGGATCTTAAACTAGGGAGATCTGGGTTCAAGTTGCATAAAACTCATTACATGTTCTTGGGTCCATCATTCTCTCTTAGCTAATTAGCCTTGCCAGATTTCTATTAAGAGAAATGGACAATATCCTGAAACACTTGGAGGAAAGATGGGATATGCATGTCATGAATAAACAAAAGAAACTTTCCTCAGAATAGGTTCACTTGAAAATGAAGGTTTTAATTGGTTTTATATTTACTCTCTACATTTATATGCTGTTTTTCATTTTTTAAAATAAACCTGTTTGATTTTTTCTTTTGTGCTACCAGAATGTTATAAGAAAATAAATAAAAAAATATTCTTCACGATAAATATAGAAGTAATGGCAATGATTTTAATTTGTACCAAGAGCTCCTTGGACAGAGAAGCAACCGCTCTTCTTCTTTTGAAAAGAGTTGATTAACTGCTAGTATTAGTCATTTTTTGAGCTCCAGTTGTCATGTCACCGTGTGGTTAAGATTTCCTGTATGAACTGATGACAAGATGCTAATAAACAAAGAAAACACACATTCAACACATTTCTGCAGTTTTTAGTCATTTCAAAATCATACCGAACTCTTGTTAATTTCTACAATTAGGCATTTTCAGGTTATGATCTGAGCAACTGGAAAAATAAAAAGTCCAGTTGATTTGAGCAATCTAGCATACTATTTGTTTGTTTGTTTTGCTCTCTTTCTCCCCAGAATAGACTCAAGACAGCTCATTGTGAATTAAAATAACACAGTAGACAGAACTTTAAACATAACAATATATAATATGAAAAAAACAATTACATAGCAATATTAAAAATTCACTTTTACAATCACTGTAAAAATAATTTTAAACACACACACCTGTGAGTTAAAAAAATGTAGCATTCCTAAAGCTCATATTTGTCCAAATGAAAACGGAAATCTTTGCCTCCCTGAAAGCTACTGAAAGGTCCAGTAGAACCAACAGGACCGCACTCCCCTGTCCAGTTCTTGAAGTAGATCATCCATCAAAGTGACCAAAATCATCTCCATCCATACGCATGTCTGAAACCAGAGTGAAGAGGGTCCAGATAATTTCCTTCATCCAGGAACCCCTGGAGCTAAGGAGCCACCACACACTCCAATACATTGTCCAAAAATGAAATATTGGAGAATGGCTGATAATTATATTATGGAATTCAGGGAGGGCTTATTTAAAGTAGTCCTACTATTACCTCCTTTAGGTATGCTGGTGCCCTGCCTCAAGGAGACATCTACCATTCCCCTTACCCACTCATATAAGCCCTCCCCTAGCTATTTTTATAAGCCTGGTAGGGCAAGGATCCAGTACTGCACAAACTGAAACATATCCTTTCTCATGGGATAAGAAGAAGCCAGATCTGGAGCCCCAGGGCCTGTGTCAAATACTGCATGTAAGTCAGAATGGATCTGAATCATTTTTTCTGCATACGATCATGCAAATATTTCACAGAAGGCTGTTGAGTGGTCAGCATCCTTTCTTGTGGACATGTGTGCTAAACAATTCTGCACAGAGTAAATAATGGTAGAAAATAAAAATTTTCATAATCATCACCATCATCATCGAACTGAAGAGCTGGATGGGGCCCTATGGATCATCAAGTCCAGCCTCTTAAAGTCTTTGCTGCCACCACTGCCGCAGGGTTAAGCTTTTCAATGAGTCGTAGGCCATGATCGATCAAATTTGCTCCAGTTTTGCACATTGTTACTCTAATCTCCATCCCAATCATTTCATCACCCCAAGTTGTCCAGTAAATCCATGAGCTAATTTTGTTGAGATTTTGAGATGAAAATGTATTAAATATTAATGTTGTATAGTTAAATGTAAAATGGCTGATTTTACCTGAGTCACTGTACTGATTGTATTCAGGTGTGGGTATCAAGGATTAAGACTTAATGTTGTACAGCTGTGTACATGATGAAACTTTGTGTAACAGAAAATGAAGTAATGTATTTTCTGATTGGTCACAGAACTGTACATAAGTCATGTGTAAAATGAACATCTTTATCTGCTGTAAGTCAGATCACTTTTTCCTATGCTGTGTGTTGCTTCATGTCATGTTATGCTGCCAGAGGAATGTCTATTCTCTATGTATATAAGTAAATAGACCAAGTTGTTGGTTTTACTCTCTCAGTCTCATAGTGTCATAAGTATCTCTGCTAACCAATATCTCCTTACTCTGCTGATGTTATGAAAATACACGTTATAATAAAAATTCTCAACAAATTTGGCTCAACTCTGTGAGATAGGGTGCTTAGGAGCAATCTTGTCTACTGCCCTGGCTGTCAACTTGGAGAGCACCTGCCAAAGCAGCAGGAAACTCTGCAACTGTAATTTGGAAATAGTTAGGTTTTGTAAGCCTCCTAGGGCAAGACCGTCTTAATCGCGACTTCTCACTGTAGAAGCTCCAGGTTCCAGTGAGTCTAAGCTCCACCAGGTAGTGATCTGTCCATGACAATGGAAACAGAGTTTTGGCAGACCCAGACCATAACCATTCTGTCCAATAAAGAAAGCTAGGTACAGAATGTGGCCTGCAACATGATCAGAGACAGATACCACCTGGGAGAGTCCCATGGTCATCATGGTGGACATGAAGTTCTCAGCTACTCCTGATAAGGTGGATTCAGTATAGATGCTGAAGTTCCCCAGCACATCAATCCAAAGCACCTCCAGCACAAACCCCCAAGACCAGTTCAGCCAGCTCACAAGGGGGACTTTTGTACAGCTCAGTGAAGAGGAAACCAACAGAATCCCAATTCTGTCACAGGCACCCACTGTCAGGAATACACTTTCAAACTCACCAAGTGGGACAGTGCACCTTGTGAGGGTGAGAGGGTTTCAGAAGACTATTGGAAATGTTCCTCCCTGCCCTCCAGGTCTTGTCTGCTACAGCACAAGGAATCCAGGTGGACAGAGCTGAAGAAAAACTCTCCTCTTCCAGCTTCATCCAGCCAAGTATCTGTAATTTCACTTGCCTTTTACCTGTCCCACTTTTCTGACATTTAAAAGAAGATTCAGCTCTAAATCAAGGCATATTTCTGGATACCTAGGTAACAGTACTTTCTAGGAACGCTTTATATTAACCATGGCTGGCCCATCAGCTGTGCCCTTGCATTAAGAAGCTAGGTGAGGACATGTGCCTTCATGACCTGGGCCAGAATCCTGTTGGAATAGCATTGATAATTGTTTAAGTGACCTCTCCCTTTTACCAGAGAACTGGTTACAGTATTGATCGTGGATTTGTGGGACCAGCTGTATGATCACCTGTGTGATGGACACTCCAGCAAAGGGGGAAAATCACTTGTGTGAATATCATTGTAAATGTTTTTTCCCCCCCTAACAAGATTCTAGTCTTGGTCACTTATTATCGTGCTTTTTCACTCAAAATGATTTCGAAAATGCTTTGGAAATTGCAGTTTCCAAAATATGGTACCAGAATATTTGTTGATTCTTGCAGAGCAAAGTGTATCATTCCAGCATTAGATCATCTCTGTTGGTTACCAAAGTAATTTGTCACTTCTAGGTGTTGCTATTGACAACTGAAGCTGTAAAGAGCCTGGGGTCATAACAGTCTAATTAGAAACTAATTATCTCCATTCTTATGAATCTGCCTGACCTTTGGGATCTGCTGTTGAGGATCTGCTTTGTGACCTCTGATGATTTGAGGTATAGTGTGTGGGGAAAAAGGAGGGGCCTTTTTTTGTGATGGTGCCAACAAAGTGGAATACTGGATGTTGGCTGCCCTATTGCTGTTTGCCTTTCTGCAAGTAAATGGAACACTTGTTTCTGAACAGGCCTTTTAGAGAATCGTTTTGAAGACCTTCCAGGATGGAAGGGCTGTATTTGTTCTCAATATACTTTGTATATTTTCATCATTCTAACGTTCTTATCTTTATAAATTAAGATGTTGATGTTTTTATATAATTTGTTAATCAATTTGTGCATTACTAGCCATTTTGAGTAAAGTGTTTCCCTATTTTGTATTTTTTTTTAAAGATACTATGTACATTCTGAAAATAAATATATACTGTATTTATCTTAAACTTCCTAGTAACATACATCCTAGTTGCATTGATCCTGAACTGTTTCAGGAGCAATACACTGTAGGGTTAGAGGGATGGTATTTTATTAGTATCTGCTGTGAGAGTGTTTTTTTTTTTAATACATGGTGCCCTCTGCTGGGCAAAACACACCTAACTTTTTATAAAAGCAGGGCTAGCCGGGTTGGTGCAGAACAAATTCCAAAATCCATATGAAACGGATGCTTGCATCAGGCCACTAAAAGGCTACAAAACTGCAAGCTTTCAAGAGAATGCTCTTTTTGTGAGGGAAGAGATAAAAAAGTAAGCAGGGTGAAAAACGGAGAATGGGAAACAGGGGAGGAGGAATGTCTGGATCTTAAGTCAATGTCTGCATTTTGTCCTGGTGTTTAATGGAGAAGGGCTACTGCAGACAAGTAAATGAGTTTCATCAGGTGATGTTAGATTTTCCCTCGTCTAACCCACAGACTTGCTCACCGGTGGAAATTTAGAAACTTTTGGCCCTCCATCTTACACCAAATGGCCGAAATCCTCTGCCTGTGCAATGAGAATGACATCATTGCCAGCAGCACACTGCTACAAAATATAGGCTCCCCCCACTATTTTGAGGTGCACACAACTGAGATGCAGTGAGCCAAAGCTGCATGCACTCCAAAATTGAAAAAAGAAGTCTTTAATCAGCAGCATTCTGCCACTTTGATAATGTCATTCCAGTTGCACAGGTGGAACTCACACAACAATATTCTGGCCTGTGAGTCCCTACGTCGTCATCATCATCATCATTATACATTACACTACACAATTTAAACTTAAACCTGCATCCGTCTTGTCAAGGCCAGAGATGGGGAAATTAGCAGTAATGAGTGAATGGTTTCAGTTAGCATTTTGTTGTTTTATTTGCTGTGTGCTCTTTTTATTTTGTTTAAAGACAAGGCACAGAGGTGAAGAGTTCAAGCCCGTTTTTGCAATTTTTTCTGCCCTTAAATATATGTCTATATTAATCTCAATATCCATAACATGTATTTGGAAAATCTTATCTCAAACATGTTTCATTAGCGTAAATGTTAGCCTCTCCTTTCCCATTCAGCTCCTTCCTTCACAATACTAAATTTTGTCTCCCTTTGGAAAGTTAATTTGAGTTGTGGAAATGGTTGCAGATTTTGGAAGAGATCTGCTTTTCTTTTACAACCCATATGAAGGGTTTTTAAAGAAAAGCCCCTGCACTTGTTGAGAGTTCCTTCCCACTCTAGGGATTTTTAAATTAATAGCAAATTAGATAATGTACAGATTGTCCCCCTGGGATATATCCACCCAATGGCAGAGCTGAATCTTATAACTCAGAACACTTGAGATTATAGTTTCCATTATGGCCATTAGCATTTTCCTCCTTTGACAATTAGCTTTGTCTTCCTTTGTCAGTGTAATAAACACGTAAACAGATGTACACACTCTTCTCTAGATGATCCCCTAACATGGATCAATCATTCCATGACAATTTTAAGTAAGATATTTAGTTTTTAAGAACAGAAGTACTACCATTTCCTCTTCCCGAAAACACTTCTTCCCTAAGATGTGATTGATTTTTATTTTGTAATTGATCCAAAGTTTATGATCATTCTTTAATATAACAATTATTATTATTCACATACCATATACTTTGTGTTTTGTTAGATGGGTGTTCCCACACTTATTAAATACTCATAATTGATTCAAGGTGGTATGCTGTATCCACTCACCCAGGAGTAGGCCCCACTGAACTTAGTGGGACTTCTGAGCAAATATATAAAGGATTGTGCTCTGAATGACTTGTATCCCTGTTTCATCCATAAAGATGCAGCTTAAGAAGCAGTGGAGCATCCTTCTCTTCTAATGGTCCTCATATGAGCACAAGAATGGCTAAGAACATATCTGCATAAGTCCAGAAAATAGGCAACATTTCTTGGGAAATGCGATAACTGTGTCCCAAATCCCATTGCCCCGCCATACACGATGGGATCAAACCTGCAAGATCAAAGGGTGGTGGCAGAAGCTTTTAAACTGGAAGTGATAACTGGTGCCTGAAGCTTGTTCAACCAGCTCAGACCCACATCTTGAGGATTTCATGTCCCCAGATGGGCCATGAACAAAGCCTTCAATTAACCCAACCATGATACACTGACACTTTCTGAGACACCTTTTTTTCAATCCCTCAGAGATTTTCCATGTGTAGCAAAAAAGAAACAGAGAGCTGGAGCACATCTGATTTCCTCCTCCTCCTCCTCCTCCTCCAAGAGACAAACTATTTAGGATGGAGATAAGTTCAGTCTGCCTGCAACCTTTGTTTCTCAGACTCTTCCACCTTCAGCAAAGGGTTGGGTGGAGCTCAGAGTTAGTGGACAATGTAGCAGGGGAAATGTTGCAGCCTTCAATGCAGCCTGTTGGGTCTTTTTTCAATGTCACAAGATAACATAAATGGGCCACCAGTGTAACTTCTAACTTACTTCTGAACAGTTAATGCATAGTTTAATTTTAAATAAAATTTACACTGAGTTACTCGACCATTACGCAAAAATAACAACACTCAACTCAATTGGTTAACTATTTATTTCTAATCGTCACTGCTGATGCCCCATATGACTCCTAATGGTCTCCAAGAAGCCCTATGTTGAAAATACCAAAATGTGATTTTGCAATGTTTATGGGCTTTGGGAGTGCCTACGTCCCCTGCAAAAACACTGGGAGAGACAGAGAAGTAGCTGTCCAGGTATTTATGTTTACTTAAAAAAAAGGTTTACCTTTTTTTGAATTAAAAAATGACTGAGAACAGCAATTTTGGAGCTTTGCATGGTCTGTGGAGGAAGCTGGGGACACACGTTTGACCCCAATCACTCTAAGCATGTCTAACTCAAGGACAGACAGTCTTTTTTCTGTCAAGAGCTTGACTCTTTCAAAAGTAGTTTTTCCACCATTCTCTTCTCGGTCCTTTCTGTTCTAAACCTTTCCATTTCCTCCATTCTCTCAGATGGAGTTTAGGCCCCTGTCCTCTCAGGATGCTGTCTGGACAACTCAGCACCCTGTGAGATGATTGGAGTCTCAACTGCAGTGGCATCAGAAGTGGGAATAGGAACATGGGAGGTAAAATATGATGGTGTTGGAATGGAAGGAGATAGCAGCTGTAGTTCTGATTATAATGCAAAATACAACTACCACCAAGATAGAAATGCTAATTCATAAAAAGGGACACAGTACAATAGTTTTTTTCTTGCTGCTTTAACTGCAGTATGGGGGAAAAATCACCCCATTGATCTTGATGTTTATTATGTGTGAACAAGATGTGTGTCATTTTGATAGCACAGCTTTCAGTGACATATCTGGTTTCAATGTGAAAGCTGGGAGCATGATATGACCCCTGTCTGGCTTCTCTCTTCATCTGTTTTTCTGAGCTACTCATCACCAATAGGCTGTCAGGAAAAGGAGAGATTGCTCCTTCAGAAATCCAAACTATCACTTGCAGATGAATTTTCAAATTATACTGAGGATCACATGGGCTTAAGGTGAGGGACATGTCTGATCCTATGGCTGCAAACTTTTCACCTCTGAGCTGATTCAGTATTGTTGGCTTTGATGGCTGCAGCTGTCCAGCATTCCAGATAGGTTGTCCCTACCTGAAGATGTATCGGGTTGACGCTGGGATCTTTGACATGCAGAGTGTGTGCTCTGTTAGTGGAGGAGAGATTTGCAGTGGCACATAAGATATATCTATGCCTTGTAAAATACAAGCTATAGTGATATGTGTGTCTTTCAAAGTAGACAGACATTGGCAGAAATTTGCAAACACAGATCCATTTACAGATTTCACATACATTCTTAACATAATGAATGCCCATTGAAAGCAAATAAAAATGAAATGCAATTCTACTATGGTCAACCAGCTCAGAGCAATAAAAACCATATTGGGGAAGACTACATTGGCCATTTACCCCACAATTTTCATAGGACTGGGCACAGATGAATTCAGGTTAAAACCCAGCGACTACATGATGTAAAGTTCAATGTGGGGAAGCCCATAGCGAAATTATCATTTTGATAGGGAACTGTCTTCTTGTTGTTGTTGTTCAGCTGGGTATGATGGTTTAAATTTGCTTCAGTTGGGGTGACATTGCTTTTGTCTGCTTTCTGCCCAGTGTGATCACCTGGTTGGATGCAAAGGGGCACTCACTCACAGGAGTATCAGTTCCTCTCAACCGAGTGCCCCTTGTCTCCAAATAGTTTCTTTCTTGTTTTACAAAAGCTTTCAAGTCAGCACTGGAACTGAATATTGCTAGGGCACTTTGGAAAATTAAACAAAAAGAGAGAGGAGCATATTGCCAATTATCACCTTGTTAGTACCTTGTCACAGGCAGCTTTTGCTGATGGAGCTCCATGTAAATACAGACTCTGCAAATTGTTTGTCATCTGGATGGCTATTTCACCTGCAGAAACTTGATCATAGGGGATCAAACCATTGCCCAATCTTTCCAAACAGAAAGATGTAAGGCATAACATGAGTCTGTGAAATATTGTTACTTGATTCCCTAGAGAATTCAGGATGTACACAATCAATTCTTTGTTTGATATTTTCCTTCCTGCACCTGTTCCCACTACTGAAGTTCAGTTTTAAACATGTCTCATCTTTTCACACTGTTGTCTTCTATTGCCATTCCAATAGATGTGAACTTGAAGCAATTACTTGAGGATTCAGGTACTTTTAGCTTTGTATACACATGGTGGTCTTCTCTTTGAATGGCTGTCTTTGGTCCTCTGTTTGAACAACTCTTCCATGTTCTGCAATGTTTATCCAACTCATTTGTGCTAGTGTCAGGAGTATGACAGCAAGCTATTCCAAAGAAAGAACAAAAACCAGAGGGAAATGTCTGTAGCATTTGTTTTTTACAGCCAAAAAGAAAAAGCCATAATCTTGCCTTGAATTGGTGCATTAATTTGGAAGGAGGAAGGACTGATCATGTCACATAAATAGTGCATGTCACTAAAGCAGACAGTTCAGTGACATATGACCCCAAATTACTTGCTGTTCAGAAGGAAGTCCAAGTAGTTCAGGCTGAAGTTCAATAAATGGATGTCACTGTTCAAACACAGCTAAAACAAGTGGTTTGCTCTTGTTAATCTTTCATAAAGTTTCAGATTTAATTCAGTTCAGATTACATTAGCATTCAAATATCGGGATTCAGCTATCTGTATATTACAGTGAACTTCAGCCTTAAAAAAATGGAAACTTGCAAAGTAGTCTTAAATTCAGTGAAACTGTTGCCCCATCCCCCTCCGTTTTGTTGACAATGACCAGCAGCAACTTGCCAAGATTACAGGTACATTTCTTTGGCCTACCTGAAAAACATATCATATGGAGTGTAATCATTCAGAAAAATGGACTAGATTCGAATAATGGAGCAGTGAGTAGTCATGGCAAAATATCAATAATTTAAAATATACAGACGACACCCTCTTATTGCCAGAAAGCACCAATGACTTGAAACAACTCCTGATGAAGGTAAAAGGGGGGGGGGAATGCAAACGGAGCACCACAGCTGAACATTAAAAGTCAACTATCATTCATGACTACAAAACAACTCCATAATTTTAATGCTGACAATGAAGAAATTGAAATGATTAAAGATTTTGTACAGCTTGGTTTAGTCATCAATCCAAATAGAAATTGCAACCAAGAAATTAGAAGATTGAGAACTGGATGGGCAGCAAAGAAGGAAATAAAAAAGATCATTAATTGTAAGGACATGTCACTGGAGATCAAGCCAAGATCATGCACACTCTTGTATTCCCAATTACTATGTATGGATATGAAAGATGGACAATGAATAAAGCAAACAGGGGGAAAAATCTGTTCAAAATGAGATGCTGGAAGAAAGATTTATGGACACCATTCAGTGACAGAAAAATAAAAAAGCAGGTCCTAGATCAAATCATGCTTGAATTCTCTCGGGAAACAAAAATGATGAAACTGAGCCTGTCATACTTTGGCACATCATGACAAAAGAAAAGTCACTGGAAAAGACAGGAAAGACAGGAAAAGGTGAAGGTAGCAGGAAAGGAGGAAGACCAAATATGAGATGGATTGACTCCACAATGGAAGACACAGCCTTGAGTTTGCAAGAGCTGAGCAGATTTGTTAATGACAGCACATTTTGGAGGTCACTCATTCATGGGGGTCACCCTTCATCAGAGGTGACAAAAGCACATACAGTCATGGTCAAAAATATTGGCACCCTTGCAATTCTGTCAAAAAATGCAACCCTTCTTTCAGAAAATTGTTGCAGTTGCAAATGTTTTGGTACTCACATGTTCATTTCTTTGGTTTGTGTTGGAACAACACAAAAAAACAGAGAAGAAAAGTCAAATCTGATCCAATCCCACACAGAAACCCAAAAATGCACTGGCCAAAATTATTGGCACCCTGTCTAAATTGTAAGAAATAATTGCTTTTCAAGCATGTGATGCTCCTTTAATTTGTATTTAGACACACCTGTCACAAGTAAGAGGTGTGCGCAATATAGTAATCATACTTGCAACCAGTTAAGGTGGATGAAAGTTGACTCAACCTTTGTGTTGTGTGTGACACTGAGCATGGAGAAAAGAATGAAGTGTAAAGAGTTGTCTGTGGATTTCAGAGAAAAAATTGTGGAAAAACATTGACAATCTCAAGGCTACAAGTCCATCTCCAGAGATCTTAATGTTCCTGTGTCCACTGTGCACTTTATCATCAAGAGGTTTACAGCCCATGGCACTGTAGCTAACCTCCCTGGACGTGGACGGAAGAGCAAAATTACTGAAAAATTACAACGAAGGGTTGTTTGAATGGTGGATAAAGAACCCAGATTAACTTCCCAACAAATTCAAGCTGATCTGCAGACACAGGGTACAACAGTGTCAGCTCGCACTATCTGTCGCCATCTGAATGAAAAGGGACGCTATGGTAGGAGACCCAGGAGGACACCACTGCTGACACAAAGGCATAAAAAAGCAAGACTGGAGTATGCCGAAACCTATGTGACAAAACCACAATCCTTCTGGGAGAACGTACTGTGGAGAGATGAGACAAAAGTTGAGCTTTTTGGTAAAGGACATCATGGCACTGTTTACAGAAAAAGAAATGAGGCATTCAAAGAAAAGAGCACAGTCCCTACAGTCAAACATGGTGGAGGTTCAAAGGTGTTTTGGGATAGCTTTGCTGCTTCTGGCACTGGATGCCTTGACTGTGTAAACGGTATCATGAAATCTGATGATTACCAAAGAATTTTGGGGTGCAACGTAGTGGCCAGTATCAGAAAGCTGCGTCTCCACCAGAGGTCATGGGTCTTCCAGCAGGACAATGACCCGAAACACACTTCACAAAGCACTCAGAATTGGTTACTAACAAGGCGCTGGAGAGTTCTGAAATGGCCAGCAATGAGTCCAGATTTGAATCCCATAGAACACCTGTGGAGAGATCTCAAAACAACAGTTGGGAGAAGGCATCCTTCAAATCGGAAGGCCCTGGAGCAGTTTTCAAAAGAAGAGTGGTCCAAAATTCCAGTAGAGAGGTGTAAGAAACTCATGCATTGTTACAGGAAGCGATTGATTTTAGTTATTTTTTCCAAAGGGGGTGCTACCAAATACAGTGGACCCTCGACTTACAGACGGCTCCACCTGCGGACTTTTCGACTTACAGACTTCTCCGGCCGCAAAATTTCCCATCGACTTGCGGCCGGAGAATCGACCTACGGACCGGAAGGGGGAGGCGGGGAAAGCGCCAAATTCAAATTTGGCGCTTTCCCTGCCTCCCCATTCCGGTCCATAGGCCGCCGATCGTGCCTCCGGAGGCCTTCCAGGGCTTCTCTGCCGCCATGGGAGGCCTCTTGGAGGTCCCCCCTCACCGCCGATCGTGCCTCTGGAGCTCCGGAGGCACGATCGGTGGCGAGGGGGGACCTCCGAGAGACCTCCCATGGCAGCGGAGAAGCCCTGGAAGGCCTCCGGAGGTCCCCCTTGTGGCCGATCGTGCCTCCGGAGCTTCTCCGGAGGCACGATCGGTGGCGAGGGGGACCTCAGGAGGCCTTCCAAGGCTTCTCCGCTGCCATGGAAGGCCTCCAGAGGTCGTCCGCCGCCGCCGCCACCGCTGGCTTTCCCAGGGTACACCAGGCCTACCAGGGGAGGGCTTTCCCTGGTAGGCCCGGTCTACCAGGCTTTCCCTGGCGGTAGACCGGGCCTACCAGGGGAAGCCCTCCCCTGGTAGGCCCGGTGTACCCTGGGAAAGCCGGCGGCGGCGGACGACCTCCGAGAGGCCTCCCATGGTGGCAGAGAAGCCCTCGGAGGGCTTCGGCAGCGGCGGGAAAGCCCTTGGAGGGCTTCGGCAGCGGCGACGGCGGCAGCCAGGGACCCCCGTGAGGCCTCCGGCAGCGGCAGGGAAGCCCTCGGAGGGCTTCGGCAGCGGCGATGGCGGTGGCGAGGGACCCCTTCGGACCGGTAAGGTGCTTCTTTTTGCCTTTATTTTCTTTTTTTGGTGTGGGGGGGGTATTTTTTCTTCGGCCGGTTACGGATTAATGGGTTTTCAATGCATTCCTATGGGAAATGGACCCTCGACCTATGGACTTTTCGACCTGCGGCCACTGTTCCAATATGGATTAAATCCGTAAGTCGAGGGTCCACTGTATTAAGTTAAGGGTGCCAATAATTTTGGCCAGTGCATTTTTGGGTTTCTGTGTGGGATTGTATCAGATTTTACTTTTCTTCTCTGTTCTTTTGTGTTGTTCCAATGCAAACCAAATAGATGAACATGTGAGTACCAAAACATTTGCAACTGCAACAATTTTCTGAGAGAAGGGTTGCATTTTCTGACAGAATTGCAAGGGTACCAATATTTTTGGCCATGACTGTAACAGCAATGTGAAAGTGCTGAGAATTGAACCTGGGATATTTCAGTTGCAGAGTATATCTTCTGCCCCTGAACTTTAACCCCTCACAAGCCATATTTGCATGAATTAAAGCTTCAAGTTAATAGCCTGGTCACCTCCCTCTATTACCATCTCTACACAAGAACTGGAGGTTGTTCATGATTTCGTGTACCTCGGCTCAACGATCTCTGACACTCTCTCTAGAGATGTCGAGCTGGATGAACGCATTGGCAAAGCAGCTACCATGTTCTCTAGACTCACAAAGAGAGTATGGCTTAACAAAAAGCTGACAGCACATACCAAGATCCAGGTCTATAGAGCCTTTGTCCTGAGTACACTCCTGTACTGCAGTGAGTCCTGGACCCTTTGTGCACAGCAGGAGAGGAAGCTGAACACGTTCCATATGCATTGTCTCTGACACATTTTTGGTATCACCTGGCAGGACAAAGTTCCAAATAGTGTAGTCCTAGAACGAGCTGGAATTTTTAGCATGTATACATTACTGAAACAGCTATGTCTACATTGGCTTGGGCATGTCGTGAGAATGGCTGACAATCGGATTCCAAAAGATCTATATGGAAAATTAGTGCAGGGAAATTGCCCCAGAGGGAGACCACAGCTGTGATACAAGGATATCTGCAAGCGGGATCTGAAGGCCTTAGGAATGGACCTCAACAGATGGGAAACTTTGACATCTGAGCGTTCAGCCTGGAGGCAGGTGGTGCAGCATGGCCTCACCCAATTTGAAGATACACTTGTTCAGCAGACCGAGGCAAAGAGGCAGTCCCGAAACCAGCAAAATCAGGGAGCTGGACAGGGGACGGATTGTATTTGTCTTCAGTGTGGAAGGGATTGTTACTCTCGAATTGGCCTTCTCAGCCACACTAGACATTGTTCCAAGACCTCTATTCAGAGCACATTACCATAGTCTCTTGAGACTGAAGGATGCCTACAAATAGCCTGGTATTTTGTGTTTGTTAACTCAGCTAATAGTCTTGATCTTATTTTTTTCTTTTCAGCTTTAATGGTGTTGGGGAATTGCTTGTGACAATTACAAGGTGATAAAATATATTGCAATGAAATTGGAAACTGAAGAGAGGATTAATGAGGACAGAATAGCCAATGTGCAAGACACATAAGTTAGGGAAACCACAGGTAAGTAGTGGGGAATTCAAGTGATGTACTTCAGAATGGTCAAAATATTTATTTATTTATTTATTTATTTATTTATTTCAGTCATTTTAATACTGCCTGACTTAGTGACATGCACTACTCTCGGTGGTTAAGAATGTATAAACTACCCCAAATCAAACAAAACTCAAAAGTACACAACAATCAAATTCTGAAATTACAAATTGAAATCCCAAGCAATAATCCCAAAACAAATGATGGTGGAATATGATGAATCTGGAAGGATATCTTTAAATGCTTCTTTAAAGATCTTTAAATGCCTCTTGAAGGAAGGGAGGCTCTTCCTTTAAGATGGGGTCACAACTGAGAAGGCCTGTCTCCTAGTGGAAACCTTCTTCACCTCTCTTGGCAGCCCATAAAACAGTGGGCTGCAAGGATGGGGTGGGATGAGCAGAAGTTCTAGTCAGACAATCCTTTCTTTATATGTTCTGGAATGTTCCGAGGAAGAGCCAATAGTTGTCTCTGTGTCGGGAGAAATCACAGTGAGGGGCAGAGAAAGTCAGAGATTTGTAAGCAAATTTTGGGATGCTGGCTATCTTTCTTTGGAGCTCTGATATGGGAACAGTGACCAACTTTAGCTGTTTATTGGAGTGTTTAGTTTGTGCCTCTCTTTAAGTTCTATCTGCATATCTGGAAACTTTAAAATTGTGAATATTGCAAAATACAAGAAAGCTAAGCTTGGGTAAGTCCTGGAATTTCTCTCTAGTTCAAGATGTGGAATAATGCATATTCATACTCAATACCTAATTCTCTGTCTCTCTCTGTCTCTCTCTCTCTCCCCCCTCTCCCCCTCGTCTCCCTCCCTCCCTCTCTCTCTCTTTCTCTCTCTCTCTCTCTCTCACACACACAGAATTAGATTTTCATATACTTCTATACCTCTGTAAATGCCAGTCAATCTAAAGAGTTATTTGCATTTAGGAATGTAATTGCAAATATTGTTGGTTCATATATTGCTGTGTGGACGATTCTGACATTAAAGACAAGAGCCCTTCCTGATCCCACTTGGGATTTTTTCCATGCAAAGCATGTGTTCTACTGATAAGCTGGGATCCTTTCCCATGCCCCACTGAAATCAATAGAGCAGATTGGTCTTAATGAAAGTACTGTTGATTTTCAGAGGCCATAAGCTTGACTAACTTTTTCTGAAACTGGTTCTGTATTTTAATTAATTGATTAATTAATTAATTAATTGAGCACCCCATGTATAATTCTCCAAAGTTCAGATGCTAATCAGCTAGGAATTTAACTCCTTGCTTCTCTCATTCTCATATGCAAGGATGAGGAACAGTGAAATTTTTGTCCTTGCTAGTGAAATGGTAGATTATTTTTTTTGCTGGCACTTTCAATGGTATAAATGATTTTTGTGCAAATTGTTTAATTATTCAAAACTAAGATTGCTCCTGCTTCATTGCATGGATTTTTAGAAGTTAGAAGTATTAGATCTTCCTGAATAAATCAGCCTGTCTTTCTCTGTGTGCTTTGTGTACACTCTTTACTTGAAATGAAAGGGATACTACATTTGCACAGAAACATTTTGTGTAGGTTGTGGAGATCTCCGTGGAAAAAATGGAAGAAGCTCCTTGTCTTACTCTTACACTGGAAGTGAAAAGTGGCAGGAAGCTTGAACATTCCTTGCTGAAGTGTTTCACTCTGTCAAGGCAGCCTGAATGACAAAGAATGACAAATTTAGCAAGTATTTTTCAATCCTTAGCATCCCAAATACTGTCCTGTTGGAGAAGACAAGAGGAAACAAGATGCCTAAGCCCACCCGACTGTTGAGCTGTTTGTCACCTACTGGTTCAGGCTGCTTACTACACACACTGCTGCTTTGACACACACACACCCTCAATCTTTCTCATCATACTACCACCCTGAGCTGATACTCTTCAATGGTGCGGCTCTCTTCCTCTAGATGACTATATTCTATTTTTGTTCCTAATATTGGAGCAATAGTTTCTCTGGCATGTATTTGGTGCTGTAACACACACAAAATGAACCAGGCAGGAAGCATCATTTTATGCTTCCCAAATAATGTAACATTCACTTCCCACGAGAACTGTGAGTAGGGCCACTTGAGCACAGGCAGATGAGCAACTTACCATCAGGTGCTCTGGCATGCAATGCCTTGCAGCTCTGTTCAGTACTCC
Organism: Intellagama lesueurii; assembly: GCA_037013535.1. Lineage (NCBI taxonomy): Eukaryota > Metazoa > Chordata > Lepidosauria > Squamata > Agamidae > Intellagama > Intellagama lesueurii. The sequence goes on along the minus strand of JBAJHW010000001.1, from coordinate 80,209,146 downwards.
CGATAATGCTTTGGTGAATTTAAGAGACAGGCAGCAAATCCTTCATGAAAGGCATCTGACAAACAAGCTGGAGAGGAGCGCAATTCTTTGGATTAGAGCAAATCAAAACAATGTGTTCAGAAACCTGTCTGGAGGTGAGTGAACCTTTTCAATTGGACATCTGTACTGAAGAAACCTTTACTCATTATATGGGTATCAGAAAAGCACGAAGCAGCCTGAAATCAAGGAGCTGCACCTGAGCCCGGGTTTATTGAAAAGATTTATTGAAAGAATGATTGATTGATTGATGGCAGAGCAGCAACAAATTGCACGGTGCGGCTCTTTCTGTGAACAGCTCTCTTGCTTCTGCTTTTATTTCCCAGCCAAAAGGATGTTATAAAATACTAGTTGCAAGAAATAAATAAAAACCCATCAATTTTTGACATATACAAATCCTACACTTATGATTTTCAAAAAGTCTTTCTGTCCAACATAGGATTTTCTAAATTATACTGATACTGTTGGCTACTCTGTCTGTATAGTTATAAGAGGCATATATTTTTTTCACGGAAAAAATGTAGACCAGCACATTTATACAGTCTGAATTTCACTAATGCTGGGAAAATACCATGTCTTGTTACTGTTCATTCTGTTAGAAACAGAATCAGCAGGTACATGGGATATTGTCCATACGTGGGCTGAAATAGAAAAGATTTCAGGAGCAAGTTAGTGTAAACAAGAGTGTGAAATCATATATCCCCAGTGATTTACTGAAACATGCTCAGACTGTGATATTCTACTTGTCAACTTGCTTTCAAATGCCATAATAGTTTATTTTATTTATTATGACAATTTAAATAATTTGTACTGTACTAATACATATAAGCTTACATCAACTGAAAACAACATCATATAACAATAGCAGCAATAAACCCAATAAATATGGCAGATAAAATGTTTTTTATAAATTTATATTCATCATATAAGCAGGTCAAAAGTCTAGCCCTGCTCCTTCTGTTCCCAGTTTTATAATCCTCTTACACCTGAAGGAGAGATCTTTTGCTACTCACACACATACTCTGAATCAATGCCTGCCATCTGGATGTTCAGATGCAAAGTCAGACCCAGTCATGTCCTGAAATAATTGCCTTGATTTTCAAGGGAAATACTATCCCATCCAAACAGGCTGAGCCCCTCAGACCACTAGCACACCACTAAGATGAGGAGGTGGGATGGGGATTCTCCCTCTGCTTTTGATTCCTGACTCCCGGCAGAGTACAGCTGACAAATAAAGCTCAAGGCAGACCCAGGTAGCTTGCGACCAGAGCCCACGAACAGGAGAGCAAACAGGGGGGCTGCCACAGGAGTTCCCTGGGGGGAGGCCAAGGGGGAGGCCCCTAACAATTTTTTTGGTTCCTTGGGTATACGTACAACTACATTTAAACTAACAAAACAGGAGGGTCAGGTATCTTAAACAAACAGTTGAAAGTAAAAAAGATAGAAGGGATTATGGAAGGTGGAGACAACTCAGTTGTGGTTACCTGCAAAGTTTCTGCTATGTTTGTCTTTCTTCCTGAGTGCAAAATGCTATATACATGTAACAAGTGTAAACTGATGGCACTGTTAGAAAAGAAAGTTGGAGACCTGGAGCAGCAAGTAGCCACACTCAAGTCTATAAGGGAAGATGAAGCCTACATTGATAGAACTCTTGAGCAGCAGCAGCTGTCAGAGGGGGTACTGCTGATGGCAGAAAACCAAAACATTGCAGTGGAGGAAAATGCTGTAGAGGCTACAAACATAGTGGAGGAACCACCATGGAAAAGAATCACAGTTAGGAGCAAAAGGAGAAGACATTCTTTCCTGGTGTAACTGCAAAACCGCTTTCAGTTACTTGAAGAAGAGTCTGTCGGACAGGACGCAGAGGAGACCCCACAGGAGGTCATGAGTAGGGCTGAAGCTCAGCAGAAAACAATTGCTGAACTCAAACCCTACAAAAAGAAGAAAAGGAGAGCAGTTGTTATAGAGGACTCCCTGCTATGTGGAATTGAGACCGAAATTTGCCAGGAGGATCCATGGACTCGCCAGGTATGCTGTCTCCCTGGAGGACAGATAAGGGATGTGATGGAAGGATTGCCATCACTCGTAAAACCTACAGATACATATCCCTTTCTTCTTGTCTACGTGGGAAAAAATGACACAGCCAAGAGGAGCTACCAATAAATTAGATCAGACTTTGAAGCTCTGGGAAGGAAACTCAAGGACTTTGGGGCCCAGATAGTTTTTTCTATCTAAGAGAAATTGAAAGAGAAAGGAAGATCCTCTGGGTGAATGACTGGCTACGAAGGTGGTGTCGATGAGAGGGATTTGGTTTTTGGGGCCACGGGCTAAGCTTCCTGGAAGAAGGACTGCTAGAATGTGTTTGCCCACAGCATGAAGAACTTCATCAGGAGAGCTTTAAACTGAATTGGAAGGGGGAGGGAGACGCAAGCACAGAGTTAAGGTTAGATGAAGCCTTACACACAATAAGAGGAATGGACCAAACTGATCAAAAGGGCAACAATAATAACATGAACAATAATAATCATAACAATAAACATAATAATAATAATCATGATATTCATAAAAATGTACAAAGACAGGCCACAAATCACACAACCTCCTGTGTCTGTATATGAATGCCAGGATTATGGGAAACAAACAAGAAGAACTGGAAATTTTAATTCAGGAGGGTAAGTATGACTTGATAGGAATAACTGAAACTTGGTGGGATAACTCCCATGAGTGGAATACAGCAATTGAGGGATATAAACTGATCAGAGAGAATAAAAGGGAGGTGGAGTTGCAGTATAGTATGTCAAAAATACTACAGGGACGTGGTGGCGCTGCGGGTTAAACCGCAGAAGTCTCTGTGCTGCAAGGTCAGAAGACCAGCAGTTGTAAGATCGAATCCACGCAACGGAGTGAGCTCCCGTCGCTTGTCCCAGCTCCTGCCAACCTAGCAGTTCGAAAGCATGCAAATGCAAGTAGATAAATAGGTACCACCACGGTGGGAAGGTAACGGCGTTCCGTGTCTAGTCGCGCTGGCCACATGACCACGGAAGCTGTCTACGGACAAACGCTGGCTCTATGGCTTGGAGACGGGATGAGCACCGTGCCCTAGAGTCGGACACGACTGGACTAAATGCCTTTACCTTTATGTCAAAAATACACATTCCTACACAGAAATACAGGAGGAGGAGAGTGGCTGTCCCATTGAGAGCATCTGGATCAATCTAGTTGGGGCAAAAAACAAAAGGAACTTGGTAGTTGGAGTGTACTACTGACCACCCAATCAAAGAGAGGAAGTGGATGAAACTTTTGAAAAACAAATTGCAGGGTTTTCAAAAAGACACGACGTAGTAGAGATGGGAGATTTCAATTATTCAGATATATGTTGGGAGGTAAACTCTGCCAAGTATGGCCCTTCCAAGAAATTCCTGGCTTGTGTGGCTGATAATTTTCTCCTACAAAAAGTGGAGAAAGAAACTAGAGGATTTGCTATCCTTGACTTGATTCTGACCAACAGAGATGACTTGGTGGGGGAAGTGACAGGAAGGGGAACTCTAGGTAAGAGTGACCATGTCCTTCTAGAATTCTTGATTTCAAAGGAAATGAAAGCAGAGTGTAGCCACACACGTCTGCTGGATTTAAAAAAAAAAGCCAGTTTTAATAATCTCAGAACAAGGATTAGTAAGGTCTCATGGCAGGAGATCCTAACAAGAAAAGGAGTCCAAGAAGGGTGGGAGTTTCAAAAAAAAAAAAAAGAAATTCTAAAGGCACAACTACAAACAATTCCAACAAGAAAAAAAGGGGGGAGGCGGCAAACAAGGCCACTGTGGCTTCACAAAAAGCTCAGGGAGGACCTGAAAACCAAAAAAGACATGTACAGGAAGTGGAAAGAAAGCCAGGCCACCAAGGATGAGTACAGACAAGTAGCAATGAAATGCAGGGATGGCATTAGGAGGGCAAAAGCTGAGAATAAGCTGAGGTTAGCTAGAGACACTAAAAGCAATAAAAAAGCATTCTTCAGGTATGTGAGTAGCAAAAGACAAACAAAAGACATAGGGGCACAGCTCCGCAATGGAGATGGAAAAATGATAACAGAGGACAACGAAAAGGCAGAGGTGCTCAATTCCTATTTTAGTTCAGTCTTTTCACATAAAACAGACTATGAATTTCCAAACAAATTGGAAGTACAAGTGGAAGGAACAGGATTGGAGCTGGAGATAGATAAACAAATAGTTAAGGAATACCTTACCACCTTGAACGAGTTCAAATCTCCAGGGCCAGATGAACTGCATCCGAGAGTACTGAAGGAACTGGCTGAAGAACTCTCAGAACCGCTATCCATTATTTTCTTGAAATCATGGGAAACGGGTGAGGTGCCAGAGGATTGGAGGAGGGCCAATGTTGTCCCTACCTTCAAAAAGGGCAAAGAAGAGGAACCTGGGAACTACAGGCCAATCGGCCTGACATCAATCCCAGGCAAAATTCTGGAACAGATCATAAAGCGGTCATTGTGCAAGCACCTAGAAAACAATGCAGTAATAACTAGAAGCCAACATGGATTTGTCAAGAACAAATCCTGCCAAACTAATTTGATCTTGTTTTTTGATCAGGTCACCTCCCTGATAGACAGAGGGAATGCTGTAGACATAGTATATCTGGACTTCAGCAAAGCTTTTGACAAAGTGCCCCATGATATCCTGATTAGCATGCTAACTAGGTGTGGGCTGGATAGATCAAGTGTCAGGTGGATACACAATTGGCTACAGAATCGTACTCAGAGGGTGATGTTTAATGGGTCTTTCTCTAACTGGGAGGAGGTAACTAGTGGGGTACCCCAAGGCTCAGTCCTGGGCCTGGTGCTCTTCAATATTTTTATTAATGACTTGGATGAGGGAGTGCAGGGCTTGCTTGTCAAATTTGCAGATGATACCAAATTGGGCGGAATAGCTAATACCCTAGAACTGGGGTCCCCAATCCCTGGTCCGCAGCCCAATACCGGGCCGTCGCCTTGGCAGGACCGGGCCGCGGAGACAGATCTCCCACCCCCACACGCATGCTCCCCGCACGCACAGACACACACAGCCCCCCATGGATGCACACAAGCCCCCCCAGACGCACGCACACACACCCATGCACGTACAGATGCACGCATGCCCCACCCATGCACACCATGGCCATGCATGGATGCACACACGCCCCGCCCATGCACGCACAGACACCCCCCGCCCCCACACGCACACTAAACTGGTCCATGGTGCGAAAAAGATTGGGAACCACTGCCCTAGAAGACAGAAACAAAATTCAAAATGACCTTGATAGGATGGAGCACTGGGCTGAAAGCAACTGAATGAAATTCAACAGGAATAAGTGCAAAGTCCTGCACCTCGGAAAAAGAAACCAATTGCACAGTTACAAGATGGGGGATACCTGGCTCAGCAAAACTACAAGCGAGAAGGATCTTGGAATTGTCATAGACCACAAGCTAAATATGAGCCAACAGTGTGATGTGGCTACAAAAAAAGCAAATGCTATTTTAGGCTGCATTAATAGAAGTATAGTTTCCAAATCCCACGAGGTGCTAGTCGCCCTCTATTCAGCACTGGTTAGGCCTCACCTTGAGTATTGTGTCCAGTTCTGGACACCACACTTCAAGAAGGATACTAACAAATTGGAACAAGTTCAGAGAAGGGCAACAAGGATGATCAGGGGGCTGGAAACCAAGCCTTATGAGGAAGGGCTGAAAGAATTGGGCATGTTTAGCCTTGAGAAAAGAAGGCTGAGGGGTGATATGATAGCACTTTTCAAATATTTGAAAGGGTGTCCTACAGAGAAGGGGCAGGATCTGTTCTTGATCATCCCAGAGTGCAGGACACGCAACAATGGGCTCATGTTAAAGGAAGCCAGATTTTGGTTGAATATCAGGAAAAACTTCCTAACTATTAGAGCAGTACGACAGCAGAACCCGTTACCTCGGGAGTTGGTGAGTGTTCCAGCACTGGAGGCATTCAAGAAAAACGTAGATAATCACCTGGCAGATGTGCTTTGATTGTATTCCTGCATTGAGCAGGGTGTTGGACATGATGGCCTTGTAGACCCCTTCCAACTTCACTTTTCTATGATTCTATGATTGTGTGGTTGACTGCCAGAGAAGGCAGGGAAGGGAAGCCTGAGCTCCTGCCCAGACTGGAGGACTGCTGGAGAAGGAGGACCCCAGTGATGCATGATGGATTGTGAGCGGGCCAGCCAGAGAAGGGAGGGGGGGAACATGCGGCATCCATGGTGCCTTGTCGAGGACTTTGTATAAAGGGACACAACTTAATTAGTGCCCATCTCTAGTCAACACCCAAGGCATGATAGAGGTGTTCCCAGCAGCAGCAGAGGGTTGTTGAGTCCTGAACTGATCTGTGTCTGTTATTCCCCAAACAATAAGCCACCAGATTGCAAGGGTTACTTTGCAGGCACTGAAGTGTTATCTATCAAGCACTGAAGAAGACTTAGGCCCTGGTTTGGTTCTTTCTATACTCTGCCCTGCAAAGACAATAAGGTGTGTCCTTAGCTTTGTCCAAGCAATATTATGTCCCTGAGCTTTGATATATTTCTGAATCCTTTAGTTTTTCTCAATCCTGTCTCTGCTTTTGATTTTTGTTTTTTGGCTTCTGTGTTGTCCTTCAGTCCTAATGCTCTTTTGTTCTGATTTCATTCTGGCTTGCTCTTTGGGCTGCTCTCTGTCCCCCATCCCACCCCACCCCCCAGTTTTGAACTTTCTTCCAGTCCTCTTCATTTCTGGCCTCATCCTTCAAAAACAATCTTCCGGTGCAGGTATTGGTTGCCCCTCCAGTTCTGGCTGTTCTCAAGACTGCTCAGCTCTAAGGCAGTCCAGAAGGACTGCTCAGTAGAAGTGAATACTAAGTTCCAACTAAATTAACAAGGACATACTCTCTTAGTTCAGAAGCTGCCAATGTAGGTTGTTCTCCAAGGTGATTAAAGATATGGTATATCTCTCTACAAGCCAGGCCTGAACCCAGATTGAAATTGTTCTGGATAATCCATCTCAACCAGAATTCTGGGTTGGATAATACTCTTGTTGGATCACTAAAACATTACAAAACAAATGAGCATTTGAGTCCTCCTGAATTCCTCTTGTATAATTGGTATTGTAGGTATTGTAAAATTGGGGTGACTGGGGGAAATGCAATAGATTTCTTTAAAAATCTGTTTAGATATAATGTCCATTGCTGTTGTGGGCAAACTTTTACACAAAGCACAGGTTCAACACTGTTAAAAACAAAGATGTCAGAGTGTGAGTTTTACAGTCTCTACCGTCTCTGTAGACAAAAGCTTGGCTCCACCTCCCTTTGGATCAGACCATTGTCTTGGCAAGACATTGAGGCTCTTCCTGTTTGGTTCTGAAGAATTCTGAAAGACTTGAAAACTCATCTTGTTTCTAACTTTCGGTGATCCAATAAAGGTTATCACTCAGCCGTGATTTCTACTTCTGGATTACATGGGTATTTTTCATCTCGACAAAGAATTTTCTGAAGGTGTCTTGCCTCAAGTGTCTTATTAAAGACCTGAAACTAGCTAGAAATGATCCAGCTTGATGGGAGGGATCCAAAAAGGTTTTCACCCCACTTGTGGTTGAGGTATTCACATGCGTAAGTACTACCTTACACTAGTGTACACTCTTTAGAATGGGTATCCAGGTTAATAATAAAACACATGGCAAGAGAAGCAGGCCTTCTGCGCCTGCTGTTCCATGACTTGAGGACATACTGTATGACCTCAGTGACCTATGAAGGTTTTAGACTAGTGATTGGAAAAGATGAGGAAAAGAAGACAAGGGATGAAATAACCTGTAATACTTCTGAGACCCAATCTGCTGTGAAAGGCATCTTCCTCCCATTTGTCACCATTCATTGATCTCACAGTACGCACCTGAGCCTTCTTCCCCAAAGACAATCATTTTCCATGAAAGAACTCAATTTACTCATCTCATATTCTGGCATTTCCAGAAAATCATAGTATTTCTCTCTCAGGAAGGGAAAAATGTTGAGCATGCAAATTAGGCTATAGTAAATGTCAGAAAAGTTTTGAAAGTGAGTAGCCAAGATAGAGAAAAATTTTAGAAATCATAATAACATATAAAGACAAGCAGCCAAAAACAGACTTCTGTAAAGTATTAGGCAAAACATCATGACTATGTTGGACCTTTGCTCCATTGCAAATGGCTTAGGGCTATTTCCTAAGCATGGCTGGCAACTGGGTTCTTTAACTTCTTTAACATTCTGCATGGAACAGAAGCTGCGTCTTGTTCTCTGATCACTGCAGAACATCCATGTGTATGTTCTGTGCTGTCAAATGAGAAACAACTTATAGCAACCCTAATAGGGCTTTCAAGGTAAGTGAGGTATTTAAGGAGTGGTTTTACCAGTTCCACCTGCCCCAGTGAGTTTCCATTGCCAAGTGGGGATTCAAACCCTCTCTTCAGAGTCCTAGTTCATCACTCTGTCCACTACACCACACTGGGAATCGAACATCCATGAGGCACACACATTCCTCACATATACAGTTAACTTATTTTAGGCGTGCATTTATTAAGAACCCAGGAAAAAACACTGGAACATACAAGCTTTTGTTTAAACTTATTGAATTAACATGCAAAATATTCTCTAGATACAAAGATTTCTCCTTCAGTGTTAGAAAGACTGTCCTAGATTACTTTCTCTTTTTCCAGGACACTATTTCAGGTTTCATTAAGTGGAGATAAATATTTAATTAAATGAAATGAAGATTCTGTCAAGATTTGAAAGCCAGTGTTCAGATTCTTTGTCCCACCACTAAAAACAATTTATTATCTGGAGACATGGGGGTGGTATTCTGCTGTATCACCTGTGATACTCAGTGTGATGTAGTGGAGAGAGTGAGAGACTAGGACCAGGGTTTGAATCCCTGTTCAACCATGGAAACTCACTGGGTCAGTGGAACTGGTGAAAACACTCCTTAAATTTCTCACTTACCTTGAAAGCCCTATTAGAGTTACTATAAGTTGGTTCTGACTTGACAACATGTCACACATACACACACCTCAACTGTGGAATGCCCTCCCCTTGGAGGCTTGATTGGTGATGACATTGACATCATTCAGCACCCCATTAAGATGTAGCTCTATATTTGAGCCTTTGAGGGTTGAGGATTGTGGCCTGTACAGGTTTTAGTGCAATGTTCTTAACATTTTTAATGTTTTACTTTTTTTGTGTGTTGTTTGATTTTAAATTGTTTTAAATAACTAATGTTGTAAAAAAATTTTATACAACTTTCTCACCTGCCCTGAGATCCTATGGTATGAGATGGGCTATAAATAAATAAATAAATAAAAGAATTTATGGTGGTAACATGTTAGCGTAACATGTTTAATACTTCATGAAAACTGTTTATACTTTCACTTCAATTTATATTGAATATCTGTTAAATCTGTTCATATATAAGACCAGTGCATTATACAGAAATACAGGAAGAATATTCTGGAGGAACAATTATATATGGTTTGACCTTGACCAGTGACAGCTGGTGGTGAAATAGGTCACTAGAAGAAACTATCTGTTTCTATAGTGAGATGACAGAAGAGAGAGGTACCTTCCCACCATGGAGGTGCCAGGAAATCAAGGTGAAGATGTGGAGCTCAACAGGTGCATAGTAGCTGCTGTGCTAACTATTGTCCTGCACTGACTACATAGTAACAGAGCTTCAAATGCTGCCTCCTAGTGCTGGAAATAACCACAAAAAGGCTCTTTCTGACCCAAGGTGCACATTATAGCAACTGGACGTTTCCTCCTATCTCACCAGCCAGGATTACTCTGATCCCTAAAGGACACCCCCGATTATCTTTCAAGTCTTTCACCATTTTAATGTTGGGTCCATTAGAACAAGCATTAAAAATACACGTTTATCATGGGAATCATGCTTGCCACCCACACCAGCCTCCTGGTGGTGCCTATGCATATGTCTCTGTCCCATTCTCTGGCTACAAGATATCATACATCATGTGAGCTTCCTTTGCCTTTCCTAGCAAAAAAGTCTGGTGGGGATAAGAAATGAAAATCAAATTAATTTTATCCATAAAAGTGACTAGAAGTCTCCTGAAGACTTCCTCTCAAATATTTTATTCTTTAGATGTGAAAAAGCAAGCTGCCTGGCACCAGAATAATAGTTCAACTTAATAAAAGAGCAATAAATAAAATGTCTGTGTTAGCCTGGGGAACTTTTTGAAGAAAGACTTAAGACTAAAATATCTTGCAGCTCCTTCATAGTTCACATGTTGATTTATGTGCCCTATGTTGCATGCCTTTTGGAAGTGTGGGGGTGTGGGAGGGGAGAAGGTGAGGATCTGAGCTGCTGTGAGGCATTCTGGCTGATGATCACACATATCAGTGAACTACGCCTAGAGTGAAAGTTTCTAACATGTCCGAAAATTGACGTACAAAAGCTACTTCCCTTTTTCCATTTCCTTTTCACAAGTCAGAGCTTTTCAAGTATAACAACACTCTTACATAAAAGTGAGGCCAACGATTGGGAGGTAGAGTTCAGCTACCAATGACTATGCATGAGTAGGATACGTCTACCTAAACAATTCCCATTGGAATGTTAGGTGACCTGGCGCACAAGAGCAAGCCAGAATTAGCAACAATAACTGTACTCAGTAAATAAGAGGAAATTTTGTTTCTGTGCAGATCTGTCTGGTGAGGACAGCTCTGGAGTAAATTATATGGTTCCCTTTTACCAGATGTATAAATTTCTTCCTACTAGTTTTGGAGCTAGATTGCTTGTTTTTGTTACCTCTCCACACTGTTCTATTTATTATCTCCCCTTTTCTCGCACGCAGAAAATGAAAACATATAGACGTTAAGCACTTGTTTTTTTTACGCCTTTCAATCCTGTAGGAAACATTGATCTCCCATATCTCAGACAGGCCAGAGTCCTGAATCTTAAGTTTTATCAAGGACACCATATCGGCAGTTGAGTGCCTTGGAGGGATATGGGATGGAATTATTTCAGATAATTCTGAAGTTTTTAAATGGACTGTAATCACGGTAGATCTGATGGTTTCATTCCCTTCATCACCATAAAAGAAACAGAGAACCACTATTAACTGTGGCTGGGCAGACCTTTCTGCCTCATTTTCAGCAGAGAGATAAAAGCAATACAGGGTTATGTGGACTAAATATTAATTTCTGGGTGGCTGGCTTCCTACCAGCATGGAGTCTCTTTTTCTGTACCTTATGCCAGCAGTCAAATTTGCTGCTTTGATCCCAGCCTTCTTCACAGCTGCAACTGGTCCTGCTGCCAATGATGTCTGCAAGATGATTTTCATTGACAGATCGCTCCAAGGTGTGCAGGAGCTTTTTTCCAAACGTACACAAGGCTCAGTTTGAGCCTGCCCTCAACAGGGAATGGTTGTGCAACAGGTTTCCAGTGCCATGACTCAGACAAAGGACATGTGAAATAATAACAACAAAGAGAAATAAAATAGTAATAATAATAAATAAATAAATGATTCCCTGTGAGGATGTGCAGAACACTTTCTGAGAGGAGTTCACACATATTAATGGACTGGAGCAGAGGGATTTCCCAGGTCAGAATGAGTAATTATGAGTAACTCTTGGGTCTTGGCAAGCTGCATTTCAAAACCTGTGCAAAAACCTTTTACACCATCTTGGACAGCTCCCATTCATTCCAAACTACCTAGTTTGAAATACTGATAGATTATGCCACCTCATGTAATTTCAATAGATCAGTCCCCACTTAGGAGTAATTTTAGGGTTATTGAACTTCTGTTGTCCTTGCAGCTCATCTCTACCATATCAGAATTATGGTCAGTCATTGCTGGAAAGCTGCTCTGAAAAAATACTTGCTTAAAACTATAGTCCAAAGCTTATGTGGTGTCTGGTGCAAACCGGGGTGCCTTAACCCAGTATTTTGGAAGGAAGTGTTCTCTCAACTTGGGCCAAAGGTCACTTCTGGTTCCAAGACTCCCCCCACCCAAAGTAGCTAATTACTGGTACAACAGAGTTTTCTAAACTGATTTCACGTTTCTCAAACTAAGTGGTGAATGCTGCAAGCCACTGGCCAGGGATACAAAACAATCTTCTGTTGCCTCAACACCTGCAAGAAAGCATGAGGGAACAGCTGCAGTAGCACAGAGTTCAACAGTTTATTGCCCCCTGCTGGCAAGAAATAAGGAAACCTATTAATTTTGTCCTTGAAACAAAACTGGCCGCCTATGAGTGCAAGTTAACTGCTGGGATGCTATCCAGTGGAATGGAGCATCAGAAGTGGACAGCCTTAGCAGCTCAGGCCTGTTATTTTATATAAATGGAAGTCCTCCCACTATACCACCAGACCAATGATCTCACATTTCTGGACATGAAAGACCATGTAACATGAGAGAAATCCCCCTTCAATAATATCTGATGTGTAGCCTACCTTCTTAGAGCTGTTTGGTGGTTGACCTTGATGGATAAGAGACCATGAAACCACTAGACAAATGCCACCCTCTCTGATCCCTCCTCCACAGTATCTTCTAATCATCTATGTTATGTCTCTGTCTTGTCTGTCTGTGTGCCCATGAGCATGAATGATCTATCAAGATGTAGTCTCACACACACACACACACACACACACACACACACACACACACACACACACACACACACACGGACCCCCTTATCCGTGGGATCAGTATCCGCGGATTCACTTATCCATGGTCTGAAAATAAAAGTATTAAAAACATTACATGGAAAAAACTAGAAATACAATATGGATTTTCAAGATGTAGTTATCAGAACTGGGCACTAGAGGGAACCAGACACTATTCTATATAGGTAAACTACCTCCATTTTGCCTAGTCTCCCACCAGCTTGAGGCAGCTTCCTCTATGTTTCAGAGCAGAGTCATTATAAAACTCAGAGCTGGGCTGGTTGTGAAGGCAAAGGGAGGGACCTAAGCCATACCGTCTCCTGGGAGAGGTTACTCAGCTCCTACCCTTCTTGCCTTCAAGGCAGCCCGTTCCTCAACACTCCCAGGCAAGAAAATGCATTCTTAATTGTCTTTGACGAAGATACCGTGCAGAATCATTGAGATTGTGTGTGAGAGAGAGAGTGTGTGAAAGAAAAAGAGAGAGAGAGATAGATGGTCATCTTCAGTCTTCAGCACATTGAGGAATGAGACCAGACTTCAACTTGGCTCTTACTCATAGAGACCCCATCGAGATAAAAATTACTGGTATAGGGGATTCCTGGGTCCAACAGGCTGTTATGTATACTGCTTGCTATAATCCATGCTTTTCAGTATCTCCGAGCGGATGGGTGGATTTGGATCTGATCCCCCGTGGATATGGGGGTCCTACTGTATTGCAGGCTGTCAAGAAGGTCAGGTGTGGAAATGCTAAGGGGGGGGGGGTAAAATACAGACCCACTTTTACTGTGTGTAAAAAAACCCATTAAACCCTGAAAGGAGGAGGAGGCGGTCCATGGTGCAATCAGTTGGCTACAGTGGCAACCTGGGCTGTGTCTTTAATTTTCAAACCACCTCTAGAGGCCACTCTTTCAGATACAGGCTCACCATTTTAAAATATCCTTTAAAGTGTCAAGGTTTTATGTCTGCCACTGCGTGCTCGGGCACACGCCCTTGTTAAAAGTACACTTCTTAGTTTGGGAACCGTAAAATATATTCCCAGACCAGGTGCTTCTAGATTTATATGATGTGAACAAACAGCAACAGTGCCTATGTGTGGACTTAATTCATTATGCACATATTGTAGACTGGATATAATGCTACCCCCAAACACATATTCATACACATCCATAAACATATCTACTGTATTGTATATAATAATAATACACTATATACATCCCCTGCCCTTTGATATACTGGCCAAAATCCTATTAGTTAGGTCTGCCAGCATAAGACAGTTAGTGTAAATCTCAGCAGTGGGTTCCCACAAGTTAAGAAGGCAAGTCAGGAATAAGCTGTTGCACAGTGAGTCACACAATTCAGGGCACAACAGCAAATGCCAAAACTGACTTATTAACTTGTAGTAATTTGGCCACAAAATGTATGCTGATTATATTACACTGGTGTAAAAATGCAATAGGATTCCAGCTAGCAACGTACTGTATCATATGTTATCTTATATCATAGACTGAATATACGATCTGGGTAAGATGCCTACATGTATATATAACAATATACCATATACAAGCTGACAAATAATAAGATCCTACGAAGTGCATTTTGAATCATTTACATCACTCAACTACAGTGAAATAGTGTGTTGCCTGGCACTGATCTGTGTTTCTAATAAGTCCTCAATAGTTTAAAATGCTTGTTTAGCCTTTCTATGAGCAAAGGCTTTTTGATTATTCACGTAGTTTTGGATAAAACAATGTACAGGGGAAATATTATGACAAAGCCAGCAGAGGGCGCTCACAGATTGTTGTGCCTATTTGATAAAAGATTAGCTCAGTAAGAATTATGGAAGTGTGGGGGGAAAACCCTCAGAACGCTGTTTATCCCATAGAAATATTGCTCAGTATATCACAGCCATTTTAAAGAAGGTCAGAGCAGGAGAAAGAATCTACTCACCACACCTCCCACCCACTCTCATAATGTCTTGTCGTACTTGTCTCTGAGGGTGGATATAAGGTTTATTTGCTAATACATTGCTTGAAACCATAAACTTGGTAATAACTGTAGGGTCAACATACACGTTCTTCTGTAATTTTAAAAGCAAGAACTAAGGCTCCTGTGCCTGCTTAGGCTTTTAGCCCTCTGAGTTACAGGCTGACTACATGGGCTGTCTAGCCTGTTGTTTGCAGCACTGCAGGGACAGGCTGGTGCACTCTTAAAGAAGCCAATCAGGCACCAGCTCATCCCCAGAGCATTCCTACCTGCACCTTTCTGCCCTCTGTCAAGGGGGCTTCTAATTTTCTGGTGCATTTAGGATCACTCTGCTTTGGATTGGTTCCAGCATGTGAGATTGCTAGAACCAATAAGCAAGCTATTTCAGGATATTGGCAAATTATTCACTTCCCCCGTTGGGCAGATGGCAAATGAAGTGAAAAAAAATAATAATAATTTTTTGGACTGTCACTCTGGCTTTGACTGCAGGCAGACTCTCTACTAACCCTTTAAGAAAAGGCAAAAAAAGAGGACTTTTTAAGAAATGGTCCAGGGCATCAGCAATAGTCTATATACAGTCAAAATGATTTGTTTTTACTTCCCCTGGCCTCTGCCAAGCAGGGGATGGGATTAATTTGCCAATATCCTGAAGTGGCTCACTCATTAAGGCACTTCACAATATTAGCAGGAGCCATTTCTGTGTGAACAGTCAGGCTTGATTAGGTTGTTGTAATTAAGCCTGACTGTTCCCAAGAGGCCCAAACTAGCTCGCTCCCTGCTGCTAGTGTAGCTTTACCCCAAATTCTGTCATTGTGCTGCCTATTATTAACAGTTGTGAAATCAGTTTTGCCCTCCCCCTCCCTTTACAGGGCAGGGTTTTGTCTACCTGACCCTCTGTTCCCTCACTCTGCATATATCCTGCATTCCACTAAAGAACTTTGGATGTTAGGGAAGGGTCATTGCTACCCTTACTCCGCGCCTTATTTGCTCTGGGAGTTTGTCACTGTTTGACACCAAACTATTTTGCACAGCATCCCCCTTAGGCAATAATTTGCTCTTTACCAGCAATGATAGAAGACAGTTTGGTTGTACTTGCTCTTTTATGGCCACAAAGTTTTTATTGCTAGATGTTTACTTTATGGCACACTGAGAACGTAGAAAAACAAAACAAATTCCTTTGTCTAAATAGAGAAAAAGCAAGCTCATTTTAGCAAGAAAAAGAGTTTCAGTGAAACCAGGGCTCTGTAGATTGGGGGACCAGGATTTTTGGGTAGTGCAATATGAGACCATGTGCTGCACCACCACCCTGGCCTCCCTCTTGCCTCTGAGCTTGGCTGCAATCCTTGTAGTAGTTGAGAGGAAGCAGATGTTCATAGCAGCAACAATTCGTTGTAAGTTTTGTCTCTTATTAGGCAAGGTAATTGGAGGTGGGGTGGTCTTGAATGGACAAGTCAAGACTCATTAGCTTTACAAAAGACTTGCTCCTTTATAGACGTTGGAACTGCAAGACCTGCTTTATTGATACGGCTTGACACAGCTGCCTTAAGCTTTGAATTCTCCTTTAGAGTTGGATATGGAGATGAACGAGCACTTGCACCACTCACTCTCTATATGAGAGCGGGAGGGAGGGGGAGGGAAGGAGGGAGGGAGGGAGGGAGGGGAGAGAAACACACCAGCCTTTGTGGAATAACTGGTAACCAGAATTGGGTGTCCAGAATACTACTTTCTGTACTTTCTATAGCAAAAACTTTAGGAACAGGTGAAATGTCATGAATAGATAGATAGGAGAAATGCTACTTGTGTAAATATAGCTAATTCCCATTTTTAAAATTTAATTATTGAAGACAGGACAAATATCTAACAAGGACATAGCCAAGGAAACAGCAACAAGTTCTGTCAGTTTCCTAACTTCTAATTACTTCTGTTTCCGAGGGACATAAACAAATCCAGTCAGTTCCAGGTTAATTGGACTTGCCAATGCAGACACTTTTGCATTGGGGAGCTCAGTGGGAGAAGTGAGGCCTTTTGTTGGTTGTTAATTAGACCCCCCTCCCCATGTATCTGTGTGACTGCAGGAGACTAACTCCACTTGTAGAAGTGTTGGTGTGTTCAGTAAATGTGAGTAATAGCATCTCAAATGCATCTGCTTCTTTCTGGCCACTTATCGGTTGTCATTTTGGAGGTCACTCATTCTGGGGCTGCCATGGGTTGTAGGTAACATAACAACAAACAGTTGCCTGCAATTTGTCAGACAGCACTATCACCTTTGTGCGGGCATCCTGTTTGTGAAAGCAAAAATCTATCCATGTTCTCCAGCACTTCTGCATGTGTCAATGGGTCATTACTGTGGGACAATGGTGTTGCCAGAGGAGAAGAGGTGCATTGACCTCTGGATCTACAGATTGCGTCCAGCAACTGAGCTCCCTTGTTAACATCAATGTCCTCACAGTGGAAAGATGAGCATATATAACAAGTCAATGGGGAAGTTGTGAGGGGGTGGTGAACAAGAAGCACAATTTTGAAAAAGTACTTATTTGGACTAAATCTCCCACAATTCTTCAGCCAATATGTCAATGGTCATTATGGCTAGAGAATTCTGGGACTTATAGACCAAATAAGTCATTCTCCTAGTGCAGTGATTCCCTACCTTGGGTCCCCAAATGTTCTTGGATTACAACTCCCAGAAACCCTGGCCAGCACAGTTAATGGCGAAGGCTTCTGGGAGTTTTAATCTAAGAACATCTGGGGACCAAGTTTAGGAACCCTTGTCCTAGTACTAGCAAAAGTACCCAAATGACCACTCAGGGTGCATTTGCCAGCTGGTAAATTTTCCTTTCCCCTTCAAACAACTCCAGTGAACTACTGTCAACAAGAATCTCCTGGCTGTATAAAGACAGTGTAGGTATCATTATTTACTCTAAAAAATTTATAGGTTGCTAAAACTCGGCAGAGTCCTCCATCATGGAATGCAAGTGACCTCTGGGCTTGTGAAGACTATGCTAGTGGAACACAAGCTCTGGCAAATTCGATCTAATTGCAAAGTATGGTCCCTGGGGGTAGACTATGTATACCAAAAAGCTTATCTGACTACAGGCAAGTTGAGCACTGGAAGGATGGCCTCCAGGTGAGAAGCTTTGCAACTAGACACAGAATAGTCGACAGGCCACAGAAATGGAGGAACTTCCAGTATATTAGAAATCACAGTGCTTGCAGATTTCCAAAATATAGACAGGAAGGGAGGGAAGGAGGAAGACCCTACTGGTGCTCATAAACTCTCTTTTTTTCCTGTCAGTTTTTTTTGGGGAGAAGCATGATTTGCAAAAAATGAAATACAATGAGATGAAATAAGTTATTTTATTGCAAGCTATGAGGATCTCTCCCCCACCCCCATCCTCCCTCTGGACTCACCTTTGTTTTCAAAGCATCTGTACCACCTTCACAAGTGAAGGTGCAACAATAGTAAGTATCAACCTTAGTAACTGACTACACCAACCACTGAGCAGACATCAGAAAAGTTACTGTTTTAGACTAGAACTCTCGGGTCCCCTTAGCCAGCAAGGAGAATTCCTGAATTTCTCAATGGCTCTTCTTGGTGAGGGGTTCTGGGCATTATAGCCCAGATTTCCTATTTCTTGATTTGTTTTTTTTTTAAATGAATTCAGCAACTTCTGTGGAGCTATTACTGAATCACGCTAACAAATGCAGGTGGAAAATCAAATCAAACATTTCTCATTGAGGTCTTTGGAGAAAAAAAAGTGTACAATTAATGTCCTAAAAATTGGAATTGGAAGACTACAGGTTTTGTAGGGCTTTCTTCACCAACCAAAGCCAGGTGCCAAACAGTGGCTGGGGGAAATTATGGGGACCTTTTCATAAGATGAATGAACAAGTGTGCTTTTGAGCACATGCAAAAATGCATACATTTGTTTATAGAACCAGAATAGGACTCACAGTCTGTTTTAGAAATTTGAAAGGTATTTCTTGGACCACATCTCCTAATACCTCCCAGTGGCCATTCTGATGGGGATTGTGGGTTTGATAGTGCTAAAAGAGTGACTTCCCAGGTTCTACATCTACAATAAAATAAAATAACATCCAGTCCTGGAGTACCTCTGCAGGATACAGTTACAGCAATTTGATAGCACTTCAAGTGTCATGTCTCCATTTGTCAGGAATATGTGGCTTTGTGAGGCTCTTGCAATTATCTACTGAAGAGCTCTAGCACTGTAGCTCAGGCAAGCAGGCTAGAGCACTCTAGCACAGAATCCCGTGTACTCCCCCAAAGAACAAATTGCAGAATTCTGTAGAACAGAGTCAAGATGTGGTATTATTCTATTATAACTGTGTAGTGTAGATACACTTCTGTTCCCAACCACCTGGAAAGCTTTCCTAATTTCAGTGGCTTATTTTAAAGGATCGTGGGTGGTGGGGATCTTAATTTTGCTGTTGTTATATATTTGGGAATCAGAAACCCTTGATAATCTACTTCAGTTGCACAAGATCTTCTAGTAGAGTCAATCTAGCTTTTACCCACCCCTGTTTCTCAAATGCATCTGGATTGCTTTGCA
The DNA here is from genome assembly GCA_037013535.1 of Intellagama lesueurii. Classification (NCBI taxonomy): domain Eukaryota; kingdom Metazoa; phylum Chordata; class Lepidosauria; order Squamata; family Agamidae; genus Intellagama; species Intellagama lesueurii. The sequence goes on along the minus strand of JBAJHW010000001.1, from coordinate 80,189,875 downwards.
GAATAGTAGCCGAATGCCCCTTATTTAAGGGAAATATAAGACGTAACTCCAAATGGAGGTTGACAAATCTGTTTTTCACTGTGTGCTGATATGTCAAAGGATGTTTATAGCCCAGAGGATTTCCGGTCTTGGTTTGTGCTGTGCGTAATGAGTCACGTGAAGCATTTTTAATGGTAAAAGATTATTCTGTAAAGTTTATGGTCGTGGTCCTGCTGATACAAGCAAATGTCTTTCATTATATTAACATCCCACTTAAATAACATTGGCAACAACTGACTTTATGCAGAATTGTGAGAGGAAGGGTGGGTGGGATTTACATTCCAGCCACCCACAAACCATTAATAAAAGGTTGTCCAAGATTTCAGGCTCACAACTCTGCACAAGCTCCTTTTATAAGCCATGTTTATCAATTGCCTTTCAGTGCAGTAATAAAGTCAGAAATTACATGGGCTGAGGTTGAATGCTCTGGCGAATCAAAGAGAAGGGAAAATTAAAGTAAATTAAAGTGAGGAAGCCTTTCAAGGCATCTTGCAGAAATGCAGTGTGCCAGCGTGACATTTCCTCCCAGGCGGCCTCCCTGAATTTATCAGCTGAGTTGATGCTGGAAATGTTTCTGCTGCTGAAAAATGCAGGTGCAGAACTACACAAATCCCCTTCCAAGCCGGTCACCTCATCACAATCTGTTTGACAAAATGCCTAATCAAGAACCCTGCTTTCCCATGATTCTGGGGGGGGGGGGGGGGAATAAAAATAATCATGCACAGAGAAATTGGTTGTCAGGATTATGCATGCTGTGTCATGGTGTGATGCAGAAACCACCTGTATGGCTGCCTTTATCCTGGGATTTCAGGCTAGCAAATATCTAAATTCCCTTTTCTCCATCCCAGACTTTGAAGAATGAGAAAAGAGGCAAAATTATAGTCAGAGGAGCTCATTAACAACACAATTGTAAAAATCAGAAAACAAACAAAAGATAGAAGAATGTGTCCGTTTTCACTGTTGTAGTGAAAGGTTTCCCAGAGCTCAGTTTTAAGCAATGTCTTAGAATCACAGAATATCCAAATTGGAAGGGACCTATAAGGTCATCAAGTCCAACCCCCTGCTCAATGCAGGAATCCAAATCAAAGCAGATCTGACAGAGGGTTGTCCAATTTCCTCTTGAATGCCTTCAGCATTGGAGTGCTCACCCCCTCTCAAGGTAATTGGCTCCATTGTTGTACTGCTCTAACTGTTAAGATGCTTCCTGTAGCTTGAGCCCATTATTATGTGTCCTGCATTCTGGGACGATTGAAAACAGATGCTGCCTTTCCTCTGTGTGACTACCTTTCAGGTATTTGAAAAATGCTGTTATATCCCCCCTCATTCTTCTTTTCTCAAGGCTAACCATGCCCAGTTCTTTCAGTCTTTCCTTATAGGACTTGGTTTCCAATTATCCTTATTGCCCTCCTCTAAACTTGCTTCAGGTTGTTGGCATTCTTCTTAAAGCGTGGTGTCCCAAAATGGACACAGTACTCTCAATGAGGTGCAACCAGTGCCAAATAGAGGGAGACTAGTACCTCACCAGATCTGGAGACTATACTTCTGTTAATGCATCCGAAAGTGACATTGGCCTTTTTCACAACCAGTCTAGTCTTCCTAGGCAGCAAAGCCTAGCTCATTTCCATGTGCTGCAACAGTTTCCTAGGCATTAAAAAGGAACAGCTTGCAGGCTGGATGGACCCCCCCCCCCACTGCCCCAATGAGTCAAGTCTAGTCCATGGGCCTGTGGTTTCCAATCTGTTATTTATTTGTTGTCCAGTTCCATAGTGCTAGTTCAGTTTAAACAGAGTACAAAGGACAACGCCCTTTTCCGCATTAAGCTGTATTGTGTTCAAGTACTACCAGCAGTCTTAAAATCAGGTCTCATGTTCCAGCATAGGGAGAACTTACTAGCTACTGTACCAGTGATTTTCCTGAGACTAAATATTGGGTTCTTGCCATCTTAGTGATGAAGGGGATTACACCCCACCCCCATTTTTCACTCCTACTACATAGGCATCCTTCAGTCTCGAGAGACTATGGTAACGTGCTCTGTATGGAGGACTTTGACGCTGTATGCGAAGCTGGAGTGTCCTCTCCAGAGCACGAAGCCTGGGTAAAATAATATGGAGGATAGGCTGTTACCCAAGCAGCATATCCCCCCTCTCCACATTGCTGAAATAGTCCAATGGAAAGGCAAGAGCCAATACAACTGGTTCCAGCGATGTCACAGGAGTTGCCAGAACGACACGAACTGCCTCCGGGACTCCGGCTCCAGATTTTGCCTCGAGGTTAACTCCTGAAGCCTTTTCCATCAGTGGATATAGCCACAAGGCAGTGGAGGTTTGGAATCGGAGTTTTCCTTCTCCTAGATGGGCTGCCTTCCCAGGCTAACGAGCCCCACCTACCCGGGCTGCTCCCTCACCGCATGGATGATGACGGCGCCTCCTCCTCCTCCTCACGGCATGGGGGTTTGGAATTGGAGTTTTCCTTCTCCTAGATGGGCTTCCTTCCCAGGCTGACGAGCCCCACATATGTGAATCTTCTCATTCATTTCCAAGGATGGGCAAGAATTTGAACCAGTACATTCATTGATAAGAATGTTTCTAAATTTCACAAATGTCTCCATGAATGGGACAAAGAGAACTTTAAATGGGTGGCTACCAGTGTTCAGCACATCATCATCATCATCAATTCCTGATGTATAATAATAAATGAATAAATAATAAAAGTTTGTTTCATAAAGCTTTTACTGAATACATTATGGCTTCAAACAATGACACTGAGAGAGATCACTCACAATTTTCTGCCGGAGGCAATTCAATAATCTTTATTTACAGAGGAAAGAAAAATTCGAGAGAGCATTCTGCTCCTTTTCTTAAGAAGTTCCACTTATAAGGGTCTCCTACAGGACCACTCTAATGTGATGTTGTTAGTGTACACATTACCCATATCCTCAAGAAGTGAAAAGCTCCTGAGGTACTGAGACAAGACTTAGTTTTCTTTTGATAGACTAGAAATAGAGACTTAAGGGATCTTTATACTTCCACACAATAATATCAAGTATGTATTTTTGTGTCTTTCCTCATAAAAACATGCTTATTTCAGATTCAAGGAATTTTCCATTTATTTTTTATTTTTCATTTTCATTATTTTGTCTTTGAAATTCAAAGACAACAGCAAGATCCAAACCGTTTCTCTGCACCACTATGAGCTGATGGTTGGTACTTTCTCAGTCTCTGGTGGTGCTCCCCTGCCCAGACTAAAGTGAGATGAATAACTGCCAAAACTCTACAGACATTTCTCTATTAAATTTCCAGCTTTCATCATGGGACATTTTTGGCAGATTCACAGAATCAGATCCATAAAGAGAGGCAATACTGAACCAATTGTTTTTCTGCTATGTTTTCTATGTTAGGAGATTGTCATAATGGCTGCCTTAGAGAAGAATGGCTTTTTAAAATGTCTGCCATGCTTTCCCAGCTATATTTAAGGCTAGATCATGTGACATACAGTAGGTGGGACACTTGTCCTACTGTCCTGTTATGTGCAACAGATTTACCTATGGAAAATGTTCTATAGTAAAGGTGTGCAAATACCATTTAATCCAATTAGTGTCCAATATTTGCTGTACAAAATCTGGATCAATCCAACCTGAGGTGATTTGGATTGGATGTGCAGTTTGATCTCTGATTACTTCACATATTTGCATGTATTTGTATGTTTCTGCATGGTGGGGAGCCTAAAACTATAGATGAAAAAAGAGCTGTTTCCCACAGTGGTGGTGATGGGTTAAAGCAGCCCCATCAACTCTGGGAATGTGGCGGCCTTTCAGGTAAGCTATCAGTTTCCTTCCTTCCTTCCTTCCTTCCTTCCTTCCTTCCTTCCTTCCTTCCTTCCTTCCTTCCTTCCTTCCTTCCTTCCCCCGTCAGTAGCCTGTTTTACCATGCTTAATATAACATTCTCATAAATACTTCTACACTTATATGCTTGCATACTCTGTGTCAGTTTGGTATAGACCAGTACAGTAAGATATTACACTTACAATATCATTCTTACCCAGATTTCTAGTTCTATGTTGTCTATCATCCTAGTCTGATTCCTGTTTGTGTACACAACTCTAGAAATGGAAGAGACGAGCAAGAGAAATGACATTTTCTTCCAAAGTACAACACTGAGTAAACTGAGGGTAACCTACCATGCAGTTATAATGAAAATATAGACCAGAAAAAGATAATATTGCTGGGAAAGGGGGGGCAGTAGGCAGACAGGAAAACCTAACATGAGATAGTTTGTCTCACTAAAGGAAGTCATGGCTGTTGTTTGTAAGATCTGGGCAGAACTTATTGGAAAAGACAATATTGTCAGGAAGGAGGGGACAGTAGGACGACAGAACAACCAAACATGAGATGTTGGTTTGCAAGAGCTAAGCAGAGCTGGTAATGATAGAACATTTGGGAGCCCTTCCATTTCCCCATTCCAGAGTTCAAGCCATCAGCCTCCTGGGGTGGAACATCTTATTTAATCCTCCATCCCTGCAGAGGGTCTCAGTTCCTGTGAGTCTAAACATTCCCAGGTAAAGTTCTGTCCATGACAATGGAACTGTGGAGAGTTCGTTCACACCCCTCTCATCAACATCTACCCTGGTACAGAAAACCAGGTCTAAAGTATGCCCTATGGCATGGGTGGTTCCAGATACTATTTGGAACAGACCCATGGTCATCATGGAGGACATGAAATCCTGAGGTACTCCTGACAAAGCTGCCTCAGTATGGATATTGAAGTCCTCCAGCACAAGAAGCAAGGGGACCACAACATCACCCCCAAAACTAGTTTGGCTAGTTCAGGAAAGGAGACTGTTGAGCTGTGGGCTGGGCAGTATACCAAGGCTCCCACTTTCAGATATACACATTCAAATTTGGAAAACTGGGGGATGATACACTTGGTGAGATGGTTAGTATAACAATAGATCACTACAGCTCCACCTCCCACCCTGCACTTTCCCAACATCAGGGTCTTTTCCAGGGAGATTTCTCTTCTCATGAGATGGCCAAAGTATTGAAGCCTCAGCTTCAGGATCTGTCCTTCCAGTGAGCACTCAGGGTCAATTTCCTTCAGAATGGATAGGTTTGATCTCCTTGCAGTCCAGGGGACTCTCAAGAGTCTCCTCTAGCACCACAATTCAAAAGCATCAATTCTTTGGCGGTCAGCCTTCTTTATGGTCCAGCTCTCACATCCATACATCGCTACTGGAAAAACCATAGCTTTGACTATGCTGACCTTTGTCGGCAAGGTGATGTCTCTGCTTTTTAAGATGCTGTCTAGGTTTGTCATCGCTTTCCTCTCAAGAAGCAGGGGTCTTTTAATTTCGTGGCTGCTGTCACCATCTGCAGTGATCATGGAGCCCAGGAAAGTAAAATCTGTCACTGCCTCCATATCTTCCCCTTCTATTTGCCATGAGGTGATGGGACCAGTGGCCATGATCTTAGTTTTTTTGATGTTGAGCTTCAGACCATTTTTTGCACTCTCCTCTTTCACCCTCATTAAGAGGTTCTTTAATTCCTCCTCACTTTCTGCCATCAGAGTGATATCATCTGCATATCTGAGGTTGTTGATACTTCTTCCGGCAATCTTAATTCCGGCTTGGGATTCATCCAGTCCAGCCTTTCGCATGATGTATTCTGCATGTAAGTTAAATAAGCAGGGAGACAATATACAGCCTTGTCGTACTCCTTTCCCAATTTTGAACCAATCAGTTGTTCCATATGCAGTTCTAACTGTTGCTTCCTGTCCCACGTATAGATTTCTCAGGAGATGTATAAGGTGGTCAGGCACTCCCATTTCTTTAAGAACTTGCCATAGTTTGCTGTGGTCCACACAGTCAAAGGCTTTTGCGTAGTCAATGAAGCAGAAGTAGATGTTTTTCTGGAACTCTCTGGCTTTCTCCATAATCCAGTGCATGTTAGCAATTTGGTCTCTAGTTCCTCTGTCCCTTCGAAATCCAGCTTGTACTTCTGGGAGTTCTCAGTCCACATACTGCTGAAGCCTACCTTGTAGGATTTTGAGCATAACCTTGCTAGCATGTGAAATGAGTGCAATTGTACGGTAGTAGGAGCATTCTTTGTCACCGCCCTTCTTTGGGATTGGGATGTAGACTGATCTTTTCCAATCCTCTGGCCACTGCTGAGTTTTCCAAACTTGCTGGCATATTGAGTGTAGCTCCTTAACAGCGTCATCTTTTAAGATTTTAAATAGTTCAACTGGAATGCCATCACCTCCACTCACCTTGTTGTTAGCCATGCTTTCTAAGGCCCACTTGACTTCACTCTCCAGGATGTCTGGCTCAAGCTCAGCAACCACACTATCTGGGTTGTCCGGGACATCCAGACCTTTCTGGTATAATTCCTCTGTGTATTCTTGCCACCACTTCTTGATGTCTTCTGCTTCTGTCAGGTCCCTATCATTCCTGTCCTTTATCATGTCCATCTTTGCACAAAAGGTTCCTTTAATATCTCCAATTTTCTTGAACAGATCTCCGGTTTTTCCCTTTCTATTATTTTCCTCTATTTCTTTGCATTGTTCATTTAAGAAGGCCCTCTTGTCTCTCCTTGCTATTCTTTGGAATTCTACATTCAATTTTCTGTAACTTTCCCTATCTCCCTTGCATTTTGTTTCCCTTCTCTTCTCTGCTATTTGTCCTCGTTGGACAGCCACTTTGCTTTCTTGCATTTCCTTTTCTTTGGGATGGTTTTTGTTGCTGCCTCCTGTACAATGTTACGAGCCTCCATCCATAGTTCTTCAGGCACTCTGTCCACCAAATCGAGTTCCTTAAATCTGTTCTTCACTTCCACTGTGTATTCATAAGGGAGTTGGTTTAGATTATACCTGACTAGCCCAATGGTTTTTCCTACTTTCTTTGGTTTAAGCTTGAGTTTTGCTATAAGAAGCTGATGATCAGAGCCACAATCAGCTCCAGGTCTTGTTTTTGCTGACTGTATAGAGCTTCTCCATCTTTGGCTGCAGAGAACATAATCAATCTGATTTCGGTATTGCCCATCTGGTGATGTCCATGTGTAGAGTCGCCTCTTGTGTTGTTGGAAAAGAGTGTTTGTGATGACCGGCTTGTTCTCTTGACAAAACTCTATTAGCCTTTGCCCTGCTTCATTTTGAACTCCAAGGCCAAACTTACCTGTTGTTCCTTTTATCTCTTGTCTCCCTACTTTAGCATTCCAGTCCCCTATAATGAGAAGAACGTCTTTCTTTGGTGTCAGTTCTGGAAGGTGTTGTAAGTCTTCATAGAATTGGTCAATTTCAGCCTCTTCAGCATCGGCGGTTGGTGCATAAACTTGGATTACTGTGATGTTGAAAGGTCTGCCTTGGATTCGTATTGAAATCATTCTATCATTTTTGAGATTGTATCCCAGTACAGCTTTGCCCACTCTTTTGTTGACTATGAGGGCTACTCCATTTCTTCTACGGGATTCTTGCCCACAATAGTAGATATGATAATGGTCTGAATTGAATTCGCCCATTCCCGTCCATTTTAGTTCACTGACACCCAGGATGTCAATGTTTATTCTTGCCATCTCCTGTTTGACCACATCCAGCTTCCCAAGGTTCATAGATCTTACATTCCAGGTTCCTATGAAGTATTTTTCTTCACAGCATTGGACTTTCCTTTCACTTCCAGGTGCGTCCACAGCTGACCATCCTTTCGGCTTTGACCCAACCACTTCATTAGCTCTGGAGCTACTTGCACTTGTCCTCTGCTCTTCCTCAGTAGCATGTTGGATGCCTTCTGACCTGAGGGGCTCCTCTTCCAGTGTCATATCTTTTAGCCTTTTGTTTCTGGTCATGGGGTTTTCTTGGCAAAGATACTGGAGTGGCTTGCCAGTTCCTGCTCCAGGTGGATTGCGTTTAGTCAGAACTCTCCACTATGACCTGTCCGTCTTGGGTGTCCCTGCACGGCATAGCCCATAGCTTCTCTGAATTACTCAAGCCCCTTCGCCACGACAAGGCAGCAATCCATGAAGAGATCACCACTGCTGCTCTAGACTAAATGAGATACAGATTACAAAGGCAATCTGTGTCATCTTTCTCAGTAATTCAGTTCTTAAAACACATGCACGGACGCACGCACGCACACACACACACACGTTTATGAATGTGGGATACTGTGCTTCTGTATTTACGATTCAAAATGCAAGGAAATTGCCTAATATTGCTGCAAAATATTGCATCTGTGTTGTCAACAGGAAAAAGGATGGCAAGTTTTACACAGCAAAGGTTAGCCTGAATGTTAACAATATTAATGGCAGCAGTCAAGATGGTCTACAGCAGAGGTGTCAAACTCAATTTCATCTTGGGCCGCATCGGCATTATGGTTGCCCCCAAAGGGCCGGTTGTATCTGTGAGATTATATAAATGTATCTACTTTTTATCATATTAAATATAATCCTCCTCATTCGATTATTACTGCACTTTCTCACTCTTCACTGCTTGGAATGCTGGGATTAGAAGTCCCACTGGGTGGATTCCCAGCATTCTTGAGGAGCATTATGGGTCACCAAGTAAGCGTCTGCATATTGTATACTGCACCATAGCAGGCAACACTGCGAGGGCCACATGAAACAGCCCGGCGGGCCAGAATAGGCCCGTGGGCCTTGAGTTTGACACATGTGGTCTACAGGATACCGTTTTGTGCTCAATACCAGTCACAAAGGGAGACCAAGCAAGGGAAAATCCCAGAAGCTAGCTCCTTTTTAAAATCAGACACTTCTCATCCAAACAGAAAGCAACTGTCATGTCTGTTTTTCTACAAGTGAGAATGGTAGTAAGCAGAAGAGGGTATCCTGTAGACCATCTTGATTGCTGCCCTTGGCGTTGTCAACATTCGGGCTGCCCTTTGCCATGTAAAGCTTGGCATCCTTTTTCCTGCTGGTAATGCAGACACGATATTGTGCAGCAATATCGGGTTATTTCTTTTCTGAATTGTGGATACAGAAGCACAACATCCTACACTCATAAACCTGAGGGTTTGGGTTTTTTTTAAAAGAATTAAATCACTTGGCTTATTAAAATGGAAATTTAAGTATTTTATTTATTTATTTATTTATTATTATTATTATTATTATTATTATTATTATTATTATTATTATTATTATTATTATTATTAACTATCACAAAACAACTAAACAACAACAGGAAAGGGGAAAAGGGGATTAACAGCAAAACAAAGCAAAAACATATAGAGAGGAGGATATTTGCTTTCATACAATATCTAAAAAGCTCTTGACTTCATGACTATGATATAGTAATCTCTAATACATTCTCTACTCATATCTGTTTCTGGGCCCAACCGTAAAACATTTTCCAACTTTTCTTAATATATATTCTCGGGTTCTCACGTAGTGTCTCTGATAAACTATCCATTTCTGCAATATCTAATATTTTATTTATTTAGGATTTTTTTTTACCCTGCCTTTCTCCTCAAAAGTATCCAAGGTGGCTTACAAAAATTAAAAGACAATATTTAAAAGCTAAAAACAAGGATTATGCAAATATTTAAGAAGAATTAAACAAGTATTATATTAAAAATGGTCAATAAAATCAATACTAAAAACGCATTTAAAACAACAGAGCACAACAATCCATTTTAAAAAAACTGCACTCAGGCTGCCAGTCACTAAGGAAAAATCCAACTGAAGAGAAAGGTCTTTGCCTGCTTGTGGAAGAGCAGAAAAGATGGGGCCAGCCTAGCTTCCTGTGGGAGGCAGTTTCAGAGTCTGGGAGCAATGACAGAGAAGGCCTCCTCCTTTGTCCCCACCAAGCACACCTGTGAGGGTGGTGGGATCAAGAGAAAGGCCTCCCCTGATGATCTTAATTCCCAGATAGGCTCATAGAGGGAGATGTGGTCTTTTAGATACATTGGACCTAAGCAATTTAGGGCTTTATAGGTCAAAACACATTTAAGTATACGCACATTGCACACAAATTTCAACAGAAACTCATGTAGAATTACCCAGTGCTAGAGGATCCCATAAGATGAACACATGATCTGCACTTTAGTTACTGAGAGAAGACAGAAATGATAACTGCTTAGATGTGGCTATAATCCCTCTGTGCCAAAATATTTTGAAGGGCTGTTTAGGACTTAATGAAATGAAGAAGCAAATGTATGAGTAGGTACAACACATAAAATAGAGAAACATGGACACTCTTTGACTTCTCAGATAAATTAATGCTGTCATGCCCGCTCCATAAATGCAGACTAGAAAGCTATGTTCCAACTTCCAAACCTTTCCCTTGGAGTAGGCAACCTAAGGAAGAAAAGCTATATCAGACCAAAAGCTCTTTGAATATGTTGTGTGCCTGTTTTCAAAAAGATGTCCCCTCATCTTTTGAAATTAAAAAAGAAAAAAAGAAAAGAAAAAAGGGAGAGCTGGGAGTTAGCAAAGGTTGTCACTGGAAACCAAGGTCAAAATCATTCATTCTGTGTGAAAGACAGATAATGAGGAACGACAAGGACATTAATCAACTGATTTGAAATGTGATGTTAGAGAAGAGCCTTACCAGTACTATAGAAAGGCAGAAAAGTGGTTGCTCAGTCAAGTAAAGCCGGAACTCTCAATAGAGCAAAAATGAGTAAACTGAGGGTATCCTACCATACACTTATAATGAAAATATAGACCAGAAAAAAGACAATATTGCTGGGAAGGGAGGGGCAGTAGGCAGACAGGAAAACTGAACATGAGATAGTTTGTCTCACTAAAAGAAGCCATGGCTGTTGTTTGTAAGATCTGGGCAGAACTTATTGTAAAAGACAATATTGCCAGGAAGGAGGGTACAGTAGGAAGACAGAACAACCAAACATGAGGTGTTGGTTTGCAAGAGCTAAGCAGAGCTGATAATGATAGAACATTTAGGAGACGATTAACTCAAATCATCACCACATATCAGAAGTGACTTAATGGTACATAACATATTTGGAGTTTTTCTGAATTACCAAACAATTATATAGTGACAAGACAGGTGAAATGGTTGAATCTATGACTAGTTATAGGCACCAAAGCTCTGCTAACATCAAGGAAAACAATCCCTAGCCGCAAAGCAAAAAACAGTAATTTCACAGCTTAAATGAGTGAGCTTCTGAATATTTGTTCATTGCTATTTTTTTTAAAAAAAAAAATCTGTTTAAATATTTTTACAATCAGATACTGAATCCATTGGTAATGCCTGTTTGGCCAGGAAGGAGTTTAAAAGTTCTTTTCTGGGTCCACTAATTGGGTCCTGACTGCCAAGGTCAAACATTCAGATTGTTCCAGACCTGGACCCAATTTCCCCTTTGAAGACTTGTGTCAGAAGCCTGGTTTCAGAAATGTTTAGTGAAAGCAATTAGGGCTGGGACAAACACAACTGCTGCATGCTTTTGTATTGCGGAAATACTCTGAGCTCACTGTTTACCCTTTTGAAAGGACTTTTTTGAGGATCAATATTTCAGCCGCTGCAGCCTGGATTCCTTCCAATTACAAACAAGTGGGTACAGCCAACTATTCTCTTTCAAGATAAGCAAGATTGATCTTTTCAATATATATGATCTGTTTTAATGTGGAGATGCATAGGATCACTTGTTTCTGCATGAGGGGAGGGGAAGCAGTTGCACTTTAAAAAAATCATAATTCAAAAAACCCTTTGCCCCAACATCTCCAAATTTGGCACAGAGCAGGAGCAGACTGTCTGCTACATCTGTACAAATTTGGTACTGGTCCAATGTCAAAAGACATACTTTTTTGTTTGGGCTTCCCCTATTTTTAGTAAAATGTTGATTCACTCTCCTGCACAATAACAATACTGCACTCTTGTGCAGTGATAAGAAAGAGTAACTTTCTCTAATGTGGATGTTTAAAAATGCTGTTTCCAGCAGGCATTCTGCCATGTCCTATACATGTTTCTGTACAGGATTAAGGTTTTTTTCCCAGTTGTCACTGACAGGTCACCCACAAAGAGAGTCAGCTGCTTTATTTCTGGAGGTTGTTTTGTGAGATTTAGCAGTTGGAGAAATGACTGAGTTCTCTGCAGTGCTGGCTCCTTTGCTAAAAATGCTTCAGGAAAAGCTTTTATTTTCCAAGCTTGCATTTAGCACTGTCCATCCCACCCTCTGTTACCAGCTCTACCTATTGACCGACCTCTTCCAAATGAGAAAAAAATCACTGCAAGGAGCAATCTGCCTTTTCAGTAAGAAATCCCCTTGAAGGAATATTCACATCCATATGTGCTATGATCTGAACATGCAGACATCTGTTTTGTGGAGGTTTTGGTTTGCCCTTCCATATAAGGACCAAAAAAAAGGAAATCTTAAATATGGCCTCTGGAGTAATCCTGGTGTTAATCAATACAACTTGCTTTTCTAATAAGACCCATTCTCCTTGACAAGAGAATGGCTGATTGCCCCCTTTAGGATTTTAGTCAAGAATTTATTTAACTTATTGGCGGCTAAAAGAGGACAATGGGTAATTGCTGCTTTACTAGCCTGGAAGACTGGTATTTAATGAGCCACTTAGATAAAGCCATAAAGATTTATCATTAGAGCAACATACATTTTGTATTTGTCCATTGCAGCTGGAATCCTGTGTCTATTTACTTGGACACAAGACTCACTGAACTCAATGAAACTTTTTTCAGAATAGACATAGTATATCAGACTACTCTCAGGCAGTACTCAGCTGAAATGTTTTGTTCTGTAGTCCAAGAGACTTTTCTATGCCCTGGTAATCAAGGGCTCTTCTTTCTTTTTTGTATATGTACTGCTGGAGGTGGGTGGCATAGCCAAAGTTTATTTCTTCTGCATACTCTCCAGCACCTATCCAAAACAGTCTGCATAAAGAAAACAAAACAAAAGTACTGTACTGGGGCCTTCTAAGACTTAGAAAAATACGTCAGCATGAGCTTTCATGGCTTATAATTGACTCCTTCAGACACATGGAATGAGCCACACGTTCTTGGACAATATGTATGGTGTGAGAATGGGACCAAGTAAAATAATCGTCGCCTCAATTGTGGGGTCCCGCAGGGCTCGATTATCTCTCCAATGCTGTTTGAGGCCGCTGGGAGGGGTCATCAGGGGATGTGGGGCTTCGTGTCATCAGTACGCTGATGATACTCAGCTCTACATCTCCTTCTTTCCAACAACAGTGGATACTGTCTCGTCCCTTGAGCGCTGCCTGGGGGCTGTTCAGCAATGGATGCAGGAGAACAGACTGAGGCTGAATCCGGGCAAGACGGAGGTCCTTCGGGTGGGCGCCCCAGACATCAGTGGTCTGGGAAACTCCCTCTCTTTTGGGGGGGTGACTCTTACCACCAAGAGTGAGGTTCGCAGCTTGGGTGTACATCTGGACCCAGCGTTCACCATGGAGACCCAGGTGTCGTCAGTGGTCCGTTCCGCACATTTCCACCTTCGGCGGATTGCGCAGCTGTGTCCCTATCTTGATGTGGGGGCGCTCACCACTTTGGTCCATGCGTTCGTAGTCTCAAGATTAGACTACTGTAATGCGCTCTACGTGGGGTTGCCTTTGAGATTGACGCGGAAACGTCAGATGGTACAAAATGCCGCGGCCAGACTTCTAACTGGGGTGAAGAGGCACCAACATATTTCCCCCACGTTGGCCGCCTTGCATTGGTTGCCCATTCGTTTCCGCATTGATTTCAAAGTTCTTACGATTACTTATAAAGCCCTAAACAGTTTAGGACCTCGATATCTGGCAGAGCGCCTTCTCCCACCCAGTTCTGCCAGAGACACTCGTTCTAGCCAGGCCGGGCGATTGAGGGGCCTAACGCCGAGGGAGGCCCGGAAGGAAAGAACGAGGAACCGGGCCTTCTCGGCAGTGACCCCTCGCCTCTGGAACAACTTGCCCGTAGAGATCCACCTGGCTCCCTCTCTGGGTGTCTTTAGAAATAAACTTAAGACATGGCTATTTAGGCAGGCTTTCCCTCCTGCTGTATTTTAATATTTACATTTTTACATCTTGGATTTTTCATGTTCATTTCTATTGTTTTTAAATTTTGTAATGCCGCCCAGAGTAGACTATCTGTCTAGATGGGTGGGGTATAAATCTAATAAAATAAAATAAATAAAAATAAATAATAATTTCGTATCAACAGAGGCAGTGAACATTCAAAGTGTTAATAACATTAGCATTGTGGCAATAGGAAGATACAAGTGAATTTTCCAAACATGAACTTTAGGACAAGTTTGCAGGAAGAGGAGGCTGTGTTGAACTCTGGATTCTGCCCCAAACAAATGTCTATCCATATACAAGACACAAGAAGAAGACAGATTATTAATATATTGTTGGAGCCGCGGCCGGGCCACGCTTTGGCGGAGCGGCATCGTCTTTGCCTCCGTCCCCGGAAATCGTGAGACCTCTCAAGTCTCGTGACAGCATTTCCTGGGAGAGGGGGGAACAGCAGGTTATTTAAGGGCCGTTCCCCCCCTCTCCTCTTCCTCTTCCTCCACTGGCACCCGCCCGCCCGCCCTAGATTCTAGTGTGAGTTTATCTGGTCACCTTTGGGGCCGGATAGGAATTTTTGACCCATATCCTGATTGATGCTTTTGAATTATGGTGCTGGAGGAGACTCTTGAGAGTTCCCTGGACTGCAAGGAGAACAAACCTATCCATTCTGAAGGAAATCAACCCTGAGTGCTCACTGGAAGGACAGATCCTGAAGCTGAGGCTCCAATACTTTGGCCATCTCATGAGAAGAGAAGACTCCCTGGAAAAGACTCTGATGTTGGGAAAATGTGAAGGCAAGAGGAGATGGGGGCGACAGAGGACGAGATGGATGGACAATGTCATCGAAGCTACCAACATGAATTTGACCAAACTCCGGGAGGCAGTGGAAGACAGGAGGGCCTGGCATGCTCTGGTCCATGAGGTCACGAAGAGTCGGACATGACTTAATGACTAAACAACAACAATCCTGATTGGCCTTTGGATGTGGGGATTTCTTGCCTGTCCCACACTGGAAAGGGTGCGAGGCTAATTTTGAGGTGGAATTTAGGTCACACAGGTGGGTAGTGTGGATAAAACAGGTTTTTGGTGAGTCCCATAGCTATCTCAGGTAAGGTATAGCTCATCTGAACTCGCTAGCGGAGGAGACGGTGCAGATTCACATCTGACGGTCCAAGGCGGATCAGCGAGGCAGGGGAGCAAATCTTACTTTCGGTATTTGCTCAAAGGAAATCCTTTGTCCTGTAAAAGCAATAGGTGCTTACTTAAGGGTCAGAGGACATGGTCACAATTATTTTTTCATCATCATCATCATCATCATCATCATTATTATTATTATTAACATGGTTATTATTGTTTTGTGCCATGAAATTGCCTCTGATCCATAGTGGCTTTGTGAATGAGTGTCCTCCAAGACATCCTACCATTAACAGTTCTTTCTTTCTTTCTTTCTTTCTTTCTTTCTTTCTTTCTTTCTTTCTTTATTTATTTATTTATTTATTTATTTATTTATTGAACTTGTATCCCACCCATCTAGACAGTGTCTACTCTGGGCGGCTCACATCAAATAGAATAAAAACAGTAAACATATAACAACAGTTTCACAACAGTGAACAATCATTCAAGATGGAGATAAAAGATAAATCAAGTGGTGCCCGGAGGGAAGGCCTGCCTAAATAGCCAGGTTTTAAGTTGGCTTTTGAAAATAGCCAGCGAAGGGGCCAAGCGGATCTCGGAGGGGAGATTATTCCAAAGACGGGGAGCCACTGCCGAGAAGGCCCGGTTTCTTGTTTTTTCCTTCCGGGCCTCCCTCGGCGTTAGGCTCCTCAGCCGCCCCTCCTGGCTAGAACGAGTGATACGAGTAGATCTAGGTAGGAGGAGGCGTTCCGCCAGGTATCGAGGTCCTAAACTGTTTAGGGCTTTATATGTAATCATTAAGACTTTGAAATCAATGCGGAAACAAATGGGCAGCCAATGCAAGGCGGCCAGGGTGGGAGAGATACGTTGATGTTTTCTCACCCCACTGAGAAGTCTGGCCGCTGCATTCTGCACCATTTGAAGCTTCCGCACCAATCTCAAAGGTAGCCCCACGTAGAGCGCATTACAGTGGTCTAATCTCGAGATTACAAGCGCATGGACCAAAGTGGTGAGCGCCCCAACATCAAGATAGGGATGCATCTGGGCAATCCGCCAAAGATGGAAATAGGCGGAGTGGACCACTGACGCCACCTGGGTTTCCATGGTAAGCGCCGGGTCCGGATGGATCCCCAAGCTGCGAACCTCACTCTTCGCGGTGAGAGTCACCCCCCCAAAAGAGAGGGAGTTTCCCAAACCACCAATGGTGGGTCCACCCACCCTCAGGACCTCCGTCTTGTCCGGGTTCAGCCTCAGCCCATTTTCCTGCATCCATTGCAGTACAGCCCCCAGACAGCGCTGAAGGGACAGAACGGCATCCACTGTAGTTGGAGAAAAGGAGATGTAGAGCTGGGTGTCATCAGCATACTGATGGCATGATGCCCCACACCCCCTGATAACCCCACCCAGCGGCCTCATATAGATATTAAACAGCATTGGGGAGATAATCAAGCCCTGCGGAACCCCACAGTTGAGGCTCCACGGGGCCGAAGCTCTCTCCCCAAGCTGTACTCTCTGAGGACGATCCTCCAAGAAGGATTGGAGCCAGGCAAACGCCAGGCCACCAATTCCCAGCTCGGAGGGCCTCCTCAGGAGGATACCGTGGTCGATGGTATCAAAGGCGGCTGAGATATCGAGGAGGACCAGCAGAGATGTTTTACCCCTGTCGGCCTCCCTTAATAGGTCATCCAACAGGGCGACCAATGCCGTTTCTGTACCATGGCACGGCCTGAAACCCGACTGGAATGGATCCAGGGCGTTTGTTTCATCCAAATGAACCTGAAGCTGATCGGCCACCACCCTCTCCACTACTTTACTAATGAAAGAAACATTGGCGACGGGCCTATAATTGCCAATATCGTCCGCCGCCAAATTTGGTTTCTTCCTAATGGGCCTAATGAGTGTCTCCTTGAGGGCAAGAGGAGCCCTGCCCTTCAGGAAAGACCCATTAATTATTGCTGTGGCCCATTCATTTGTTATAGGCCTGGCTGCTTTGATTAGCCAGGCTGGGCAAGGGTCAAGGGATGAGGTGGTGGCCTGACAGCGATCAAGTGCTTTGTCCCCAATATCTGGCGTCACAGGCTGAAAGAGATCAAGACTCACCAGGCAAGGCGGAGCGCTGGACATCTCTGCTCGATCCACTGTATCCAAAAAAGGAGAGAGCTCCCGGCGGATGGCCTCCACTTTAGATTTAAAAAATGCTGCAAATTGGTCGGGTGAGATACTAGAGGGAGGCCCATCACTTAGACCAATTCCGGATAGATCGCGGACTATATGGAAAAGTTCTGCCTGCTGATTTGAAGCTTCGCTTATCCCGTCAGCGATATGAGCTCGACTAGCAGCCCTTACGTTAGCAAGGTAAAGGTTAGTCGCGACCCTGACAGCTTTCCGATTATGAACCGTCGGGCTTCATCTCCACTTGCACTCTAGCTTTCTCCTAATTTGCTTCATCGCTCGTAGATCCTGGTTGAACCAGGACGCAGGCCGAGCTCTGCGCCGGAGAGGGCGTTTAGGAGCAATCATGTCTACAGCCCTGGTGGCGGCAGTAAACCAGCCATCAACCAGAGCCTCGACAGGAGCACCTGTCAGATCAGCCGGAATCCCTCTCATGGAATCCTGGAATCCTATAGGATCCAGTAGCCTTCGAGGGTGGACCATTAAAGTAGGTCCATGTTCCCTGCGAGGAGGGAGAGTCACTGAGAGGTTACATTTTATTAGGTGGTGATCCGACCATGACAAGGGAACTGATACAAGGTCACCATCAGACCACACTCACTCCAATTGGTGGAGAAAACCAGGTCTAGCGTATGACCACCCACGTGAGTGGGGCCGTTAACATGTTGGGACATGTTCAAGGAAGCCATGGTTTCCAAGAACTCAAGAGCTGGACTGGAAGTCTCTGCCTCCACATGGATGTTGAAATCACCCAAGACCAAAAGCCTCGGGGATTCCAACAGTGCTGCGGAGACAAAGTCCACCAGCTCTGGTAAGGAAATGGCTGGGTCGCGGGGAGCGCGGTAACCCAGCAAAATCTCAATACCATCCCTGGCCCCTATCGACACATGGAGGGCCTCCAAACCCGGCTTCACCACCGTGGAGCGCCTAGTAACCTCCAGAGTATTTTTATATACAATGGCTACTCCCCCCGCCCCTCCAGTCTGCCCTGGTGCTGGACAGCATAACCGGGAGGACAGGCAAGGGTCAGGGGAGCACCCCCTTCCCCGCCCATCCAAGTTTCGGTTATGCACGCCAGGTCTGCATCCTCCTCCAGAATAAGATCATAAATAATCTGGAATTTATTAGATACAGACCTGGCATTCAACAACACCAGTTTCAGAGTGGAGGGTCAGCTGATCTGGCTACCTCAATACTGCCGGTTGGACACAGTCCCAGAACAGTGAACAGCCTTCAAACATCTGTTCACCGTTCTTCTAACACGAGTAGGGGCTGTGCCAGCACCATATCTCCCTCTACCCGTAATCACTCGGATGTTCAATGGCACTTTGCTGGGAGGGCAAGCCTTCCACTCCATATCAGAGAGAAAAGAAACCCAAAGAAAATACCAAATTAATACAATTAAACAATATAGTGATATGAAGATTTAACATAAAATAATAAGCAAAAATAACAATATACTATTAAACTAAACAACTATCAATAATCATATTTATTTTATTTATTTATTTCTTACATTTTTATCCCGCCCATCTAGTCGTTCTGACTACTCTGGGCGGCGTACATCAGTGTACCAACAAACAATTAAAAATATCAAAAATATTCAAAAATGAAAATAATTAATCATTCAAGATCAAAATCAAATTAAATCAACAAATCAAATCAAATCATGCCCGGGGGGGAAGGCTTGCCTGAACAGCCATGTTTTTAATTGGCTTTTGAAAACGCCCAGCGAGGGGGCCATACGGATCTCTGGAGGTAGGTTGTTCCATAGCTGAGGAGCCACCGCCGAAAAGGCCCAGTTTCTTGTCCTTTCCCTCCGGGCCTCTCTCGGCGTCAGGCTCCTCAGTCTCACCTCCAGACTAGATCGAGTGAAACGGGTAGACTTTGGTGGGAGAAGGCGTTCCGCCAGATATCGAGGTCCTAAGCCGTTTAAGGCTTTATATATATCATCAAAACTTTGAAATCGACGCGGAAGCGAACGGGCAGCCAATGCAATGCGGCCAGAGTGGGAGAGATATGATGGTATTTCCTCACACCACTAATAAATCTAGTCCGCCGCATTCTGCACCATTTGAAGCTTCCGCGTCAGTCTCAAAAGTAGCCCCACGTAGAGTGCATTACAATGGTCTAATCTCGAGATTACGAGCGCATGCACTAATGTGGTGAGCGCCCCGACATCAAGATAGGGACACAGCTGGGCGATCCGCCTAAGGTGAAAATAGGCGGATCGGACCACTGACGCCACCTGGGTTTCCATGGTGAGCGCCGGGTCCAGATGTATCCCCAAGCTACGAACCTCACTCTTCGCGGTAAGAGTCACCCCCCCAAACGAGAGGGAGTTTCCCAGACCGCTGATGGCAGGGCTACCCACCCTCAGTACCTCCGTCTTGTCCGGGTTCAGCCTCAACCCATTCTCCTGCATCCATTGCAGTACAGTCTCCAGACAGCGCTGAAGGGACAGAACGGCATCCACTGTAGTTGGAGAAAAGGAGATGTAGAGCTGTGTGTCATCAGCGTACTGATGGCACGATGCTCCACATCCCCTGATGACACCACCCAGCGGCCTCATATAGATATTAAACAGCATTGGGGAGATTATCGAGCCCTGCAGAACCCCACAATTGAGGCTCCACGGGGACGAAACCCTCTCCCCAAGCTGAACTCTCTGAGGACGGTCCTCCAAGAAGGACTGGAGCCAAGCAAACGCCAGGCCACCAATTCCCAGCTCGGAGAGCCTCCTCAGGAGGATACCGTGGTCGACGGTATCAAAGGCGGCTGAGATATCGAGGAGGACCAGCAGGGACGTTTTTCCCCTATCGGCCTCCCTCAATAGGTCATCATACAGGGCGACCAATGCCGTTTCTATACCATGGCGCGGCCTGAAACCTGACTGGAATGGATCCAGGGCATTTGTTTCATCCAAGTGAGCCTGAAGCTGGTCGGCCACCACCCTCTCCACCACTTTGCTCATGAAAGAAACATTGGCAACGGGCCTGTAATTGCCAATATCGTCCGCCGCCAAATTTAGTTTCTTTCTTATGGGCCTAATGAGTGTCTCCTTGAGGGCAAGAGGAACCTTGCCCTCAAGGAAAGACCCATTAATTATTTCTGTTGCCCATTCTGTTGTTACAGGCCTGGCTGCTTTGATTAGCCAGGCTGGGCAAGGGTCAAGGGATGAGGTGGTGGTGCAACAACGATCAAGCACCTTGTCCACAGTCTCTGGTGTCACCGGCTAAAAATGATCAAGACCCACCGGGCAAGACGGAGCGCTGGACATCTCTGTTCGACTCACTGTATCCAAAAAAGGAGAGAGTTCCCGGCGGATGGCCTCCACTTTAGATTTTAAAAATGCTGCAAATTGGTCTGGTGAGATACTAGGGGGAGGCCCATCACCTAGACCAATTCCGGATAGGTCGCGAACTATACGGAATAACTCCGCCTGCTGATTTGAAGCTTCACTTATCCGGTCAGCAATGTGTGTTCGCCTAGCAGCCTTTATCTTAGCTAGATAAAGGTTAGTCGCGACCCTGACAGCTACTCGATTCTGTTCCGTCGGGTCTGCTCTCCATTTGCACTCTAGCCTTCTCCTATTTTGCTTCATCGCTCTCAGGTCCTGATTAAACCAGGACGCAGGCCGAGCTCTGCAGAGGAGAGGGCGTTTAGGAGCGATCGTGTCTATAGCCCTGGTGGCTGCAGTAAGCCAACCATTAACCAGAGCCTCGACAGGAGCGCCGGTCAGATCAGCGGTAATCCCTCTCATGGCATCCTGGAATCCTATAGGATCCAGTAGCCTTCGAGGGCGGACCATTAAAATAGGTCCATGCTCCCTGCGGGGAGGGAGTGCCACTGAGAGGTTACATTTTATTAGGTGGTGATCTGACCATGACAATGGTACCGACACAAGGTCGGTCACCATCAGACCACGCTCGTTCCAATTGGCAGAAAAAACCAGATCTAGCATATGACCACCCACGTGGGTGGGGCCGTTGACATGCTG
This sequence comes from Intellagama lesueurii, assembly GCA_037013535.1. Lineage (NCBI taxonomy): Eukaryota > Metazoa > Chordata > Lepidosauria > Squamata > Agamidae > Intellagama > Intellagama lesueurii. Next base: position 80,168,542 of record JBAJHW010000001.1, on the reverse strand, counting down.
GGACATGTTCAAGGAAGCCATGGTTTCCAAGAACTCAAGAGCTGGACCGGAGATCTCCATCTCCGCATGAATGTTGAAGTCCCCTAAGACCAAAAGCCTCGGGGACTCCAACAGTGTCGCGGAGACAAAGTCCGCCAGCTCTGGTAAGGAAATGGCTGGGTCACGGGGAGCGCGGTAACCCAGCAAGATCCCAATACCTTCCCTGGCCCCGACCGACACATGGAGGGCCTCCAGACCCGGCTTTACCACCATGGAGCGCCTAGTAACCTCTAGAGTGTTCTTATATACAATGGCTACTCCCCCCCCCGCCCCTCCAGTCTGCCCTGGTGCTGGACAGCATAACCAGGTGGACAGGCTAATGTCAGGGGTGGGCCCCCCTCCCCGCCTATCCACGTCTCTGTTATGCACGCCAGGTCTGCATCCTCCTCCAGAACAAGATCATATATAAGCTGGCATTTATTGGACACAGACCTGGCGTTCAACAGCACCAGTTTCAGAGTGGAAGGAAAACTGATCTGACCACCTCGATATTGTCGTTTGGCCACAGACCCAGAACAGTGAACAGCCTTCAAACATCTGTTCACTGTTCTTCTGACACGAGTAGGGGCTGGACCAGCGCGATATCTCCCTCTACCCATAATCACCGAGATGTTCAATGGCCCCTCGCTGGGGGGGCAAGCCCTCCACTCCATATCCAGACAGAAAAAAAAAACTCAAAAGAAACTCAAAAACCCTAAATTAATACAAAAATATTGTAAACATAACAAGGTAATTAACATAAAATTAATATAAATCATACATAAGGTAAAAAAGAGCAAAACCAAAAAACACCAAAATAAAATAATATAAATAAAATAAATACAAATTAAACCCCCATTATTACCCCCCTCATATAGACCTGCTCTGCCCCACTTCGCTCAGGACTCCTGTCCTTCCAATTGTTATTAAAATAGATGTCATCAGAGTCGTAGAAGTGCAGTTCTTATAGACGAGGCAAGCTTTTGGAGTTTCATCAGTAAACAGAAGGAGCAACAGGATGAAGTTGACAATAGTGCTACTGTTGCCCTTTTCTTCCCTCGGAGAACAGTTCTTATAGTTCCCAGCATGGCGGCTCGCATGAACAACCGGCAGAGACCCACGGCGGGCAGTTTTTCCAGCTCCCACGTGGCGGACCCTCGGCTCTCTCCCAGACGGAACCCCAAAGCACCGACCTGTTCCTTGAGACCTCCGGGTGACCCTGATGTTTCCCAGTCAGCTCTTAAAGTTGCAGCGAACTCGGCGGTTTTCTGAGGATTTCCAGGCTCTCCCTGGTTAATCTCTCCCTCCTCGCCGGACTCCTGCTGACTCAAATCTCCAACGGAGGTCCCCACTGGTCGTACGATGACTCTCCGAGTTCCGCTGGTCGACCAGTTCCAAGCCCCGCGTTCTGAGCTCCGCGTCTTCGTTCTCGCCCGCTCTCGCCCCGCTGGTTTCTCCCACGGCTCAGCCAGCCAATAAATAATTTAAAGTGCATATGTTTCAGAAAGGGGTGAATAAGACAAAAACAATAAAGTAAATAAATAAAGTAAGTACAATAAAATAAAATGAAATAACATAAAATAAAAATGAAGTAAACATAAAATAAAATAAACAATATAAATAAACAATATAGAGAAATTAAACCCCAATTTTTTTCCCCCTACATGTAGTCCTGTTCCGCTTTTACTCTGTCTGGAGATCTTATCTTTCCAGATGTTATCTGCTGAACTCTTTGAAAGTCAAGGTCATGGCTGCCTTCATTGAGTCAATCCATCTCATATTCGGTCTTCCTCTTTTCTTGCTACCTAAAATGGCTGCCTCTCTGCAACTGCATAAATGATGCTTCTTATCTGCTTCTTCACAGCTGATAATTCAGCTTGTTGCCATCTTCTCGTAACCTGTTATTTAATGCTTCTGTCATTCCAGGATTAAGGTCCAGGCACTGGAAGCAAAAGCAAGGTGTCTCCTATCATTAGCTCCTGTATATGGAATTAGGCAAATCCATTATCTCTTTCTGCTTTAATTTATTTAATGACACCCTGCCTACTTAGCTAGCCTTCATTAGCCATTCCTCAGAGGGAGAGAAAACATTGTATAGCTACTGGTGTGAACAACATGCTGCCTGAAAGCTGAACAGTGACTACCATCTCCATAATAGATTTCTTCAGCCTGTCTCCCATCTGGTGGAAGCTACATAATATGCAGCAATCATAGTTAGTCATTACCAGTGCCAGATGGGGTATCAAGTCACAGAGAGCCTCTAGACACCAAAACAATCCATTGATGTTTCCATTGTCAAAAGGGCTTGGCCTGGCTTATCAAATCATCCTAAGAGTCCTTAAGATGAAGCCATGGCCATTTGAGTTCTTGACTCCTGCCTTATTTTCTCTGAAAGTTAATCCTTCTGCCATTCAGCTCCCTCTTTAAACAGGGTTTTCTATACTGGGGATGAGGAACATTTAGCTGTCTAAACACTGTTGGGCCTCAACTCAAACCACGCCTCACCATTGGCTATGCTTACTAAGGCTATAGAGATGGAGCCATTGGGGGGTCCATATTCACCAACTCTAAACTATTATTATAAAAGCATTTTTATTTTTCTGCAGAGTGTTCAAAACATGGCATTAACTCAATATTCCTTGCAACTAGCTAGTGAGGTAGGACAATACTGCTATACTGCAGATAGTGAGTTGAGGCAAACGCTGTGAGAGACAATACCATGCTTAAAGTCACCTTGCCAGGTTTTGCCAGAGGTGAGATGTAAACATGGAACTTCCCTTCTTCTAACTCACAATCAGATTCTTAGGCTGCTTTTTACATAAACTCAGGGAATTTACTTTATAGATGTGTAAGATTTTACTGTTAACCATTATGTCAAAAAGTGGCAAAAATCCTGTTGAGTTGCTGGTCTGTGAGTTGTTGCAAAAATCGCTCCAAGACAGAAGTCTTATCCAGGAAGTCGTTCTGTGGGCACAGTCGCTAAAACTAGTTATGCAATCAGTTATGGAGCTAGTTGCAAAATGAGACACATGGACTGCCTGGGCATAACTCCCCCTGAGCTTCTGCAGGCATAATGTCACACCACAGCAAGTGCAATAGAATTGCAGTGTCTCTGGAATAGTGATTCATAAAAGCTCTACATTCAAGTCCTCACTGAGCCATGAAATTCATTGAATGAACTTGGGACTATCAGTCTCCCTCAAGTAGACATCTTTCTTCTGAGGATAAAATGGAGAAGAGGACAGGTGTGTAAGCAGCCTTGAGCTCACTGGAAGAAAGACAGTGTATAAATGTTGCCAACCAGCCAATCAACAATAGTAAATACTGCAAATATATCACACCAGATGTTAACATGCATCATATTGCCAACATCAGATCAAGATTTGGAGTGATTTGCATAGAGTTCCATCATGAATTGTTGACTGGGGTGAAATTTGAATCTGGGCATGAACCTGTGCTTTTACTTTGGCCAACATGCTAACCAACTTCCCAGTGCAACCCTATACTTGCCTATTGAAAAGTAAATCTCTTCTGAGGTCTGTGGCACTTAATCTTAGGCAAATGCACAGAGGATTTCAGATTTAGTAATGCAAGACCTTTGGGGCTAACCAGTTCTTTTTTTCCAGTTTTGCAGGACTGAAATGTGAAGTCCTCAAAAGGTGCCAAAAATAGAGAAAATAAAAAATGTGTACACTGCAGCAAAGTGTGTGTGTGTGTAAAAGAAATCAACAACCCTTCATTTGTAAGGTGTGGTATTCACACTGCAGAGTTTTATCCCTAATATCACTTTTAATGTCCATCCTATGGAGTGTAGTTAGCTGAGAAGGTTAGAATTCTGAGATACAGCTCAGAAGAGTAAAGTATGCTGTCCAGCAGAGAGTTCTGATTGCCTCACTTAACTACAAATCCTAAGAGTCCTTAAGGTGAAGCCATGGCCATTAAATGTGGTATCAAACTGATTTAACCATGGAGTGCAGATGCACCTTTAGACTTGAACACAAAGTAACATTTTGTTTGATTTTTGGAATGATATAATGCATGCATGTACAAATGAACACATGCTTCATTTGACTCTGCTGCTTGTATTAGCTGTAGAGCCTTGTGGTGCAGAGGTTAAACTGCAGTACTGCAGTCAAAACTCTGCTCACAACCTGTGTTTGATCCCAGCAGATTCAGGAAGCTTGCTCAAGGTTCCCTCAACCTTCCATCCTTCTGAGGTAGGTGAATTGAGTACCCAGCTTGCGGTGGGCAGGGGCAATGTGTACCTACATAAGTAAATTGTTAACTGCCCAGAGAGTGCTTTAAGTGGTATATTAGCAGCACACTTGCTTTTGCTTTGCTCAAAAACCAAAACCTCCCTCAATTTTTTAAGAAAGCCTGAAAGGAAAAGAAATTTCACATAGCTTACAATTAGTCCTTAATATATCTTAACTCTTCTCTCCAAAGAAGTACCATCTATCATAGGCCAAAATAAGCCATTTAAAGAAGTGCAAAGTTGGTCTACCACTATCTGCTAGCATGTTTGAATTAGTTCAGTTGATTTGAACTTCTCACATCCTGGCTTGCCTTCTGCAGCATTAAACACTGCCTGCTTAATGAACTCCAGTATTTACTTCTCACCATATCTGAAGCACATATTTAACATTTACCTCTCCTTTGTGTGAGAGAAACCTGTATTTACAGCTGGAGAAGTGAAGCAAAACTATAAAGAGCTAGATGGGGGAATTTGCCCTTTCAAAGCTTATACCTGATTTGACAAGGAAAGCTCCAGAGGAGCATGGAATAGAATTTTCAATCCTTCATGTTCCACTTCACATCACTTGATTGTTTTGATCTGTACACGAGGTAATCTGAGGCAAAAAAATAATAAAAAAAAAACACACAGAGAGAGGTCTAAAGTCAACCCAAAATATTTTGTGTTAATTTAGCATTATGTCACCACTATGAATACCTTCTTCTGCTTTCAACCTATTGCTGCCACGTTCTGGCAAATCCATCTTTGTTGTTTACATTTAATTTTTAAAATTATGTACCAGATGCTGCCACTTTTCCGGAAAGTCTTGTCAAGAAAAATAACTGGGGCAACTTGTTTTATTATGCTCTTTTTTTTTTTTTTTCATAATGTGAACGGAAACTCTCAGGATTGAAAATTCCACAGCAGATCCAAAGCTTTATTTATAAGCCATCGGTCTCTCCAAAGACACACAAAGCTGCCAAGACTGGTTTTGTCACTGTGTAAATGTGACCTTCAATTAAAGTTGTTTGGCCCTTTGGCTCCTTCCATTGCCGACACCACCTCAATTGAACAATGTTTCTCATCCAGGACAAAGAGACCTTATTTGGAAGGTCATTGTACTTTCTAAGAAGTGAAGGTTTAGGCCATCCAGCTAAAGCCTGTGTACTATGTGAAGCAAGGCCAGTCATCTCATTAGGGAAAGTGAGGTGGCTGCCTCAGGCCATATTGCACAGATCTAAGTGTCATGAAAGGGCAGTAAAGTCATGACTGCATTTTTACTGCCAGGTAGGAGGGAAGAGGGGCCAGTAGGACTTTTTACCTTATGTATCTGAATAATAGGAGTGGCTTTATGTACTGTTCAGAAGCTGGACAATTACTCTCTTACACAACCAGCAAAAACAAAACAAAAAATAAAAAAATAAAGAAGACAAAAATGTAGCAGCTTAAAGATAAACTGCTATATTTCAATGCGAGGTTTCATGGACAAGGCCACTTCCTCAGACATACGCTGACTAAGGGTTTCTTTGAGTTGTTGTCCAAAACAGGAACCTTTCCAAACTCTGCCATCTACTGTGATGTCGGTCAGTATATCTTCTGTTTGTTATATTTGTAGTAAGACCACCTGTATCTGAAGGATGAATATCCACAGTTTTATTTATTCATAGTTTGCCACAACCCTATATAACATACAAAGGCACCCCCTTATGATCTTTGTCCTACCCTTTTGTGACCTTTGTCTTGCCCTTGTATGTTGTATATATGGTTCCTTCGTATCTGTTGTTTCAGGCATCCAAAGTAGATTATGGAACGGATCCCCCAGGGTTCAGGGGTCCTTCTGCATATTCAACATTTGCTCCATCAAAATTGTTTGTATTGCCCTCTTTCTCCTCACATAATAGCATTAACAAGTTGTCCAGACTGATACTGTGTGACTGGCCTGAGGTCACCTAATATGCTTTATGACATAGTGGGAATTTGAATCCAGGTTTTATGAGTCCTCTGACCAAAATAATCAAGTTTTTTTTAATAGCTTGTCAGCTCTGCTTCTACTTGTGAAGCTCCCCATCTTGTCTGCTCTGATCCCTAGTTGCTGCTTTACTTTCCTGGTGAGGACAGATAGTGCAGCACGATACCCAAGAGCAGACAGTGACTGCAGCTTTATCTTTGGCAAGAATTTATCTTACTTACCCCTTGTCCCTCTTTTTTTCCTTCTGTGCTTCTTACAACCTTTTTCTGGAAGTGTGTGGGAGAAGAGCACAAGTGAATCCCAGGCTGCTTTTTGTCCTGAGAAGACTTCTGCTGCACAAGCTCATTCAACTCTGTTTTCCAGATTTCTACATGGTGAATTCTCTCTTTGTGTGAGGCCCAAATGTACTTTCCTCCAAGTTCTCCCTGGTGTAAAAGAAGCAGTGCCCTGCATTACATGAGCACAAGAATTCAATTTCTTCCTGTCAAATATAATAAATGCACTGAACTCTGAAGTGGATCTCTCCACTAACACAGGTACACTTTTCTGCGAGCATAAATATATGGGCTTCCCCTGTGCCCAGAGATTTGATCTACACAAATGTCTCTTCTCAAAGAAAACAGGGTCACGACCATCAGGTCTAAAGCTCCATTGATCACGGCAGTTACTGGATATCTTACTTAAACTTGCTCTTTTCCCCATTGTCTATCATGCACCAGCAATGCTACTTACCTTTGGCCTAGGGCTTTCTGTGCTGAGGTCAAGTCACTTTGCTTCTTACATGTTTTGAATGAAAAAAATCAGTAAAGTTAGAGTGTTCTCCATTCATAGGAGTGTTGCTTCTGCTGGTCTGCTGCCAGCTTCTGAGCTGTTCCAATGGGCTGGAGATGAAACATTTGGCAATAAAACAAAGATAACAGTCTATGTCTAAAGAATGTGTAGCATTCAGGCTAGAGGTAAGCCCCCAAATACAGTAATGTGAAAAAGAAAGTACACCCTCTTTGAGTTCTATGGTTTTTCATATCGAAACATAATAAAAATCATCTGGTCCTTAGCAGGTCTGAACATTAGGTAAATACAACCTCAGATGAACAACAACGTATGACATATTACACCATGTCATGATTTATTTTACAAAAATAAAGCCAAAATGGAGAAGCCATGTGTGAAAAATTAAGTGTGTCTTATGATTCAATAGCTTCTAGAACTACTTTTAGCTGTAATAACTCAACGTAATCATTTTATATCAGGGACGTGGTGGTGCTGCAGGTTAAACTGCAGAAGCCTCTGTGCTGCAAGGTCAGAAAACCAGCAGTCGTAATTTTCAAATCCACGCGACGGAGTGAGCTCCTGTCGCTTGTCCCAGCTCCTGCCAACCTAGCAGTTCGAAAGCATGCAAATGCGAGTAGATAAATAGGTACCACCTCGGTGGGAAGGTAACGGCATTCCATGTGTAGTCGCACTGGCCACGTGACCACGGAAACTGTCTATGTACAAACACTGGCTCTATGGCTTGGAAACGGGGATGAGCACCGCTCCCTAGAGTTGGACATGACTGGACTAAATGTCAAGGGGAACCTTTACCTTTACCTTAATCATTTTATATATGACTCTGTCATACATGTTCAGTCTTTTTCTAATTGTACTGTCATGAACTTTAATATTTCACATGCTAACTGAGGCGTGTAGAGTTTGAGATGTAACTCGTGGATTTTTCTCTGAGCATTGCATAGTCTGACTTTGGGGTGAATTTGTGTGGACATCCACTCCTGGGAAAATAGGCAACTGTCTTTAATGTTTTCCACTTGTGAATAACCTTCCTCACTGTAGAATGATGGACTTCAAATTGTTTGGAAATGGCCTTATAACCCATCCCAGATTGATGGGCAGCAGCAATTGCTTCTCTACGATCATTGCTTATGTGTTTCCTCCTTGGCATTGTGTTAACACACACCTGAATGCTCCAGACCAGCAAATTGCTAACACTTTGTCTTTTAAAGAGATGGTCACACTTGCTGATGATTGATTACTCAAGGTCATTTGGTTAGCAGCACCTGACTGCTACTTAGCCACTTAATTCCTGTGGAAGCAATAAGGATATACTTAGTTTTTCACACACGGCTTCTCCGTTTTGGCTTTATTTTTGTAAAATAAATAATGAAACAGTGTAATATGTCATGTGTTGTTGTTCCTCTGAGGTTATATTTACCTAATTTTCAGACCTGCTAAGGACCAGATTTTTTATGTCCTGATACGTAAAACCATAGAATTCAAAGAGGGTGTACTTCCTTTTTCACATGACTGTATGCTCTGCCTTTGAGAATTACAATGAGGAGAATCACAATCATATTTGTAAGTAAATAATAAATGCTGAATATATGGGCTTGAGAGCCTTTTCAGATACTGCAGACTCTAGAACAGTTTCCTCTTTCTCATTTGTGGGATTAGGAACACCAAGACATGGGTAGCATCGGGGTCAAATTAGATAGTATATTTAGCATCGGGATGGGCAGTGTTGGCAAGATTTGGGCTGCTTTCCAGATTGGCAAACTGTGTAGGACCTGCATTCCCAAGGGGGCATGGCCTAAGTGGAAAGATATGTGACCAAAATGAACAATTAGCTAATATCCTAATTACATGTTCACCTAACAGCAGTTGTCTAAGCAATAGGAGACAGTTCACTGGTCATCTATTGCACACCTTGTTGTCTTATAGTTGTGCAGCTGGGCATGGGACCAAATGTGCAATCAGGATTATGATTGGCTGCCAGCAAATTCTAAAAAATTGGGCTGTTACATGTAAGATTTTTACTTAGAGATGTTTAAGATTGTTGTATTGGGTGGAGGGGTTTTGTTGTACTGTCTGGTTATGAACTGCTTAGAATAGTCACGGTATGTAAATACAGGAAATAAATAAATGAATAAATAACTTTAAAAAGTATTTTTCAGTAGGATTTTGCCTACTGTTTCAACATTTTAGATCCTAGGACTGCAGAGCTGGAAGGGACCCTATGGATCATCGCATCCAGCCTCTGTCAAGGAGGCACAGTGGGGTTCAACCTTTGGCTTTGCAGCCAGATGCCTAAACCACTGAGCTATTGGAATCTTTATATACATAAGGGTTGCCACAATATGGGGAAAAAACTAGTATCTAGTATGTGAAACAAGTGACTAGAAAGAGAGAAATGAAATGTTTCATATAATTTTTTTAGTATTATTTATATAAAATTAATTGTGTGCAATGTACATAAATTCCCAATAGCTAGCATAGAGACATATAGTAATCAATATGTGACATATAATACATGGACATTTTTAGAACAATTAAAATGTTATTTTCATTCAGAAAATATTATTCCTTCTATGCAAATCAAGTACATTCCTTCAGGTTCATTAGTGAAATAATAATTCATTCAATGGAATTTATTTGCTAACTTTTATATTATTTCATTATTTTTTCAGGCTAACTTTATTAAGGTGGCAGCAGCACCAGAGAATCACAGCTCTGTGGTTCTCTGATAGTTAGTAGTCCCCCAGAATTCTTTCAAATAACACTGAACACTTGACCACTCATATGGCAACAGGCTTAATCCTCTGCAATAGATTTTCAAGGTTTAAGGGGGAAAATGCCAGAGAAATATCTGGGAAGGGATTTAGCAGCTTCATAACCAAAGGTAACCAAAGGTTTCTTGATTAAATTAGTAGTCACAGAAATGCTGGCCTGCTGTTTATAGAGTCTCCTGTTTTGTTTTAGCAGCTTCATACCACACTGACATCTTTTAAAAAAATCATTGGCAGGGAGAGAATTGAAGGCCATTGAGAGGCACAGCAGGCCCCCCCCCCCCAAAAAAGAGTTTGAGGCTGCATGAAGCATGCAGGCTGAAGTTTGCTCACCACCTATTCAGATCATCATTAGAAATGAAGCTCCCTTAATTGTTTAAAGACATTTGTTTATTCCAGCATGAGCTCTACTCACCTCCACAGGTTGCAAATCAGTTTGATTTGTTTTATGATAGATCACTGGGAGGTAAACCAAGTCTGATTACCAAAGCATGGGGTTCTGAAATAATTGCATGGAAAGATTGCCTGGAGGGAAAATGTGCTTTCAGGAGCAGGTTATAAAAACGAAAAAGGTTATCAAAAATATCAGTAGACAGAAAGGGGGGAAAAACTGAAGGAAAACAGGCTTGGGAGCAACCTTGGAAAGAAACAGTGGAGGAAGCAGGTAGAGAAATGTACAATTACCCCTGCAAAAGCACCTGCAGGATGAAGTAAAGGCAGAGACAGGTAATTAGTATTCCCTGACAAATGGGACTAGATAAAACCAGAACAGAATGGAATGAAACGGGCCAGAACAGGGACTTCTTCATAAAAGTTAAAGACAAAAATAGTGAAATGTGTTGGGCAGACATCCAAACCATATTTTTATACGTCAAACCCAATGAATATTACTCTTTCATTAACTCTTTATTGCCCTAAAACCTGCCTGAATGGAACACAATGGCCTGAAAGGCAAACTCTGAGTAGGATAACCCAACCAGAATTACAGCACACATGTGACTAGATGAGACAGATGCAGGACCCAATTAGCTGACTCTCTGGAGGATAACTTTTTAGCTCCTTTCTAGCCAAACAGGCATTTGTGCTGGCAAAGGCATTTGGTGTCTGGTTGTAAAAGTTTTTTTTTTTTTAAAGAGAATAAATACTCAGGAGCTCACTCATTTAAGCAGTGAAATTACTGTTTTTTTGCTTTGTGGCAGGGGATGGTCTTACTTGATGTTAGCAGAGCTTTGTTCCCTATATCTTGACATAGATTCGGCCATTCTACCTGTCTTGTCACTATACAAATGTTTGGTAATTAAGAAAAAAACTCCAACAATGTTACATGCCATCAAGTCACTTCTGCTGTGTGTGGACTATATCAGTTAAGGACCTCCAAAATGCCTTATCATGAACAGCTCTGCTCAGATCATGCAAACCAACATCTGTACTTAAAGAAGCAATGGAACAAGAAAGACAAAAAAGTGTCTCACTCTACTGCTTCCCTGTAAGTGCCTAGTTGCATTTGCAGGCGTAATTGCCCTTTTCTCCACCACCAACAGTTGAGGAGGGCAGGTTGGGAAGACAAGGTAGATGAAGGTAGAGACAGGGAAGAGAAGTTGAGCCTGTCACTCATGAATCTAAACAGCCCTTGCTTTATGACCACATTTCCTCCAATCTTCTCACAGCTTTTGAGGCTGACATCTCAGTAGCCATAACAAGACAAACTTCTCTGTCTACTGTAGCCAGAGATAGCATTATCTCAGGGGATAGAGCTAACAGATTTATTGGAACCAATAAAGTGAAATATGCCTTATGTAAGCAGATAATATCAGTCACATTGACCTTAGCTAGTGATTTGTATCTTAGCAAGTATTACATAGCATCAGCTCCTACGTATACTGCAAATTATTCTGCCATAATTTTTTAAAATTACAATTTTTCAAAGTTAAATCATTTTCTTTCTTTATTTTGTTAAGGTCTATATTTTAAACACGATAAATGTGAACAGGAAAAAGATAGCATTGTTTAATGTCCATTCCTCTGATAGCAAACAGTAGAGTCCAAGCTGAGGGAAATAAATAGGCCTGTTTCCTACCCCAATAAAGTAGTTAGAGAACACCATTAGAATGACAGAGCATGTGCAGCTGGAAGTCACAAGATCAGTGCTTCCTTCCCTGCCTTGTCCAAATGGTCCAAGAGACCCAAATGCCTGCACTCATAGGCTCTCTCTTTAGTTCCTCTTATTCCTTGTGTGAGTGTGTGCACATTCACTAATGGTGCACAAGCACAACATGCATGAAAAAATCTTCATGTTGAGCCAGTGAGCCCTCATGCCAGCTCAGAACCTGTGGAGATAGGTGACAAGACATTAAACTCACCTCATGCATAACATTCAAACTATTTCTCCCCATGTTCCCTCAAACTGAGGTTTGTTGCCTCGCCTGATGGCAAGGAAGCAGTGCTGTTACTTTGGACTCTAGCTGACACCCTGATACATAGCAACCTGACCCACTGAAAATCCAGGAAGGAAGGAAGTGTGATTTAAATTGCTCTGCAGGTTAGGCATAATAGACAGAATATGTAATGGAACAAAATTGAATGGAGATTTGAGAAGCTACAGGAGCAAAACTGCAGGCAGGATGGAAACTCAATCATCATGAAGGCCCCCTTGACTCTAGCCTCCAGCAGGGAAAATTTGAGCCTGGCCTGGGCTTGCTGCTTTGGCAGCTGAATATTACAAGCTACCACACAGCTGTCCATGCACTTGGTTATTGGCTGTCAAAGCCCCCATGATCCCTGGTTGACATGGGGTTTTCTCTGCCAGAATGCATCTCTCTCCTGGCAACACAAAGTGTTTGTTAGCCAGTAAAGTCAGTGATTCTTGTCCAATGCAGGTTTTAATATGAAGTAGAGGGGAAGTTAGTGGCTTCTAAATTTCACCCATCCTTCCTGGTGAGTGTTTATGAGATTACAAACTTTACCTCTGATTTTTTAAAAGATAATGTTAATGGCGTCCTTAACAGGTACAAAGAATGGAATGGGAAGGAGCAATAAAAGATGGGGAAACATTTATTTTGAGCCTGAAACTCCTAGGAACTCAACTGAAATTACAGAACAAATGTCAGGATTTTGGATCTCCTCCGGTAAGAAAACCACACACACATACCCACTTCTTGCTTAATAGTTAACCAGCTGGACTCCACAACCTAAGAGAATGTCCCAAGGCAGAAAGTGATGAGACATCAGCTTTCCAGTTAGAAGGTGATAAAATATTGGCCACAATCCATTATTTATGCAACTCTCTCATAAATCCATCAGTGTCAATCTCAGTAATGAATTGCCACGTGTGAAGAAGTTCACCTGGACATTTGCTATAGAATACCAATTCCTATACATCTGTAGCAACTGGTGCCTATGACTTGTGTATGACCTTGCTGTATTCTCCAAAGGAAGGAAAAATACTCTGAGCTTCTTACTGACCTCTGACCTAGGGCAGGCCACCAGATACAAATTAGGCCATGTCTCTTACCATTTGTATTATTAATTTGCATTATTTTAATGTCCAATATTTAAGGACTTTTCCGCAAATATTTTCCTTAAAAATGGAAGGAAATGCTCATTTTCTTTCCAAGCAAAAGACCAACCTATAAACCATTTGTTGCTTCTTATCAGTGCACATCTCACTTAAGGGTTCAGTCTCCCTCTTTTCTTTTCTTTTTTTCAGCTGTCTCATTAGACGAAAATATATGACAGTAAAGTTTGTTTACATCTGATTTCTTAGCACAGCACTCATATAGGTACATGTCTTCTCCTCAGCTTGAAGGTAGACAGGTTTGTATGCTGGAAGCAGAACAATTTGGTTCCACTGTGACTATTGGTGTGTATAATGATTGTCCAAACTCCAAAGGTTACTGTAACCTGACCCTGAAAGTCAGTGAAAAGATTTCCATCAACTTTGATAGGATTTGACTCAACAAGGCCTAATATTTCTGCCAAGAAATATGCTGTGCTTGCAACCTGGTAGGCATAAAACTATGGGCTTATGTGTATTGATCTTGCATCCTGAAGTACTTGGAAGACCAGTAATCAATACAAGGCTACGTGTTGGTCATGTTACATTTTTCCAATATCTTCAAACATAACTCTGATTAATTTTGTCACAGGTGTAGCCTTGGTTTATTTATTCAAATTGTTCTCAAAACTGATAGGAATCGGCAAGATAACAGCTGCTAGAACAGCTGCTTGGGTAAAGGCGGTGTGGAAAAATGAGCACACATACTTTCTAGTACATCAGAAATGTAGAACACTGATGGATGCACAGGGCCTAATGCAACAAATGATGAACAGATTTCTGTTTCAAAATTAGGTATGACATTAAGAAATCCAAAGGGATATGTATTTTGCCCTCTTTTATAAGACTAAAACCAGCATCATTCATAGTAGTTAAGTGGTGGTAGATTCAGGGCAACTCATACTTCACTGTGCAGCACATAGTTCAGTGCCTAATTACAAGCTATACTGATGCCTGCCAATTTAGATAGCTTCAAGAAGAATGAGATAAACCTACTGAAGAGAAGGGTCACAGCAGGTACTAGCCCCCTCTGCTATAAATGAAGTACAGCAATAAAGGCAACATGTTTTCATATACCTGTTACTGAGGTACATTCTACTGTGAGAACAGAAGATTAGGCTACCTAGGGTTTGGTCTGATCTACCAGGGCTCTTCTTACAAGTAGTCCCACAAAAACTAATCTATACGTTTTACTTTCTTATTAGAATTGTACTTTGTCGTCCCATTTTAAAAATGCTCAAGGCAGCCAGCATAACAACAAAACTGTCCATATATAACAAATAAACAATAGCTGGAATCCTGTTGGTATAAGTTACATTGCACCAGCCATGGCCATGATGCAGCCACGCTTCCCATTTTCCCCACCCCAGTCCCAGTCCAGCAGGAATTTTCCTGCTTTAAATCATTCCCACTCTGAAGGCTTCTTAGGATGAAGGTGATCCCTAGAAATTCCTAAAGTCCGATGGGAGTGGGAAAGGAAGCTTCTAATTTCCCCAAATGGCCATGGCATAGAGACAGTTGATGACAACACTAAAGATCTGTAATGTGACTTACACCAACAGGATCCTGGGTAATACTGCAAATAAAACTGCAAAAAACAGAACAAAAGCAAAAACAAAAAAATCCCACAAACAGTAAAAAATAGAGATGAGTCTTTTGAAAAGAGGAAACGAAAGCAGACAGGTAAAAACAAACCATGTTCTCTAGTTACTTTCAAAAGCTACTTTAAAAATACATTTTAAGAGGCATCTTGACAGGAGATTTTCGGGGGTTGTGCCATTCTGCTATCAATTCTAAATGGTAAGGAAAGAAGCCTTCACTGATGTCCTTTGTATTTTTGTAAGTATTTGCAAGTTGCACTTCCATAATTGGCTACTAGAAGAAAGCAGAGAATGCTTCCCTGTATTTTTCTGGCAATGCAAAGAGACAATAACTTGCAACACAATGAATTACTTTCATGATCTAGCATCAACGAGGGCAAGGTCCCAGACGCTGGACAAGCGGTACTTACTGTTTTGGAACAGCGTCTGGCGTTTGCCCCATGTACCGGAAGACGTGAGACTGTCTAGGGTCACGTGGTTGCTGGGTGGCGAGCGTGACTATTTAGAGGAGCGCGCGCCTCCATTTCGCCCTCTTTCTGTTCGGGCACTGGAGCAAGAAGGAGTGACTGCGTCAGCCGAGGCTTTCGGTTTTGGGAGTGCGGCGACGTGGTTTCGAGCAGCGATTTCGCTGGTGTGGGGGAGGGAAGCCTTCCGCTCCCTCCCTTGGTTGAATTGTGTTTAATTGTTTTACAGTTTTTCTGCCTTAATTGACTGGTTGCTCAATTGTTTTGGTGGGAGAAGAGCGGGAACAGCGGGGCGTTTGCGCCCCGCTGCAGCGGGGCGTGGGGTACGCTAGCTGAGATAGCAGGGTTTAGTTGTGTGAACTGGGGTGCAGATTAGGGTATTTTTGGAATTGTTCATTCAAGGGTTTGGATTTATCAATCCAGTAGAGTAAAAGGGGGTTAGGTTTCGTTACGCCCTTTTTGTTTCTGTTTTGTTTCGCGCCTCTTTTTCCTGCGCCCGCCATTTTGTTTTTAATTAAGGGCTTGAATAATTTTATATTTATACATTTAAATAAATAGGGTTGTTATTGCAAGCTGATTGTATTATTATATTCCTGTCTATAGAGTTTGGGTTCTTATTTAGTAATTGTAGCTTTACAGTGTAATTAATAAGAATTTTCTCTTTAATAATTCATTTATTGGATTTGGTTAAGGCTACAGTTAGTTGTTTTAGAATAGGAAATTTATTGTGTACACAGAACATAGGAATTTTATAAGGAGAGTTGGGTGGATTGATATATTTCATTTATAGAGTAATTTTATAATATACTGTTTTATGTAGTATTTCTGTAGGCTGTAAGAATTCATAGTGTTAGTATATAAAGTTGTTGTATTTACAGTTAAATCCTTGAAGTATTTGGGTAGTTATAATTGGAAGGATTGGATTAGACTCCCTAGCCCCACAGTTAAGTTTGAAACCTAGTGGGGCTGAGCGCCATCTGGTGGTTCAAGGGGTCCATAGTACACTTATAGATAAAAAAAAATAAATAAAAAATAAATAAATAAATAAATAAATAAATAAATAAAAAATAAAAATAAAAATAAAAATAATAATAATAAAAAAGAAAATAATAAAATAAAAAAAATAATATATAAAAGATAATAATAATAAATAAACAAGACACTTAAGTATATATATAATTATATATATATTATATACAAAAACAATTAATAAATAAGTTACAATCTGAGTTAAGGCAGATATTATTAATAAATTAGCACTAGTTGGGTTAGGAGTTTATTAGAGCATAATGTCTTCGAGGAAAGGACGTGGCCCTAGCAAGGGAAAAACTCCTGCGAAAAAGAGGCCTGCAGTTCAGGTTTCACCAGTACAGTCTTCTTCTGACGATGAGTCATGGTCGTTGGTGCAAGATCTACAGGAAAAAATTGCTGCTCTAGAAGCAAAAAGGTCAACGCATTACACGCCCCCACAGTCGGAGGCTTCTACTCGTAGGTCTGTTAGAGAAACAAAGAGTCGTCGCAAGGCTAATTTAAAAGCGTTGGTTCAAGATCTCATGGGTAGATGTGTTGCTCTAGAATCTCCGCAGGCGGTGGTACATGTCGAGCATGCGACGCAGGAGGAAGTGGACGAACCCAATCGTGCAATCGGCCGTCGGAAGCAGGGTCGGAAGGGGACCGTTGAGGCAAGCGAAGCTGTTGAGTGTCAAGTGGGACAGGAAGTTGTGGATGAGATCGGCAGCGGGTCCCCCGCTGCATGTGAGGTGCCCAGTACTTCCGTGGCTTCTGCTGGTGAGTCTACCTTTTTTAACAACACTCATCCACACTGTTCTGCTTGGCCTTGGCAAGGCGGTTTGTCGTGTCATCACATGGCATCCACACCCTGCAATACACCGCCCACGGGGTGTCACAATTTGTACTGGCCTCCCGGGAATACGCATGGTTGTGGAGGGGGCTCGTCTTGTTCGGCCTCTCCTTCAGCAGGGATAGCCAGCGCTGGGGTTAGTGTGGGTACGTGTCAACACCCATCTGTGCCTAACACAGGGTACAATGCGGTGCCTTTATCTGCATTACCGGGTGGTGATTACTCTACGCAGTTGGGAGCTCATTTAACATCCGCCATTAAGGAAAAGATATGGAAAGGCGAATTTGTGGATTTCTTTAGCCTCCTTAATCGAGACTCGGATATTAAGGACATTGACAAGGACGATGAAACTGAAAAGGAGAAACGTCAGCGTAAAAAACCTGACAGGACATGGGCCAACTGGGTACCTGGTTTTATTATATACGCAGGGGTGTTGGTCATGGTCCAACCTTGGCGGGCCTTCTCAATATTAAAGTATTTTGACATCATTTACCGGGCTTATACGGATTTCATGGGGATGGCCTGGCTCTTGTATGATGAAGCTTTTCGCATGACAAGTGCCATTCAGCCCAGCTTGCGTTGGGAGGAGCCACACCTGGGTCTATGGCTGCAGTACATGACTCCAGCTAGACCCAATTTAGGTGATAGATTTGATAGTGGACATTTAAATAAAAAAGGTCCTGTTATTCATAATACCCGCACTGGTGCGGGGCAGGTGGTTCAACCCCGCTTGCCCTGCTACGAATATAATAACAAGGGTTTCTGTGCAAGGACCCCATGCAGGTTTCGGCATGAATGTCTTACCTGCGGAGGGAAACATCCAAACTCCACCTGTTTTAAAGCTGGGGCACAGCGTCAAAGTAAGGGAATTGGGGGCGGCAAAAAGCCCCCGGGGAATGCAGGTCCACCTGGAAAGGGGACCCACCCCAATTAATATTGATGTGTTAGAGGCTTGGGTCAGGAATTACCCTCGAAAGGGCGAGGCGGAGTATTTATGCCAGGGTTTTAGGCATGGCTTTAGGATCCCAGCAGAAGGGGCGAGGGAAGCATTCATGGCAAAAAACCTTCGATCCACATTGGGTTTGGAGGCTATTGTACAGAGTAAAATAGATAAGGAAGTTAGTGAAGGCAGGGTATTGGGACCTTTTGCAGAGCCACCCGTAGCAAATTTAAGGGTTTTGCCATTGGGAATAGTTCCCAAGAAGGCCCCTGGGGAATTTCGTTTGATCCATCATTTGTCCTTTCCAGAGGGATCATCGGTTAACGCCGCCATCCCTCCTGAACTTTGTTCAGTTCGATACACCTCATTTGATGAGGCTGTGAATATGGTAAGGGCTTGTGGAGTGGGGGCGGAGCTGGCAAAATGTGATATTAAATCAGCATTTCGGATTTTGCCTGTCCACCCCCTGGACTTTGATTTGCTAGGATTTCAATTTCAAGGGTTTTATTATATAGATAGGGCTTTGCCTATGGGATGCTCCATATCATGCTCTGCATTTGAGAAATTCAGCACCTTCATTGAATGGAAGGTCAGACAGAGGGTGGGCAGTAATTCCACTGCCCATTATCTCGATGATTTTCTTTTCTGTGGTAAGGCAAATTCAGGGAAATGTAGAATGATGTTAGATAATTTTCAAGAGTTAGCGGCAGAATTAGGCTTGCCACTCGCTGAGGAGAAAACAGAAGGACCAGCTACGGCCCTCACTTTTTTAGGGATTGGACTTGATACGAGGCGGCAGACGTCAAAGTTGCCTCACGATAAATTAAAGGACCTTAAGGCCAGAATTGGCCAGTTGTTGGATAAAAGAAAAGTGACACTTAAAGAGCTACAGGTGGTCGTAGGACACTTGAATTTTGCATGTAGGGTGGTAGCTCCAGGAAGGGCTTTTCTTAGGCGATTGTGTAATGCTATGTCTGGTCTGAAACGACCTACACATAAGACTAGAGTAACGAAAGGGATGAAAGACGATTTGCAGGTTTGGAGTCAGTTCTTAGAGAAATTTAACGGTATTTCCTTTTGGAGATCCGAAATTAGCCTTAAGGCGGAATTTCAGGTACATTCTGATGCGGCTGGAGCGCTAGGTTTTGGAATTTATTTCCGTGGCCGGTGGTGTGCGGGAAGATGGCCCGATGCATGGCACCAGGATGGCATTACTAGGGACTTGACTTATTTGGAGTTTTTTCCAATTGTAGGAGCGCTGTGGTTGTGGGCCGAGGAATGGGCCAATTCAGTGGTCCGTTTTTGGTGCGACAACCAAGCGGTTGTCCACATAATTAATAACCTGACATCTCATTCGGATAGGGTGATGGAGTTAGTTAGGGCTTTTACATTAAGGGCGCTGCAATTTAATGTAATGGTGCACGCCCGTCATGTCCCCGGAATTGATAATAGGATAGCTGATGCCCTCTCCCGCCAACAGATCAAGCGGTTCAGGGAGCTAGCCACAGATGCCAGGGAGCTGCCAGAAGTGCTTCCAGCGGAGGTATGGCAGATTGGCGGGAAGAAGCTGCAAGAGCGATAGGTATGGCATTGGCTCCTAGGACGCGAAAGGGTTATTTAGCTGCTTGGAAGGAGTTTCGGGAATTTAGAAGTGTAGAGGAGCTGGAGCAGGTTTGGCCAGCACCAGTAGAGCAGCTTCAACAATTCATTGTGTTTCTGCACGGGAAGGGCTTAGCGCCTGGCACCATTCAGGGACGATTATCGGCTTTGGCTTTCTATGCTAAGCTTAATGGTCACAAGGACTTGTCTGGCGACTTTAGGATAAAGAAAATGTTGGAAGGGTGGTCTAGAGAGAGGGGACGGGTTAACGATGTGCGGACACCCATATCGCCATCCCTTTTGGAGAAATTATGTCAGCAGTGGGCGTCGTTATGTACGGATAGGTACGAGACAGTATTGTTTGAAGCGGCAGCCCTGGTGGCCTTTTTCGGGGCCCTGAGAATCGGTGAGTTGGTGGCTATGGGGAAGTCAGACACTTCTAAAAGGGCGTTACAACAGGGAGATGTGATGGTACAGGACAATTCATTAAAAATTAAAATCCGGAGATCCAAGGCAGATCAGATAGGTCAAGGAAGGCAGCTCTTTTTGGGACAATGCAGCATCAGGCGCCTTTGTCCGGTGAGGGCCGTTCGATCATTTTTGCAGTTTAGGGGTCAAGGCGAAGGATATTTTTTCCAACATGCTGATGGGTCACCTTTGACCAAATATCAGTTTTGGAAAATTACAGGCACGGCCCTGGAGAGAATAGGTGTGAAAGATTTGAGGTTTGGCACACATTCCTTTAGAATAGGGGCGGCATCGACGGCTGCAGCTTTAGGCTATAGCAGAGATCAAATTAAGCAATTGGGACGTTGGTCTTCTACCAGTTATCAACGGTACATTAGACCTTTACCTAACGTGTAGGCAAGGGCCATTTTTGTCGTTACAGGTCCCAGGATCCATGAAGGGCGATGGCACGTGATGATCCTCGGCCACAGTTTTGTATACTGGGCAGCACGATATGCTGCGTCTTCCCCGTGGGGGAATGACTTGGGGCTTGGTGCCCATGCGCATATTTCTTGGAATGGCATGCGTGGCATGCAATGGATGCAGCTGGGGAGATTGACGGCATTTGAGCAATCTACCCCTGATATTTTGGTACTCCACTTGGGAGGCAATGATTTACCTACAGTGCCTGGTAAGGCCTTGATCATTGATATTATGAGGGACCTCAATAGGTTGAAGGCCAAATATACAGTAATGAGGATTGTGTGGTCTACAATCATTCCGCGGTTAGCCTGGCAGGGCGCACGGAATGTTGATGATGTTAATAGGGCCAGACGGCGGGTTAATCGGGAAGTATGTAGAGGCGTCTGCATGGGCGGCCTCGGATCCGTTGTTAACCATCAGAGGATCAAACTGAGCACGCCTGAATATTTTCGGAGCGATGGGGTTCACCTGTCTGACGCAGGTATGGAAATATTTCTGGAGGATATTAAGGGGGGCCTGCTTTTGGAGCTGGAGAGGCGCGGTGGCGGGCATGGAACTTAGCTAGGCTAGTTCCTATGCTGTGGCGGGTAGCGCGAAACAGGTAGTCTCGGTGTGTCCCAATTTTAATTCAGGTAAGCCAACAGCGCATCCGACCTCCCGGCTCTGCGGATCGTGCGATTACAGGGCCGGTGCGGGGAAGATGCGCTGGGCCACTTCCGGACCAACATTCATCAATTAAAGATGTATTGAGGTCTGGGGGTGTTTATTAGCGGCCGGCCAGGTTCATGCGGTCTTGAAGACCGAGGGAACCTGGGGCTGGGGACTCGCCCAATGACTGATATATGGGTAATTGTATACCCAGTTTTGTACCTGTTTTCGCACTACAGCAGGCCCCTCTTTTGATAATATCGTTAACTACAATTTGACCTGATTTAATAAAGTGTGGCCCATATTTTAATCCATAACTTGGTCTCGCATCTTTATTCCGGGAATGGGTGGGCAAGGTCCCAGACGCTGGACAAGCGGTACTTACTGTTTTGGAACAGCGTCTGGCGTTTGCCCCATGTACCGGAAGACGTGAGACTGTCTAGGGTCACGTGGTTGCTGGGTGGCGAGCGCGACTATTTAGAGGAGCGCGCGCCTCCATTTCGCCCTCTTTCTGTTCGGGCACCCACCGCCCTCCCTATTTCTAGTGTGATTTAAGGTTGCCAATTTGGGGCCGGATAGGAATTTTTGACCTTCATCCTGATTGGCTTTTGGATGGGGGGATTTTTCGCCTATCCCACACTGGATAAGGGGTTGTTGGCAATTAAGGTGGGACCGGTCACACTGGCGGGTAGCGCGAAACAGGTAGTCTCGGTGTGTCCCAATTTTAATTCAGGTAAGCCAACAGCGCATCCGACCTCCCGGCTCTGCGGATCGTGTGATTACAGGGCCGGTGCGGGGAAGATGCGCTGGGCCACTTCCGGACCAACATTCATCAATTAAAGATGTATTGAGGTCTGGGGGTGTTTATTAGCGGCCGGCCAGGTTCATGCGGTCTTGAAGACTGAGGGAACCTGGGGCTGGGGACTCGCCCAATGACTGATATATGGGTAATTGTATACCCAGTTTTGTACCTGTTTTCGCACTACAGCAGGCCCCTCTTTTGATAATATCGTTAACTACAATTTGACCTGATTTAATAAAGTGTGGCCCATATTTTAATCCATAACTTGGTCTCGCATCTTTATTCCGGGAATGGGTGGGCAATGGTCACTTGACTGCCGAGAAGTAGTGAGTTCATCCTAAATAAGAATGTTACAAGCTCTGAAAACTTGGAAATTTCCTGTCAAAATACCTCCAAAGATGCCTTCACATGCCCTTAAAAAGTAACAATTGAAGGTAACTAGATGGTGTGATTCACTATACTAGTAAAGTAACATTGTTCCTGTTTGCTGCCTTGCTTTTGAAATGATTTCAATACATCCTCCTTACTCAAAAAGTAAGTCGTTACAGGCAATTACGTTGCTTGTTAGAGATGTAAAATTTCCAAAAAAAATCATTTTTTTTCTGGAAAAAAACAGGGGGGAAGTTTCTTTTCCAGACAAAAATGATTTTTTTTCTTGGAAATTTTACATCTCTACTTGTAACTTCTTACTTCTTTTTTAATTAATAAAAGGAAAATTACAAATAACAAAATTAAAACTGAAATAGAAACTGACTACACACAATACACATTGAGCTTTTCTCACCCATGCCACCTTCACCCTTGGGACTAGGTGACCAATAATATCAATTTGTACCCCTTTTCACCCCATTTCTCTCCAAAAGTACATTTATACTTCTGCTGACATACAGCCTTTCCCCTTAACTTCTTACTTCTAAGTGCTGGCAGTCTGAACAGTTGGGTACATTTCAGATTCCTTGAATTACAAAGGGTCCTGACATCAGACATTTAATGACTCCCACTCAGCTATTGTTTTTAGAAGGACACAAAGGACCATGAATGATTTACAACTGGTCGGATGGATGAGTTCTGGGCTGTAGGTTCTAGAAAGGAGAAATTGTATCTTTCTCAGAGATTGAAAATCTATCCTTAGAAAAAGTTCTAATAAATCTCCCCCAAGCAGTATTGCCACTAACCATGCTAACTAGAGTATTCTGGGGGTTATAACCCAACAAAGTAATGTTTCCAAGCTTTGATTATTCCCTCCTTTTATTTTAATAAAAAGAAAATATAGCCATGGAGAAGTATTCTTGATAGAATTCTAATTGCAAATGGAGAGCAGTTGGAGGCGAGAGGCAAACATAACAGTGGAACCTCTGAAGGCAGAGGAATATCAAACTGCCCTGGGCTGTGGAACAGGATACCTTTTTAAAAGAAGGAATGGTCCCAGACCTTAATTAGGAATGACATACTACCTGAACCTTAGCTTGCTAAACAAAGACAAACCACAGTAACCACATTTTTTTGGCCAGGAACCATGGCCTCGTTGTCCGGATCTGATGCATAGACACAGTTCCTTGGCAACTTTATCCTCGTGTCCATCTGCTGGAATGGCAAAGTGCCGCCTTGTAAGTCACTTGGACTGTTGCCTTCAGGGCAGAGAAACCAGCGACTGACTGACAGCTGGAATTACAATGCCTGCATCCTCTCTTCTGGAGCAACCTTGCCTTTGAGTGCCTGCTTGCTATAGATTTAAAACTGCAGACAGACTCCCGAGGCCTTGCTGCAGCTGCTGGGAATTGTACGAGCCAAGGGGGAAAATATGGGAACTATGCAGGAGGGTGTTTCGAGCCGCCAGAAAGACAGGTTGTGTTGCCAGGGGTGCAGAAAGGCTCATCAGTACAACTTGGCAGGGGTAGATGGAATACCAAAAAGCGGGAGGTGGGGGGGGAGACACAACATGCCAACATAGTTATACCAGCCCATGGGGGAAAGGAAGGCAATGACACCACAATTAGAAATCCGTATTGGAATGACAGGCACACATTAGATAAGAAGTTTCCTTGCCCCCTGCTGTGTCAATACTGAAACTGCAGACATAAACGTTTGTGGCTCTGCAGAAACAATAGTGAATAGAACTGCTTGATAGCTGAGGGATTTAGGTCTCTGGCTGCGGAGCCAGAGGTTGGGAGTTCAATTTCCCACTGTGACTCCTTGACTGGGGCTGGACTCGATGATCCATTGGGTCCCATCAATTTCTGCAGTTCTTAGATGCTGCTGGTGGTGCTGATATAATGATTTTGCCATCCACATTCCCAGCTCCCTCTAAGGAGATCAGGGTGGCATACAAAGTTTGCTCCATTTTTATTCTCATCCCAACCCAATCAGGCAGGTTACAGTGAGAAAGTCTATGGGATCTCCAAGGAGGGTCATCCCTGTGTGCTTCATTGCTGTCTTGCTCTCTCTCTCTGCTTCATTTGTATGTTGCTTTTCTCCTAGAATTGGAACTCATGATGACTTCCAGAGCAGTTTATAACAACAGAAGATTAAAATACAGTAAAATCACATTACAGCAGAATTTAATTCAATTATATAATCAAAATGCAATTCAAATTAAAACTCTTTAAAATCAATTAAAAGGAGCAATAATAATTTACCTTAAAACAGTGAAAACCAGCATATCAGCTGGACTTTTGTAACCGGAGGCTTTTAATGGCCAAAGTCCTGCTTAACTAAAAAGGTCTTCTCCTGCTGCCAACACAGAATTGGCATCCAAATCTGATTCTTAGATCACTTCATTTCATGGACTACCTCAATTTATTGCTGTATATATATTCTGCTCTAAATACAAAAAACATGTGCCACACTAATCTAATTCTACTGGAATGGATGAAACAATTTAAACAAATGCCCATGTATCTGCATGTTTCGCAAAATCCCACTATTGGAATTTATTACTCATTTATTATTTAGGTTCATAAAGCACCTATCAACAAGTTATTTGGTAAAGCAGCCGAGCAACCATCTCTATGCATCTGGGTTTCATATAATTTTAGAATAAAACAACAACACAATAAAGTAGCGAAAGAAGTAAATGATCAGTCATTGTGAAGCTCAAGGAAGCATCTGTAACACTCAGACTCCACTACATGGATACAGGTAATCGTATGTAGTTCTCTTTTTAGCTTTTCACATTTGTAAGGACTAGAAACTTGTTTTTAAGAAAGAAAACTAAGATTTAACAGTGAATTGCGTGGAAGCAAATATATTCCATAGAGATAAGAAGAGGTTAACGTCCAGTTAATATGGCTCTAGAGTAAAGTGCTACCCTGTGTGCCACAGTTGTCTATTTACCACCTCTCCATTTTTCCCCACTCCTCTATGCCTTTTGAAGCTTTTGTCCTTTTTATTACTATAACCAATAATGTGCTATGATCCAGCATGCCGAAGCAATGGAATGCACATGCTTTAGAGAGGAGGAGGAAAATACTGTTTAGGCGGCGCTACAACAAGCAGTTTTGGATACCTGGGGCAAGCAGAACAAAATGCACCCACAAATCAACTGATTTGCTGCTCCTCTGACCCCATCAGGCTGCTACTACAAACCTGGAACTGCTACTGCCACCACCATGCAGAAGGATAAGGGAGTGCAGCAGTGGAAAGAATGGCTTCCAATGGTTACAGAATGCTTTAGTTCCTTTGGAATGCAATAAACCACAACTTTGGGGAAATTATTGTTTAGATTACAACTCCCAGAATCAACCGGCCAGCATGAGCAGTGGTCCAAAAACAATCTGGGGCCATTTTAAAAGGGTGTTGTTGTTGTTGTTGTTGTTAAACTATTACAACAAAAAAGAGTAATGTGGCACATGTTATCATGTTACTCTTTGAGTTACTGTATGTGTTACTTCGGCCGACCACCGAAGAATTGATGCTTTTGAATTGTGGTGCTGGAGGAGACTCTTGAGAGTCCCCTGGACTGCAAGGAGAACAAACCTTTCCATTTTGAAGGAAATCAACCCCGAGTGCTCACTGGAAGGACAGATCCTGAAGCTGAGCCTCCAATACTTTGGCCATCTCATGAGGAGAGAAGACTCCCTGGAAAAGACCCTGATGTTGGGAAAGTGTGAAGGCAAGAGGAGAAGGGGACGCCAGAGGACGAGATGGTTGGACAGTGTCATCGAAGCTACCAACATGAATTTGACCCAACTCCGGGAGGCAGTGGAAGACAGGAGGGCCTGACGTGTTCTGGTCCATGGGGTCACGAAGAGTCGGACATGACTTAACGATTAAACAACAACAACATGTGTTACTTTAAAATAAAGGGCAATGGCCAATGCTTATGCATTACATTTTAAAGTTAATGTTCCATGGCCTGGGCTATGAGATGGATCTTTATGTAGTTCCAGATAGGCTTAGAAGCCAGAGTCTTCTTGGGGTAATAAATCTCAAATTAGTATCTCATATCAGTCCTAAAGGGGGTGTCAGGACTTTAAGCCTTGAAACAGAAATAGAAAAAAACAGAATAAAGTTTATTGCAAATGACTTTCCTGGTTGGTTTTCAAAGAAATATAAGGAATATAAATGAATACATTACAACTGGGATCTTCAAAAAGTATAGTGATAAGACTTGTGCATTCTTTTTCTCTGCATATCTACTCAGAAGTAAGCGTTATTCAGTACCATGGGTCTTACTTCCCTTTAATAGGTTTGTCTAGGTTTGCAGCTTTAAAGTTGTTTATCTTCATTCTTAAACCACAGTTCAGTGCTAAACTGTATCATGCTAGACTTTGGAATTCTTCCACATCTAAATTTTGTGCTTGCGGCAAAGCCTGGGTTGCCTCTTCCCAGTTACAGCCTTGTGCCTAGGGCTTAATTCTAATGCCTATGCATAATGATGGCATTGTATACCAGTTACTGCCATGCTGTTGAAAACACTATGTCACACCACACATTTTAGCACACATTTAGATTGCATTTGTTGAGTTGTTGAGTCAGTATGAGCTCAAGTTGTTGAAGATTTTCAAAGATAAACCTTTCCATGACAGACATTCATTATATGTTGTGGGTAGTGCCTTGTTTATAATTGTCTCCCAAAGGGCCTACTCTATCCTCTAAGGCACTAGTTACTTAGCAGAGCTTTGAAGTAATGCATTACAAAAACAAAAATAAAAAACATCACTTGTACTTTTAATTTAATTAATGCCTGACCCAAACACGAAGGTATAGCTACATTACAATTGGAACTTAATATAACTGAATATTTTTAGTTACTTTTATAATTGCAGGGGGTGCAGTCTCATTAGGTGGTGGAGGAAGAATATGATGTGGTTCAAGTGCTTCCTTGTTTTACTGTCTCAGATTCTGTTACAAAAGTTGAGGTAAGGAGGAGGAGTGTTTTGTATTATAGGCCAGCAGCTTGTAGCATTCCTATTTAAATAAAATAAAATAAAATGACAACAATTTTAGTTATTTTGAAGAACTTGGAAGTAAAGAATTGAGTTTAAAACAGTGTACCTATAAAGGTAACTACCTACTCCAAGGGTCCTTGGAAGTGTAATAATAACTCCTTTTTAATTTAACTTTCCAAGCTCTGTTACTTATACATATTTTGAGGGATCACAGCAAAATGCAATTGCTATTACTTGTATGGCTTCAGGAAGATTTCTACTATGCTGGAATTTATGCAGTGGATACAGAGGGAATAGCGAGTACCTACCATGCATATTTTGTTAATAATGGAGAAGAAGTGCTGAAATTAAATGAATAGAATGATACCTTCTACTCTTCTGCTTCACTGTGTGACAGGAATACATTGGGCACAATGAGTTATACTGCACAATGTGCAGAATTTAAGAACGATCAGGTTCTGCATACTTATCTTCCCCAAATTCAGAAAATGTTTCAGTTCAATAACAATTTTTTCTATGATGGCCTCTGCTACCATAAAATTGCTGTACACTGGGGACAAAAAAGACAAGTTTCTCCTGTCTCAAAATGCTTTTGAAAATGTTTATCTGACAGGTCATAGTCTCTGCTGTTAGTAGCATTGGTTGTATTCACTTCCTCATACATTGATTTGTTCGAAGTTTACGAAATTAATAATAAATATATAACATGCAAGTAATGCTGAGTCCCTGACACATCTTTTCTTTTCTTTACATAAGCTGTTCCATATTAAACCATAATATTAAGGTATATCCAAAGGAGAATGTGTGGCATGGCATATATTAGATGTATTTTACGAGAACTGCTCACACATGTTGCCTTATTAGCAGAAAGGAGGGGAGGTGAAATGTGCTCTAGACTCCCAGAATTCTGGAGCCAGCACTTCAAGTTGTACTCTAAAACAGTAATATTTCCAGTCTTTGAATATTAATTCCCAGTTCACTGTCTTAAAAATAAAAATGGCTACAGTGAGTCCAAAAGACTTGCACAAAGACTTGCAATGAATCCCAAAGACTTTGGGAAAAGTAAAAAGATGCACATCTTTATACAATGCATAGTTGAGCTGCTACAAAATGTTAGCAATGGCCAGTCCTGTGAAAAGTTTTTAAAGGACATGGAAAAATTCAGGGAGGATGCTACTAATGAATGAAGGCAAAAGATTACCTTGAGCACCAGGGACAGTGTGCCTCTCAATATCAGTCACTAGGAAACATGAACAGGAGATTGCACCTTCTGGGCTTCCGAAAGGCAGTTGACTGGCTACCGTGTGAACAGAATGCTGGCTCAGACAGGCCTTTGTTCTGATCCATCAAGACACTTCTTTTGTTTTTATGTTCATTGGGTTTAAAAGAGCACTGGACTTCACCCATATTAAAGTCAAGAGACCCCTCACCACCACCAGGTAATCTTGACTTTGAATTGCTTCTCTAACCATACTGGCCTTGAATGCTTTCTCTTGCTCATGTTTTAAATGCTGCTTCTATATAAATTCTGTAGCACTATTTTTTCTAGCTAATCTTTTCTTGGAAAATCCTCTGCCCTTGAAAAGAATAATAACAGTGGTTGACCAATAACTTCTTTTTAATCATCACAAACATTGTTTAGTCTCTCTCATGTTTTCCAGATACTTCCAATAGTGAACGAGTTTGTGTTAATGCCACACAAACAAAATATCAGAGTGTTTTGTTTGGTAGAAAACCTGTGTTTCAGTCAGCTTGCCAAAGTATCCAGCTACTGACCTGTTTATTATTGACTAGGGACTAGTGCACAGATCTGCCTCAGCAATCATCTGGGCAACTGCCTTTTCAAACAGGAAGTTAGGCCTATCCAAGTCATGAAGCCTCCCAGCTGAGTCTTCTCTCCAAATGAGCACAATTTAGGTGTTTATAAAGTCTGAGTCTGGCAGTTGGAACTCCCAGAAAGGAGAATTATGAGTCGTGTAATCCAAAAAGTCTGAAATGCACATCCCTAGTCAAATATCTTGAAGACCTATACTTTTATCCGTTAAATTGTCTTTTCTCATGAAATTGGAGAAGAGAGAGAGAAGAGCCAGCCTGTATAACCTTTGGCAAGCTGCACAGTCCCAAGTTACTCCTAGAAGAAAGGAATTGTAGCCCACCTTTGAATACATAACACCTAGAAAACCCAGAGAAAGGTCACCATAAATTGAAATCAACTTGACAGCTTGCAATTATGACTAATATTCTCTGCATTGATGTAGATCAAAACTATCCCACACTCTTGTTGTGTTCATAGCTGCTACTGTGGATAATTCATCAGCTGCTGTCCAATCGTCTGGTAAAAAGCCTCTTCATATTTAGTTAAGTGGCTTCTCAAATGGCAGATACACAGATCTGCTACAAGGACCAAAACTGAAGCCTTAGCAGCTTGGTGGAACCTGGCACAAGATTCAGGAGCCATGATGAGGAAGCAAATAGGACTCTGTGGAAGATGTATTAGATATATTTCTGTACTGCTGCTTATTTTTACAAATCCTGAAACTGTTTACAAGACCATAAAAGACAAGTCAATCAAATGAGCTTGAGAGAATAACTAAATAGAGATGATCCCTTACCAAGTGTAACATATGTGCTCCTATTCTGTCCTATCCGATCCTGCAACATATTGCAACATGTATATACTATCCAGCTGGCAAATGTCCCTGAAGCAGTTTGCAACAACAAAACCCCAAAGCAGTCACTTCCTAAGCTTAATGCTGTTGCTAAGTGACCAGAAGAACTTTTGCTCTTTTGCTACACCTGATCAGATATCTAAGAATGCTAACAACTGCAAAAGTTATAAGTCCCGTTTGTCTCGATGGTGTGAACAGAAGCTTACCAAGTTATTCTTCTAAACATATGCTGTGAAAAGTAGCACTGGAGCGGCCTTGGAACTTTAAACTTTTGGCTGTTTATACAAGCAACAAAATATGAATCTATGGCTTTTGGCTCCTGTATCAGCCACTGCAGTAGTAAAGACATAATTTGATCACATTGGAACTTCCTGTTTTAATTTGCACATGGCTAGATTGTTTTCCCCCTTTTGCAATTCCCGTTGAATTTTATATCCCTTTAATGAGGAACTGAAATGGGTTCAATCTTTGTGAGCTTCTGCCAGATGTTGTTTAATATTTTCATCCCTCTTGCTCCTTTTGGAGAGTGGAGGATGGGAATTGCACTTCGCAGTCTGCGGCGGCATCTTTTTCGAACGTAACTGATTAGTTCCCCTTCTGCAGATGTACACTGAAGAAAATTACATGCCCTAAAATGGTCCTATTTCCCCCCATTGGATAGTTTACAAGTGTGGTCATGTGACACTGGCTAGGTTGTAGTTATTGATTTACATTTCTTTATTGAAAATCTCACCAGTATCCATAACTAGTAAATATATCCAGCTTCACTTGGTTTGAATCTAGTCAGTTCTACCTCCATCAGTGTCCTTTTTCTCCTGCCTTGCAACTCTTTTCTCTTTTTGCTGGTCTTTCTCTGTCCTGGTACTTCAGCAGCCTGTACAGATTCACTTGAGGTATAAATCTTCCTCTCAGTGATCCTTTTTCTTCTTTTCCCTCTGGACTTTCTCTCCCATCACCACAACCACCCTCAAGCTCATTCACATTTCCTTTCCTTCTGTTCCCCACCATTACCAGGCAGGAGTTTTTCTCCCTCTCCCAGTTGTGATATTCTAGTTTCCCAATTTCAGACAACTGTATCTGCATCTCACGCAAATGAGAAGTCAAATACAGTGAGTCATGAAAGGGTTGAGAAACACTGGTCGACCAACACATACCATTAGTTTCTCACTCAGAAGTTCTGAGTTTTCTGAGATGCCTTGTCTGTAATCCAGGGTGAAAAACCCACGACCCTAAAGTAGGGATGTGATGGGTATTTTTTAACAAAAAGTTCTCATCAGTTTTCCGAATCTCACAGTGCTTAAACTGCCTGCTGAAATTTTTCTTTGCACAAGTGAGATTTTCCATTATCCCATAAAACAAGAACACCCCTCTCCCCTTTGTTCCCTGTTCTGTGCAGGAGCTGCCAGATCCTGCTCCATGCCATGCCTTTTCCAGTTAATCTTGCACAGTGAAGATGCCATTATACATGGAATTGTAATAAGCCCATGCAGTATGGTATTTCTTCCAGAAAAAAAAGTGGACCAAATGTCTGAAAAATCTTACAAGATTTCTTGGGGGAAAACCTCACATGGAGAATTTTTGCTAAGTGGAAAAAAGAGGTATTTTTTCCCCTCAGTTTCTCTCAGAGTGAGATGAAATAAAATAAACATCCCTAATCTTAGAGTGTTCTGTCCACCCTCAGAATCCCTTTTCTTTACCCCCTTATAATCACCTTTTTTCTTCACAGGGCCAGATATTTAATAAGAGACTGCTGTACCTGAGGAGCTTTCTTACTTCCAGGAAGCCCTTTTATTCCTGAAGAGTCTACTTCCTAATGTTTCAGTGTGGAACTGAAGGATACTTATGCTTTTTAATTAATTAAAGCTAATTAATCCATTAAAAATAACCCTAAGATGCACACCTTAAATTCTTCTTAGTTTCCATGTTAAATTCAAGATGCCTAGGTTTCATTGTCTTAAAGTTATGGTAGAGAAAGGCAGACAGACCCAAGTGCACGGAGACAGACAGACACAGTTATTGTACTATATAAGGCTTTCAATATGCCAAGGACATGAGCAGGTAGGGAGAAGCACACCATCAAGGTAATCATATCAGCACTGCTGATGGGTATGGTAGAGACAGCACTGACATGATTCTCCTCATCTGATCCCCTTGATTTCTACGTTCTGCCAAATGTGTCAGCCCTGAACCACTGGCTTGTGAATTTTGCAAATGGTGAAGATTTTTAATGTTATGGTTCCATCATAGAAATAATGACCCTGACAGTCAGCAGAGTGCCTTTCTTTCACCAGCCAGTAGTCCTGCCTCTCTGTTTTGGAGTTTAGGAAAAACGGCTTTGCAGTTGGGAATTGTAAGACACAGAACAGTACTATGCTTTTTTCCACTACAAAATATTGTTTTCAAATAACTCCCTTCCCCCCACCCCCACATTTGTATTCTGGATCCTCCAAGAGGTTTACTTTGTTTTCTCCTTTAGAGGCGGGTGGCATGGAGGGCTGCCATAAAGAGCGAGAAGGGATATTCCATTTTGCTAATGACAGGGCACTAGCACCATGTTGGATTTGAGACTTAGAATTAAGACCCCCTGAACTCTGTGAGGCTAACTTTTGAGTAAAAAAGGCACAAACAAAGCCTCTTGTTTTAATACATAAACTTTGTTATCTTGCATGCTTTTTTAGATATTTTGTGTTTTACTCTGTATTGTAGATTGCATTGTTTTGTGTAAAACCATGAAAGATCAGTTGACTTTTAGCATGCTGTATAAACCTCTAATACATTTTCAGCATCTCACATATCATTTTTTATCATTGGCTAAAATCTGTTTGTGTAGCTACCCAAGTGGTATGACTTCTGGAATTCAAGTTATGAAATCACCATAGACATTATCAACGGCTATGCTAACTTATATAAGTCAGTATGCAACAGATAATGTCTACAGCGATTTCTTAACTTGGAGAAATTCACCTCCAAAAGTTACACCATTTGTGTTACACTAGCATAACTAGGTAAGAGGATTTGAGCCATTGTCTCTGAAAATCATTAGCCACTTCCTTAACAAGAAAATATTAGACTCACTTATATAGGTAGAAGAACTCATACTCTCTTCCCAGATCTCACTCGGATCTGACTAAATATTGACGACGAAGAAGTTTGACGCATGTGATAATAAGCTATGCTTGAGCAAAATAATTCCATCCTAATTATAATTGCAGTATCAATTATAGTTATAAAGATATTACCTGCTCCTACATTTGTAGTGTTCTGGAGACCACACAGCCCTTTTCTGATTTTTTTTTAAAAAAAGAATTGCAGTGTTTCAAGAAAAACGACCGCTAATTGTCACTTGTCCCCAGTCATTATAACTGATCTCTTTCTTTTAATTTTCTTCCTAATAAAAAGAAAAAGGTGACAAATTAACATTAAAACTTTTGGAAATGTTAACTTTCTCTCGGTTCAAATCAACAATGACTTTAGAACCAGATTTTGAATTTAGCCACTGTTTTTTCTAATTTCAGCCCAGTAGAGGGCACCTGTGTTCATGAATGAAACAGAAGTTTTTTCCTTGCAGGTTTGAGTACAGCAAAGTTATATGTGTTAAGGCAGGCAGGAAAAAGTTTGGCCTTGATCTTTGATTCCAAAGATACCCATCTATTGAAGCAAACAAACATCCACAGTTGAACTGTAATAATTTATTTACAGATGGGAAACAATGTGTCAATTTATACTGAAATTTAAGTATTTGCAAATCTTACAACGTTAGGTGTACACCAAATGAATGCAAATCCTTCACCCTGATTTCTGCATCATATATTTCCATTATCACATGTAAGAAACAGAATTACACTACATTTTTTTGAGAACTGAGTGAAACAACAACAAGCAAAGATACTCTGTAGCCAAGAAAAATATTCTATAATTCCTCAGTATTCATTATAACATTAAAACATGATGACAATGGCATGATTATCACATCATGTCCTCAGATTTCTCCATATAATTAGGTTTCTGAATGGTTGCTGCACTTTCAGTACCTTTACTGGGTGACTTCTATAATAAACTCTCTTAGGCCTCTGGCTCCCCTGCAAGTGTAAGGACTTACTATGTGAGTGATTTGTATTGATTTATTTTTCTTGTTGCATCTTGCTCTTCTCTCAGGCATTGAGGGCAGCAGACATGCCGTTTTCACCTATATAATCTATCAACAAAAACAAGGTGTGTGTCTGCTGAGCGACAGTGCCTAGTCCAACGTTACCAGGTGAAGATTATGGCTATGTGTGGCTATCCAAGAGGGAACATCGGAAGAGCCCTGCTGGATCAAACAAAAGGTCCATCTAGTCCAACATCCTGATTTCCAGGTACCGCTGGAAAGCCTCAAAGTAGAACTTGAATTCAGCAGTTGGAATTCAGAGGCATGGTGCCTTTCTTCCTGGACATAACGTATAGCAGCCATTGACAGCTTTACCTCTGTGAAGTTGACTGATTCTCCCTTAACACTATCTATAGCCCTATTCATTCTGCCAATGTGAATAAACCTGATTGTAGGAACAGTAGGCCTGGCAACACTGACAGCTGCATTCTCCCCTCATCTTTCCTCACAGGCATAACCACCCCCACATAAATATTTCTCTGTCTACAATGGCTTCTTGCTTGGGTTTTTAGGTCTGCAACACTTCAGTTCCTCAGAATTCAGGCCAAAGTTTTGGAAATGGAGATGGACCCTTATGATGTTGAAGGGGAGAGACCCTTCAGCAAAAACTGCAAAATGTTGCTAACAGTTGAGGAACTCAATGATGGACTTAAAGGTTAACATATGAATGCCAGTAGCAGCCACCACCACAGCTCTAGCCCATGCAAGGTAATGCAAAAATCAGTGGTGCTTCTGAGCAAACCTAAATGGCATGTCCTGAAGCAATGAAAATAAACCCCAGGTTTTGGGATGCTAAGCTGGCAACATGTGATTCCCTGAGGTCCCAGGTTCAAAGCCTAAAAAGTAGAAATACGTCTGAAAACCTGAGCCCTAGGGCCAAAACTTGAGATCTGTCACCACAACTTCCTGCACCAAGAAGTATCTGAAGAACTATGTGTGTGTGTGTGTGTGTGTGTGTACAGACATACAGAAGCTTAAGACATAATGCAAAGGATGGGAGGGAGAACTCATCTGCATTCTTTCTTTAACACAGTTCTCACTATATATGCAGCTGTACTCCTGAACAGGGCTTAAGTTATTGGTCACTCCTACATCATGCAGCAGTGAATTGCTCCTCCAGAATTCCAAATGGAAACCCCCATTCCAAAGAATTGCAGAGGCGATCTGTTAGTGCTATATAGTTTTCCAGTCAAAATTAATAGGTTTTCCACTGCTGAATGGGTACCTGTAAGAAGAGGAACATGGTGTTGATGTTGTTGTGTGAAAACCTGGTCAAAACTCCAGAGCAGGAGATACTTGAGGACCACCAGTAAAACAAAGGCTAATTTAAAGACCCATCTGCAAATTACCATAATAGAATAGGATACTGTGTGGAAAGGTACTTCTTTTTGACTGCCCTGAATTTATCACTATTCAGCTTCATTGGCTGGTCCTTGGTTCTAGTACAGTGGTGCCTTGACTTACGAACTTAATCCATCCCAGAAGATGTTCGTAAGTCAAAACGTTCGTAAGTCAAATCAGCATTTCCCATAGGAATGCATGTCGAGGCGCCGTTTGTAAGTCAAAGCATTAGTTCCCATAGGAACTAATGCAAAACCGGTTAATCCGTCCTCTACCACTAGGGGGAGAAAAAAATGTTAACCTAAGATGACTTAGGTTTTAAAAAAGGGCAGGAAAGGAGGGAGGGAGGGAACGAACACCTTTTAAACAGAACACCTTTAAAACCAAGCAGCTTTAAACCAAACCAAGCACCTTTTAAACCAATTTTTACATTTAAAATTACAGTACCAGGCAGTACCAGGCAGTCCAAAGTCCATTTCCCACTTTCCCCGCGTTTTTTTTTGTTCGTAAGTCAAAGCTCCGTTCGCAAGTCAAAGCAAAATTTTGCAAACGGAGCTGTTCGTAAGTCAAAATGTTCGTACATTGGGGCGTTCGTAAGTCAAGGCACCACTGTATTATAAAGAGAGAGAGTAAGACAGGGGCTTGCCCATGAGATCCTCATAATTAATAAGAGTAACCACTCTGGTCACCAGGATCACAGACAAACCGAGAGCTCTCAATACACTTCTATAATCAGCTTCCATGAATAAATTGTTGGGAGCAGGCATTAACAATGTTTAGTAGTTAAATACACTTCGTAAATACACCCTTAGGCCCGAATTGTGTTGGAATCTTGTAGCATAAACTGGCAACCATACAAGCAATGTGCATTCTCTTGCCAGCCTGACACACTTGGACATGCCTGGTTTGCACAATGAGTTGTGTGCAAAGTCCTTGATGGACAGTCTACAATATGGGAAAAACTGCTTGTACGACAGCCCTTACACATGCTTTACATCATAACAGAGTTGGGCTTTTACACCTTCCAAGGTAAAATTGAACTGCCACTGTGACTGCAGTGGCACAGTATCTTTTAACTACTCATGCTTTTGTTTCTCCTCCTGGAAATCCCAGATGTTCTTAATGAATTTCGAAACAAAATCCAGACACTGTCTACAAGTGCTCTAAAGACTGCAGATGTATGCCTAATTGCTTTGTCTAGGATTTCCCCCCGCTTTGGCTGCAGCACTGCTAGACTTTCCTTGTAGTATTCTTACAAGAACAGAATACTACAAGGAAAGAATACTACAAGGAACAGAATATCAGTATACTGAAATTCTGCACAATACATTAAAAATAAACAAAGAAAATCCAAGAATAAGAACCCTACAGATAACAGCAAAAGGCTTTGCATGCCAGCACTCAAATGTACAAATTTCGTTAGAATACTACTAGCATTTATGTACATTTTGTGTAACTTGTCAATATGTGAAATTCTGTGCATACACAGTGTTAAAATAATTAAAGGGGTATAGAAAAAGCATTTTGAAGGGGCAGAGGAACTAGAGACCAAATTGCTAACATGCACTGGATTATGGAGAAAGCCAGAGAGTTCCAGAAAAACATCTACTTCTGCTTCATTGACTACGCAAAAGCCTTTGACTGTGTCAACCACAACAAACTATGGCAAGTTCTTAAAGAAATGGGAGTGCCTGACCACCTTATCTATCTCCTGAGAAATCTATATGTGGGACAGGAAGCAACAGTTAGAACTGGATATGGAACAACTGATTGGTTCAAAATTGGGAAAGGAGTGCGACAAGGCTGTATATTGTCTCCCTGCTTATTTAACTTATATGCAGAATACATCATGCGAAAGGCAGGACTGGATGAATCACAAGCCAGAATTAAGATTGCCGGAAGAAATATCAACAACCTCAGATATGCAGATGATACCACTCTGATGGCAGAAAGTGAGGAGGAATTAAAGAACCTCTTAATGAGGGTGAAAGAAGAGAGCGCAAAAAATGGTCTGAAGCTGAACATCAAAAAAACTAAGATCATGGCCACTGGTCCCATCACCTCCTGGCAAATAGAAAGGGAAGATATGGAGGCAGTAACAGATTTGACTTTCTTGGGCTCCATGATCACTGCAGATGGTGACAGGAGCCACGAAATTAAAAGACCCCTGCTTCTTGGGAGGAAAGCGATGACAAACCTAGACAGCATCTTAAAAAGCAGAGACATCACCTTGCCGACAAGGTCCGCATAGTCAAAGCTATGGTTTTTCCAGTAGCGATGTATGGAAGTGAGAGCTGGACCATAAAGAAGGCTGACCGCCGAAGAATTGATGCTTTTGAATTGTGGTGCTGGAGGAGACCCTTGAGAGTCCCCTGGACTGCAAGGAGATCAAACCTATCCATTTTGAAGGAAATCAACCCTGAGTGCTCACGGGAAGGACAGATCCTGAAGCTGAGGCTCCAATACTTTGGCCATCTCATGAGAAGAGAAGACTCCCTGGAAAAGACCCTGATGTTGGGAAAGTGTGAAGGCAAGAGGAGAAGGGGATGACAGAGGACGAGATGGTTGGACAGTGTCATCGAAGCTACCAACATGAATTTGACCCAACTCCGGGAGGCAGTGGAAGACAGGAGGGCCTGGCGTGCTCTGGTCCATGGGGTCACGAAGAGTCGGACACGACTTAACGACTAAACAAAGAAAAAGCAGTCCTGAAAACATACTCTGTATTTTTAAAATGAGGTTTAAAGAGCAGTTTACTAAAAGTCATTGCAAAACAATTAGCTCTCCAGCTGTGTTTGGAAGCAAGATTACTTTACAATAACATTCCTGACAGTTGAACATGTTTTCAATAATAGCCTAAACAAAAGAGAAAATTGAAAGTGTATTGAAATATGTACAAAGTTAATGTGATATTAAATGATGACATTTAGCAAACCCAGTGATTTGCTATACCCTGATGTATTAATTCCAGTGCTTTTCTCTTTCTGTAAGTTACAATCCTTAGAGTTATAGTCAGTGCAACCCGCTGGACTCCAACTCCGTTAGACAAAACAATAGTGCTTATCATCATAGTGGCATCTTGTCAGATTCTGAGTTACAGGAGTCATATTTTACAGGAATTGTAAAAGCAATGGAAATTCCTATTATGAAAAGTTCTATAGGTGCATCAGACCCTTATTGCAAGTAGAGATGGGCACAAATCGCTGGTTCAGTGGTTCATAATGGTTTGTTCTTTGGACACACACTCAGAGGAGGAGGTGGGGCAGGGAAGTCCAGAGCTCTACCTCTGAGTGGGCATGCACCAGAGGAGGTGGGAGAGGGAAGCCAGGGTGCCCCCAAAAGACCAGAGTGTCTGAAGAACAAACCATTATGAACTACCAAATCAGCAGTTTGTGCCCATCTCTAACTGCAAACCCTGCAAAAGAGATTTTTTTTTGTTCGAAGAATAATGTTTACATTTGAGAGAAATATAAATATAGGAAGGCAGGAGACATATAAAGGACTACTCAACAACACAATACCACACCACGCCATGCACACAGGATAGCAACAAAGGTAGCAGCATCAGTGGCAGCAGATGAGGGTAACATGGATTTTCCTCCATAGATTCAAACTGGCTTGACTGGCAGATTCTTAAAATATTTTTTTGTGTTATTATAATATGCTTACAGGCTAAAGATTACTCAAAGTTATTATAATGCTTTTTACTTTTAATTGGTGTGTTTTAGGTATGTGTTCTGTGCTTTTTGTTAGTCTGCCTTTTTAGACTATAAGCTTTTGTGTTCTTGGAATATAGTTAAGCCCTTCTTTGGGTATTTTATTGTACTTCTTATGCTCCTATATTTTGGACTGAAATCTGAGTTAAGCATTTGCCTGCAATTTAAATTTATTTTTCATATATTTTCATATATACGTGCCTACAGTCTGCCATAGCTGTAAGACTTTCGGATGTTTTCATTATTTTTGTCCTTATGGAAAACAGAAGCAATGTAGATAAATAAAGCTTGTAGAACTAGACAAACTGATGTCGCCTGGAATTATTGCAATGATGAAAATTAGAGATGGGAGCTTTGTGCATTCCATCTCTGTCCCCCCAGGCTGCCTGGTCAACTTACCAGGCTCCGTATGCTGGTGGGGTTCTTCTTTGGCAGTGGTGCTTCAATTCAGGCAGGAGCCCAGTCAGCCTTTCCCTGCCTCCTCAGGCAGGGAACCACTCTGGTGAGGAAGCAGGAAGGGGGAGTCTCCCTTCACAGCCGATGAGTGATGGGCTGCCTGGGGAGGTGGAGAAAGGCTGGCTGGACTCTTGCCTGGGTTGGAGAGCCACTGCCAAAAAAGGACCCCAGCAGCATGCGGAGCCCGGTAAGTGGACCAGATGGCCTTGGGGGAGGAAGATGGAACTCAGCACCACCACCTGTGGAGCTGTGCTTCATACAAAGCACGAAGCTTCCATCTCTAATGAAAATACTTTGATACCCAGATGACTTTTGATAGGGTTAGAAATGATTGTCTGATTTCATTCTAGAATTATCCTTTTTTGGGGATAAATGCCAGCTGTTATGAACACAGGCTTCTGATTCCCCCCCCCCCCCCCAAGATATTTACAAAGTTCTACAGGGCTCCTAGGAGGATGGTGCCAGGGTGCTTCTAAGTTGCATGCTTGGCCATTCCCTTCATCATACAACCCAGATGCACCTGGCACCATGCCAATTAGCCATAGCAAGTCACGCACACCTTATGCAAACGCTGATAGGATTCTGGCTATTATCATTTATTGCTGATGTATTTCCATTGCATGGTCTGCTAGTGCTGAAAAAATTATGTTGGGACGACATGTTAATTTAGCAACTTGTATCCTGCCTATAAAATGAATGACATAAAAGGAAAATAATTTTGCTTCAATTGCAGATGAGAAATCATTGTTTTGTCTTCACAACAACTCTGTGGATTAGGCTAAGTCACAGGAACCAACCTCGGGTCACCTAAAGAAAACCTTGCAGCTCGTAAAGGTTTTCTTTAGGTGACCCGAAGCAGCTTTTCTACAACATATTGCAGAGCTTCTCCATTATGCAACCACAGTTTCAAATGTTTTATGACTTCTGGATCAGCACAATACAACAATTCAAAGGGTGAGAGACTAGTTGCAAATTATATTATCGGAGTAGGAAAAAAGAAAAATCCTAAGTCAGCAACATACTCTGGTTAACCATGAATGTAACTGACAGATTTAACTTTAACAAAGAGACCATCAGAATTTCTATTGCCCTAAAGATTGAAAATAAATTACTGTTCCTTATAAATACCTTCCTTGTCTATTTCAAATCAACATGGGCATAGTTGCCATAGTTACCAAAGGCATAGCTGTTGATGCTACCCTAGGGTGGTCACTCCATTAATTGGTTCAGAAGTTAATCTTACTCTGAATTTGAAGTTCCCCTAACAAGCTCATGCTTCTGTAACCATGACAACCTCTACCCCAAAATAGAGAGCAGAAGCTATTTATCCAGTCTGTTGCTGGTCATCTTTGTACTGCCATTGCTGTGTCTCGCATCTTTTCTGCTGCATATACCTGTCATTTCAAAAGATAAAGGTGTTACGTAATGCTTAGGTAAGTTATGGGTAACTCACATAATCAGCTGTTGACCTTCAGCTACAATGCAGAGCTTGGAACATTATCTTTCAAAAGGATTTATTGTGTTACTTGTTATTTCTTGCCAGCTAGATGGTTGTTTTTGCTCTGATAGTATAAGTAATTAGTTGTGCTGCATGTTATCACTGCATTGTGGTAACTTTAGCAACAGGCTAGAATAATACAAAGAAATATTCTCCATTTCTATCTACAGGCTAATTCTAATATTGCATCTTGGAAACAGTTATAAAACCACAAATCATGGAACTAATATACTCTTTAAAAAATGACCACAGCAAAGTATATACCTTCAACAGAATAAATGTACAGTAAATTAATCAAATAACAATTTTAAGAAATCAGTCAATGAAGTAAAGCATCTGCCCACCCAGCCCACACATAAAGGGGGGGGGGGATATTCATTCATTCATTCATTCATTCATTCATTCATTCAGTTTGTATCCTGCTCCCATTAGTGTCGTAGCACTACTCTGGGCAGGTTACAATCTCATAAAATAGAAAACACACGTGAAAATAGAAATATTAAAACTGATAAAAAAAACCCTAATTTTTTTTAGTAAATATTAAAATACTCCCACTGGGTTCCAACCAACCTAGGCCCTTTTATAGCTTCAAAATCCCCAGATGTTCTGATTTGCTGCTGTCAGCAGCCCTCACAATGCTATTGGATGAACGTTTCCTGGACAATCTGTCAGGCAAACGATGAAAGAAAAGTTAAATGGAGAAACAAAACATGAAAGAACACAAAACATTAATGTTCTCATTTTTCATATTTTAGAAACAGTCTTTTAACAATTAAGAAAAAGAATATGAAAATATGAGAAAAGAGCTTCCCACCTCTTTTATTAAGACACACAAGTCCCATTCCTATAATCAAGTGTTCCAGAAAATACAGCAGTCTGTTGTTCTTGGCCTTCTTAGCAGTACCTAAATTTGCACAGCCATTCCTGCTGCATGCTGAGAAGAGGCAGCAGGGAAAGGACACCACCTGATCCCAAAAGCAACCCTTTGCACACAGCATGTCTGCAAAGGGTTGCCTTGTGGATCAGGTATTAAAAAGGGTGCTTGCATAGCTAGTCACACTTTGCTTGAATGAGTGGATGTGTTTGTGTGTACAGCAAAGGTGGAGGCAGCCATTGTCTTCCAGAAGTTGATGGTTGGCAACTCACAGCCTCTCTCACCATTTTCTATACTGGCCAGAGCTTACAAGAGTAGCAGTCTGATAACATCTGGAGGGCCATAGCTGTCCACCCATCATATGTAGCCAAAGAATGATTGATACTAATTTACAGATTTAACCGTGCATTGCATCTGAGATTTGCTAGAGAGACAGGCAGAGAGAATAGTGGGGTTTATTGCTTTGAGTATAGCACAGATGGGTAGAGAATTTTAAAGCCCCTTTTCTCAGGCATGTTAAGCTTCATCAGTTGATTCCTTCTCCTGAGCCATCACTCACTCCCCATGTTTCTGTTAGAGCTGCCTTTTAAAACTGCCTTTAAAAGCTGCCTTTTTCACTTTCTAGTTTGTGTCCCTGCATCACGTCAATTTCCACACAGTTCAAGGATTAGTATTTATTAGCAAACTGCTGCTTTTGTGTCAGCAGGGGAAATGTACACAGGTTCCCTGGTAATTGTGACTCTTTGTATGTCTTTGGTGACAGAGCAGTGAATTAAACAAGGATAAAAAGGGACAGGTTATTTAGTATACACAACAAAAAGCCAGTTTCAACACAGCCTTTATTTGGAAGTCAGTGTTCCAAGAAGCTCCTTTGTGAATGATAATTAATAGGGACTTCCATTTATAGTGCACCCAACCATATTCATTTATGTTCTATAAGATATAAGTGAAGGATGTGTGTAACTAACGATTGGAAGAAGGGTCGGGGAAAAGCTACATTGCTTACTGAAAATATAGCAATGTAATCCACTGATGATTACAATTTTAAAGAGCTTGTGTATATGTCATTCCACTTCTTCCCCGTGTATGATGACCAAAACCGCTATAGGGAACTGGTTTTTACTGTATTTGTTTACATTTTTCTTCTGTCTCCTCCACTGCTGCACTATTTTGTTATTTTAAGCTAGCTTTGCACTATGTTCCTTCCTTCCTTCCTTCCTTCCTTCCTTCCTTCCTTCCTTCCTTCCTTCCTTCCTATCTCTCTCCCTCACCCACAATATTGGCACTGTTTGTTGGTTGTATAATGAATTTGTAAACACAACAGATAAAATTACAGAACTTTGGCAAGATGCTTAAAGATGATATAGATTTCTCTGTTCAATGAGAAACACATATTAATTCTTCAATTCTTATATTTCCTTTCCACTACTCTCTGTTATAAAGTACAGATGTGAAAGATGGGCCATAAAGAAAGTCAACAGAGGAGGAAAACTGTCTCATTTGAAATGTGGTGTTGGAGAAGAGTATAATGGTTACTGCCAAGGTTCCCTCAGAGAGGCCCACACTAACCACTCAGCAACAATGCCTTGATTGTCTCAGTGTGGGTGAAGTCCAGGAGGGCCAAATGTGTTGCTAGCTGGGGAAAATCTTTCTGCCTAGAACACCTTCAGCACCTTAGCTCACCCTGACTAATCAGTATTTCCAGAGAGTTACCAAAAATACACAAGGTTAAGCTCTTTGACTCTTACACTAACCC
Source organism: Intellagama lesueurii (assembly GCA_037013535.1). NCBI lineage: Eukaryota > Metazoa > Chordata > Lepidosauria > Squamata > Agamidae > Intellagama > Intellagama lesueurii. The sequence continues at coordinate 80,124,516 of JBAJHW010000001.1, read as the reverse complement.
TGTAAGACAGGAATACTAATGTATCCACAAACACACCAGCTCCTGGCAGATGATCAAGGTAAGGCCTGGTTTTAAGTACCAACAACTTTACTACCCTAAAAGAACCAAATAACTGTTGAAATGCTATATATTATTAAAGGTGGTGCAAAAGACAAAAAGTGCAAAACTTCAAAACCAGTTCCAACAGTTACAGAAACAGTCATAAGGTTGTAATAAGCAATTAAAAAAGTGAGGCAACAGCAATTACAGAACAACCTCCCAAGAAAATAAGTAAGCTAACTACCCTATTGTAATACAACCTGCCATAACTTCAGCATGGTTTCAGAGCATAAACAAAGTACATGTCTTGTATCAGGCAGCAAATAAGCATAGCTTATTATTATCCTGAGAGATAATTTCTTTCCCCAATTTTATATTCTTAGTTTCAGTTTCCAGACTCTTCCAAAATATCTGCCAATCAGGTGTCAAATTCCCTGAACATTCACAAGGAAGAGAAATTTTTACCCCCTCCTCTCACGCAGCTGAAACCATTCTCCTAATTAACTCAGTACCAAGAAGAAAGCTCATCCCAGCCTTGAAGTTTTCTTCTCCCTGAGATTAGCTGTAGGTGTTACTGCCTTCCAATTACCAGTGGGCACTTCACTTCCTCTCCTGATTTTCCAGAAGAGCAACATGACCCTTCATTTTCTCAATCTCTTGAGAGGTACTGTGGGATCATTTGAAATATCAAATAAATAGGTTGTAAATCAAAACAAGCCTGATTTTTCTTTCTAAAATGAATATGTGGCTATCATGAGTTGGAGAAGTACAAGGCCTGGTAGAAAAGGCAATTATGCCAAGATATGGAGAGAGAAGTTAAAAAAAAGGGGGGGAGGGGAAAAAAGGAAGACACAGATCCTTCATTTGTTGCCTTTCCAAATCTCAGTCTTCTTCTCATTTCTTGGCTGTAACTTCTATTTTAATTGATGATTGCACCAAACTACAAAAAACTGGAGACATATCCCAACATGTGCACATGTGGAAGAATAGCTAAGAAATTCAAATTTCAAATGCACACTGCCTATACACAGGTTAGACAAAGAGAACAACCTCCCAAGAAAATAGGTAATTAATAAGTGATAGGTACTTTAAGTGATAGGTACTTTAACTTTAAGTGATAGGTACAATTTAAAATATGTACATAGGTATGCACACATTTTAAAAAGAATTGAAATATGGGATGGATTCTGGCTTGTATGAAAAAAGAAAAGAAACGACCATAAAACCAAGCATCGACCAGACATGGCAGCAGAAATCCAGTCTGTGAATGAAAATCATAAATGATTCTTCTCTCTTCTTGAGACCCAACTTGTGTTTAAATGAGACCTGCAGTCTAATTATTGAGTGGAACAACAACATTCTAAATATAGCCTTTCCTCAGTATACACACAGGCCTGGCTCAGGATATTTAACTTTTGGTTAAGACTGAACCTTGTTCCTTCCGGTTTGCTCTCCTTAGTTGTGGAGGATCCTCATGAGAGTAAATGGATGAAAGATGTAAAGTCCAAAATACATACAGTGGTACCTCGACTTGAGAACATCCCTACATACAAATGATTCGAGTTAAGAACGGCTCCATTCGCAAAAAGTTGCTTCGACTTGAGAGCTTCGACTTAAGAACCAAAAAAAGAGGAAAAAAAACACCTTTCCTGCCCTTTTTTTGACCTAAGTTCACCTTCTTTTGACCTAAGTTCACCTTAGGTCAAAAGAAGAAGAAAAAATTCACCCCCTAGTGGTAGATATGGATTAACCGGCTTTGCATTAGTTCCTATGGGAACTAATGCTTCGACTTAAGAACAGCGCCTCGACTTAAGAACGAAAAACAGCAGATACGGATTAAATGGTTTTCAATGCATTCCTATGGGAAATGGTGCTTCGACTTAAGAACGTTTCGACTTAAGAACGCAGTCCCAATACGGATTAAGTTCTTAAGTCGAGGTACCACTGTACTATAGAGCTGTCACCCTATTTCTTATTAACTATTGGGTATAGCAAAGCAAGAAACCTACTAGAACAGCGTTTATTTGATACTGAACACCAAAATAATTTGTCTGTTACTACCAAATTGTGTCCCTGGTACAAATACTCTGTGATAAGCCATCCAAAAATAACGGCACAATATTTGTATATGCTGACAACCCCCAAATACAGATGGGCCTTTTCACGTGCAAGACTTAACACTATACCTTCAGCACTACTTGAGAGTCGTATTAAAGGAACCCCTCTACAAAACCGTATGTGTCCTTGCGGTGACAGTGTTGAAACACTTACCCATGTTTTATTGTTCTATTCTTTCTACAGAGAAGTCCGCAAAGAGTTAATTTGCCCTTTGTTAATCAAGAAAATTCATCTGAATTTTATGTATCTTTTCTTCTCACAGACCAAGATAAACAAGTAATAGCACAGGTAGCCAAATTTTTAGTAGTATCAATTAAAATTAGGTCAATTATGGTTCTAAAGGAATAATCTTATATAGTTTTATCTGACCAATTTTGGTAGGTATAGTTATCTGATGCATATGTACTCGTCTGTTATTTTGACTCAGATGTGATGATTCTGTATCTTTGTAGATTTTATACTTCCTTTGCTATGGCATATGGCTAATGCAAATAAATGTTGATTGATTGATTGAACATTCTAAATATTTTCTCTCTCTCAAAAAAAGCCACTTTTTTCAGCTTATGTTTGCTATCTCTTTTACACGACATATCTATTTGCATCTAACTTTCAAATTGCCTAGTTCTTCAGTGACATCCTGGCATTCATTAATATCATGATTGTGGTATCATATGCCATGATATTACCTCATTCTATTTATTTTGTAATGCCTTATTGGCTACTTTGCTTTGATTTCCTAAAGAATATTATCATGCATGCTTATTTTGACATCAGTCCCTTTGTGACATTTTATTGGACTGGCTTAAGAAAGCAAGCAATAATATCTTATCTCTGGAAATTATTGCCAGCCATGCAAGGAAAATTTACTATTTACAAAGGGACCCTGATTTATATTGCATCTTTGGAACGGCGGTGGTGGGGAGAGACAGAATAAAGCTTTATGCATGTATAAAAGTGAAACCAAAATGAAAATTCAAATGTCACGCAATTCTGACGCTGCTTAAAATAAAGACATCATTATATATTCTTCAGGAGCTTCCAATTCTCAATAGCCAATATTTAATGGGGAAGAGGTCTGTGCATAAGAACAATCACACAGTGATTTTTCCCTTCCAGCAGGCTGTCCCTCACATGAGGGGTCACTCAGCAGGTTGTGTGTCAGACTCCTCTACACTGTTTTTCAAATAGCACTACCATAACACTATGTTTCATCAATCTTTTCCATAAGACAACTTCTCTAATATGGGGGAACAGGGCAGTACCACACTTTGCTGTCTGACCGGCAGGATAGCCTGCCTGCATCAGAAGCAACAAATACAAGAAAAAAGATGCCAAACTTTACATACTAAAGGGCAGCCTGAATGTTGACAACACCAAAGGCAGCAGTCGAGATAGTCTTACAAGATACTCTCTTGTGCTCACTACCATTCACAAAGTGAAATCAAGCAAGGAAAAATTCCAGAAACTGACTCCTTTTTCATCAGTTACTCAATAGTCACCCAAACACAAAGCAATTCTTAGTGCTGTTTTTCAATGTGTGAATCGTAGCAAGCATAAGAAGGTATCCTGTGTAGACCATTTTGACTGCTGCTGTTGGTGTTGTCAACATTCAGGCTGCCCTTTGGTATCTAAAGCTTGACCGTCATTTTTCTGCTGGCAACACAGGCATGATATTGTGCAGCAATATTGGGACATTTCCCGCTGTTTTGAACTGTGAATACAGAAGCACAATATCCTACATTCATAAACTGGAGGGTTTTTTTTGCAGAATTGAATCTCCTGGCTTTTAAAACTGGAAGTGTAAGTGTACATACATCACACACAAATTCCAACAGAACTGTAGAATTAATTGTAGAAATAATTGTAGAATTATCCAGTGCTACAGGATTCCAGAAGATGAGCACATGATCTGTATTAAGGTTGCTGGGAGAGGACAGAAGTAAGAACAGCTGGGATGTGGCTGTAGTCCCCTCTGTGCCAAAATATTTTGAAGAGCTATTTTGGATTTAATGAAATGGTGAAGCAAAAGTGTGATTAAGTGCAACACATACAATGGAGAAATATATACATCTTTTAACCTCTTAGATAACTAATGTTGCCATGCTCAGAATTCAGACTAGAAAGCTGTGTTCCAGTTTCCAAATCCTCAGGTAGGCAACTTGAGGAACAAAAGGTATACAGTATTTGACAGGATATGTTGTGTGCATGTTTTTTAAAAGATGTCCCCTCAACTTTTGAAATTTTTTAAAAAGGGAGAGATGTTGTTGTTGTTGTTGTTTAGTCATTTAGTCGTGTCCGACTCTTCGTGACCCCATGGACCAGAGCACGCCAGGCCCTCCTGTCTTCCACTGCCTCCCGGAGTTGGGTCAAATTCATGTTGGTCACTTCAGTGACAAAGGTCCAAGGTCAAAATCACACATACCACATGAAAGAAAGACAGTGAAGAAAGACATGGACAAAAATCAACTCATTTGAAATGTAATGTTGGAGGAGAGCCTTACCAATACCACAGATAACTCAATCAAGTCAATCCTGAACACTAACTAGGGCAAACATGAGTAAACTGACTTGAAAAGACAGTATTGCTTGGAAAAGAGGGGGGCAGTAGGAAGAGAGGAAGACCAATTATGAGACACAACCTTCCAGGCCCATGAATCTGCAACAATGTATCTAGAATCATAGAATAGTGAAGGGGCCTATAAGGGCATCAAGTCCAACTCCCTGCTCGATTCAGGAATACAAATCAGCTTTGGAACACTCTTGCTGGTAAGCCTGTTTCATGCATGCTCTGTTTATAACAAACTCACAATTTTCCCCCTTTGAAAGGTCTTTTATGAGGATCAATATTTCAGTACATACAGTCTGGATTCCTTCCAATAAAAAAAAGTCGGTAGAGTCAACCATTCTGTTTCTAGATAAGCAAGATTCGTATTTTCAATTTATTAGATCTGTTTTAAATCTGGGGATGTTTAAGGTCACTTGTTTCTGCACATGGGGTAAAAGAGTTTTATGTTTAATAAATCATAACTCTTTGCCCCAAACGTCCCCAAATTTGTCAAAGTGCAAGGGCATACTGTCTGCTACATTTGTGCCAAATTTGGTGCTGAACCAAAGTCCAGTTTCAAAGTTATATTTTTTTGTTTGAGCTGTCCCCAGTTTTAGAATTGCCACATAGAATGTTGATTTACTTTGTAGCAGAATAACATCATGGCACTCTTGTGCAGTGATAATAGACTGGGGCGGAATGGCAAGCAAGAAAGCTGATGGGTGTTATGTGAAAACCCACACTAAAGTGTACCAATTTTCCTCTTCAGGAAGAAGGTGGTGAAAAAGTAGTGTGGAAAGCACAAATAAAAAGACAGGGGAAATGACAGCAGGGCATTTGATGTCTAACCTTTCGCAGTCCTCTTCAAGTCTCAGTTTTGTAAGTGCATTGATCAAAACCCATAGGCTTATACCATCCCTCTTTGGTAATAGAAGTGGTGTCTCTCTGTGTGTCCCTATGTGTGTAAAGAAAGAACTTCATTTGATGGTAATCTCTGGCACATTCAACCAGAACTAGTTTCTGTGAAAGTGTAATGAGCCAAGCAGACCTTAGCAGCCATAACAGTTTTTTAACTTGGTCAGTACAAACACACATTCAAACAACATACAGTTACACATCATAAGCCTGTTCAGCCTTCTTGTTATAAACATGATCCCCTTGGGGGTTTGGAAATAGATTTCAACCCATCCAAATGCTTAGATTTTTCCAGTGAAGGGTCCCAACACTATTTTCCTTCTTTCACCCTCTCTGTCCCCATTATTTCAAGATTGCTGCAAGCAAAGCAAAACGAGAATGAGTGTGATACCATCTGCTGCTTTCTTTACACCCAGACTTTATATTATATGCTAGGAAGATTAAAAATAGAGCAGAGTTCTTTTCTCATTACAATGATTGTAATGAAAATGATAAATGGGTTCAAATAAACCCAATTCAGGCAACAAGATATAAGATAGTTATCACCTTGAATGCTATATCTAACCCAGTTCTGTGGATTCCATGATGTCATTATCCTGCCTGGACTGTAATAAAATTGGTGGTGTTTAAAAAGATCTGTCCAATATATTATATTCTGATGTCTCTGGGATGGTGTTGTACTCTTCACTTGGTCTCATTTTGGATTCAAAGCCATGCAGCCTTTTTGGGAATTTGTTTTATTCCTGTTGTTCACTAATAACAAAGCAAAAGAAGAGCAAAATAACATAGATCAGTGGTTCCCAACTTTGGGTCCCCAGATGTTCTTGGATTATAACTCCCAGGAATCCTGGCCAGCACAGCTAGTGGTGAAGGCTTCTGGGAGTTTTAGTCCAAGAACATCTGAGGAGTGAGGACTCATGGTTGGGAATTGCTGACTTAAATGTATGTAATCAAATGGGTAGCTTATACTGTATTGTGGCACCTTTCTTGAGGGGTGTCAAATCTGGACATTTTTTCTTCCAAGACATCTGATGACTGTCCTCAAAACCGATGCCACAACAGTGTTAGCTACTTTTGTTATAACGTGCATCTTAGTTATTTTTCCCTTAATTTGTTCTGTTACTATTGAACAACAGCAGCAAATTTGCTAGAATTAATCAGGACCAGTTCTTTCCTGAACTAGAATTAATCAGGACCAGTTCTGTGGATTCCATGATGTCATTATCCTGCCTGGACTGTAATAAAATTGGTGGTGTTTAAAAAGATCTGTCCAATATATTATATTCTGATGTCTCTGGGGTGGTGTTGTACTCTTCACTTGGTCTCATTTTGGATTCAAAGCCATGCAGCCTTTTTGGGAATTTGTTTTATTCCTGTTGTTCACTAATACAGTGACAGCCTTTGACTGTGTGGACCACAGCAAACTATGGCAAGTTCTTAAAGAAATGGGAGTGCCTGACCACCTTATCCATCTCCTGAGAAATCTATATGTGGGACAGGAAGCAACAGTTAGAACTGGATATGGAACAACTGATTGGTTCAAAATTGGGAAAGGAGTACGACAAGGATGTATATTGTCCCCCTGCTTATTTAACGTATATGCAGAATACATCATGTGGAAGGCTGGATTGGATGAATCCCAAGCCGGAATTAAGATTGCCGGAAGAAATATCAACAACCTCAGATATGCAGATGATACCAATCTGATGGCAGAAAGTGAGGAGGAATTAAAGAATCTCTTAATGAGAGTGAAAGAGGAGAGCGCAAAAAATGGTCTGAAGCTCAACATCAAAAAAACTAAGATCATGGCCATGGGCCCCATCACCTCCTGGCAAACAGAAGGGGAAGATATGGAGGCAGTGACAGAGTTTACCTTCCTGGGCTCCACGATCACTGCAGATGGTGACAGGAGCCATGAAATTAAAAGACACCTGCTTCTTGGGAGGAAAGCGATGAGAAACCTAGACAGCATCTTAAAAAGCAGAGACATCACCTTGCCGACAAAGGTCCGCATAGTCAAAGCTATGGTTTTTCCAGTAGTGATGTATGGAAGTGAGAGCTGGACCATAAAGAAGGCTGACCGCCGAAGAATTGATGCTTTTGAATTGTGGTGCTGGAGGAGACTCTTGAGAGTCCCCTGGACTGCAAGGAGATCAAACCTATCCATTTTGAAGGAAATTGACCCTGAGTGCTCACTGGAAGGACAGATCCTGAAGCTGAGGCTCCAATACTTTGGCCATCTCATGAGAAGAGAAGACTCCCTGGAAAAGACCCTGATGTTGGGAAAGTGTGAAGGCAAGAGGAGAAGGGGACGACAGAGGATGAGATGGTTGGACAGTGTCATCGAACCTACCAACATGAATTTGACCCAACTTCAGGAGGCAGTGGAAGACAGGAGGGCCTGGCGTGCTCTGGTCCATGGGGTCACGAAGAGTTGGACACGACTAAATGACTAAACAACAACAACAATCAGGACCAATTCCATTTTTGAGAGAACTATAAAAAAAATTTCCACTGCTGAGCTTCCTCCTACACTGTTAGAGTCTAGCAAATTTATTTGGTAACAATGACAGCAGTAGCAGTACTGCAAATAATTCCTGGTGGTTTAGTGGCAACAGTTTAATATCCCACAATTCTTCTGACATCGCTTTACTGTGAGTCTTTATGAAAACTTTAAATGGGAAATGGATCCTAAATCCCTTGGGCCTCCAAGTGCCCTGCTTCCAGGTGATCAAGTCCTAGAGGACTAACAGATAGAAGCCTATGAGAAAGTGAAGTAATCAGGTACAGAAGATCCAAAAACAGAGTTTAAGAGTGATCCAATCCAACAGTTGCCAAAACAAATAAGGAGAATCCAAGAAACATAGTCAATTGTTTCAGAATGCCACACACAGCCAAAGAGTCATCATCAGTAAGGATCAGGACAGATGGAAGGCAAGATCTATAACCAGAGGAGACATCGTCTCCAGTGAAACATCATCTTCTTCATCTTCTGGAGTTTAAGAGCAAAGCAGGGCTAAAGCTCTGTTATACCACCTAAAGATAACTTATGCAAAAAATCTGGGGGGGGGGGAAGGACACGAGAGAGAAAAGGAAAATAGGAAAGAGAAGAAAGAAATACTGGGGGGTGGGGAGCTGATAAATGAAACTCCCAGTCTAAGCCCTGGGTTTATAGAGCTGAGCTATGGGGAACTCCACTCAGGTATGACGTGCAGGCATTTGCCTAGCTGGGAAAGGAACTCAGCTGCAGCATTTGGCCTTCTGCTCTGGCTGGGAGAAAGAGCTTTTCCTCAAGGAGGCCCCTGCATCCTCTTCTGCTAAGGAGTCTTCCTTGCAGCTGAACATTTAGCTTTGGGTCTCATAGCTGAGCCTGGGCCTTTATCGGGCAGTATTCTTCAGAACTTGGAGGTAGTACAGCCTCCTCTTCTGCTTTTAGGAACTGTCCTCTTTCAAAAGGTCTGCCTTCTGGATTTCAGAGGACCCAGGGTCTATAGGAACCAGCATTTCCTCACTCATCTCAGACTCAGGGGTTCCCTCTCATCCTAATGGTGCACCCATCCAGCAAAACCATGAGACCAAGTCATTGTGGTATTGGTTCATGACAGATAGTTTTCTGATAGTGGCTTCACATTTATACTAGTCCTTCTCAGAGGTACTATGTGCCCTTTTCTATCGTTAACTAATGTAGACTAAAGACCTGTTATCACTGCCTGATTCTGGGTTACAGCTGCATCTGGAGAGTATCTCTTTCATTTTGATCCTTCCTGTTATTATAATCGCTCCTGGTTATATGACATGCCCCTTATTTTTGTAGAGGTGCTAGACCTTTCTCTAGTCCCTGCTCTGGCTGTGGCTTCTTCTGTTACAGTGACTGGTGTGATTGCCATAGCATTCCTCATTCAGCTCATTCATCATCATTACTAGGGCTTTTCTATAGTTTTTTAGACTATAACTGCCAGAATCTCAGAATTAAACAGTCAGTAAGTCCAAGAAAGTAACTTTTCTAAGCTCTGGTCTTCCATCTATGTGGAGAACTTTTAAGTTCTGCAGAAGTCTAGGGATTGAAAATTTAGTGGCATTCTTTAAGCTGGCTATGTTAATTTCTAAAATCAGGCTATTTGTAGCACAGACTCTCTAGAAAACTGCAAGCAATACATTTCCCAATGATTGCTTATATACTCAATAAAATTAGGACAATCAAATAAATATAAATAAAGTGTGCAAACAATATACTGTGGATGTAAACAAGCTAAATTCCACAGTACAGAAGCACGATATCCCACATGCACAAACCAGAGATTTTTTTAAGAATTGATTTTTACTTCTTTGTGTTACTCTTTGCAGTTTGCACTATACCAAGGTTAGCTTTTTCTGTGGGGTAATGGGGGCATTGCCACTACCAAAAGCTGATGTTATGAATATGAAGTTGCTTTGTATTAAGTTAGCCAGATCATCAGCCCATCTAGATCACGGTTGCTCCCTCTCACCTCTACTGAAAGTCACTTCTAAGGCAGAGGAGGTCATATTAGCCCTGTTACCAAGAAAACTTCTTGCCAAGAGAGGCCAAAGATTGAACCCATTGTGCCATCAAGTTACATGCCATCCTGTCAATCCTTTCCCCTGTTGCAGTGCACCACCTGCAATTGTCACAGGAGCCAGCTGTGGGCTTTGACTATATTGAGGCTATATTTATTACCAGCTATGTGTCACTGGCTGGATAGCACTGGGCTGCAGAGCCAGGTTGCAGAAGCTGAATTCCCCAGAAGAAAAGCCACATCTGGCCTTGGGCAAGTAACATGATCCCAGAGTATCCTCAGAAGAAGGCAATGATAAACCACTTATTTCTATTCTAGGTACTATTTTCCTTTGTAACCCTGCAAAGGGTCACCATAAGTTAAAATTGACTTGACAGCACTTAATTATTAAATATTAGATGCGAACCTGCAATATTTTTAAAAAGTGTTTCAGTGGTATTCAAGCTGTGTTCCTATGAACATTGCATTTCCTTAGTAGTTCACCAGGGTTTCTTCAACTGAAGTATCAGAATGACTGGGTGAACTTTAAGTTGGCCAAGGGTCCTGAAAGATCATAGCACAGAATATTCTAAAATTATTCTACAATACACAAGGGTAGATAGGAAGACAGATGGTCATTGTGGTTAGAATACTGGACTAGGATGGAAGAAAATCAAGTTCAAATTCTTACCTGACCACAAAGCTCCCATGATGACTCTTGGCCACTCACCATCTCTCTCAGTTTGACCTACCTCATAGCATAGATGTGAGGATAAAATGGAGTAGAGGAAACTGTGTGCCACTCCCAGTGCCTTGGGGCAGGGTGGGGCAGGGGAAGCCAACTTTAACAAACAAATCTACATAGCTCAAAAAACCGCTGAAATTGTTTATTATAATAAATCCATATCCTTATATTATATGAGCATAGATATTTGTCTGTTCACTGAAATGTCATGCCAGGGAATAGGTCTCTGATTAGCATTCCCCTTCTCCACCCCCATTTCATTTGTGGCTTGTAGGCATCTTGCAGTCATTCAGGAGCAACACCTTCGCCTGCATTCCCCACCTGATTGCCATCTGATAAGTCTAGGCAGATATTAAAGTGCTCATTATTGATTCCCAACTGGATGACCTTATAGTCAGTGCTATTGAATCGAATCCCATTTTTATATCTGGTTTGGTTCCTCCTGTAATTTTTTGATCCTTATCTATCCTGACAATACCTCCCAATCTGAAGTCATCAGCAAATGTAATCAGCTCACATATTTAACCACCCGAATACAGTTGCTAACAAATGCTGACTAAAATGGCTCCCAGCATGACCTCTAAACAAATCCAAGGATTACTTCTCTGACATAATACTTTTTCAGCACTTTTATTTCCCCCCTATGTAAATCAGTATTTCAGGCTGCCATCAGACAGCCACTCACCTGAGAATAAGTGCCATTGAATTAAATGGCACTTATTTATGCCATTTAATTATGAGCAGACACACAGTAGGGTTTGCCATAAAGAATCTTACATTTGAATTTGGGGTGTCCACCACCTCTTGGGGGAGGGGAGGGTTCAAACAAGGTAAAGGAGGGGTATTTGTATCTTTCCAGGGCAGATAGAGGATGGTTCAATAAGCCCCCAGTTGCACTTATTTCAGTCAAGGTGCTTGTAGAAATCACAGAAATTTGCTCTGGCATTTTGGGTTAGTAATATTTCTGTGCCATCAAATATATTCTGACTTGTAACAACTCTTTCCAGGGTTTTCTAGGTAGAAAGTACAGTAGAATCCCGTTTCCATGGGGGATCAGTTCCACTGTCTACTGTGAATGCCTGGAACTGCAGATACTTAGGAACCCTATATACAACATATAAGGGGGCAAACCATGGATAAGTAAAGCCACAGATACTAATTACCTACAATAACCAGAAGTGGTTTAGCATTCCCTTTTTCTCAGGACACCCTGGGATTGTGCAGCTCACCCAAGGCTATACAGGAGGCATGGCAAGGAATCAACTCCTAACTTCTAGTTCCACAACCAGATACCTAACTCACTCACCTATCCAATGCAGAAATTTGAACAAAAATACTTAGTATCAGTTGTTGTAGCAAAAGAAGGAAGCACCAAACCAGAAAGAGATTGATGACTGAAGTGCCAGTGAACCCCAAAGTCTCTCCTGGGAAGTCCAGTCGCTGAGCCCTGGAGAGGTCTCTGATAGACCTCATTGGATCCTATTTATTCCCCATTCATCCCACCAGCCAATGTTTTGCATTCAACCATGACGAGGGAAGGGTGGTGCATTCCTTCCCCAACAGGGTGTGTTCCAAATTTTACTTCCCTTTTCTTTTAGACAGCTATCCTTAGTCTTCCTTACACTTTGGACTGAATATTTGTATGAATATGGGATGAATGATTGATTCTCCTGTGTGGGTTTTGATTGGATGAGTCAAAGTGGCACTAGGGACTTTTTTTTCTGCCTCCACCTGCTGTTTTTGACTTCCTTATAATTTTTTGATCCTTGTTGCAAGCCTCTATTTGCAGAATCATTATTTTCTTCTTGTTCTGGGTGTCTGTGTATGTTACAGCGTGTGTGTGCGCGTGCGTGTGTACACACACACACACACACAAAGTGCAAAACTCTGATTTGGCGTAGGCAGTGAGCAGGCACATTTGGACAGGTTACTGACTCAATGCACTTCCATACCCTAGTACTCGAGGTACTCTTTTCCCTAAGCAAGGCAGGGAGAAAGGAAGGTAAGAAGCTTGTAGGAGCCCTGCCTACAAACCAAAGGCTCACCACATCCCCAAATCTGATGATACCACAGGAGTGTCACCCACTATTTGTAAGAAGATACTGAAACCACAGATGGAGATGGCAGGGATAGAGAGTGCTCTTTCCCACCCATTATAAGTTTACCCTCATACATAATATAGGAATAGGGCTGCTGAAAGCACACTGGTTAGAGTGTTGAACTGCCAATAGAAAGATACACTGATGTCCACAGTGCACCATAAAACTCACTAGGTGATCTTGGTATGGTCACTTCCTCTCAGCCTGAATTACAGGGCAGTTGTGAGAAGAAAGTGGGGGGGAAAGAGGCCCATGTATGCTGCCCTAAGCTCACTGGAGAAAAGGTAGGATGCCAGTGTAGTGAAAGATCACCCAGCAAGTTCCAATACTCAGTCTTCTTACCAGCAGCGAATGTGACTAGAAAGGTCTTAGGTGTAACCAGAATGCTTAATGCTTTTACCATTGCCTGGGGAAATGGCAATACATGTTATGCTTAATTGCTGTTGTTCTTAGGTGGTGGTGGTGGTGACCCTTAACAGGGTTTTCTTCATATGTGAGAAATTTAAAAAGTGGTTTTACCAGTGCCATCCGCAAATGAAGAAGAAGTGGACTTGTCCATGAAGGCTCACATTAAAACATAGCAGTTAGTCTTTAAGGTACCACAATGTTTTTGTCTACTTTATTTTTTAATTTTTGTTTTTGCCTGACATGCTAGCACAGGCTAACACAACCACCTCTTCTAAATCCTCAAATAAGCGTCCATGGCCAGCTGGGGATTAGAGCCCAGGTCTCCTGAGGCCTAGTCCAGCAGTTTTGTCCACTACACTACATTGGCTCCCACGACATTTAACAAATTGTGTTACATTACATATGTAGATTCATCCTAGATATTGATGTAGAAGTTCCATTGCAAACATAACCTTCCTGCCCTCAAAGTACTGTCCCATGTATTAAAGTCGAAGGGAGACTTCTGTATGCATCTCATTTCATACATGTATAGCTATTTTCTTTATGGAAATGTTGAGGAAGTTGAAACAGTGGGAATTTTTTTAGCATACATGGTTTGTGAGTGTTGGTGGGAGGAGGAGAGCAATAGAAACATTGGGGGAAGAACTAATTGTATTTTATTTCACTTTTTTCCATGCTTGTTCTACACTTTCTTTAAAAGTTCCACATTTTGTTGACATGGAATACTCAGAAATATGATGGGGAGATAATAATTTATCATGCAGACTTTGAAGAGCTTGGAGAAGTAGACCTTTCAAACAAGTGTTTTACTGTTTTGATGGCTCCACCTCATTTCTCCTTCTGAAGATATTCATCATTTTTATTTTAAGCTATAAAGTTTGTAGGCAATCACGTTGTTAATTAGCATACATCAACTCTTCACAAGATAACAGTTGCATAGTGATGGAAGAAACCTGCCCATTTCAGTCTGGAATTGATCTTTCCAAGGTTTTTCTGAAGAATTATTGGGGAAAAGTTCCTCTCCATGCCCATGCAATGCTTGGAAAAATAATGTCAAAGGAACCCCTCTAGTCTGCCTTTTTACCTGCTCTGGATTCAGAGATTTGTTGTGTGTGGCAGATTGTGGTTTAGATGAGAGCTTAGGGGGGGAAATGCAGTGGCTCATCTTACGTTTCCAGCTCTCTGCAAAGGTTAACACACACACACACACACACACACACACACACACACACACACACACACACACAGGGTGCATCCAGATAAGACTTTTATTATGCAAATTTTGTTGCCTCATTTCATTTAGTTTAAGGTGATGTGGGCCCTGACATCATCTTCTAATTGTAATTACTTCATGTTTTCTCACCTTCTGCCTTTTTTCTTCCCACCACAGAAAATTTGTTTAAGAAATAAGAAATAGCTACACAATGTCTTCATGTAGCTATTTCTTATTTCTTAAACAACTTTTCTGTGGTGGGAAGAAAAAAGGCAGAAGGTAAGAAAAATTATCTCACAATAGCTACACAATTTTGGGAGTCAATGCAAAGCTGATAATTTTGTATAGGTAGCTGTCTTAACCGAGCATTTGCTCTATAAAAGTAATCATATATCTCTGATAGTTTTGGATTTTTTTCCCACCATGCAGATGATGCAAGACTTGTTCTGATGTGACCTATGCTTTTTTCCTGCCTTTCCATACTTTCTCCTTCTTCCTGGGGGTGGGATTGGTTTATTTCATTCCAGGATTTGTTGAGATGGGGGCAGAATTTAATGCTGCACTGCTTCCTATGGAGTGTTCATTTTTCTTGCAGAACCTCTGCGCTGCAAATTTCTAATGAGCACACCATTTTAGTATTTCATCAAATAAATTGTGAAGCTCCAGCAGGGAAATTGATTTCTATCCTTGATTTCAAATGTATTCTGAAGAGTACAGATACCATTCTGTGAAGTTCAGATAAGAATCCCAGTAAGCCCAATGACCAACCAGGGACCACTGGGACCAAGGAGGGCAGAATTTTTGCTCTGTCTGGACAAGCTCTCTATTTCCCAGAGATATTACATCCCCACAAAAATTGGGCACAATGTTTTCTTGATGTCTTAGTTGAGCAGAGTCCCAGAAATCTTTACAATCCTGGTGTTGTATGTTTGGCACTTACTTTAACCGTACAAGTGGCCAGGGTGGAGTGTTTGCTCTTATTTCTACTTCAAAACAGAGGTCTCACATCAACCTTCCCTATAGCTTCTCACCATGCATAGTTTTTAGAGTGACTCCTGTTTCTAAATAAAAATATGAATGAAAAACTAGGACTACTTTACGTAGTTAAGGTAAGTATTATTCAACCCAAGTCAAGATTTTGGATAACTTTTTAATATATACACATACATCCTTTTGGAAGGGCTTTGTCTCAAACTTCACATGTGGTTGTTTTTTTTTACATACTCCAAATGAGGTATTGCATGTCAGCAGATTATACATAAATAATTGATTGATCCTGCTTAGTCAAATAGTGCAGTTCCCTTGGTACTGAATGCTGATCTTAAAATTCTGTCCAGCATTTTAACCTGATTCTTAACTCTTCCACACAACATCATCTGCTCCAATCTCTCATGTTTTGGGATAATGGCCTATGACATAGTAGGTAAGGTAAAGGTAAAGGTTCCCCTTGACAATTTGTCCAGTCGTGTTCGACTCTAGGGGGCGGTGCTCATCCCCGTTTCCAAGCCATAGAGCCAGCGTTTGTCCGAAGACAATCCTCCGTGGTCACATGGCCAGTGCGACTTAGACACGGAACGCTGTTACCTTCCCACCGAGGTGGTCCCTATTTATCTACTCGCATTTGCATGCTTTCGAACCGCTAGGTTGGCGGGAGCTGGGACAAGCGACGGGCGCTCACTCCGTCACGTGGATTCGATCTTACAGCTGCAGATCTATAGACCTTACAGCACAGAGGCTTCTGCGGTTTAACCCGCAGCGCCACCACGTCCCTCATGACATAGTAGATGCATAGGCAAACCACACAGGCATTGGAACACATTTAGAAACAATGAAGTAGTGACTTCAAACCAATCCAATGTACTGATGTTATAATTAGCAGCCACATTTTCTGCAGAAATCTTCCTCTCCAACTTAATTCAAAATTGAAAATAACATTGCTGTTCACAGAACTTAGAAAAGTTACTTTTTGAACTACAGCTACCAGAATCCTTCAGCTGACATATCTGTTGCCCATATGGGCTGGGGATCCTGGGAGTTGTAGTCCAAAGAGTAACTTTTCCAAACTTTGCCTTTTCAAATTATTAGCCTTCTTTTTTTTAATGTCTGTAGTATGTACAGGAGAATTGCACACAGGCCAGATTTGGCATACAGTCAATAAACTGACTGTCTAAGTGCTCTTCAGTTTTACAATGAGGGTTTCCCATAGTATAAAAAGCACACTTTAAAGCAGGGAAAGTGGAACTTGTCATTCCTTTCATGATGACATGCATGCACTCATGGATGATAGAATTGTTTAAAATTGTCTCAAATCTCCAACTAATGGATCATCAGAAACATGAAGGCAAATGACAAGACCAAGTGAGTGAAAGTTAATCCTCCTTTGAGCTGGTCTTCAAGCCAAGCTATGAAGAGTCACATATTCTCAAGAGCTCCTTCTGTAGCAAAAGGAGTGCTAGATAAAGCATAAAATGTCTTCCAGTCCTGAGATTCCCTGCCAATCCTTTTGATGAAACATAATGCAGAGATTAGTCTACACGGAGAGACAAAGCCAGTGGGAATTAGCAGGAAGGGACTCTGGTACTGAGATGTAAGTCTGAACAATGGGTGCCACATGACTTTATTTGGCAGCAGAGTCCAGTGAGGTGCCTCTTATTAATCTCCTTTAAAAGAGTGATTTCTAGGCATGTCTTCAAAAGAGTTTCTTGGTTTAATGAGCACTTCAGCCATGCAATGTATCCAAAGTACAGACATATGGTATTGTAGCAGTTATATGGAGAAGAAAGATAGGCCTCAGAACATGGTCAAAGACGCAAACTAAGTAAGATATATGTGGAATTTTCGATAGTAATTACCCTAGTGCTATCTTATACAAGGGAAATCTCATCGGATACAAGTTGCAAATGTCTCTCCAAAAGACTGAATTAATTCCTCAGTACCACTAGATCAAATCTAGAGATATTGGCCACAATCCTCTTGTGTAAATTGTGCCAGCATAAGGATGTAGAACATGCATTTGGTCAGTTAAAAAGTCCCTGCCTCCACCATTGCTCTTGAGTCAGGTGGCTTTAAATCAAAGCAGGGAGCCTTTAATTAGCAGCAGTCTAAATGATGAAAGTTGGATTCTTGGATGAATTAGATTGGCACTAGAGATGGGCACAAACTGGGAAAACAGTGGTTTATCATGATTCATGGTTCATCGCTGTTCATGAACTAGGAACCATAAACTTACCAACAAAATGAACCATTTTGTAACTTGTGTGATTTGGGACTTCCAGAAGGAGTAGAACAGCCTCCATATGAGTCTTCAGCTGACTTTTATCCCCACCCTCTCCATGTTTGGTGAAGATTGGATTTGGGACATCCAGGTTATACTATCTCAAAGTAGGTCCCGTCAGGAAAGTGATCTTCAGCCAGCTGGCTAAAGAGCACTTTTCTGGGGGGACCTGCTTTGAGGGGCTATAACTTGGATGTCCCGAATCTAATCTTCACCAAACTTAGACTGACTGTCCTCTCCAACCCCTCCAAGTTTGGTGAAGATTGAATTTGGGATATCCAAGTTATAGCCCACATATAAATCTCCAATGCTGATAATACTTTAGTGTTTTGTTTGGGGCAGGTGTGTTTCCCTGAAGCACCCCAAAATGAACCATTAAATGGCCTGATTCGTGGGTTTTTTTTCTGCTTTGTGGTTTATTTTGTGCCCATCTCTAATTGCCACTAATTAAAGAGTCCCCAGTTTGATTCCAGGTCACATGTGAAGCCACCCAGCTCACACAATTTCATATAAGCAATGAGAAAGCAAAGCAGAGATTTTTTAATTTGAAGCAATCTGGTAGTGCATCGTATTCTCTCTGTCAGTCAAATTTACACAAAGTCCACAAAGTGATCAAATACTGGAGATCAGGAAAATGCAAGTTAAAAAAAACAACAGAGAGAATTACCTACAACTTGTGAGATTCAGGTACAACCTTCCATCAACAAAACAGCAGGGAAACATAAGTTCTGGGTTCATATTAGCAATAATGTAATGTAATGGAGTCTGTCAATTTATAATAGAATTTCAAAATAAATTATAACTGTTGTCATTATCTAAATCATTTTTTATTCTGATTAATATAATTTGTTAAGGAAAAATGTTAATTTTCCTTGAATTGTAGCTCCCACCTATGATGCCCATGCAAATTATGTAAAAATAATTTCATGGACCAACATACAGTGTGCCAGCAGGTCCCTAAATTACACAGATAGATCTTGTCTGGTGCATATATCATATTCCAAAGAGAATCTGAAACTCCCTTTAGACTGTGTTTATTCTCAGGTTGCATTACATCAGTTCCCACAATCACGCAATAAGAGATACAAAATTAATCACTAAATAATAGCATATCTCCACATATTAAGAGAAAATCAAATTGCACTTCACCATTGTTTCACTCTCCAGTTCAAGGCAGGGGGGAATTGCTGATACTTTGGAAGATAGACTGAACATTCAGAAGGATCTAGACAGACTTGAACATTGGGTCCTATCCAATAAGATGCAGTTCAGTGGCGGGAAAAGTTAGGTCCTGCACTTAGGCAGGAGAAACCAGATGCACAGGTACAGGATAGGTGGTACCTGGCTCGACAGTAGTACCTGTGAGAGGGATTTAGGTGTCCTGGTGGACCACCACCTAAGGATGAGTCAGCAGTGTGCTGCAGCTGCCAAGAAAGCCAACACAGTCCTAGGGTGCATCAACAGCGGTATAGCATCAAGATCATGGGAAGTGATGGTACCACTCTATACTGCACTGGTGAGGCTGCACTTGGAGTGCTGTGTCCAGTTCTGGTTACTACAATACAAAAAAGACACTGAGGCCCTGGAAAGGGTGCAGAGAAGAGCAACAGAGATGATAAGGGGACTGGAGGCTAAATTCTATGAAGAACGATTAAAAGAACTAGGTAAGTTTAGCTTAACGAAGAGAAGACTGAGGGGAGACATGATAGCAGTCTTCCAATATCTGAAGGGTTGCCACAGGGAAGAGGCCATTGATTTATTCTCCATTGCACCTGAGAGAAGGACAAGAACCAATGGGTGGAAACTCGTCACAGGGAGATCCAACCTGGAAATAAGGAGGAATTTCCTGAGAGTGAGAGCCATTAAGCAGTGGAACAGCTTGCCTCCCGATGTGGATGCCCCATTGCTGGAGGTTTTCAAGAAAAGATTGGACAGCCATCTGTCTGGGATGGTATGAGGTCTCCTGCCTTTGGCAGGGGGTTGGACTTCAAGACCTCAAACGTCCCTTCCAACCCTACAATGATTCTATCATTCCATGATTCTATGATATCCACAACAGCGATGTATCACCATGACATTCTGATCTCATTGATCTCTTCTGATTTTGGAAGCAAACCGTAGCTAGTACTTGGACAGAAGACAATCAGATGGTACCACAAATCTCCAGGTAGGACTAGAAAAGAATCCTGTCCAAAACCTGCAGAGCCACTACCAGTCAGATTTGACGATTCTAGGCTAAATGGACCCAATGGTCTGATCCATTTTAAGGCAGCTATCTATGCCTTTGCATGAATATCACATGAACAATTTGGCCAATTGGGCCATGATAGCTATTATTACCTTCACTACCTTCACTAGGAAAAGAATGTTGACCTAGATAGACCATTGGTCTGATACATCACAGATCTTCTTATGTACCAATACATTTCCACATGCACAGTGATAATTGAATCAGATGTATGTCAGTCTTTTTTATAAAGCCAGACAGAGCATGGCAGGCATCTGGCTCACAGGTGTTGAAGACATCATCAGCCTGCATTTGTTATAATGTGAGAAGAGAAGGATTGGGTTTTTTTTTCCCCCCATCACAACAATCTTGTGAAATTGGTGAGCCTGAGAGATGATCTACCTAGTTACAGCTTGACCAGAAGCTCCATGGCTGAGCAAGGATTTCCTCTAAGTTCCATTCTCTGCCAGGGACACCACCTTCCCAGTGTGTACAATGGCCACATTGGCGTGGCTTATGTCATGTGCACCAGTCACCCAGAGCTTTTTTTTCTGTAATCTGTCATCTCTAGAACATCTCTGCAATATTAAAATCTGTCAAAGACAGTGGAAGACTGAGTGATAATCTCTGGCCATGCTGGGAAGACTCTGAGCAACAGTCCCACCTGCTGATTTCTAGCAGTATTTAGCAGGGCCCACCTCTGTGGACACCTAAGGTAAAGTTTTATGAAAATAGTGTTTAAAATGCAAATATTCTGAGGCACAAGGGAGCTGGATATTGGCAAACCTGACTCCCTGTCTATCTCATGCATTTAAATTAACCTTTATTAGGCTACTGGGTAGACCTTCGCAGCATTTGCTATCTAAACACCTGGCTGATCTGTGGGAACAGTTTAGCTCAACAAAATACCTGTAATTTAACGAAGAAGAAACAAGCATCATCAGCATCAGCATCATCATTATTATCATTGTCATGTTGTGTTTTTCTTTTCTTTTCAGAATTAAACTGGGCATCTGAATTTAAGATTGACATTCAGTTCTGTACTGGCAGAACTGTCCCAAGACAGTTTGCTGCCTAAGCTGAAGGACAAGATGGAATCCCCTCCCCATTTCATTTATTGAGTGGACCACCAGCTGAATTTTTAATTTTAAACTAGAAATGGGCTTGTGTATTTCTCTGTATCTGATGTGTCAGGCTCATTTTGAGGGCTTGGGACTGGCTCTGTGATATACAGGCTTGTGTCCTCTAACAGAGAGAAAGAGAGCCAAGAGTTCTTGAAAAGTAGCTGAGGGGGCAGCCGTCTCTGCCTAATGGTAGAGCCAGCACGCTGTACTAATAGAATATACATGTGTCTCATTTAGGTGTGATGTAGTCAATACAGTGATGGATTAGGACTCAGGAGAACTGGGTTCAAATCCCCACTCAGCCGTGGAAACCAAATGGGGGTGTGAATCTGGTAAAACCACTCCTTAAATGTCCTTGAAAGCCCTATTAGGGTTGCTATAAGTTGGTTCTGACTTGATCAGCAGATAACAACAACTAACCTAACACTCCAATACTAGAGGCATTCAAAAGAAAATTGGACAGTCATCTGTTAGATTTACTTTGATTTGGATTCCTGCATTGAGTAAGAGTTGGACTTGATGGCCCTATAGGCCCCTTCCAACTCAATTATTCTATGATTCCATGATTTTATGATCTAGATATGGCTTTATCTTCTGCCAGAACCACAGCTGTGTCCCACGGTGTAACACTGGAGGCCGTGGGCCAAATCTTTGCCCAGAAGAAGGGGATGACCACCTCCCTAAGATGAAAAGCATATTGAAAGAAGAGGATTGTCAGAGTGTGTGCAACAGTCACAATATTTTGAAGCAAAGCAAAACATGCTGCTTATAGCACTTAAAGCACTATCTGGGTGGTTTACAAAGTAATTATGCAGGCTATACATTGCCCCCCTCCCCCCAGCAAGCTGGGTACTCAATTTACCAATCATGGAAGGATAGAAGGCTGAGTGAACCTCAAGTCAGCTACCTGGGATTGAACCCAGGTCATGAGCAGAGATTTGAATACAGTATTGCAATTTAACCACTGCACCACAAGGATCAAATACTAGTACTCTATGCTGCAAATCGTACAATGAGCACATGTGCAAGCATTTACCAGGACTCCCCCCACATCCACCGCTCCCTAACTTCTGGCAAGTTCAAGATAAATAAAAGCAACTTTGTGCTGAGCCCTTAAGCCCTGGAACCAGCTAGAAATGGATGGAGATGGATGCCCAGCCTTTAAAGCTGCCTCACACACAAAACTCAAACTTTCTCACTGCTTACCCTATGATTTGTCTCCCTGCCTGGGGATCTAGAGAAGCAATTCCCTGAGAACTTGGCTAGCACCCTGAGACCTGGCAACTGTATGAGGGAATTCTACCTGCACTCGTGGGAATTCTTGACAAACCATTTTGTCACCTTGTGTCCTTTCTAAGGAGAAAGGCAGGATAGATAGATAGATAGATAGATAGATAGATAGATAGATAGATAGATAGATAGATAGATAGATAGATAGATAGATAGATAGATAGATAGATAGATAGATAGATAGATAGATAGATAGATAGATAGATAGATAGATGGGTTTAGACCCAGCACCCCCTGCTTCTTCCTTAAAGTGGCTTTCCAGGGAATCAAGGTGCTGGTACACAGACACAGTTGCATCAACCTGTTCTGTCATTTATCAGATGTTCAGAGTCTTCATAGAGTGGATAAGTGCACCCACCTGCCTTCCACTATGCATTCTGTGCAGAAGATATGGAGGAAGTCTCAGTGTGGAATTTTGGTATGGTAGGGTTTGTAAAATAGGGTTTTTGTTTTGTTTTGTTTTTAGAATCAGCCAATGTGAACAACCGTATAGTTGGACGTCTGGGCAAATCATAGGCAACATAATTTGTTTTTCACTGTATCTTCTATAAGCTTCTATCAGCCGAGCCAATAGTCAGGATTTGAGGGAGTTATGTTCTAAAAACATTGGGAGAACATCAGGTTGCCTACTTCTGGCACAGATACATGATATTATTTGAGAGAAAAATGAAGTGGGAAACTGACCCTCCAGCACAAGAAGAAGACTTCAACAGTCTGCATAGGTATCTGAGCTGGGCCAGTAATTGCCATGATCTCATTGACAGGAAAGGTGCTGGCACAATACCAGATACCAATGCTGTTTCTGATTTGTCTTAGTACAACACATACATTCATGCCTCCATAGATCCATGGGCAGATGCATAGCAGAAGCTGAGCCAGATGGATCACTTGGTGAAAGAGGAAGGGAACAAATTGTGTGAATAGATCTGTGGTGTAATTCAAAGTAAACAGTTAAATCTGAAGCATGGCAAAGACTACTATAACTTAATGAAGACTTAGTTGCAAACAGCAGTAAAAGTTTCAAGCCTGAGCATGCTTCCAGATGAAGATTTTTTGGTGTCATTGACAGTGTGTCAATGACATTGTTCTCTCTCGCTGACCAATTTGTTGGAAGGTCCAGATGATAATTACAACCCTAGCTTGCTGTTTCCCAATTATTTGTTTCTGCCTCCCCCCCTCACACATACACATACAAAAATGTTCAATATAAAAATATGGGACAGCTCTACAATAGCTGCACAATTCCACGTGGAAGCATCAGGAATTGTCTCAGTGAGTGAGAATGTTCGCACTAGTAAATACCTATAGTAAACAGGAGGATGGTGGTGACGGAGTGCTTGTGATTTTGAGATGCAAATGACAACATAGGTTTCTCTGCCTCATTTCTTTTGCATAGAATTTAAGCACTTGCAGTGCCACCAACTGCGTGCATGGTATCTCTTCCAAGATGAAAAGGTCTCCAACATTTACCTTATCCCTACTCCACTAAAATGTCAGTAAGACGGTGACTGAAATCCAGTAGTAAGCTGGAACTAGAGCAGGCCTGTTGAATCTGTGGAATTTATGGAGGAGTTGACTCACCAGATCCCCACTAATTCAACGGACCTACTCTAGTTGCAGCTTATTTCTGAATTCTACTACTGATTCATTGACATTTTAGTTAAATTTCTGCATATTCTAAATGTACCAAAATGGCTACCTGGGAAGCATAGTGTTTTTGTGGAAAGCTTTCCATAAACAGTTTGGCAAGCTAAAATATCCTATTATTCTTTGCTTTACAGGGAAGGCTTGATGGAATGTATGACGCTCGCTCTCTAATATCGTTCTCATTTTGGAAAATCCAAAAAATGTATTTTCTGGCTTGTTCCTGACCACAGAAGTCAAACACATTTACATTTTGCAAATGCAATAAGCTCAATCAAAGAAGTGGCAATGGATCCATTGAAAACATTCTGAGCCCAGCATTGCTTTGAACAGCGCAGTTTCAGTAGAATATCTCAATTCACATTAACCACTGTAGCTAAGGTACCTCTTTGGCCCGAAAGCATGTGCATTATGATTTATTGGTAGGTTCAATAAAAGCTATTACATTATCAACCTTGTGCATGCTATTTCTCCTGGGAAATGCATAACAACATTTATTGCCATGAGACATTTAAAGTGCTTTGGTGTTTGATCTATTATGCTAAGATGCAGCATTTTTATAGCTTAAATTCAAGAAACCTTGTAATAATAGTGAAGAATATTAACTATTTCCCTGACATTGGATTTTACCAAACATGACCACTAATCAGGTCATAGTTAATAAGATGTGTAATGGGGGTATGTTATGCATCAAACAGGATGAAGAAGAAAATTGTGCAATAGAACCTTTCCTGATCCTTCAGATCATTCTTTTGGAGGAAGGTATTCTTGATGATATACAAAAGGTACCAAGCGGGAACACATATTATAGAAGGAAGCCATTTTGAACAGCTATGTGCAGTTTTGGCAGTAATCGGGACCTAACTAACTAGTGACCACTCTAACGACTATTAAGAAAAATTTCTCACTTATCAGTAAGTGAAAGAGGGCTTGAATGTCATTCTTTTCTTGTTGTATGTTATGGTGTTTCTTGTGTGCTGTGTGGAAGGCACAGTTCTTTTTCACATTCTCCTTTTTGGAAGTGGAAAAATGTACAACCTCACTTGCACCAGTAAATATATGCCTACACAAGCCTACCAAGGTAGAGACAGGTAAGCAGGACTCCCTGGTGTGTTATCTCTTTGTCTTATCTGTTCCTTCTTCTTCTATAGACAGGCTTGGCTCTTTCCCAGATATCTCCTCCTCTGGTAGCCATGTAGTAATTGACAGTAGATCTTATCCTTCTCTTTCTACAACAATATAGTCCACTAACAAAGTGGTCCTCAACCAATGATATATGTAATATAGGTGGGGCACAGAAGCTGTCAAGATGGAACACAGGGATTTTATAATCTGAAATTACAGAATTAATATTCTTGTTCATGGTTTAGTATTGATGATAAAATGTATTCCTGATCATAATACTGGAGTTTTCATTTATTATTTTTGTATTTACTACAGCAGTAAGGTTTATACTCAACAGTGTTACTACAATGTTCAACTATCAATGGGATTTCATCATGCCCAGAAGTAAGAAGAGGAAGGTGGATTTGAGGGCAAGCAGAATTTGTGGTTGGTTGTAATGGCCGCAGGTTTTCTGGCCACAGTTCAGGCTGGTAAATACAATAACAGAAAGCTTGTAAACATGTAAGTGTCCATCTCAGGAAAAGGGTGCTTTGAGCTGCTATCATGGTGAGATCCAGGTCCCTTCTTAGATTGAGAGGTAAGACATGGAAAGAAAAAAACCACACTGCTCTAGTAAGCATCTTCCTCATCAGTGAAAGAGGTATTTCAATGCATGATGCCAAGTGCCAGCTTTCCATACAGACAGTGACAGTATTGTAGCTATGCCTCACCATTTTAAAAGTGTGCTAGTTACAGGAATCCCCTACTGTGATTATTTCAAATCAAGGTTTTAATTCCTCAGAAGCACCTGTGTGAGAGGCACTAGCATTTCTTAATTGCAAAAAAGGCAATAAATTATGTCATCAATTTACCCAACAGCTGTAAAATTTTACCTTTTAAATTGCAGCACCTATTTAGGGTTGTCATATATCAAATTTGGGTGGTCAGCAGCTGTGCTACATGGTGGATTGTATGGAGCTGTAGTTTAAACCCCTCTCCTTGAGCTCTGATTTTAAACCCTTATATACTGTCCTTTACTATATTAGATTAAAAAATGCTCATCACCTGCTGTTCTTCCCAGATCACATTCAACATAGGAACTTATTGTGGCAAATCGTGAAGCATTTAGATTTCTAGAATCTTCTGGTCAGGATGGTAACACATTTCAGGTGAAAGTAAGCATTGCAAAAAATGTGGCTGTTATTGTTATGTATCATCAACATGCCCCAACATGCATCAAGTCTAATAGGACTTTCAAGGTGTATGAGATGTTCAAAGAGTGGTTTACCATTGCCACCTTCTAGCAATTTTCCATGACTGAGCCAAGGTTTAAACCCAGTTCTCCTGAGTCCTAGCCTGGAACTCTATCTACAAGACCATGGTGTCTTTGAAGAAATATAGAATTGCTGCCAAAAATGGCAGCATCATGTTACGTTTCAATCTCCTATTCCATGATGTCTGGTAGAATAGATCCTGCTTCTTAACATCATATTACTGTGCCTAGTTCCTGCTACAGCTGTGCTGTCCATTTCCCAGCTGGTGGTATAGAGTGGGGAGCATCATGACACAAAGCATGTTGAACTAGATGTTTTTGAATAGAGGGGGGACTTAACATGCTGTTTCCAGCAGCAGCTCCACATTTTTATAACAGTTTTCTGACCTTAAAAGCAGTCACTGACAAGAAAGAAGGAAAGCAGTTTTTGCATTCTGTCACCTCTGCAGTTGTCCGTAACTATGCCAGTTTTAGGTGGAAGCATACGTAGAAAGTAATTTTAACTTCCCATGCTTTAAGTGTTGCCAGTGAAGATTTGATTTTAAAAAAAAACCCAATATTGATTCTACCAGCTTACAGAAGCATGAAATCAGCAGGTCAAAAATCAAGGTGAACCAGCTCATCAGTTAGGAGCATATACTGTACTGAAAAATTAGAAAGTGTTCCCAAATCATGGGAAAACCATCCCCCCTACATTAATCACAAATGGGAAGAAAACATTAAACATATTTTCTAGTAGAAATTATGAAATCCAGTTTTTATTCAGAAAAGCAGTTATATGTTTCCCGTGAAATGTTTATTGTGTCTAACCCATATTTTACTAATTCAAATTAAGCTCAATTAAATTGGATCACAAGGGATGAATTTTGGATTGTTGTTACAGTTTCCACTGGCATTTACAGGAACTGTTCTTATCTATGATGAGGATGTCTTTGGTCCAATATCTTTTTACATGTCCCATTTTTTCCCTTCCATTTGCATTTTAACATATGTTTAGCCCTATTCAAGAGTATTTAGTATTGCATCCAACTCTACCACTAGATCTTAGTCCTGCTCAATGTTTTGAAGTATATGGTCATTAAAGATATATTTCCTAGTCTTGCTCTAATCCCGAGGCTCATAACCTTGCACTTTTCAGCACTGAATTGCTTCACCTGCCCATGCTGTAAGTCAATTCAAGTTATTTCAAATTTGATTGCCTTCCTGCTGTATATTGACTGCTCCTACCATAGACTGAGCAGCCAGTTTAATCTTCTTACTTTGCATTTTGGAAAGCTAATAATTTCAGCACAATCAGTGATCTTCTAAGCTTCACAGTGGCCACCGGCTTTCATCCCAAGTTACATTTAGGCACTGAAACTAGCCAGTTTGTGTAGTTTTACCCACCTTTAGCTCACCTCCAAAAATGTACTTAGTCATCACTTGTTACTACGGTTGGCTTAATTGTTCCTCTCCTCCCACTGATCTGTGTGTATTTCTGTTGAGCTAATTTAGCTTGTTCAGCAGAAGCTTATGGTTTGCCTCATGCTGATTTTTCTTAATTAAATCATATTTTCTTCAATGTTCATTCAGCATCATTATATTTAATATGTTTACATTTAGTAAATGATCATTACAGAAAAATAAGTTTATGTGTGAACTATCCATTTTGGTCACTTAAATAAGCAGTTAATGAATCAGGTTGGATAAAACTAAGTAATGATTCAATACTTTCATCTTCTTTTCTTTGCATGAACTATTAGGAGTCCTTTTCTGCAATAGGACGGTTGACTGCATATGAGCAAAACGCAAGTGAGTGCTGGTGGAGTGAAAAGTTTTGTTGTGCTGGATTGCACAAGCCTGTGATTGTGGTGTAAGGTAAGAGCACACTCATAATGTTGTGCAAGCACATAAGGACAACACAATCACATGGTTTCCAAGCTTGTGTGATCAACTTGCTGGACTATGCTTATGCAAGTGTACGATGTGGAAAACATTGCACAAGCAGTTTCAGAAATGAAAACTGCACAAATGTGGTGGGAAGACTCAATCCAAGCAAAAGACTGCTTTTAAGCTTTTAAAATGAAGACATTAGAAGATGCAGTCACGGTGCTCAGATAATAAAGCTTCTTAGCTTTTGATTTCAAGGATCCAACACCTTCCAAAATATTATCTTAATAACTCTTATAACAGCTGTAGCATTGCCCAGTATTCTACAGTCACAAACTGACCACTTGAACTCTACAAGTGGCAAACATTCCTGTGGCTGTAAATGTTTCAGACAAGAGTTCTGGTTCCAATCTCTGGAGGCTTGTGACATTTTTGTGACAAATTGTTTCTCTGCACAGGCTGAGTATAAATGGAGGTACACAGCATCAACAAACAATGCTTCCCTATTAGATTTCTGAGGGGACCACAATCATCATCTGTGTATTTCCCAGTCCCCCTCTAAAAATAGCTTGCATTTTCCTAGACCTTCACTTAGCACAGTTCTTGAGTAAGAGGGGGGAAAGCATTCCTTCAGACACTTGCAGGCACAGAGTTTTTTTGTTTGTATTTTCTCCAGATTTGTTCAGGGACCAGCACTTAGTGCTGCAGCAAGGATCGATCCTCCCTCCCTCCCTCCCTTTTCCCACTCATGCCCCAAACCCAAACAACCACCTCATTTCATCTCTCTGGACTTCTCCTCAGTCATGCAGCCCATCTACAGCACAGCCGGAGAGAGGGTACTGGCTGGTGTGAAAGTCAGCTCAAGAAGCCGTTACTGCTGCCACCACAACCACTGTCATCATCACTGCCTCCGGGTGATGCATAGGGTGAGACCTAAAACCTTTTGCTTGCTCACTTGCTTTCCAAGGTGAGGCAAGACTGGCAGTTGCTACAGAAGCAACTTACTTGGAAAAAGTGTTTGTGTGTGTGTGTGTTTACCTTAAGAACTTCATAAACTATTTTGCAAGGGAAATGTTTTTCAAAAAAATATTGGCGTGGCTCTATAATTTGTTAAATGGAAGTCCAAAGATTGGCGACGTCTTCCTCAGCAGTCCCTTCTGAAAGATGAAAGAGAACAAGAGCCACGATGAACGCCCATTCGCTTTTGTTTCAACCAAAGTTAGCAAAATCAGTAGTCTATGATATGAATAATGACACTTAACTTTAAACTTACATACATATACAGCTGGCATCTTGAGGTTATAATATTAAAGGGAAGTGTGTACGTTTTCAGTTTTTATTTAGAAATATAAAAGATGCATAAATTTATTCATGAGAGTCCCCTGGCATTTGTCCATGTAAATAGAATCTTCTGATAATATCAGAGTGTTTAATATTCATGGCAAGTCAGCAGTCCCTTTCATAGGAACACACATAATATATTAAATGCAATTTTAATGGATTGGATTAGTTATAAGTTGTGTAATATTAAACAATATTCTGCATTCCAAAGGAACTGCTTGCAAACTCTGCCCTATGTCAAAGCGACTTGATTTCCAGCCTAGCCTCTTGGTTTATGCTGTTTGTAAAGGGCATGGAACAGAGGTATCCCTCAGCAGTTAAATTTCACAAATCAGCTGTGTGCACCTGGGCACATGGACGTTTATGGTTTTCTCTCAAAATACCTTTTGTTGAGAACAGTGGCATGGGGAAGATGCCTCATCCAGTAGTTCACTCAGTGTTCATGTGAACTTGTGGCTTGAGTACTGTACTAGAGTACTGATCCTCCATGCATTTGAAGAAGCAAACAATGTGCCACAAAATTCATGCCAAAATAAAACTTGTTAGTTGTAAATATGCCACAAGTCTCTTCACTGTTTTTTTTTTTGTCACCACAGTTACCCTCCTTAGAAACATTGGAAAAGGCTCCCTTGAAACATTTTTTCATTGCCCTTGGCTAAAAGAATGTACTTTGTAGAACATATAATCTGGTGTTTGGAATGGTTTTTATATGCAGAATAATACAAAACTGAATACCCTGGGGCAAATTCAAATGAGTATTTATGAATGTACTAATGTCCAGTCTCCGCTGAATTACTCTCAATGGTGAAGAATTTGCCACTTTGCTACACAACTAGTTAAATCACTGAAATTGCCAATACAGTGAAGAAGTTTCTCCTCTTGGCCAGCACAGGACAAGCCATTGCTTTCTTCCATGGAACAGCCCTTCACATATAGTGAAGATTGCCATCCATTAATAGTCATGGATACATTCGTACTTTGCCCCCTACATGCACAGAGTAGCTACAAGAAAGCTCTATAAAGTCTGCACTTAAAAAAAAAATACATTAAAAATAACAACTTGGGAGAATACATTCCAACATTATTAAAACAGCATTTTTCTCATTCTTACAATATTTGTTAGAAAACAGAATTATCAATTTATTTCCAGAAGTTGAGGAGAAAACAGAAAGCTTCCCTCCAGAGATAATCAAAATTAAAGGGTACTAATGTTAACAAACCTATGTCTAACCCAGGCAAATAAAAAGAATCTTTACCTGGGCCTTCTTATGGCTCAATTTATAGAAGGAAACCACTCAGGGGGAAAATGTTGTCTACATCATCTGGGACCACTCTAGATAAGATTTTAAAGCTTAAAACTGGCACAGAACCCCAGGAAGCAATTTTGAACCAATGTGGTTGAACAGAATATAGTGCTTGAACTATATTCTACCTGACTCACTCCAATAGAAGAGTAGTCTGCTTCAGAATGAATTTACCCACATTTCTGGCCAATCTGCGAAAACAACTACATGGAAAGAATACTAGAATGAACCAAAGCTATGGACAAACATCACTATGGTAAGGTTCTCAATCTCTGTGAATGTCAATTGTTGATGGACCAGTACAAAGTGCCATAAAATATACTCATGACCAAAGCCACCATTTAAGAATCCACAAATATTTCCCGATGGTATCACAACTGATATTTCAAGGAGCTTGAGAGTCATGGACCTCATACCATCAGTATCTCTGTTTGCCTAGATTGAACTTTGGTTTGCTTACCTTCACCCAACCCATCATGCTCTCCAGGTACTCATAACAATCTTTAAGCACCCATTCTGTCATGTATCATAAAACAAGAAATAAGGATACTACCAGCACACTTCAACTGAATGTTGAAAGCATAAGCATTAACCTTGTTGAACTTTCTATGATGAATCTCAGGATGAAAAGTTTCCATTGCCCAGTATCATCTTATGGAACTTGCACGACAGATAGAAGCAGAGTCATTACAGAATAGTTTATATCTTGCTAGATATAATTGGCCCAAGAGACAATTAAGGCCCAACAGGCCTTGGAGGGTAACCAAATCAGACAATTCAGAAGAACAGCATGGCAACTGAAAGGCACCCTTCCCAATGCCACCATCTGGGATTCCAGGATTAAACTGACTAATGCATCACCAATGGTTTCATAAGGCATTCAGTGTTCAAGCAGAATCAACGGAGCTGCATCTCTGTTATCCAATGCAGGTCATTCACAAGGATAAACCAAAGCTAGCTTAGGATGGGGAGAGAGCAAGCACTATGTCAAGACAAGACATTTAAAGGTTGATCCTAGATAACTGAAAATGTAGATGTCTGTTGCCTTTGAAACATCCCAGCAGGTCCCTAAATAGGACACAACAGCTCATCTGACATTGATGTGTCTAGGATGTACCATTAGTCTGACTGAGGCTAGTGCCTCAGGCAGTCAGGTGTTGGGGTATTAAATGTATTGCTATGCCTCCTGTCTTGAGGGTCTATGATGATCTGGAAATCTGCTACTGCCCTGCACAGTTCTCCAGAGCTAGATTATAGCTTCAGCAGCTGCAGCCACTCCTCCTCACTGCCTTCTGTAGAAGAATGAAACAGCAGTGGCATCAGGAAGTGGTGAAAGGCCACACCTCTTGAATACTTATTACCTTGTGATACCAGTTTTGTCGTCTTTCTAAATTTGTCTGAATGGCAGACTATCAGGGGTTCTTGAGCCAGGCACATTGGGGAAAATACCTTAGGGGACTGTCTCTGCAACATAGTTTGGAGAACGGGGCAATCTTTTTGGCTTAACTATATAAGAAAGAGATGCCCAGTGTATTCCTGGGTTCAAATCCCTCTATGGCCATGGAAGCTTACTGGGGGGTGAGATGGAACTGGTAAAACAACTCCTTAAATATCTCATTTACCTTGAAAACTCTATTAGGGGTGAGATGGAGATAGGAGTGCAATAAGTCAGTTCCAACTTGATGGTACATAATACACACACACATTAGTACCTACAGGTGTTCACCCTAAGGTTACTACACCTATGCCAAGGCTATTCCACAGGCTGGAAATCAGCTAAGTCAAACACTTTGGTGTATGATAAAAGCCTTCTAAACTTATCTTCTTTTTTCTTCTCTTCTTTGAGTGAAACATGCAGATTTGATCAGGAGTATCAAAGCTAACCACTGATCATTTGTGCACTTATGGCTGTAAGCAGAGATATTGCCTTGTTTTCATTGATTGTACATAAGACTGAAGCTGCATGTGGGGAATCAGGAGTGCTGAAATAGCTCATTCCATCCCTAAAATCAAAGTGGTTTGGACATGCCCTTATCAAATCAGATCAGTGATCATTTGTGAAGGGGTGGGGGAGAAAGGTTTCAGGTAAAATGTGACTCTGAAAATTGCCATAGTAAGGGTAGGGAAAAAAAGAAAACTTTTAAGTACACAGTGACTTTCATCTGTACCAGGGGAATGCAGAGATGTGGACACACATTCTCTTGCTTAGCAGTTTTTCTTTTTCTTTTAAAGCCAGATGCCTCATGGCAGCTACCAGCTGACAGAGCTTATCAGCTTGCAGACCAGATATAGGTCCAGCAATAACAATATCCACCAAGATGCATCTGCGGAATATGTCACAAGCTTTTTTCCTTGATTTGGAGAGACTATCTGTAAATGGCTCTTTGTACTGCCAATATTTTGAAATCCTGGCATGCGAGTATCTTGCTCCTTTTCCTGGATGCACTGGGGATTCACTTTAGTTCACATTCTGTCCCTGTCCACCAAAAGACAGCAAGCAGATTTGCCC
The DNA here is from genome assembly GCA_037013535.1 of Intellagama lesueurii. Taxonomy (NCBI): domain Eukaryota; kingdom Metazoa; phylum Chordata; class Lepidosauria; order Squamata; family Agamidae; genus Intellagama; species Intellagama lesueurii. The sequence continues at coordinate 80,090,961 of JBAJHW010000001.1, read as the reverse complement.
TAATATGCCTCATGTGTTGGGATTTCTGCTTGATGCACGTGACTGGAGGGTAGATGCATTTTCAGTCTGGCCATCTATAGATAACATTTAAGTTACTTTTTAAGTGGAATACAATGCCACTTGTCTGTTTTCAAAGGGTTGGGAAATTTGGGCAACTTTCCAGAGCAGATGTGGGGCTGTGCAAGAGAAAGTCCTCTTGCATGAGTAGACATCCATTTATGTGTCACTGGATGCCACATTCAACTGACCAGCCCTTGGTAGCAAAGCCTATCATTTCAGCTCAGCCCCCAACCTGGCATCCTAAAAAGACCTGAAATTTTTCAGACTCTCCAGCAAGAGCATTGAACTTTCCGACATGCTCTAAGTAGCTTCTAGTCTGTGGTAGCTTCCCTGGGAATTAGAGCCAGTCACTCAATATTAAAGTATATGGTTCTAAAATCCATCTCTGCCATTTCTTGTTAAATTGTTTACCTGGATGTAGGCCCCACTGGAGGTATGTTGCCAATGCAGTGCAACCTACAATAACAGAATGCTTTTATCCCTCCCACCCTCAGCTTTCAGCCAACTTTCTGTCCCTTCCATTGGTCAGAATGAGACAACTGCTTTGCATACCAGATGCCTAAATCTGGGTGCAGAGCAGTGGCAATGTCTTGAAAAACATATCAGCGTTTGCCTGCACTGTGTTGCATAAACTAATCTGCTCAGATGCAATGGAGGATTTTGTTCCATCACTACCATTGAGGAAAGGTTCAGCAGCCAGACCAGTCAGTCTCTGCATGTGGAATGGGGAGAATTCCCTCCATAGCCTCAGGCTTGGGCCGTCTCTGCTGTTGGTGATTGCTTCCATCAGGCTGCACCTTGGCTTCAGAAGTAGTAACCTGAGACACCTGGATGCAAAGCACAAAAGCATTCCTATTAGGGTGCCCACTTACATATCACAAAAGGAGGGCAAAATACGATTCTGATTTAGCTAATACTGTATGTGCTAATTAATATGCTGAGAAGCAAAGTTAGAAATGTTTGCACTTTCAACAGAATTACAAGACATGACACCCTGGTGGGGGACATGTGACCAGGTAAGCTGCATGCCTGTTGAATCTGATGTCCAGGTGCAAACCATCTTTGAAGCCTCTGATCTCCCTCCTTATCTCCTCTATGATTAAATGGAGGACCCCTTCAGAAGGAAGATTGTCTTCTGCTGGTCCTTCAAATGTCTTTGATAGTTATTTGCCATGTCACTAAAATTGTCATTCAAGGATGAGTAAATCTGTTCCAGTTCTGTCTCCTGTTCATCTATGAAAAGTACAGGGCAAGATCTCTGCCCTCTGGTCCAACTCCTGACTGTCACAGCAATTTGGAATGTTCCTTCTTGAAAGCTACTTAACATTTGAGTAGGGCATGAATGGGCCGATGAACGGTTGCTTAGCTTCTGTTTGTTCAGTGCACACACTCTGAATCTCTGCCTATTTCCCAACAGTTCTCTTTCTGGACTTTATTCTTTTTACTATTTGCTTCAGCATATGTTCTGTCTTTGTTGTTGGCTTTTGATCACTTGGCATGTATTATTCTATTTTTTTTTTAAACTAGGGTTTTTTAATCTCATTGTTCCAAGAGCTCCCATATGTTCTCACCTACCAAAAAAAAAAAAAAAAAAGGGAGGGGGGGGGGAGAAAACTGTGCATCTCATCCTGATCCTCTCAAACACTTGCTAGGCCTGAACTAGGATTAAAATGAATCAGATTAATATCTTCTTAAAATGTAATCCCATGGCAGGAAGCACCATTAAATATTGTGGAGAAAAAATACATATGATCAAGCTGCAACAAATTTCCTGTTTTTCATCTATTTATCCTGTTTGTGAGACTCTGACAAAGGAAAATGGTATTGTCCATATTTTAGAGGCAAAGTAGTCCCGGATCATAAACATAACATTTCAGAGTTTACAAGTCATGTACCTACCTTTAACTAACTGCTTTTTGGTAACCACCTTGTAACTCTGTTATATTTCCAAAGCAATATAACTAAAGATGGGCATGAACCAGGAAAATGGCACTTTGTGATATTCATGACTCGTCCCTATTCATGAACAATGAACCACACACTTTCATGAACTTTCCGATGAAACAAACTGTTTCATGGTTCATGCTGTTTGGGTCTTCCAGGAGTGGTACAATGGTCCCTACATGAGTTTGTGAAGCTAAACTTGCAGCAAATTTTCAGATGACTCTCCCTTCCACCGCCTCCAAGTTTGCTGAAGATGGGATTTGTGATATCTGAGTTATAGCCCATGTATGAATCTTCAAGGCTGCTAATCATTTGGCTTTTTGTTTCATTCTAGACAGGCGTGTTTCCCTGAAGTGCCCCGAAATGAACCACAAAATGAACTGATTCATGGCTGTTGTTGTTTTGCTGTTGGTTTTTTTTTTTATTTATTTATTTTGTTTTTTTTTTGCTTCATGGTTTGTTTGGTGCCCATCTCTAAATATAACACATAGTTACAAATATGTTTTTGGTGTAATGAACAATGTTTTCTAATCTTTCTAAAAATTACTTTTGAAGGGTTTTTAAAAGTATTTGGTATTTTCAAGTTTTATGCTGTTTTATAATCTACTTCAAGTGGCAAGGGAAATATTCCTTTGTTTCATCTTTTGTATTAACTGAAGTATTTTCATGGTGCAGTATCAGGATCGACCACTACAGGGAACTGGAGGGTGTTTGTTTGTTTGTTTGTTTCAGTTTATATCCTGCTCCCGTTACTGCCAAGGCACTACTTTGGGCAGTTACTGCCTTGCAGTTTTGTAGGGATGTGTATAAATCTTCCAACCTGATCTTTACTTGTGCTTTGGACAAATATGTGTAAAGAAACCAACTCAAAGGTATTTGTACATTTCCAGTGAGAACATGAAGTCAAACAAAAACCTCAGGGGCAACAGCAGGGTGGAGCAGAGCACCCACAGGTCCCATGTGTAACATCTATCACAGGATGGTCCTGCATTGTAGTAATACAGAAGGTGTGTCTTTGCCAACCTTGTGTCCTGTTTTACTTTCTTGCCTAATCAAAGAGTTCCTAAAACTATTCCCAGAAACATCACCATGTTCTTCAAGGTCTTCCTGCCCATGCCTTCTTCATTGTACCATGGTGGAAAAACCTGATAGCCTCGGTGGAACCTATATGGCGCAATGTCCAGCAGATACCACCAGACCAACAAGTTAATATTAGAAAAAGAAAAGAAACAAAAGTGGGGAAGGAAACACATGCCTTAACATCCTAACTGAAACCAGTGGATTGCTAACCACTCAAAACCAAATATACAGGCATCCATTGGCAATCACACACACTTAGACAATCAGTTTAGCATTTAAAAAAAATGATAAAGGGCAGGGGTGAATATTCTGAAATGGAAAAGTTAATGTAGACAGTGATGGAACTCCTGCTGAGCAGCTGCATAGCAAGATGTAACTCACCGTGAGCCCTTCCTGGCACCTCCATGTCCAGGGGAAAGACTGGGATTTATTAGGGAGTTCAGCTGTCACTCACTTTCTCCTTTGGCAACAGCAACTCAATACTGTGTATTGCTTTTGATTTCTTTTGATGTCTCCTTTTGTCAGTTCAAATCACTCAGTATCTTTGCTTTAAAAACCTCTTAATCCCACAAATGCCAGTTAGTACACATAGGATCCATGCATGTGGTGCTCTGCCGTAGGGTTGACCAGAGGCTCTTTGCGCCACACTGTGGCAACTGAGTTGTTGAGTCTTCAGTGTGATTTGTAATATTCTTCACATTCATCTTTTGGATTTTACCAGCTGTTTCTGTAATTCTACACATCACCTGTTGCTTTTTCCTCCCCTCTGGTCGCTCATTAAAAATTGTATTGAATGACACACATAGCAATGAAATCTCTGGACTGATGGCATGGAACCGATGAACCAACATTCCAACCATGAGGAGACCAAAGGTTCACAGTGTTTGTGTCCATAAGAACGACTTAGGTTAGAATTGTCATCTTTTCATGCTCTCATTTCTTATGGAGAATCTAGATGACATCTTTTTCTTCTAGTGTTTTCCATCTTTCCCTACCATCTTTTAAAGACTTTTTTTTCTTTGTTCATGGCTGAAACGCCACTGTACAATTAATATGTATCACATATTTTTTACCCAATAATGGGCAACATCAAGAGCAATCGGGGCAATTAACATCGGATCTTCCATGATACGTGTTGAGAATACACTGACATTAGTGTGATGTTGCCAGTTCTTCTCCATGCTTGCAAAGGACTATAATGGTGCACAACGTTTTTTCCCTTCAGTTCACTTTGATTCGGCCAGCTCTGGTCCGTAGCCTATTAAGTGACTTCCAGTTCTATGTTTGCATTCCAGAATCCAAATGCAGCATCAGCCTACAGTGCAGGCAGACTGATGAAGTACATTTCATGAAGGCTTTCAGTAGATAGTCAGGTTTAAGGGTCTGAAGCCAACCCTCTTATAGAAGGGGTTGTGTTCCCCATGACAGGTTAGGCTCTTGATTCTATACTGTCCTTGATTATATACTGTCCTTGGATTCCCAGATGATAATGGTGACAAAGAATGTCTTTGCGCATCTTTATTTAGCACACCAGTTATGGACCTTTCCTGAGTCAATCTGACTTGGCAGCATTCAGCTATGCCTCACTTACATTGCACCTTGACCACTGCAATGACTTTATGTGGGACTACCCTTTAAGAGGGTCTGGGATTTTCAACTGATGCAATATGTGGACTGCTAACTGGCACATGTTATCAAGATCATAGAACCTCTGTATTAAAAGGCACACCTAATTATTGTTTACTGACCCCAATTCAAAGTGATGACTTTCTCTTTCAGAGAACAAAGTCTAAGGGACTACCCATCCTGCTATAAATCTGCCTGGATGTAAAGATCTTCAAAATAAGCCTTTTGAGAACACCAACTGCTGAAGGGGCCCACTTGACAGGTGTGCAGGAGAGGACTTTCTTCTGTGCACCTCCTAGACAGTTCAGTGTCTCCCTTTAGAGTTGTGATCAGTTTTCACTCTTGCTTCATTTAAGAAGTATGTGATGAGATATTTTTTGAAAATTGGCTTATAACCTTATTTAATTTATTGTGGTGATCTTAATTCTTTGTGTGTTAAACACATTTTAATGTTTTTTATGGTTGTATTTGATTTTATTTGATATTCATGATTCTTGTTTAAATCATTTGACTTGTTTTGGTTGTTTTAATGATGGTTTTAAGCTGACATAGCACTTTTTGGTAATAGGAAGATGGGACAGAATTGTAATAAATAAATAAATAAATAAATAAATAAATAAATGTGTTGGCTGAGAGATGGTGAGAGCTCTACTACAACAGATCTCAAGGAGATCTCAATAGATCTCAACAGATACTACTTACCGGTTATAGTAATTCCACTGATCCTTTCTCTCAGCCGAAAAGGCACTGAATCCTACAGAGCTGAAATCTGGATAATAGTAGACTAACAGAAGGAAAAAGAAATAGAACACCACAGATTTTGAAAGTTCAAAGCAAACCTTCACAGCAAGTCTATACCAGCACTTGCACAAATGAAAGAAAAACTAGCTATTATTTTGGTGGATCCGTAAATGGTTTCATCTTATCTGAATTTAGTCACTGACCCATACCTTTATGTTTCCACAGCATTTGCCATGCAAAAATCCTACTGTCTGTTCTACAATGACCACATATTTAGAGCTGATGGTAGAAAGAGTATTTAAAAGGAAAAAGGAAGACATGGAAAAGGTGAAAGAGAAAATATGAAATTTCAAACTAAAACTCCCAGAATTCCAGAATCCCAGAACCAGGATGGAATTCTGAGAGTTGTGGTCCAGAAGAGTAATGTTCCCATCTCCATCTTTTAATATTGTTCATGACCCAATAAAGAAAACCACAGCTTTCAGTTTGAGGAAACAGAGCTGGTCTGTTAATGACAGGTCCTTTTGGAGGTCATTAATTCATAAGGTTTCCGTAAACTAGAAGTGACTAGGTAAAAAGGCATCATTGAGAGGCTCTTATCAGTTTCTCAGTGTTGCTATAGATAAGATTCTGACAAGGTGGCAGCGGTCAAGCTGTAAGTGCAGCTATGTCTACCAAAGCACTGATATTATGAAAGAAAAAGAATGCTTCACCTGCCAGAACACTGGCCTACTATGTATCTGCTATATAATCTCTGCCAAAAAACAGAGAGATGACAATCCCAATTCTCATACAGTTCAAGACAGTGATTCAGAGTTAACAGGACAAATACCATTGATGGGACATAGGAAGCATCTACGTGTGACTCAATTTTTTCATAACAATTACCACGCATTTGCTTTCCATCATTCCTTATGTCTTCTGGCAACCGTGACATGCCATCTTTCACACACTGTATTTCCCATGAATTATCCACTGTGACCTTTTCCCATGCCAAAAATTTTTTTTAAAAAATCAGTGTTTTTCCTAACCCACTGTTCACTAATTTGCAATAAATGAAAAACATGGTAATTGTAGGCATGTAAAGCGAGTTTGTGCAAGTACTGTCTGATCTGTTTTGTATCTTCAGGTCTGTACAGATATTTATATGTTTCTAAGTCTGAGGGGGGTGATTTTGACATCGGATGAGAGATGCTATACAGCACCATCAAGTTTTGGAATGTATTGGATGTTCATTGGGTAGGCAAAGCTGCTAAGAGTTTCTGTCTTTCTTTCCTTCTACCCCAAAAGCTATGCACTGCTACCTCTTGCCCAGCATCTGGCCTTCCAAAAATCTAACCTGTCTAGCAGTAGGTATGACCAAATAATATTTATTTATTCATTCATTCATTCATTCATTCATTCATTCATTCATTTATTTATTTAAGCTACCCCTCTGGTCAGTTTACAACATAAAAATAACAATAATAATCATAACTCAACACAAGATAACTAAAAATTCAAAATAAACACAAAATAGACAATACATTTAAAAATACATAAGGACATTTAAAAGTAGGTGGTAATTAGATCAGATTAGCACTCATCGATTCAGCGGTCTCCACAGACAGAACATTTTGAAAAGCTTGCTGGAACAGAAGGGTTCTCGATGATTTCTTAAAAATCGCCAGCAAAGGGGCGAGATGGATTGCAGGTGGTAATTCATTCCATAGTTGAAGAGCACCCACCGAGAGAGGCCCGTTTCCTTGTTTTCTCCTTCCAGCCTCTCTTGGGGTTAGCACCTTCAGTCGTCCTGTCTGGGATGTCCGTGTAAGATGGCCAGACCTGGTTGGAGGTATTCTGCCAAGTTCTGAGGTCCCAAATTGTTTAGGGTTTTATAGGTTAAGATCATCATATGGAAACAGACTAGTTACCACTGTAAGGTGGCTAAAATTGGAGAGATATGTTGGTATTTCTTAATTCCATTCAGTAGCCTGGCTGCCATATTCTGGACCTGTGGTTTTTTTTTTTAAGTAAGTAAAGCAAATATAGTATACGAATAAAACCATCTAAAAACAACATTATCATGTGAAACAGTTCAATCCTCAGTTAAAACATGATAATTATAACTACAAAACTTCTTTCTTAAAACCGTTGCTCTAAAAGCAAAGCCGGCTGCCTTTTTAGAAATGTATGGCACCTTATTACCCAATAGAAAATTTATCAAATATGCACCAGATCTATCAAATGTGAGACCTAACTCTTGGAACAAAGCTACTCTCTGATCTTTATAGATTGGGCAGTCAATTAAATAGTGGGTTAGATCTTCAACTGCATTAGTTCCATGGGCAAACTCTTTCCTCCAAGGGAATCCGTTGATAACGTCCTTCAACCACTGCAGAACTCATAGACTGGCAACGTAACGCTGTAAAAGCGTTTCTCCATTTAAAATGTAATATATTAGTTAAATACTGTGGGCGAGGTGTTTGAATAGGTAAATTAGCATACCAGGGTGCACATTTTGACAGACAGGCAGAAATACGGTCAGCTCGAAAATCATATTTTAAATATGGGACTTCAAGTATCGTGCTGCCATTTCTAAATTAAAAATATTAAAAATATCATGAGAAAGACCATACATTTCAATAATTTGTAAAATTTCCTGATTCCAAGATAAAATTGTCCTATTGTTAAAATTTAGCATCTCTTTAAAAGCAGCCAGTACTAGATCCGATCCTATCCCCTTTTTCAATTTCAGCCAGAATTTAATCTCATGAGTGTGTATTATAGCCTTCACAGTGCGAAGCCCTGCTTCCAACCGGAGAATACAGGTCTCAGTTCCTTTAGGAAGGCCTAGGATAGCTCACAGATGTTTATTCTGGGTTGTTTCTAGGTACATTTTCTGGTGAACCCCCATATTTCAGCACCGTAGCATATCTGTGATATAACTTTGGCCTCGTAGATTTTAAGAGCAGGTGGGAACTGCCTGCCACCTCTGTCCCAATAGAACCTTAATAGAGAGTTAATAGTGTTGGTGGCAATTTTATTGGTATTCTCTAGGTGGGTTTTCCAGGAGTCAATTGAGGAGAAGTTTAGTCCAAAATATTTAAAGGACTTCACTTGTTCTATAGGGTGGCCATCAATCTGCCATACATGACTTTTAAACCTATTGGCAAATACTAGTATTTTAGTTTTTCCATAATTAATTTTCAGTTTTTCTTGTGTTGCTAGTTGATTAAAAGCTTTCAGCAACCTCCTTAGCCCTTCTTGTGTTTGTGATACAGGTTTTGGACCTGTTGAAGTTTCCATATCAGTCTCATGGTGTCAAAGTAGGGACACAACTGAGCAATCCACCTGAGGCAGACTAGTCTCCAGTGCTACTTCAACCTATCCAACCAAGGGCCACACAAAAGAGTCATCCATCCATCCATCCATCCATCCACACTCAATTCTGGGTATAATGTAACTACCTAAACAAAAAGAAGATAATTCTAGAATGTGGCTGTTCTGGTAGCTGACATAGCACATTTCCTTTGAAGAGCTTTGTGGTGCAGTGGTTAAACTGTAGTATTGCAGTCAAGACTCTGCTCACAACCTGAGTTTGGTCCCAATGAGCTCAGGTAGCCAGCTTGAAGTTGACTTAATTTTACATCCTTCTGAATTGAGCACCTAGCTTGCTGGGGTGGGGGGCAATGTGTACTCTGCATAATTAAACTGTAAACCACCCAGAGAGTGCTTTAAGCACTATGGGGACCTATAAAAGCAGCACACTTTGCTTTGCTTTTACTTTGCCTGGATTAAAAATGGTTGCTTGGTCAAGTGGACAGAAATATATAGAGAGTCTTGTGAGGTTGGCCTGAACCCTCCCTAGGAACTCAATAACTGGAGTTTCCAGCAAAGGTGTTGGCTTTCACTGCGGCTTCAGCTGTCAGTCTCCTTCTGCTCTGGCGCTTCCTTCTTTTGCTATAGAAACTGACCATTTCCACCACCACCATCCCTGATTCAGTGTTTTTAACCCCCAAAATGCTGGAGTGAACTTTAGTGATATGTAGGGGCACACAAGTCAACCTGAGAGTGACTGGGGACTTCTTGAGTCACCTTGAAGCCTTATCCATAAATGCACAAATATCCCATTTCTACCCCATTTGCACATACCAGTGCACATACCTAGAGTATTGGAAAAAATGGGCTTTTAGTTTCTGTCATGTGGGGACTCAGGTTCTTTGATAGATTGCTTTGAGGGTAAGTCATAAAGGCTTAAGAACCACTGCTTAATGTTTGGGAGGATCACATGTTAAAGCAAAAGCGCTGTTCCTCCTACAACTGCAGGCAATACAAATCTTTCTGAGCAATGTGCCCGAGACATGCAAACAAAGCTGTGCTATATCCTCACTGAGTAATTACAAAACAAAAGCAAGCTGGTTTGCCAAATGGAGATGGAGATGGGCTCATGTTAGTATAAACAGGCTTTTCTTCCTAAAGGTGCATGACTTCTGGATAAGGAATCAGCATCTCATCTGGCAAGGTCCATAGCCCAAAGATGTTGGTATTCAAACAGAGAATACCAGGATGGCAAGCAAGATGGCTATGTGAGGGCTGGCAGAGGTGCCAGAAATTCTCATTTCAATGTCTGTGTGTGTTGGTTGTTTGCGTTTGTGTGTTATATGATGTTCAGTAGAACCTCATTATTGGCATGATTAATTTTCTGAACAGGATTATTGTTTCTCCCACATTTATCCTGAATCAAAAAAATAAATAAATCTTCCATTAAGAATACACTGAGCACATTGATAAATGGCTAGTTTAATTAAAAATAGACTCTTTCTTGTCTATCAAAGCCTTGGCTTAAATCAGATTTCAGTGCCATGAAAATATTTCTGTTCAAAATAAATTAATTACTGCTGCTATCATTCTGACAGATTTATGTATGTGTATGGGCAGACCAAGAACAAAGTCACATAACTTCCAAAGCTTTGTATTAAATTATTTCTTCACATTTAGATTATACTAGTCCATAGTGTGGAGTGCAGCTACTTAAAGAAAAACAAATTCCTATAACTCAAAAGTAAAGGTGACAGAATTTTCTCTTCCCGTAGAAAATAATGCAAAAGCATAAAAATAACTGCTAGATGTAGGTGTTTGGAAAACATTTCTTTTTCGCTTTTGTATAACATTGTAGCAATCTCTCTTCAAGCTACTTTAATTGTGCTATTAAACAAAGGAAGCAAATCAAAGCTTGAATAAAATCAATGCAACACCCTGTGTCCTCAGGCAGCACAATACTTTGGGCCAGCCCTGTTCAAAGAGACCTGCTTGTGTGTTTGTGCATGTGTGGGTGTTCCTGCTGGTAAAATGGAATAATAGAGGAGTAAAAAAAGAAAAGGTGTCTCACAAGAGCACTCTCATATCCTGCAGTCTGACTATGTCAGATTAAGCTGAGTATAGCATTTAAGAACATATTATCTACATGTATTCATCTTCTCCCTACTGCTGGTTTGAGCTACAGTCGCTGAGGGAGAATCAGTATGGAAGCCTAGATTACTTCTCCTGAAAACATCATTTTTTTCTGAGTCTAAACACACTTTAAGGATGACATTTTACACTCCACTAGACCTATGTTGATGAAGCATAACTGTATAACATATGATCCCAAGCTGGTTTTAGAATTCTTATGCCAACCACAGCCATGCAACAATCGTTACAAATATTCAGAACACTCACTGCTATCTAACATTACACAACAAAGTTGGGGGTGGGATGCCTGCTCCCAAGCTGTTTGATTTTCCCATGTACTTTACTGTAGATAGTCTGCAAAAAAATATTTTTCTGACCCTGCTTCCACATCAAATCCCACTTTAAGGCTGCAGTCCTAAATATACTTAATTGCCGATAACAGGGATGTTGAGAAGTCTTTGGGTCTGGATCTCAGGTCTGAGTCTTTGGTACCAAGTCCCAAGTCCCAAGTCCAAGTCCCTATTAAAAACAAGCTTTCCCCCCCAGAAAAATGGGAATGGTAAAGGGTGGGTGGGTTCCAAATTGCGAGTCGAGTCCCGCAACCCAGGTCCTCATCCCTGGTGGATAAGGCCCTCTGAATATAGCAGGATTTATGTCTGAGTAATGATAGGTGGAACTGAGCTTCAGGGACCAATAGCAGACAACATCATATAGTAGGAGAGGCAATATCAGTAACATGTTGGTCAGAATCCTGTTGGGATTTTACTCCCATTGCCCTAGGAGGAAACAAGAGATTCCTTTTTGGCTGGCTAGAGAATTCTGGGAGTTGTAGTTTAAAAAAAAATCAATGTCTCCAAACTCTGGATGGGACCATACATAGCTCAGTGGCTGCACATTCACTTTGCATGTAGAAGTCAGTGCTGGGTGAAATCTTTGGTGCTGGCAATTAAATGAATCAGGTTGCTGATGATGTGAAAAACATCTGCCCACGACCCTAAAGGGCCACTGCCAGTCACGGTAGACAATAGCAGGTGAGACAGACAAATAATTTGATCTCAGACAGCTTCCTATGTTCTTCAATCCTGGCTTATCCCAGTTGATATCAATGGCAATTTTCTCAGGCCTAGTGCTGTAAGAAACTGTTAATACCATGAACAGCTTTTAGAGATTTCTTATCAGTGTTATTGTGTTGCTGTCTTTTTCCCCTGGATAAAAGGTTTATAGTACGAGCACCACCTTAATGGAGAGATCCTGAGTTGATATGGAGCTGTATGGAATTGTGGGGGAACCAGCAAGGCAAACCACTTTCGTTGCCTCCACCTTTGCTTCCTTTTCATCCCATTGTTTGCATCGATGGTTACTGCTTTTGTTGCTGCTGCTGTCGTTTTATTTTCAAGTTGCTTTCTTCACCACAGTCTAGTTCTCAAACATTCATGTTCCCTCATGAGGCATGAGCTGCTGTGAGGGGAAAAGCAACCCGGGGAGAGCAGAAGATGAAAGTGTATGGGTGGTATATTTGCTTCTTCCAAGTTTTTTTTGTTTTTTTGTTTTGTTTTTTGTGTGTGTTTGTTTTTGTTTTTAAGGATTTATCCATTCCACTTGACCTGGACTGAACACAGAACCAGACTTATTTGTAGTATGAAATCTGGACTTTTCAAGTTATAAAAATACAAACATTGATAAAAAAGAACACAAATACAGTTCAGTCAATGGGTGAATGAATCCATTGATATATGTATTTGAAAAGATGGCAGAAAAATGCCTTCAGCTTTTTTCTCATTAAAAAAATCACACATAACTGGCATGGAACAGATATGTGGGCAAGAACAGGAAAAAACAGAGTTTGAGTAGAATGTGATGATAGAAGGCTTAAATTGTTAAACATTTCCTAGATAATCTGGGTAATCTGGAAAAATGGAAAGAAATGAGACATAGATCAACTTGAAAATATTAAAAATATTAAAAGAAAAATAAATCCAGAAAAACTATTTTCACATGTATCACCAGAACCGACCACTAGAGGGAGCCAGAGACTGTGCTATGAATAATTTTTAGTGAACAATAAATAGCACGGTCTATGTCCCCCTTCAGTGGCCAGTTTTGGTAACACATGTGAAAATAGTTTTTACTGTGTTTTTTTCCTTTTACCATGCTATATATATGAAAACTGTGGATAATAGTGATATAGATATAGATAGATATAGATATAGCATTCACTATTATCCACAGTTTTCAGTATCCACAGGGGGCTTAGAAAATCTCCAGTGGACATGGGGGTCCTACTGTAATAGCGTGAACAAGGCTAGTTAGTGATCACAGCTGAGGAGACAGCAATTTTCCACAGTTAACATGAGGCTAGTTCCGCATTTCTGTTTCCTTACTCTACACCAGGGGTCTCCAAAATACATCCTGCAGGCCACATCCAGCCCGCCGTGCCTTTTTATCTGGCCTGATGCACATGCACGTTTGCGTGTGTGCGTGTGTGTGTGCGGGCAGGCGTGTGTATGGGAGTGCATGCGTACATGTGTACGTGCGCATGTGCACATCTTCCTTTGACACTCAAAAATGTGGACCATATATGATGTGGCTGTCCTGCTGAAAAGTTTGGAGACCCCTGCTCTACACAGAGCTGCATGATGAATACCCTGAATAAAGAATCTCAAATCACCAAACAAGTTTGGACTATTCTGTATCGTGATTAATTATGCTTTAATTAGGTTAAAGTTTGGGCCATCTGAACTATGGCTTATTGACATCAGTCAGAGAATTTTGCACTAGTCCAGCCCCTGTCAAGGAGGCACAGTGGGGAATTGAACTTCCAACATCTGGCTCCACAGCCAGAGACCTAAACCACTGATCTAGGGTTGTTTCTGGTAGTCTTGCTTTTTACCTCCATGCACTGGTGTTGCTTTACATTACAGAGGAGTGCACAGAGGTTGTGGGTGGAAACTCTTCTGTGATTTCACTTGCTTCTTTCTCATTTGACCCATCCTTTCATAAAATCTTTATGGAATTTATTGAACAGGTTAATTATATTCCATCTTCTTCCTTTCACGTGTTCATTGTAAACAAATGGAATTACTCTCGGGTTTTTTCCTCCTTAAGGTAAAAATGGTCACAAAAAGACTTGACAACCTGTATACCACACAGGACTGAACTTTTAATAATTGCTTCCCAGTTCCTAAGTGCCCTGAAATTTAAACAGCCATGGAAGAACTAGTAAAAGCTCCCATTTTAAAAAGTACCACATCATAATGAGCATTACAAGGTCTTCGGCAGCTACTTGGTATAATGGGACAGGCAATAACATTTGCATATAAAACATAATGGCATAGCAATAAAACCATTTAAGACAAATGTGTATTGCTGAACCAGTTTAGTATCACTTTAGTCTACTAAATAAAAAGCCTCCTATTAATTACTTAGAGAATAACTAATTATTTAATTTGAAATTGTGTGATTTTTGCAAGGCAGTGGAAAAATGCCAACATTCAAGGCTATTATTATTACTCACAGTCTTGGAAAGCTAGATACCTAGAGGAAAATGACTCCTTATGTAATCTGCATTCTTTGTGTCATATAATGACAACAGTGTTAGATGGATGTTAACATGCTACCTCATAATAGCTCTATAGGAAGTTAATTCATATGGGGAATTCTTCATCATTATTGTCTCCTGCTTCTAGGAGAGCTATGCCTGATAGGAGAGCAACATTAAATCCACCAGTGAAATTCACTTAACCACATTATCTTCATAATGATTTTCACCTGGAAGAAAATCCATATTGGGAGCAGAATTTTGTTATCTAATGAACTTCACACATTTTAATACAGAGGTACTGGCTGTTATCCTTAATTATTACTACTCCTATCTTTAAAAAAAGTGATTCACATTTGGAAAACAGGGCAATACAATCAGAAAAAGAGACATTATTGATGTGATTCACATCCTATATGAATCTGATCAGAGGGTAGGAGAGGGAAGAGATTTATTAGGTTTTACCCTAACTCCTTCTGTCCCCAGTTAAAAGTTAATATGTTAATTAAAGGAGTGGTTTTGTATCAGCAGTTGTTCTGGGCAGTAGTCAAGCGAAAGCAAAAACATTCTAAACATCCCAAGACAATGTTGAATTTTGGTTAAAAACCTCTAGCTGCACAGCAAAAGTGCAAGGACTCACCAGAGTAGAATTAGCTTCAAATCTCCCCAGAGTCGACCACCCGTTTCTTCTCATCAATTGGTACTTACAGTTCCAACAATTCAGTCTGGGATATTGGTAAGAGAAAGAATAAAGGGTTTCATTTACTCTCAGTTGAATAGATAAAAAATAGCATACCGTACAAAAATGACTGCTTAAAGATTTTCAGCAACAGGCCTCAACAAACTAGCAGATTGCTTCCAACAGATTTCTGAAGACTACATTCTAACTGCACAAACTGCCAACAGACTGAAAGGAGAGAAATAAAGACTCTTAAACAGAAAAGAATGGCTCTCTTTGAAATCAGAGGCAAAGAAGGAACAATTGGTTACTGCTGGACAGATTGACAGTCACCCCAGTCTAAACAGGTCCCTCCGAGCAGCATACTACAGGCAGCATACAAGGCTGAAATAACTCCAACAGAGTCCTATAATGCTTTAAACGCTATCAGATTTATTTGTGCCATAAGGTTTTGTGAGCCAGAGGATACTACATTAGGTGCATGAAATGGTATCTTCGGCTGACGGACATGTTGGTGACCCTGAAGAGTCTGCTGTATTTTAAAATCTGCAATGGCAGATTTTATATATATAGCCACTGCATGTAGCCATTGCAGATTTTGTGTGTGTGTGTGTGTGTGTGTGTGTGTGTGTGTGTGTGTGACTGATCATAAAATAGATCCATAGACTACCAGAGGTTTTAAGATTTCTAGAGTGAATTTAAAAAATTCCCAGACTATAGCTACAATTTCATATCTGGAATAAGTGAAACTATTGTTTCCTGGTGGGTAGATTTTCCTCTGTTGCGCTGGTGCCTCTGGAAACAATGCATTGCACTCAATGGACCCAGGACCCCCACCCAGGGCTGTTCCGCTTGACTGAAAGTGGGTGGAGTGATGCAACACCTACCAAGGACTTCAAAGCTGTTGACAGAAGTTTACCGACGTATCGACACTCCAGCGGCAGAAAAAATTAGAGAGAGAAGGGCAGCCGCACGGAGGTAATGGTGGCCGCCTTCCCGAATGAATTTGCTTTGAAAAAGTATCAATAGGATCATACACACATGCCATGCAGCTAAAGAATATATTGAAACGCCATCAGAACAAAAAAACAGAAGCCTTTCTGTGAGGGAGAATTGATCTGCTGACCAGTAAAATGAATCACTAATGGCACTGTATTGTGTGATTGCAAATTTATGCTAAAATCTAACTTGGGCATAAGTAGGAAACACTTCTGTTGTGTGATCATGCCCTTAGACTCTAGTACATGAATGAATCTATTTGAGATGTTTGTTGTTGTTGTTTAGTCATTAAGTCGTGTCTGACTCTTCGTGACCCCATGGACCAGAGCACGCCAGGCCCTTCTGTCTTCCACTGCCTCCCGGAGTTGGGTCAAATTCATGCTCATAGCTTCGGTGACACTATCCAACCATCTCGTCCTCTGTCGTCCCCTTCTCCTCTTGCCTTCACACTTTCCCAACATCAGGGTCTTCTCCAGGGAGTCTTCTCTTCTCATGAGATGGCCAAAGTATTGGAGCCTCAGCTTCAGGATCTGTCCTTCCAGTGAGCACTCAGGGTCAATTTCCTTCAAAATGGATAGGTTTGTTCTCCTTGCAGTCCAGGGGACTCTCAAGAGTCTCCTCCAGCACCACAATTCAAAAGCATCAATTCTTCAGCGGTCAGCCTTCTTTATGGTCCAGCTCTCACTTCCATACATCGCTACTGGAAAAACCATAGCTTTGACTATGCGGACCTTTGTCGGCAAGGTGATGTCTCTGCTTTTTAAGATGCTGTCTAGGTTTCTCATCGCTTTCCTCCCAAGAAGCAGGTGTCTTTTAATTTTGTGGCTGCTGTCACTATCTGCAGTGATCATGGAGCCCAAGAAAGTAAAATCTGTCACTGCCTCCATATCTTCCCCTTCTATTTGCCAGGAGGTGATGGGACCAGTGGCCATGATCTTAGTTTTTTTGATGTTGAGCTTCAGACCATTTTTGGCACTCTCCTCTTTCACCCTCATTAAGAGGTTCTTTAATTCCTCCTCACTTTCTGCCATCACAGTGGTATCATCTGCATATCGGAGGTTGTTGATATTTCTTCTGGCAATCTTAATTCTGGCTTGGGATTCATCCAGTCCAGCCTTTCTCATGATGTATTCTGCATATAAGTTAAATAAGCAGGGAGACAATATACAGCCTTGTCGTACTCCTTTCCCAATTTTGAACCAGTTGTTCCATATCCAGTTCTAACTGTTGCTTCCTGTCCCACATAGATATTTCTCAGGAGATGTATAAGGTGGTCAGGCACTCCCATTTCTTTAAGAACTTGCCATAGTTTGTTGTGGTCAACACAGTCAAAGGCTTTTGCGTAGTCAATGAAGCAGAAGTACATGTTTTTCTGGAACTCTCTGGCTTTCTCCATAATCCAGCACATGTTAGCAATTTGGTCTCGAGTTCCTCTGCCCCTTCGAAATCCAGCTTGTACTTCTGGGAGTCCTCGGTCCACATACTGCTGAAGCCTGCCTTGTAGGATTTTGAGCATAACCTTGCTAGCATGTGAAATGAGTGCAATTGTACGGTAGTTGGAGCATTCTTTGTCACCGCCCTTCTTTGGGATTGGGATATAGACTGATCTTTTCCAATCCTCTGGCCACTGCTGAGTTTCCAAACTCGCTGGCATATTGAGTGTAGCACCTTAACAGCGTCATCTTTTAAGATTTTAAATAGTTCACCTGGTATGCCATCACCTCCACTGGCCTTGTTGTTAGCCATGCTTTCTAAGGCCCACTTGACTTCACTCTCCAGGATGTCTGGCTCAAGGTCAGCAATCACACTATCTGGGTTGTCCGGGACATCCAGATCTTTCTGGTATAACTCTTCTGTGTATTCTTGCCACCTCTTCTTGATGTCTTCTGCTTCTGTTAGGTCACTACCATTTTTGTCCTTTATCATGTCCATCTTTGCACAAAATGGTCCTGTAATATCTCCAATTTTTTTGAACAGATCTCTGGTTTTTCCCTTTCTATTATTTTCCTCTATATCTTTGCACTGTTCATTTAAGAAGGCCCTCTTGTCTCTCCTTGCTATTCTTTGGAAGTCTGCATTCAATTTTCTGTAACCTTCCCTATCTCCCTTGCATTTTGTTTCCCTTCTCTTCTCTGCTATTTGTGAGGCCTCGTTGGACAGCCACTTTGCTTTCCTGCATTTCCTTTTCTTTGGGATGGTTTTTGTTGCTGCCTCCTGTACAATGTTACGAGCCTCCATCCATAGTTCTTCAGGCACTCTGTCCACCAAATCTAGTTCCTTAAATCTGTTCTTCACTTCCAGTATGTATTCATAAGGGATTTGGTTTAGATTATACCTGACTAGCCCCATGGTTTTTCCTACTTTCTTCAGTTTAAGCTTGAGTTTTGCTATAAGAAGCTGATGATCAGAGCCACAATCAGCTCCAGGTCTTGTTTTTGCTGACTGTATAGAGCTTCTCCATCTTTGGCTGCAGAGAATATAATCAATCTGAGATGTTTAGCAGATTGATGATGTTTAGCAGATATTAAATCATAATTCAGAGCAAACTTTAGACTGGGATCATATCTGAGGTTGTCTGAAGAAATTTGTGCTGGTGTGGTCTTGTCTTGTCATTTGGGCATGAGGTCCAGTTGTTGTCTTTCATGAACATGAAGACGTGTAGCCTTCCAATGTTACCAAATATATACACTAGGAATTCTACACCAGTATTAAACCTCTCCTTGGAGAATACATTGACCTACAATCATGACTACATTATCTGTCTCACTCCTCTTGTTTTTGCACATGGGTTTATAAAAGACCCCTGTAGAACAGAAGGAGAATATTCTGTGAGGGGTATCTATGGTGGTTGACAGGGTTTAAAAGAGGAGTGAAGAACTTCTAGATTTCCTTGTATTGCAGCTCCCATAAGCCTCAAACAACATGGCCAGTGCTCAGGATGATGGGAGCTGAAGTCCCACCATATCAAGAAGGTGAAAAGTATAATTCTATTTGTTTAATCTGTTGTTATATCACAGAAATATCTTAGTTTATAAAGATATTTTCAGCTAGGGCTCATATCTAACCTCTCAAAATGCAGGATTAATTTGAATAGAACGGAATATATGTTCTTTATTATGAGAACTGTGCATCAGCTGGCTGTGTCAGTCACTGTGATTACTCATTGCCAAGTGATACTGTCATGGGAGGGCCAGAAGGGATGTGTGCCAGTTTAAATAATTCAGTGCTTTACATGTTCAATCTTTTATTTGCCCAGAAGCATGTAGACATATACATAACAGTGCAATAATACAAAGGTCATGTATCCCTGAGGATGCAGACACAAAAACTATCCAGCACTGAATCTACAAACAGTACTGGCCCAGTCTATTATGTTCATCTCAAGACTGGCCCAAAGCTAGGTACAGGATAGGCATCTATAGGCATGCTGCAAAACATCCAGTTCTAGGTCCTTGGCAGATGCACAGGAATAGCAGGATCTTTTAACACACACCCCCCATGTTCCTCTTGAACACCCCAGCCACTGTCATTTACTGAAGGACAGAATCATGTGTCCTTGTGTCCTATGCCTAAAACTTGGGAACACTTATTCTTTGGGCTACAAATGTTGCTGCCCTCTGAAGGACTGAGAAAACTGTAGTTCAAAAAACCTAGCTTTCCAAACAATATGTTGCAAAACCTGTCCACTACCCATGAAATATATCTGAATGCAGTGGAGGATATTCTCCTGGGACCATTGCCAGTCTGCTTAGCTTTTGGAGATGGAACAGGGAAAGGATACCATCTTGTCTCTTCTCTCAAGTAGCAAATAGCTTTGGGACAGTCTTAAATAGTGGGGGAAGGTTCTTCCCTTCACATTTTCTTTATGGGCTTCCCAGAGGCATCAATTTGGCTTCTGAGAGAAACAGGGTGCTAAGTTTGACGGACAGACTTTGGGTCAGAGCAAGCAAAACACTTCTCAAGATTCAAGGCTGTATATACAAACAATACATAAACAGACAGAAATTGCATACCTACATACACTCTATCCCACAGTTCCTAAACATATTAGAGAAAAAAAGGAGGTGGTTTGCCTGCTTCTTTAAATGTGTGATGAATCTTAAAATTTCACTGACTATGAGCTTTTAAAAGAGTCAGCATATTTTGTGGTCTTTCATTTCAAGCTCTGTAACTAGTTCTCAAAATTAGGGTGAGATTGGGGTCAACAGACATTTTTAAAGCACATATTCTTTTAATACATTTTTTTCTTGAGAGAATGAATAGAATAAAAGCAGTGTTATCAAGATAACATGGAGAGATAGAGAGTTTAATATATTTTGCATTTTAAAGTTTTGATAAAGAATACATTGGTGGCTGTTAAACTTTCTTTCAAAAGCAGAAGCCACTTGTTCATGAATGGCTAGGAGAACATTAGAAGAACCAGATGGTGGAAAAGTTTGGGGGCTTTTGAATTACAACTCCCAGAATCCACTGGTTGTACTGCCTATGTGATTACTGGAGCCATTGTCCAAAAACCATCCAATTTCCATGAACAACCCAATCATACAGACCATACCTCATCAGGTGTCTCTCTCCTATAAAATTGTCATCATGCATATTTCATTGGAAAGACCCACACTATGAACCTCTCTTTGTATGTTTCCACCACTTAAACTAATTAAATTCTTCAAAAATATTCTGGTTTATGAATGTGGGATAGTGTGCTTCTGTAACCATGATTCAAAAGCCAGGAAATGCCCCCATATTGCTGCACAATATTGTGCCTGCATTGCCATCAGGAAAAAGGATGCCAAGCCTGAATGTTGACAACACCAATGGCAACAGTCAAGATGGTCTATAGTAGTGGTTCCCAACCTTGAGTCCCCAGATGTTCTTGGACTACAACTCCCAGAAATCCTAGCCAGCACAGCTAGTAGTGAAGGCTTCTGGGAGTTGTAGTCTAAGAACATCTGGGGACTCAAGGTTGGGAACCACTGGTCTACAGGATATCCTGTCCTGCTCAATACCATTCCCAAAATGACACCATGCAGGGGAAAATCCCAGAAGTAGAGTCCTTTTTTTTTTTTTTTTTTTGGTCAGTTAACCACTTCTCACACAAACACAAAGCACTTGTCAGGGCTGTTTTTCAACAAGTGTGAATGGCAAACTGGGTAAAAGATGCTCTGAGATCATCACCAGCCACAAAGCAAAATCCTAGTAATTTCACGGCTTAAATGAATGAGCTGATGAATATTATTCTGTTTTTTTAAAATATCTTTAAAAATATTTTCTCACGAAGGAGTTAAAAATGTTTGATGAGGAAGGAGTTAAATGCTTTCTTTTATAGTCATTGAATGGTGTTCTGAGTAGCAGGGTCAAAAGCTCAGTCCCTTTAGAATGTTTCCAATTCATAAGGAAGCCAGTAAACTCATAGTTAATCCTGCTTCTAAACTGCTACTTTGAAACTGTGAATTAAAGCCATGAATGGCTGAATACCTGTAAAATGAAAAAAGTAGCTGCAACTGACAGTTTTTTTTTCAGATATACAAATTTGGTCTTATCAATGTACTGTATTTGATCTGTTTTAAATTAGCTGGAGTTCTAGATCACTCAGTTTAAAATGGCCTGTTGTGCCCTTTTGCTTTAAATGTGTTTTAACATTGATCTTAGTTACCATTTTAATATAGTACTTGTTTAATTCTTTTTAAATATTTGTATACTTACTGTTTTAGCTTTTAAATACTGTTTTAGTAATGTAAGCCACCTTGGGTCCTTTTGGGGAGAAAGGAGGCATAGAAATATTTTAAATAAATAATAAATAAATTCTGCATGGGGTAAAACTGTGTTATTTTTTAAAAAAATTCTAACTCGAGAACCCATTGCCCAAACACTTTCTGCTACATCTGTGCCAAACCTGGTGCTTATTTGAGGTTCCGTTTCATAGTTATAATTTTACTTTTGGAGAATCCCTATTTATTGAGTTGGCTTATGGAATGCTGAATACTGCTACTGCACAATATCTATTGCTGCATGCTTGTGCAGCAATAATGCATAGGGACAGGGAAATGAATTGCTCAGTTTGCCTTTTAAAGTGAACCTACCTAATTTGGACTTCCCAGAAAAGATGTACAATCAGAAACATAGTTCTGTTCCATGTATGCAGGCAGAAATGAACTTAACTTTCATAATTTGAATTTCTCTCAATATTGTTGGTTTAAAAATACATTAAAAAGAGGCCCGAAAGACATCAAGCAGAAACCAGGCCTTTTCAGTAGTGGCTGCTCCGCTCTGGAATTCTCTTCCTGTGGAGGTGTGACTCACCCCCACCCTCCTGAGCTTCTGCAAGCAAATTAAAACCTGGCTTTTTACCCAGGCCTTCCCAAGCTCCACCCTTTCGTAAAATTATGCTGGCCCATTGTCTGCCATCTTATGCCCCAGATGGGTGATTTTATGCAGGAGTAGGGTTTGTTTGTTTTCTTTTTATATGTTTTATATGGTTTTAATAATATTTTGTAAGCTGCCCAGAGTAGTGGCATGTTCACTAAATGGGTGGGGTATAAATCTAAATAAATAAATAAAATAAAATGTGTAGTAGGGGAAGGTGCCCACAAAAACTCTTACACTAGTCAAATAACATGGGAAAGTACATTGTGCTAGGACTGAGCTACACAACATGCAGATTCCTAGGTGCTGTTGGACTGCAACTCTGGTTCACCATACCCAGAACAACTGGTGGTACAAGATGATGGGAAATGAAGTCTAATCACTTCTGGAGGGGCACAATTTGTCCACCTATTTGCAGAAAATACAATAAAATACAATAAATCATTCTGCTAACTAAAAACCACCTTTAATTTTAAAAATGCATGAATTAAAACTCATTTGAACATCTCAGGGCAATATTTTCAATTGGTGGGTTGAAGTCTTCATCACAGCAGATATGTGCACCTCCATAGAGAAAGCTGGGTCCAATAATATCCCCAGGCTGCAAACCCAATCCTTCAGGGGACGTGTAATCCCATTGAGACCAGGTAAATATGCCTCTAACTGGTCAAAAGTTCTTCCCTATAGTAGAATCTCCATTATATCTAGCTTGCATTTGTGTAAATAGCCAGAAAAACAACAACACAGCCCACAATTTTTTTTTAAAAAAGTGCAACTGACAAAAGTGAAACTACAGAACATATCTATGTATCTCAGATGCTACTTGCATACCATAAAGCTGCACATTTCTTCTCATTTATCCCGTGTCATATAATGTCCAGGGTTATCAGAAATAGCTATCATACATGTGCATCCTGGATGCAAGGAGAAATAAGAGGGAAACATTAAATATCTATTTTACCTAATTGTCTGGTTCCACAGAATTCAGAAGCTATCTTGGCCAATAGTCTGACTCCCAAGATATTCTTTCTTTCAATCTTTCTTTATAAGTTGGACTGAAACAAAAAGATTTGATTCAATCCTACCTATGAAGAAAGATTGAAAGAAGGATCAGGAATTTCTGGAGAGCCAAACAACTGGTTGTATAGGTAGGACTGAAATAGCTGGATGGATTGTTTAGTGAGTTAGGTATCTGGCTGTGGAACCAAAGGTTGGGAGCTCAATTCCCCATTGTGCTTTCCAGGAGTAGAGTCAGTCTGTGTAAGCCTTGGGCAAGCTGCACAGTCCCAGGGAGCCCCAAGAAGAAGGCAATGGTAAACCACTTCTGAGTACACTCTACCCGTAAAACCCTGAAAAGGCTCACCATAAGTCAGAATTATTATTATAGGCCGTAGAATGCCTAAACAAAAACGCCCAGCGCCGTCAACCCGACCCTACCCTCTTACCCCGATGTTCTTATTATTTCAATTGTTCTTTTTAAACTTGTTATATTTGTTCTAATGCTTATTTATTATTTACTAAACCAACAAAGTTGAACCGCTTGCGCCTAAGTGCGGTTGGTGCTGCCGCGCTGCCGCTGCCACCCGCTTCCCCTTGGAGCCCTGTATCCACTTTAAACTAATATAATAAAAGGAAACCGTCCCCAAGTAATTAACAGTATAAACAAGAACACCACCGTGGGAGGGAGCCGATGCTACCCTCCCGTCCTTCAGGAACACCGGTCCTCCTTGTGATGAAGCAAAAATTAGCCGACCAAGCAGAGTCCTCTTTCTCTTGCAATGCCAGAAAAAGAAGAGGACGGTTAGAGGGGGGAACGCCCCTTATATAGCCTGCATTCTCCCCCTCTCTTCAAACAACTCTCGAGAGACCTTAAAGTCTCATGCCATCCGTGGGAGGGGGCAAAGAGTGAGTCGCGTTGCCCGAAGCCTCGGCTTGGCAGCGACTCCGGCATTCATTTATAGGACTGAAATGCTCATTCTGTGACCCATACTTCCCTCTTGAGATTATGACCCATGTATGCACTTGGCTGAAGCAATGCAGGTGGCTACCTGGTACATTATGAAAGCCAAATTCCATGAATTGTTAATCCCAGATGTGCCAAACAGAGATATTTCCTAAGTAGGAGAAGTGTTGAATTTTGTTGGCTCATGTTTAAAGTGAAAGATCACATTCATTGCTCTAAAAAGATGCACCATTCAGATTTGGCTGTGGACAGTTTCTTGACAGTTTCTTGACAAGCCCCTCAGACAAATCAAAGAATTACTTTCTTTTTTCTTTAAAGTGATGCAGTGCCTCAGCAATAGTCTACCAGAGTCTTAAAAGAACTTTCACTTCCCCTGCCTCTCTGCTGAGGAGCAAAGGAAGTGTTCAGTTTGCTGATATCCTGAAGTGGCTCACTTATTAGGCCACTTCACAATATCAGAAATCAAACAGAAGGAGCTTCGACAGCCAGGAAGTCTCACTTTTGGTTCATTTCCAGTGGTCACACATACTGGAAATGGACCAAAACAGAGCAATCCTACCTGTACCAAAAAATTAGGAGCCCCTGACAGGGGCTCAGAAAGGTGTAAATAGGACCACTTTAGGGATGATTTGCTTCACTCAAGCAATTATGTAATGTGATTGCTAGGAAAAAAATAAACAAACCATCCACATAATGGACCAAGCAGTGGGACAAATTCCCATTGGATCAAGCCCCAAGGCATTCATGGAGCCTCAAGGCTTCTATAGAAAAACTGGTTTCTGTGTATCCCACAAACTGTGATTACACCTTACTCATTTGTTCCATTTTAGATGATTTTATTTATGCCCGAAATGTTCTGCTTCTCCTTCTCAAATTATCTGAAAATGTTCATGCCATTCCTATCCACTACTATGCTGGAGAGAGAGAGGGAAAAAAGCTCCACATTTCATTTTGGTTCCTGTACTGGTCAGTCTTCTGGCTTTCTGAGAGTCTGTAGCATTATGTGCATGTTATGAGGCTGGCTCTGTGTCAAATTGTCAGACTACAGCTGCATAACTAAAAAGCAGATTATGATGCTGAATCCCTGGCCTACTCCAAAGTAAATCCCCTTTATATGTAGCTCTGCACATTAAGCTCTGCATTGAAAAGGGCTCAGTTCATAGGAAATGCTTTAGAGGAGCCTCTATGGTCACTGCTGTTTATCTCCTCCAGCAGATTCAGGGGCTCCATTTCTTCTTTACCTCCTTCATGTAAATACCCTGTTTCCCTGAAAATAAGACAGGGTCTTATATTAATTTTTGCTCCAAAAACGCATTAGCGCTTATTTTCAGGGGATGCTTTATTTTTTTCATATACAATCTAAGTTTATTCAAATACAGTCACATCATCTTCTTCTGGTTGCTGCACAATGGTGGAGGGCGGGCTTTCACTTAACTAGGGCTTATTTTTGGGGTAGGGCTTATATTACGAGCATCCTGAAAAATCATACTAGGGCTTATTTTCAGGTTAGGTCTTATTTTCAGGGAAACAGGGTAAGCCAACGGCTTGCTTTCTCCTCATAGAGCAACTAAATCCTATTTTTGGACCAATCCCACAGCCAAGACTTGCAGTTTTTATGCTTGCTAGTCTGCTGTCCCTACCATTATAAGTGCACTTGTGGGAAACAGAAGATGTCATGTGGGACTCACAGCATTGTGTCATTGTATCTGCTCATTGGGCATGCTTGAGTTAGTCATTTTTCCCCCTCAGTCTATCCTACCTCAAAGGTTAGGGGGGAGATACCATTGTGACCTGAACAATCTGAAAAAGGCTTTAGTTTATGGGGCTGGGCAAGCTGGGGCAATGATGACTCCTGAGAACCTTCCAGGGGCAACGCAGCTTTCCCAAATGCTTTTCCTTTTCCAAACCAGAAGTTTATTTCTGAATGAAGGAGGAAATGCTAGCAAGTCCTTCTCGTGTTAAAGCAAGGCTGTGTGCCTTGCTGTAGAGGAGAATTACCATTCCTGGAAGTTTCCAAGAGTGCCACTTCATCTTTTTTTTCACTCCAAACTATTTTCATCAGGAGGGCATGCAGGTGATCCAAGAGGATGGCAGGGTTGCAGACATGGCCTCGAGGACTGCATATGCCCCACAGATTGCATGTTTTCCACTCTGTTACAAATAAAATAGAATAAAACAGACTAACTAATGCACAGAACTGCAAAGACTGATCATCAAGAACACTCAAGTGCTATCAAAACAATGAGGGATAGAACTTGGCTCTTCTTTATACAAATTGTGATAATTATGGCAATCTTAGTGTTTACTATTCTTTTAACTTTCAGCAATAACAGGAAATGACTTTTAATCCCTGTGCACCAGGTTTGATTTGATTTTTTAAATAACTTACAATGAATGAGCTCTGAGCCATTTTCTGACACCACTGGAAGTAGGTTTACAATGCGTTAGCAATGTGGTCAGGTTAGGAAGTGATTGGTTTCATTTCTTGAACCTACTGAGTGTCACTGCCATGGGGCAAACATACGGCCAATAAAAATGTGTCATTTTTTATTTTTACTAACACGATTTGCCAGAAACCAACATGGGACATTTTCTATCCAAATACATTAGAGTGATTAGAACAAATAAGTACCTTAGTGGCAAAAAGCAATAGGTTTGTTAGAACAATTTTCATCCCACTGTTTTTTAACTGTTAAAAAATGTACATGGAAAGTGACTGAACTGGTGATAGTTTTTAAGAGCTCTTCAGGTGATGATGTCATCAAATATCCACATCTTATGTTTAATTCTGTGAATTCTGCAGAAAATTTTGATTCTGGAATTTTAAATAACTCAGCCTGATGCACAAGGGTTAAACTATATTTTTTGTGAATTAGATTTGTAATTGTGACATTACAGGGCACATTAACATTTCATTGGCTAATTCATTTGACTATTCTTTTCTGATGCTGCCCAGATTCATATATTAACAGGTGTATGCATGTTTGGGTTATCAAGATTTTCATTATTATTGTCATTGTCACTCTGATCATCATCATCATCTTCTTCTTCTTTTTCTTAGAAATGAGAGAATTATTATTAGGAGCTCCAGAAAATACCCTGCCAACCTGCTGGTGAGGAGAAAATGTTTACGGTTTCTTGCACAAAACCAAGACAATCCATGATTTACATTATTATTGTTGTTATTATTAATATTGTAGACCATACCAGAATATATTCCAATAAAATCAATCATGTACAAACATAAAACACATTTAACCACAACCTTACTATTGTGTGTGTGTGTGTGTGCGTGTGTGTATGAACCTGTACATGAACACGAAACTCCTTGAAATAAGCAATGATCAAAAAGAATTAATCAACTGCTAAAAACCAGCTTGAAAGTTCAAATACAATACACCAGTTGCTTACCATTCCCTACACCCAACACCTATGGCTCCAAGTTGAACAGATCAGTTTTCAAACTTTGTCTAAATTTATCCAACTCTGGTTCCGTATGGTGGGGGAAAGAATTCCATGGCTTTGGAGCCAAGTGGGGAAATGCTCAAAGGCTGGAATTTGCCACCTGAGTCCAAGGGACTGACAAAAGTCCAGAATCTGCAGACCAATTCCTCTTAAGAGGAACATGCCATGACACCAGCTGTGCTAAATAATTAGGACAGGAAGAACATAGGGTTTTAAATGTCAGGACAAAGACTTTAAAATATGTCCTTGACCTTACAGGTAGCCAATGCAATGCCCTACAATGATGAGAAAATATAGGAGTAACATCATATGTTTACCACATCCATCTGAACACCAGGAACATCTTTTGTAAACAAACATTCCCATCTTAAGCAATATTTTCTGCTGTATAGTTCTAAAGATTGTGAAGAAGATTTCTACCAATTGAAGAGCTGAAACTGGAATTGCTGCTTGGCTCTGGCCATTCTTTATGAGATTTCTGTTGCTAACACTTGCAATCAGTTGCAGCATATGCTTAACTTCTTAGGACTCAGTTCCAGCACAGATTATGTGCCTCTTTAATTTCTTATTTTGTGCTTGTCTTTTCCACTGCTGAACTGCAATATCACCCTGCTTCTTTGTTTCTTGAAGAGTATATTTGTGTAGTAGTTCTGTGTAGTATTTATTAGACGCGTGGTGTTTTGGCATGACCTGTGCAAATGGTTGATCACAACCATGCCCCCCCCATGCTTGGAACTCAACCTCAGCATGATCACCCACAATTTGTCCTGCCATTTCTTGATCATTAAATTTCCCGAGCTGTCTGTAGAAAAGAAAAATATCAATTTCTTCATATGCCAGCTGTGTTATAGTTTCATAGGTATGAATAGAGAAAGTCAATGCCATAGCTCTAAATATCATAAAATTGTTGTGATGAATTATGCCACGTTTCCTTGGCACCAAAGAATCTGCTTTATTCCAGTTCCAAGTATTTTTCCTCCCATCTAGTAGTAAACACATTATTGTCTACTTTTTCCTCCCATCTAGTAGTAAACACATTATTGTCTATTCTCAGTCATCCAGGTGTGGTTATCTGGAAGTTGAGTCATGGCAACTGGACTTCTTTCTTGTTAGGTTGAAACATTTTCATACTCATCCAAGCAGCTTCTTCAGTCTGAGGAGAGTTGGTAGGAGATCCCTGATATATCCTTCACGTTGGTTTCACTTTTCCCTGGTCTGAATAGACTCATTAGAAGGACAAAGGACTGGGGGTGAGGGATAATCCCACTTCTGCAGTCCTTCTCTAACCATTGTCATGAGTTGTTGATGGTTGTTAACAGTGCTCTTTCTGGTGTGTGGTCCTGATCTTTCTGGGGATGGATGAAAGGGCAGCATGATAAATAGGAGACATATTGTATCTAAGGTCTCCACCCCTATTGAGTGAGGGATTTTATATATGCACTATGGCCTCCCTGACCCCTCTCTCAAATCACCTATCTTCTCAGTCCAAAATGAGTACATCTTGGTTATCAA
Source organism: Intellagama lesueurii (assembly GCA_037013535.1). Lineage (NCBI taxonomy): Eukaryota > Metazoa > Chordata > Lepidosauria > Squamata > Agamidae > Intellagama > Intellagama lesueurii. The sequence goes on along the minus strand of JBAJHW010000001.1, from coordinate 80,061,558 downwards.
ATGAGTGTCCTTCAAATGAAGAAACACTGCCAATTGTGGTCCTGAGTCATTGCCCCTCCATTGCAACACAAACTAGGGGTCATCAGGACGCTAAACCACAGAGCAGGAAACATCCCCACCTCCACAGAAGCCAAGAAGAAGGAAGATGGACATCTGAGGATGGCCCTTAAGGCCTGTGGATATCCAAAATGGGCCTTTAACAAGGCAATGTCCCGACCCAGGAGGACAATGGAACAGTCTGAGACCCAGAGCCAATGGAAGAACCTGATCATTCCTTACATGGCTGGCATGTCTGAAAAGCTCAAAAGGATTTTTGATAAACACCACACACCCGTGCACTTCAAACCCACAAACACACTAAGGCAGAGACTCGTCCACCCAAAAGAACAGACACCAAAACACAACAGGATCAATATAGTGTATGTGGTCCAATGCAAAGAGGAGTGTTCGGAACTCTACACTGGAGACACCAAACAGCCACTAAACAGGAAAATGGCCCAGCACAGGAGGGGCAATGGGCCAGGACACTGATTTAATGACCAAGATGTACTCACTTTGGACCGAGAAGATAGGTGCTCCAGAGCATCTCATGCAGAGGTCCTCACCATCATCTCCTACCTGATCACTCTTTAGCTGGTAATGTCAGAGAGTAACACTGTCTACCTGCAAAGCATGTATTTTACCATTGTGTTTAGCATGTGTTCTATCACTGTGTCCTGCTTAGCTTCTAGAAAAGTCCACAAAAGTGACATCAGCTCTGCATATTTCATCCCAGATTCCATCATCATTCTTTGAGTGAATTTATTCAAGTCTGTGAATTTATGTAGCATTTAGAGGAACCAGCCTCATTAGAATAATGGTCTGATAGAATGCATATCCACCTGGAGCTGATTATTCTCAGAACCGTGAGGCTAATGAATAGAATCAAATGTGTAGATATGCCTAGTGAGGCTGAATTGAAATTACACCTTCACATGCCATATAAGAATCCAACCTACCTGCAAACATGTGTTTTTGAATGATGTGTCCCTGTTTAAGCATTATGCCTATACTATTATTTGTCCAGTCCTGATGAAGTTCAATCCATGGATGGTTCAGAGAAAGCAGGTGACACATGTAGTCCGGATTTGATGGAAAAAACAGGAAATGGACATATTGTAAGAGACAAACCCAGAGTGAAGACAGTAGAGAACTAGAACAATCAGGTGTAGGATGTTCAGGACCCTGGACAGCTCAAAGTGGGACCATGCCTTGTTCCAAATAGAGTTTCAAAAGAAGGCTTTTCTCTGTTCCCGAACTATCTTTTGCTAGCTCTATACTCTTGCTAAAAAGCGGGAAACTGTACAAAGGCAATCCTCTAGTTTTAAGCCCAGCCTCCAAACTCTTTCTCTGTTATTTGTTCTTACTGCTATGCAGACATTGCTGAGCAGGTCCCAGAGAACATGAAGCCTTGGGGCAAATGTTTCGGTTCTTTTGGTGGATGCCAGGTTGACAGAACATGGGAGTTGTTGGCCTCAGGCATGGTGTCAGGGCTCAGATCTAGTTCCTTATTTGTCTTCACCACTGGCCTTCTATGTATATATGTTTGTGTCCATGTAGTTACTCATGATATGGTTCATGGAAATATGATAAAAACATTCAGAAGCACAGCAGTGTACAAATGTCCTCACTTGGAAACTTCACCCAAGCTTCATGTAAAATGAAAGCAAATCTGGAGATGACCTTTCTGGTGACTGTCAATAAATTGGAAAATAGGAGAATAAGGGTTTCAGTTGCCTTGAAAAACAGGCTCATCAGCTTGTGCTGGGATGGGAAGGGAAGGAAAGAGGGGAATAAATTGCCTGTTAATTGGAAGGTTTTGCCAAGTGTATTTTATCAGTGTTTATCATATTATTATTTTTATTATAATTGTGGCAAAAAAAGTCAAAACAATAAAGTTCAAACAGTTTAAGCAGTAAAACAAAAGTTGTTCAGCAAGTGAACATTCAAAAGATATCTGAGACAAAGGCAGTTTCAGAGCAGTTCTCACAGAAAATAAGAAAACTAGATATTCTAAGTTATTATTTAAATAAAGCAGAATTTCAGCATGGTTCCAGAACATGTGAAGAGTACAAGTCAGGTAAGAAAGCAGCAGTTGAGCATAGTGTTTTCCTAAGAGAGACTAGGTTAAACTAAGCAAATTCTGTTTCCCATTTTTACACCCATCATCCACTTTTCTAGACCTTTTGGGGAAATTTACCAATCACGATTCAAGTTGCACTACTCCACCTTTCTCCTTTAAAAGGACCAAACATGGCTTGCATCATTAAAAGACAGTCTTTTAAAGCTAGCATCAGTGAGTACATAATTTCTAAAAAGGATCAAATGAATCCCACATTAAAAAGCACAAGGAACACCAAAACTCATTCAAAGTAGCAGGGTACAGCAATCCATTTAAAACCCCACCTTTTCAGAGAAAATAACTTCTCCAAAAGTAACTCCATTCTCTCGTTCTCCTTTCATTTCAGCTGAAACAAGTTTTCTTAATTAGCTGGTACCAGGAGCTAACTCACATTGACAAACTCTTCCAATTAACAGGCAGTTTCTCCTCCTTTTTTCTCGCCTAACATCCCAGCACAAGCTAACAAGCCTGAATTTCAAGGTAAGTGAAACCATCATCCCCTCATTTTCCAATTTCTTGACAGTGACATCTATCAGAGAATTTTCGGTGAAACCAAAGACTTTCAAAAAGGATTAGTACAGTTTTTTGGTATAGTGGCAAACCTAATGGTTTTCACATCACTGATCCTGATTTAACTCCATAACTTGCATAAAGGGCTTTAGAAACACCTTCCTTCCTCCACACTGTAACCTTCTGCCCATTATGAAAAGTGTGTCACTGTAGTTATAAATTGGCCAGCCAGCCAAGCACATAATTTCAAAAGGCCACCTTTTCAAACAATATTAAATGCTATGAGACACCAGGAAATGTGTCAGCTTCACCGTGTTGTTCTCCACACTTTTTTGGAATGCAGCGTGTTGCAAAAACATCAGCATTTCCTCTGCCTTTTAAAATTATAATGGCTCTTAGGTAAAACTTTCTCAGCAATGTTCTGAAAAGTGACCAGACATAATTCTAGTGCAAGTCTTTCCAGAGAAAAACCTCTCTGAGACTATCTCATATAACACATTTCTCTTTTCTTCTCTTCCCAGTGGGTAAACAACACGGCCATTGCTAGTTTCATAATGCCCCCCCCCCCCCGGTTTTGTTTTGTTTTTAAGCACACACTTGTTTGGAAATTTTCAATAAGTCATGCAACATAAATCAGCTATTTCATTGTTTTTTTATTCATTAATTTGCTTATTTTTTATGACACCTTTCAATTAACAGGGGACTCAAGGCGGCTTATACTAAACTAAAATCACTCAACAATTACTATTAAAAACACTACAGGGAACATATTGTTATCTTGTATATATTTATAAATTACTACAAAGTATAATATTTCAACAAAAAATTCCTTTTCCTGTTATTCACCACTAGTCTGTCCCTTCTCTCAGTTCTGAAAGCACAAGGATGCATACAATATTTAAAAAGCAGAATTATTGGCTTTCTTGACAGGTCTCCCAACTTAAATAAGCATTTCCAGATCAGCCCACTCACACATTTTTGTGATTTGGCCAGGGTCGGAGGCATACAATTACAAAACACATTCAAAAAATGATTCAGTGTGTTATGACAGCGGCATGTACCTGAAACATTCAAAAACAGGGCTGTCATGAGTTGTAATCATAGGGTGGTGTCATACAAATTCCCTCATTCCCAGGCTGGGCCTTGTCATGCTGTGCACTGTGACTGATCCAAAACTACTTATGTGCAGTGAGATCATCCATAACATTTAGAAATGAACCAATACTCGTACAAGGACTCTAATTATGTGAAAAGTATGCACAACACTAATGTACCTCCCTTTGGGGTACTAATACTGGTGAGTTGTCAAAGAAAACACAGTGAGATAAATTAACATGGCAACTTCTTTGAAAATTTATAGTGGGGGGAATGTTTATTTATTTATTAAAAATTTGCTGAGCTATCCAGCCAACATATTACCATAGACAGCTGCTTAAAATTATTATGTCCCCAACTAGAAGCATTAGTGTTGAGCAAAAATTTCTGCCACTTCTCAAAAATGCCACCATAAAAAACATTCAAAAGAAATTCTTAGTACCATAAGAATAATGCAAAACCCACAGATGTCTATTTCACAGGGAAATGAAAGTTTCAGGAAATTGGATGATAGATTTTGGTGCAACGCTAATGACTATAAAACAGTTCTTACTGTGTTTCCAAAGACACTGGGTACTGTTAAATTAGTTTATTAAGATTCTTAGATATCTCTACCTGATAACCAGATGTGCATATTCTTAGTGTTAACTGTATAAAACATTTGTGATAGTCATTACAGTGTGGTACTGCCCTGAATGCTAGAACTAATGAAATAGTTGAGTTGAAAACCAGCATTACCCTTCCAAACGAGGGTGCCCACATTTGTGTTGGATATATTGCAACCTACATATGATGCCTTTGAGAGCTTTTGGCTGAGGGAGACCTTTCTGAACTGAGAGGAATCAGTCCACTCAGTAGCAGTCAATTGTTCCCTCTCTACCCCAGATTCCCCCCCCCCCCGCCGCCTTTTTCCAGTCAGGGTTCTGTCAGGGTTAGCAGTGAAGACAATTAGAGTGATGTGTTCTGTCAGCTATGTAACCAATCAGTTAGTAATGAAGTAGGTTAACCAGTTAAGCTCAGCAAGGTAACTAGTTAATACTTTTCCACACGATATGATGTTTGTTTTTATACAAGACAAACTGTGAGAAAAGTGAAAGGTTTTATTTCAGTGAACACAGATAGATTCATTGTATTATAGTATTACATGCTATTCATGTGAATTATGTTCATGTACTGCCATGCCACTCTCTACCCACTCACTCACCAAAGATGTTTTTCTTTAGATACTCTTGCTTCCAAAATTATTATTAATTTTTATTTTGTTCAGACCTTGTTGTCCCCATCTCTTTCACATACATTCTGTGTGCTACCTTCTACCACATCAAAGAGCTGTTAATGTATCATCAGAGGCTAGATGTATTCTTCCTGGACATATGTTGCATGTTGAAGCTACAGGAAAGTGCTTTGCTTTGTTAATAAGATTTCTCCCTGCATTTTGCTGGGAGTCTGGGCTGTATGAAAGCAAATTATAAATTATATTTTCCACTGGCACATTAACAAAACCATATGTGGTGTAGTGGATAGAATGATGGACTAGGACTCTGGAGAACAGGGTTCAGATCCCCACTTGGCCATGGAAACTCACAGGTTAGGCAGGTGGAACTAGTAAAACCACTCCTTAAACATCTCACTTACCTTGAAAGCCCTGCTAGGGTCACGATAAGTTGGTTCCAACTTGATGGCACAGAACACACACACACACACACACACACACACACACACACACACACACTTCTTTTAAAGCTATTCCACTGGTTTCAAAGCTCCTGAGTTCACCTAGATGTCATTTCCTACCACTACATCAATATTACTCTCTGTGATGGAATCAGAATCTTATTTTTTCCCCACATAAGGAAGAAAATTGCAGCAGAAAGTTCATGCTTATGTTATCACTGTTGCTTTCCATTTCGTCTGGAGAGAGGACGTAGGAGCAATGACATTCTAGCAGGTGGCAGGGCGAACATTTCTCTTTTTCATCTGCCACTTGCCGATACACTGCACACAAGCCCGGAAGCACTCATCATTTTCCATATAAACTCTAAAACATACAGAACAGGGAATTCCAATGAGTTAAGAATGAGATCCTTTCTATTTATACTCTGTGTATCTTTCCCCCCTTTTCATGCTCTATTGTGGTCTGGTATTTTCTTCTTTCTTTGGCATATACGATTTCTTTAGCAACTTTCAGCACATATGGATTGAACAGAGTGGCACTGAAGAGTCTTTAATAGCATTTATATCATGAAAGAGATGTGGCATAGGGCATTGTTGTGTGCTGTGCAAGCTGCACTGAACAATTTGCTGACAAATGCATAGATAGGTATGGAAAGAGTCAGCTCCTCTGACACCTACTGTGTCTTTAACACCCTAGTTTTTCTATGACATTTGAGAGACAGAGAACCTTGGTAAAAGAAAATGGAAGTGACTGGGGTTGTGAATGAACTCACGCTGGGCACAGTTTGACCTTGATGTACTTTCAGTCATTTTATACAATACTCACAGCCTGATCCAAAAAAGGGGGGTTGAGCTACTAGCTGGCTTCTTTTCACAGAGACTTGAGCTGATCTTACATCTAAGCACTCCCACTTAAATAGTTTGTAAGTGGAATTGCAGATATACTGGATAGCTCTATGGTGTGTGGGTGTGTGGGTTGGTTACCTTTCTTATTGTTGATTCAGTTTCTGCACCAAGTCATTCCCACTGGTGTGAGTGCATTGCATAATGAAATAGATCACATGTTCCTAAAACCAACAGTCATTTGACCCCAGGTAACAGAATGATCCATTATTGATGGAACTTGCCCACTTCAGCCTTCTGCACAATCCAAAATACTGTTCCAGATGGTTTCCCAGAAGAGTTAGTAGGAAATGAAGGGGGCTTCAGCTAGAAGAGGGTTCTCCCCTTTCTGATTCTGCTGACAAAAGGACATCAGTCAGCAAAGAAACTATCCCTTTGGAAGCTTGCCGGGCAATCCAAGGCAAGATGAAATGGCCAGGAATGCAACGGGATAGGAGAATGAACAAGCAGGTAGTGGACACAAGTCCGCCAGGAGGGACTTCATCCCAGGTACAAAAATTGGTTAACCATTTCTCCCAAGAAGGCAATGGAGAAAACATCATTGCCTTCTTGGGAGAAATGGTTAACCAGTGTTCCAGCTGAGAAGACAAAGATCTAAAATCTACCTCGAACATTCTTTTTATCTAAAGGCAAATTAACTTTTTAGTCCTGCTTGTAACAGTCAATCACTTCATGACCTTTCCTTACAGACTCTTAATGCCCAGAGACTGCCATAGTCAGAATCAGCAATTAATTTTAAACGATGAGCAATTGCATTAGTGAGATGAATTATGAGACATATTTAGTAAACTGCATAGAACTGCCCACCACATACACATGTGGTTTAATCCAGTTCTCTATTACTTCATTCATTCATTATTCTTTCCCAACCCACACCCACAAAAAAGTATAAGGTACAAATTTCATTCCCTAATCCCTATATTATCCTCCTCTGCCTTTGAGGGTGTCCCACACACACACACACACACACACACACACACACACACCTGGATCAACATGAATGTTGTGGATTTTGGAGAATACCAAATTTAGCTGTCCAAGAAAGGGATCATTGAAATGGAAGAGGATCACATTTACCACATGAGCATAGATCTTCACTTCAGGGAGAGGGAAGGACAATACGTCTTCCAACTAAGAGGTAACATTACCCAGCTTCTGCTGACTTAGCATATTACCAAAAATTCATTGCTTGCAATATGCTTCTTTTACTCCTGCTCTCTGTCTCACCCAGAACCAGTATGTTCCAATAAATTCCATCTACTGCTGGAGAGTGAACCAAGTTATGTACTGCTTTGTATATTTTCAAAAAAATGAGAGAACAGCCTTTGCCCACCCAGCCCGGAAATAAAGAAACGACACAGGTTGTTGGGTTAAAACTTGGGCCACAACTTTATTAACTATTTAAACTAAATCCCCCATCTACAAGAGGGCCTAACGTAGTATAGCCTTTACCTCCGTATTCTAAAGCAGGGCGAGTTCCTATTTCTTAATGGTACTGTCTTCCATCCAGCATGTGTTCAGGTGCCCCGTGATAGGGGTACCCCCCACTGCCTCAGCCCACCGAGCCTTGTGACCCTAGGTGAACTGCTGCCCTTAATAAAAGGCCACCTCCCCTTGGAGCTCTGCTGGCTCCACCAAACAGGGAGATGGGATGTTTTTCGCATCAGGAACTTACCAAAACTCTTCCCCTCGCACTACCTGCCATGGCAGGGGGCTATTTATACACCCTAGCCCACCATCACAGCTGAAAATTTTGGCCCAAAAGCCCCATTGTAGATTGTGCATAAAAATGTCCAGTCCTGTATTGGACAAGTGAACTCCATCACTCCTGTATAACTCTGGTTGACGAACACTTATGTCTGGGTGCCTTATCACTGACCCCAGTCTAGCTTGCATGGCTCTGCATACTCCCTGGTTAACACCGCGACATGCACAGTCAATGCACCTTGGGTCACAATTGGCCCGCCATACCATCCTCGGTATAATGTTTGACCAAATTAACTTTCTTGCAGGAAACTTGGCCTTTTCATCACTTTCCTCCCAAGAAGTAGGCGTCTTTTAATTTTGTGGCTGCTGTCACTATCTGCACTGATCATGGAGCTCAAGAAAGTAAAATCTGTCACTGCCTCCATATCTTCCCCTTCTGTTTGCCAGGAGGTGATGGGACCAGTGGCCATGATCTTAGTTTTTTTGATGTTGAGCTTCAGACCATTTTTTGCACTCTCCTCTTTCACCCTCATTAAGAGGTTCTTTAATTCCTCCTCACTTTCTGCCATCAGAGTGGTATCATCTGCATATCTGAGGTTGTTGATACTTCTTCCGGCAATCTTAATTCTGGCTTGGGATTCATCCAGTCCAGCCTTTCGCATGATGTATTCTGCATGTAAGTTAAATAAGCAGGGAGACAATATACAGCCTTGTCGTACTCCTTTCCCAATTTTGAACCAATCAGTTGTTCCATATCCAGTTCTAACTGTTGCTTCCTGTCCCACGTATAGATTTCTCAGGAGATGTATAAGGTGGTCAGGCACTCCCATTTCTTTAAGAACTTGCCATAGTTTGTTGTGGTCAACACAGTCAAAGGCTTTTGCGTAGTCAATGAAGCAGAAGTACATGTTTTTCTGGAACTCTCTGGCTTTCTCCATAATCCAGTGCATGTTAGCAATTTGGTCTCTAGTTCCTCTGTCCCTTCGAAATCCAGCTTGTACTTCTGGGAGTTCTCAGTCCACATACTGCTGAAGCCTACCTTGTAGGATTTTGAGCATAACCTTGCTAGCATGTGAAATGAGTGCAATTGTACAGTAGTTAGAGCATTCTTTGTCACCGCCCTTCTTTGGGATTGGGATGTAGACTGATCTTTTCCAATCCTCTGGACACTGCTGAGTTTTCCAAACTTGCTGGCATATTGAGTGTAGCACCTTAACAGTGTCATCTTTTAAGATTTTAAATAGTTCTACTGGAGTGCCATCACCTCCACTGGCCTTGTTGTTAGCCATGCTTTCTAAGGCCCACTTGACTTCACTCTCCAGGATGTCTGGCTCAAGGTCACCAACGACACTCTCTGGGTTGTCCAGGACATCCAGATCTTTCTGGTATAATTCCTCTGTGTATTCCTGCCACCTCTTCTTGATGTCTTCTGCTTCTGTTAGGTCCCTACCATTTTTGTCCTTTATCATGTCCATCTTTGCACAAAAGGTTCCTTTAATATCTCCAATTTTCTTGAACAGATCTCTGGTTTTTCCCTTTCTATTATTTTCCTCCATATCTTTGCACTGTTCATTTAAGAAGGCCCTCTTGTCTCTCCTTGCTATTCTTTGGAAGTCTGCATTCAATTTTCTGTAACTTTCCCTATCTCCCTTGCATTTTATATCCCTTCTCTTCTCTGCTATTTATAAGGCCTCATTGGACAGCCACTTTGCTTTCTTGCATTTCCTTTTCTTTCGGATGGTTTTTGTTGTTGCCTCCTGTACAATGTTACGAGCCTCCATCCATAGTTCTTCAGACACTCTGTCCACCAAATCTAGTTCCTTAAATCTGTTCTTCATTTCCACTGTGTATTCATAAGTGATTTGGTTTAGATTATACCTGACTACCCCAGTGGTTTTTCCTACTTTCTTCAGTTTAAGCTTGAATTTTGCTATAAGAAGCTGATGATCAGAGCCACAATCAGCTCCAGGTCTTGTTTTTGCTGACTGTATAGACTTTTCCATCTTTGGCTGCAGAGAACATAATCAATCTGATTTCGGTATTGCCCATCTGGTGATGTCCATGTGTAGAGTCGCCTCTTGTGTTGTTGGAAAAGAGTGTTTGTGATGACCAGCTTGTTCTCTTGACAAAACTCTATTAGCCTTTGCCCTGCTTCGTTTTGAACTCCAAGACCAAACTTACCTGTTGTTCCTTTTATCTCTTGACTCCCTACTTTAGCATTCTAGTCCCCTATAATGAGAAGAACATCTTTCTTTGGTGTCAGTTCTAGAAGGTGTTGTAAGTCTTCATAGAATTGGTCAATTTCAGCCTCTTCAGCATTGGTGGTTGGTGCATACACTTGGATTACTGTGATATTGAAAGGTCTGCCTTGGATTCGTATTGAAATCATTCTATCATTTTTGAGATTGTATCCCAGTACAGCTTTTCCCACTCTTTTGTTGACTATGAGGGCTACTCCATTTCTTCTACGGGATTCTTGCCTACAATAGTAGATACGATAATGGTCTGAATTGAATTCGCCCATTCCCGTCCATTTTAGTTCACTGACGCCCAGGATGTCAATGTTTATTCTTGCCATCTCCTGTTTGACCACATCCAGCTTACCAAGGTTCATAGATCTTACATTCCAGGTTCCTGTGCAGTATTTTTCTTCACAGCATCAGACTTTCCTTTCACTTCCAGGCGCGTCCGCAGCTGAGTGTCCTTTCGGCTTTGGCCCAACCACTTAATTAGCTCTGGAGCTACTTGTACTTGTCCTCCGCTCTTCCTCAGTAGCATGTTGGACACCTTCCGACCTGAGGGGCTCATCTTCCAGCGTCATATCTTTTAGCCTTTTGTTTCTGTCCATGGAGTTTTCTTGGCAAAGATACTGGATTGGCTTGCCAGTTCCTGCTCCAGGTGGATCACGTTTAGTCAGAACTCTCCAGTATGGCCTCAGATATGCAGATGATACTACTCTGATGGCAGAAAGTCAGGAGGAATTAAAGAACCTCTTAATGATGGTGAAAGAGGAGAGTGCAAAAAATGGTCTGAAGCTCAACATCAAAAAAAACTAAGATCATGGCCAGTGGCCCCATCACCTCATGGCAAATAGAAGGGGAAGATATGGAGGCAGTGACAGATTTTACCTTCTTGGGCTCCATGATCACTGCAGTGGTGACAGCAGCCACGAAATTAAAAGATGCCTGCTTCTTGGGAGGAAAGCAATGACAAACCTAGACAGCATCTTAAAAAGCAGAGACATCACCTTGCCGACAAAGGTCCGCATAGTCAAAGCTATGGTTTTTCCAGTAGCGATGTATGGAAGTGAGAGCTGGACCATAAAGAAGGCTGACCGCCGAAGAATTGATGCTTTTGAATTGTTGTGCTGGAGGAGACTCTTGAGAGTCCCCTGGACTGCAAAGAGATCAAACCTATCCATTCTGAAGGAAATCAACCCTGAGTGCTCACTGGAAGGACAGATCCTGAAGCTGAGGCTCCAATACTTTGGCCATCTCATGAGAAGAGAAGACTCCCTGGAAAAGACCCTGATGTTGGGAAAGTGTGAGGGCAAGAGGAGAAGGGGACAACAGAGGATGAGATGGTTGGACAGTGTCAGCGAAGCTACCAATATGATAATGACCCAACTACAGGAGGCAGTGGAAGACAGGAGGGCCTGGCGTGCTCTGGATCATGGGGTCACGAAGAGTCGGACACGACTTAATGACTAAACAACAACAACAACATATTGTATCTGATTAATTCTATGTAATGTTTTTTGAACCTCATTTAAGACTTACATACTGAAAACTATTTGGCTATTTTTATTCTTCGCTGAACATCAATCTTGAAGATCTGCTCTAGATTACTTAAAAGCTTGCCTACTACTTTGTGACATTTTACTACTGTACTGAAAGAATATTACCCTTCTGTGACTTTTGAGTTTCTTTCCTTTTGCTCTCTCTCCCCCCCCTCTCTGTCCCCCTAATCCATAAATTCTAAACATTTCTTATCTATAGGAGTTGCAAAGATGAACTCTTAATGTGGATTGCAAATGACCCCTCAAAATTCTCCACTGTGACACATACTTCTCAGCCACCTTAAAAGCAAGATAAGCAAAAGAACTCTGAGGCCCACCCTTGAGCACTTCCATGAATTCTTCTCCTCTTTTGAACATTTTATAAAGCTATTTCTGATTCATCAAATTGAATGGCAATGGTAGAAAAGACAGGGGTGTGGGGGAGAGAGAGACATTTTTAGCACATCATTATTGCCACCATCTCGAGTGCACATAGCTAACCCAATGGCAATTCAGAATATCTAAATCCCTATAAACCCAATATAAGCTCTCAGAATGAACAGTTATTTTCATGTCACTTGGCTTCTGCTCTGTCTTGGTTTTTTTGCATTTATTATATGGATGCTTGTGTGCCAATTGTCACAGTTAACACAATGCAGAATCCTGAATTTGGCATTTCTCCCTACCTCACTCTGCTGCTTCCCCCACGTTTCCATTTTGTAGGCTGTTCCAACAGGAAGCCAACTCTGTATATACAGTGAGGGATTCATGCACATGATGCTTGTTCCATTGCTCTCAGTATTTTGGTCTAGACAGCATTCATGTGCATTAAACATTCATACTTGTCAAGGTTATCCAGAACTGTTTATGGGTTTTACTAAAAGTCAAAGCCAGTCAGGTCCCAATTGCTCAAGTCAGATCCTTTAATTGCTCAGTGTAAGATGTCTCAAGACATAGAAAAGTGTCTCTTTCCAGTGCATTTCAGTCTGTTAATTATTCTGTTGCCTTCTTCATAAGCTATTAAAAAAAAGAGAATCTTGAGATGAGTCACAGTGACACTGTAAATGCTTCTGTTCTCTGACTGAAAGGAAAAATAGGAGGGGAAGATAACCAAGTGTTAAAAATAGAGACCAGGGTCCTATTGGTGTTCACATAAGGTTTGTGTAACTTGCCATAGCTAATTTTCTATGGGGCAGGGGCACATCTCTATCATGTGCCCAGTCATCAACCTCTGTGGTGATTCCATGGAGTAGATATGTACAGAAGCATATGTAAATCATGATTACATGTTTATAGGATGTGTGATATGTTGATTGATTGGTACATTTTGCATATGGAGGAATGTATGTGAAGTCCCCTCATATGGACATTCATATGGACTCTGTGGGAACACCTGATTTTAGATTTTGGATGTAGAAGAGTACCTTATGGGAAGTATGTGTTAAAACTCTAGATGAATATCTATCTATCCATCCACGAAATTACCTTTCCTGTCCTTCCAGTGACCTACATTTCTCAAATAAACTCCCTTTTGTTTGTTCCTGAATAAAACTTGCATCAGAACTGCTGGATAGCTCAGTGGTTTAGGCACCTGGCTGTATAACCAGAGGTTGGGAGTTCGATTCCCCACTGTGCCTCCTTGACAGGGTCTGGACTCAGTGATCCATAGGGTCCTTTCCAGCTCTGCAGTTCAAAGATTATTATTATTATTTAGTTTGAAATGTAACATTAAAGATATGAAACAGTTAAGAAAGCACGAATACCGTGCCCACATCTTTTCAGGATATGCCAAACCAGAAGAGGAAAAAGACAGAGTTTACATCACTAAGCAGCCTCATATAACACAAATAAGAGGCACTAGCTGGGCAGCCCAGTTGAAGGGGCAAGTCTTAATACTTTGAAGAAGTTTGGGGACAGTTATCCTTGGACTGACACCATACCTAGCAGTACTAACAAAAAGATGACTAGGATTAGTAGGATTAGGGTGAAGGTGTCAGAAAGGTTTCTGCAACTACCTGAATGTGTAACTCTCTAGTGGGAAAGTAGTGAGGAGGGATACCTCCCTGGATACACTGCAGCCAGACTGCACAACTGAGATATGCCCTTGCATCTTTTCAATTAGCCATAATTAGCTGTGTCAAGTTACTTGGGCCTTATATGAACACCAATAGGAATCCAGCCATTAAATGATCTTCCCAGTATGTCACTAGCTAGTGAATTTGAAAAACTAGTTGTCAGTGATCCATAGGTGTTGTTAGTGTGTTTAAGGCAATTATAACTAGATTTATGTTTCCCATTTATTGTCTTATGAAGGTATTAATGTTGTAGTTGTTGTATTGTCCCTTCTTCTTTGCAGTAGCCTATGAAGGATGCAACATAATGAATTAGCCAAAGCTCACTAGGTTACATTTTAGAGGGAAAGAGGCGATGCTTGGAAAACTTGGAGGGAATAATGCTGGGAAAAGCTGAAGGCAGCAGGAAAAGAGGAAGACCAAATATGAGAGGGACTGACTGTGGGTCCCATCAGCCCTAGCTGGATCTGCGGGGGCTCCTTTCTTCATCCCAGGATCCATAATCGAGACCAAAGGTGATTTGGTCCAAACATATTTTATTGCAACTGCGGTAGAGGATACAAATAAACAGCTAGTTGGCTCCTTTGGGATATTTCTCTTTACTTCCCTCAAATCAGAATCTGAGTCGTGTAACCCTCCAATTAACGTCACCAGGAGGGTTGGTAGTCCACTCAGTTTTACTGCAGTTCCCTGTGCCAGCTCAAATGGCAGGGTCCACAACAAGGAGGGTCAAATTCCCTCCTCTCCTCCTGACCAGGTGACTGGCATTAGCATTGCCGCTGGAGTTGTCTTCACTAGCATCAAAGCTGGGTCATGGTCAGCATTTCCAATCTAGGCTCCTGGGGAAGGTGCCTCTCTCCCTTGTATTTTTATTCTGTCCAATACTGGGGCTGAGGATGAAGTTGGGGTTTGACGTGGTTCTCTACCTCCCTTTTGGCCACCCTCAGTTGTACCCACACCCCCATCAAGGAGTCTTTCTTGTAAATGTAGTCCCATTTCCCTGGTGGCTCAGGTTCATTGGAGTGGGGTTCGTCTTCTGCCTGAAAGCCCTTCTTCCTCCAGGATGTCAGGTATCAAGTCCCCATCTGGCCCCTCTATTCTCCCCTCTCCTGACACTGTCTTGGTGTCTCCCTTCAGCATGTCCCTTATATTCCCCAGGTTTGGGGGCCCTTTTCACCAGAAGTTGCTCTTTTATTGGGATTTCTGGTCAAATCTCCCTCTCTAAGCCCTCTCTGCTCTTATGACCTGGCTTCCTTTTGTCTGGGTTCCCTCAGTGACAGTTCTACCAAGTGGACATCCCACAGGTCTATTTGAGAGTTCACAGTATGGCATTCCTCTGGTCCTGGGTGAAAGGTCACATCTAATTGTACTGGAAAGGAGAAGCAATCTCTATTTAAAATAGACTTTAATTCATCCTGAAATTGCACCAGCCTAGGCCCAAAGGAGAGTAGCCCTGCTACTGAACCAAAAACATCCAACTAGGGCATGGATCAGGGTTGGGCTAGAGTATTTTTGCCTGTATGTCACATGACCATCAGGAAATAGTTACTCCAAAATTTCCCAGTCTGATTGCACATTGACTTGCCTTTGTTCTATCTATAATTGGTCAAAACATGTTTTTTACACATCTGATGTCTCAGGCACATAGCATGGAAAGATCTGTGAACCTGGAAGGATGAAGCTAGCAGTTATAGGTAACTATGTTTCTTGCAGCTATTTACTTCCAAGCTCTGCCTTCAGGGTTTCATATTCAACACGTGAACAAGATATAATTACACCTAGCTAGGTCTCGTCCATTCTAAATAACAAGGGGTTCTAACAAAGTTGCCCACTGAAATGTCACATGACTGCTCCTCTTCTGAAGATTTTACTGACTAAAAAAGGTAACATTAGTGATACATGTTCAATAGCAACCTATTTCTTACGTGATGTAATTAGCCTATTGATCTCATTGCCACTGAGGTTAAGTTCATTCTGTTCCATCATTTTTACAATTGCCAAAGGGTTATATATTTAACATCAGTTGTACCAATTAAAGAATTTTCAGAATATTATGGCAGCCTCTGAAAGTTTTGTTTACCTCTGAACTTCTGGATATTGACCATGAGACTCCAGGCTAGCCAACTAAATTATGAATTTCATCCAATATGGAATTCTGATTTTTCTTTTTCCTTTTTCCTTGTGCAGTACTAATTTTACTCTAACATCATCTAGCTATCTAGTAAATAACTTCTAATGTTATAGCCTGAGAAGTGAATTACAGAAATAGTCAATTTCTCTTCTTCCGTCTTCTGTAAAAGTTAGAATGATACAAATGTCTTGTAATTCAGCTAATGGAGATGTTGGCTTTTGCAGTTTACAGTTTGTGCATACGACTTATATATGCACCTATTTGAAAACTGTAGAAGTGATGGGCAAATTATATCCTGTAGGTTGTAATCAAACTCTGTGTATTATTGATGATTATAATGTTACTATTGTGATGATAGTGATGGCGATGATGATGGTGATGGCAGTCCTTATGATTACGGTGGCAATGATGAACTGATGATGATTTTCAGTATACAGACAGCTTTTCTATACACAAATACAGTAGTTATGTGTTATTAAGTTTATTCTGACAGGGTGACCTTTCCTGGGCTTTCTAGGTATAAAGTAATAAGACATGGTTTACCAATCCTTCCTTCTGATGGTGCCCTGGGACCATTCAATTTGTTCAAGGCTACACAGATGGTGGGGCAGGTAATCCTATCAGCCACTCATGTGTTGGTTTTCTTGTTTGACCCCTCTCCTAGGAGGCACAGTAAGCCAGGTGCTCCAACCCACTGAACAGCACCAGATCTGTACACACATATATTCAATATACTTTACTCAAGTGAAGTACATCAACAGTCTAACATAGGTAACTTTTTAATTTATCAGTTATCAATGAAAAATACAGAACAGGAGCATCAGAAAGTTGGTAGCTAATTATTAAAAGCCTATTTTAAAAGCAGGTTATTCAACACATTCCTAAATGTAAACAAGGAGCATAGCAAACATAGATAATATATTTAGAGGTACCAAAACTTTAGAGATAACAAGAAAAGGAACCTGTTTCTTACACCTGCTGTTGTATTCTTAACTCTCATGCATCAGGATGGGAAAATGTAGTCCAGATGTGTATTCCGTTATGGAATCCACACAAAACTAGACTTATAAAGAAGCATTCTCCAGAATAATCACTTGAACAGTTAAATCACTTTTGCCAAACTGAAGCCCCTTGCCATAAAAAAAAAAGATAGAAAAAAACCCCAGCAACATGGCTCTATAAATCTATTTATTTTTGCCCCTAGTCTTTTATCTTTGCTTGTTATATTTTTGATCCAAATCAATGTAATGTATTGGGACAAAATTGGATCCTACTGTTTATCAGAGAACTATGATTTAGCAAAGTAGAATTCATGTGCTTTGGTGGTCAGCAGAGTGTTGTACTTTCTCATTTTTCCCAGTGGGGGCTTGGGAGAGGTGTCAAGAAATAACCATACTATGAGAAGTGTGCAATGTCCCACAACTCACTCAACACATGTTTTTTTTAATTTCTGTTTTTGTTGTAAGCCTAGTCACTATGCATGAGATCTCAACAACTTGAAAGGTTCATATGGAACAACAACAGCAAAAAGAAGAACAACAACAACCTTAGAACTGCATAGCTCAAAGGGACCCTATGGATCATCAAGTCCAGCCTCCATCAAGGAGGCACAGTGGGGAATTTAACTCCCAACCTCTGGCTTCCCAGCCAGATAACTAAATCACTGAGCTATCCAGCAGCTGGAATGAAGCAGTTTTTGAGATCCAGCAGCTCAAAAGATACATTGATTTAAAACTTGCTTAAAGTGATCTGGGCTCCTGCCTGATAGCCACATTTTAGAATACAGTTAATTTTGTTCACTCAAGTTCTTTTAAAATCTGATACCGATTTAGAATTTCCACTATCTTCCACTGAATAAATGAGAAATAGAGTTTATTCTACAGAATAAATGAAAATTAGAGATCAGTGTATCATCAACATACTGATGTCACCATACCTAGGACCACTGGATGACATTTCCCAGAAGGTTCAAGGAGATAAGGAACATGGAAGATAAGTCAACCTTTCTTGCACCACAGAACAAAGGTCATGCCTGAAAGTGTTAGCTGTTCATTTCCAGCAAAGAAACACAACTGTTTCCACCTGGAAAAAGTATTTTAAAAACCCACTGAAAGGCATTCCTTTCATGTATATTATTATCATATATCCTATAATACAGACCTGAGCCTTGCCATGACTCTACAAGCACCCAATTGTTTGAATCAAGGCATGCTAGTCCCTGCATGAAGTCAGAGCAGTTAAGATCAGAGCTTGGAAAAATCCTTTTTTTAAATAGTAATTAGTTATCATTATCATTTAGAGTAACTACTTTGTCACTCCTTTAGGTGCAATTTTTTTTAAAAAAATACCTTCCCAGTTTCTGATTAATAATTCCATTTTAATTACTTGTGAAAATATCTGAATACTACATGTTGCTGATCTGTCATACAAAACACTCCACTCCCAATCTGCCTCACAGTTGGCCGGAACACCTACAACAGAGCACGAAACAACGGCAAGAGGCATAGCATGAGCGAGTTCATGAACCCTGAGATGTTCCTTTGTCCTGCTTTTGTTCCAGTGAACTCAGTAGTAGAGTGTCAATGGGCTAAAGTCTAAACCAGTCATAGCTACATTAATAGTGGGTCGTCTATTCAAGGACAATTGCAAAAGCAAAGGAAAAGAGTAGCATAATGATTATACTAGAAGAATCATATGAAACTGCAGGTAACTCAGGTAAACATGGCTGAGGGTCAATGTCAAGAGGCAGTCCAAGAACACCTACAGTTGTAAGTTTCACTCCTCTACTCTATAGTCCATAAACAAGGGAAGTATCTTCTGGGGAAACTGAAGCACCTCTAAAATCCCAAAACACTTCATTTCTAAGATAAATATTATTCTAATATCCATGATGGCACTCCTTGTCCCTCTTTAGTACTTTCTGAATTGGGCTATGCATTCCTAGCTCTTTGCAAACAATACCGAGAGGAAATCGTGCTTCAGCTCTAACAGTAGTCCTGTGCTACTCAGGTAGGGATATCCATTTCCTACTTTTCTGAAGTGCTGTTAAAGTTCAAGCTGGCCATTGCTTGCCTTGCATCTTCATGCAATCTTGCTGAGCACGATTTTCCCTGTAATGTTCTCTCTCAGTCAACGATTGAAGCATGGCCGCAGATTATAGCAAACATATCACTCTGAGATTAATTTCTCTTTTATGGGTTGCTGTGATAAGAACAAAAGAGGAAAATAGTGCCATTTCCCATGCTGAATGTGATTTTCCATAGGCCTCCTGCTTTCAGTAGAGGAGAAGACAACCCTTAGACAGAAATAGCTGATAGTCAGTGACTTGCTAGTGAAGCTTTTTAACTTTCTTGGAATCAGGGGCCAAGATCCTGTTGTACCATTGTGGTAGTGCAACTCTTCCTGTGCAAGTGATTGTAGTTCTTTGGTCACCATGGAATGGCAGCAACAAGCCCATTTCTCAAGTGATTCTTCTACTTGTGAAAGGCAGCATAAGCTGTTGCACTTTGTATGAATGGGTAATCTTTGACCAATTCCCAAATGGTTGTGAAAAAGGGATCACTACCTTGAAGTTTCCATATCCTGATCACCTGTGTATTGGTGAAATCCATTTCTGTGTATGGATATTTATATTATATGAATGGGTTTGTGCTCATGGAAATAATATTAACACAAGTTCAATTTATCTATTATTGTCAACACATAAAAGAGATAGCTACAGGACATAATGGATCTTTTCTGTATGCCTACTGCATTAGGTAGCTATGAATTGCTGAACAAAGCACCGTATGCTCAACATGACTTCCAACAGGAGACCCGTATGCATTTCCTATAAACAGATTCTAGAACTCTTCCCAGTAATGTATAGGCATATTGCAATCTGCTTACTGTCTCAGAAGGAAATAAAGAATTGGAGGAAAAGAATCCATTTTAATTTCTGGGGATCCTTTCCCACATCTCTGGCCTACATACATAGGAGGAAATGGATTGTGCCCCAAGAGCCTGGAGTATTATCATCTGCTTATTGTTTGTTTGTTCAAAGAAACCCTGAAGGACACCAGAATCAGAATGAAAGTCATTAAGGCATTGCACTTTATCCTCGAGTTTAGATCTTGGTGAATATTTCTAGTAAATCATGGGCTTTATTCTGTGCAGAGGTCTTTTGCAGTCCCAGCTGCCAGTGTTTTATAATATACATTGATTTCTGTTTGATATTCTGACTGGGAGAAAGCTGTTTAATCATTTGCCTTCTGACTTGTTAATAAAGAATCTGTCTCAGTGAACAAGTATATTTTAGACAAAACTACAATCTCTGGCACAATATGACATTGCCTTTTCTGTGTTTTGCTAAAGTAATAAACGATGTTGGGAATGAAACAATGCAACTGTAATTTCTTCTCCATACAACCTCCCCAAAGCACTTGTGGTTCGCAAAGTGGCTCAGTGGCTAGCAGCTATTAAATTCACTTCCCCATTGCATTTGAATGAGAAACAACAACAGTAAGGTAAACAATGGCTCCACATGTCAGAACGACAGAAAGTACTTCTCCCTGAACGAAAACCTTTTACCACCATGTAGAATGACACGCCTATTTGTGAAATGCAAATATCTTTTCTGTCAGCAGCAATTTCCAATACCATCCCATTTTGTTAATATTCTGAACCTGTAAAAACCACATGGCAGTACCGTCTTTTATAACTAAAAGGTATTTTGCATTGTGTTAAAATGGAAAGTTAAACCAAATAAATAGCCCTACGTTTACATAAATGGGTAATCAACAAATGGCATTAGATGATTCTGGGGGGAAAGAACAGAAAAACTGCCTAAAATGCAGCAGAATCTTATGGTTGAAGGTCAATACTTTGGGGCAATAATAAAGATTGCTTCTTAGTGAAAAATCACTCAAAATGGGACTAAATCCGTTCTAATGCATAAGTTTCTACTCAGGGGCATCTACATTGGTCATTTACTCCTCAGTTTACATTGTATCTGGCACAGACAAGTTGAATTAAAAACTGGTGACTACACAATGCAAAGCTAAACGCAGAGAGGCCTGGTGGGGAATTGTAATGGGGAATCATCTTTTTTTTAGTACAGCTGACAGGGGTGCTTTACATTTTGCTCTGTGCTGGCATCACTTTTCTCCACTTTCTGCCATATGATTACCCAATCTGACACAAAGGAGTGTTCATGGGGAAGCCCCTGTTGTCTTCAAACAGGTTTTTTTTGAGACTTTAAAATCAGTGCTGAAAGGAATTAGCACTAAGCCACTTTGAATGAATGAATGAATGAATGAATAGGGTGAAAATTGTCAATTACTGTCTTGTCAGATCAAAGATGATGGTGGTTAAAGGGAAAAGAATCACTTGTTGCAGTCGCCTGGACAACTACAGCAATTTTACCCATAAGAAGCAGTAGGGACCCACTTTGAAAAACGGCATCACAGTGAATCCAAGTGTATTTCTCCCACTGTGTAATCATACTTTCAGCTTTGCCTATCAACAGGCAGAATGGGCTCCAATAGCTGAACAGATTCTCCCTTCCTCTGTTGTTGTTGTTTAGTCGTTAAGTCGTGTCTGACTCTTCGTGACCCCATGGACCAGAGCATGCCAGGCCCTCCTGTCTTCCACTGCCTCCCGGAGTTCGGTCAAATTCACGTTGGTAGTTTCGATGACACTGTCCAACCATCTTGTCCTCTGTCATCCCCATCTCCTCTTGCCTTCACACTTTCCCAACATCAGGGTCTTTTCCAGGGAGTCTTCTCTTCTCATGAGATGGCCAAAGTATTGGAGCCTCAGCTTCAGGATCTGTCACTCAGGGTTGATTTCCTTCAAAATGGATAGGTTTGTTCTCCTTGCAGTCCAGGGGACTCTCAAGAGTCTCCTCCAGCACCACAATTCAAAAGCATCAATTCTTTGGCGGTCAGCCTTCTTTATGGTCCAGCTCTCACTTCCATACATCACTACTGGAAAAACCATAGCTTTGACTATGCGGACCTTTGTCGGCGAGGTGATGTCTCTGCTTTTTAAGATGCTGTCTAGGTTTGTCATCGCTTTCCTCCC
Organism: Intellagama lesueurii; assembly: GCA_037013535.1. Taxonomy (NCBI): domain Eukaryota; kingdom Metazoa; phylum Chordata; class Lepidosauria; order Squamata; family Agamidae; genus Intellagama; species Intellagama lesueurii. The sequence continues at coordinate 80,039,464 of JBAJHW010000001.1, read as the reverse complement.
AAGAAGCAGGATTCTTTTAATTTTGTGGCTGCTGTCACCATCTGCAGTGATCATGGAGCCCAAGAAAGTAAAATCTGTCACTGCCTCCATATCTTCCCCTTCTATTTACCAGGAGGTGATCGGACCAGTGGCCATGATCTTAGTTTTTTTTTTCATGTGGAACTTCAGACCATTTTTTGCACTCTCCTCTTTCACCCTCATTAAGAGGTTCTTTAATTCCTCCTCACTTTCTGCCATCAGAGTGGTATCATCTGCATATCTGAGGTGGTTGATATTTCTTCCGGCAATCTTAATTCCGGTTTGGGATTCATCCAGTCCAGCCTTTCGCATGATGTATTCTGCATATAAGTTAAATAAGCAGGGAGACAATATACAGAAAGAAGTCCAGTTGACATGAATCAACATATTCCACATTCCCTTAAATTTAGAAGTAGAACTTTCAACAGGTAAGGAGAATTAGGCCAGGATTCGCAGCCCCCACAGAGAATAAGGTGGGAAGAGATAATGTGGCAGCCCTTGAGGAAAGTGAAATGTGGGATGTTTAACACTGCACAAATGAAAGGGTGGATCCATCTGCTTTGGAGGATAAAAAAAGGCATGCACAAAGAAGGTTTTGTTAGTAATCAGTCAGAAGCTGCTGGAGATGCCAGTGAAATACTTTTGGTAGGCAAGATGGCAGAACCTGGCAGAAAGGGTTGAATGCCAGAGGCTTTTTTAAAAGCCATCCTCTCTTCCTGTTGTGCTACTCGTAGGATCTCTTCCCACAAATTAGTATTTTGGATTGAAAATATTATTAATTTGGTCACAGAACACCTGCTGTGAGGTAAGTTCTCTTCCCTCAGTTTTTGATATAGCATAATTTACCTCATGCTCCAATGACATCCTGCTGAGAATTTCCCCATTCCCACCAACTTCAGTCAGCAGATGGGTAATTGGCCAGAAAGTACACTGTATAACAACATTTGGAGGGAAAAAGAAGAATTCACATGGAGGGAGGATAGCAGAAACCAATCCTCTTTGATGTTTCTACCCTCAGCAACTATTACATGATCTTTGAAAGAGACAATAATAACAAAGTCATGGCCACATTACAGATGAAAAGAACTGAAGTTGAGAGAATATTGGTTTATCGTACAATATCATAGAATAATTGAATTCGAAGAGGCTTATAAGGCCATTGAGTCCAACCCCCTGGCCAGTGCAGGAATCCAAGTTTGCTTAAGGGCACCTAATTTTTGTACCATCTCTGTTTGATGAAGAGTTCTGGAGAATTTGAAAGCTTGCCTTATTTGCCACATTTTAATGATCCAATAAAGGTATCATTTGAACTAGAAATTTGTCTCTATGGAGGTATCACACTGCCCCTTTTTTTCTCTGCACCTAAGGTGAGATTTTGAACAAGGAACTTTCTCTTTCAGTTCAGTGATGCCAGTTTGTAGCTAACCACAGCTTAGGCTGAAACTACCTGATTAAATAACATGGGATTTGCTCTGCTTATTTATTTTATTTATTTACAATATTTTTACAACCCCCCCCCCCCTTTTCCCTAAAAGGACCCAAGGCGACTTTTTAAAACAGGTGATTTTGAAGTATTTTTTTCTGTCCACATGACACAAAGGCTGATTCACATCAGTCCATCCCTTTTCTCTGTCACTGGGGGGCTTCTACTTTTTAAACTCAGAACAATTTGAACAGATTTTTTCCCATGTGGTTAGTTGTGATAAGTTCTTCGAAAGATTGCAGGGGCGTGTTGTCTGTAAGTGGTGTTTCAGTGATGTAGGCAGTTGGGGCATGATGTTGAGGACCAGGGGAACACACTCTTGAATTCTTTCCCCTCCCCTTATCATCCCTTGAATTTTTTTCATTTCTTACATATATGAGATTAGCACTAGATCACTGTATCAGCTTATCACTGGGTCATCATTATTATTATTTCCTGTATTTATGCTCCATAACTCCCCAAATGCAAGTTATGCTCTACTTCTCCTTTGCACATGGCATGTGTGTGCAACAGTAATGATTGGAAACTTTTCTTCTTTTTATAATATCTCTTGGGGAGTAAATCTTGACTGCAAATTCTTTGCCACTATTTGCTCAGAAATGTCCACTCACATTTCATATTTATGGCTTAGGTAAGATGCTATCTGACACTCTATAAACATATTTGTGCTTCTCAGCAGGATATTTATACCACAATATGCCTGATGTTGAAGAACATTGTCAGATATATTTATAGAAGTTTATGAAGGAGACCAATTAAAGGAGCATGAAGCTCCAAAGTATGTCTAAGCAGCAGATCACAGAGATGTGAATTAGGAAGAGGACAGAAGACAAAACTGAAGGTCAGGATAACATAGCAAGACAAGAAATATGAGTGGGTTTCCAAGGACTAGATAAGCAAAATTCTTCATTCATTGAGAGCTTCAGCATACAACGTGCTGTCAGCAGAGCAGATGAACAGCAACTACACCAAGATCAATGGCATTTTATTGTTAACTCAGGTAGTTTAGAATCAGAGTCGTACTATTTTGCAATCTCAGTGGAGTCAGAAAGTCAGAAAGTAAAATGACCCAAAGCTACGGTCATCAGTCAACGTTTCCTGAAATTTGAATTGAAGACTGTTAAATAAAGTCTTTCCTTCAGTTATTATTCTGCATATTACTGGTATTCACCATGGGACACTACAATCATTAATCAAGTTGAGGGAAACATTTGTATGTGTATACAATACACACAGTGGGGTAATGGAACTCTGTCCTTCAGATGTCCACTTGATGGCTCAGGCTGTACCGTTTGTCCAGGCCATATATAGGGATGTGCATGTAGGAAACTTTAGTTTCGTTTTCTCTTTGATTTTTTCAGAGGAGTGCCTTTTCAGTTTCTGTTATTTTTGGGTACTGATCCATTTGTTTACCATGAAGAGGAGTGCTTCTTTTGTGTCATTCGGGTTCAGTTTTCTACTTTTGACAGCAGCCACAGCTGGCTGGCAGGAAGACAAGGGGTGCAATGGAGGCTAGGCAAGGTTGGGCCTTCCAGCCCCACTACAAAGTGGGGCTGGAAGGGTGGCAGTGGGCTAAGGAGCATGATGGGGGTGATGGCAGTAGCAAGACAAGTTGGGGGGGGGAGGAAATTGAGACTAGTGGGATAGTAAGAAGCACGGCATTGGTAGTGATGGTAGTGAGGAAAGGAGAGGGAAGGGGAAGAGCTGGTTTGGCAGAGCTGACACTCTGAGGTGAGGAAAATTCCACTGGTAATTTGGATGAAGGAAAAGTTGAATCATCAACCATAGAATAGCATCATAGAATACTTCAGTTGAAAGGGCCTATAAGGCCATCAAGTTCAACCTCCTGCTCAGTGATTTGAATTCAGTGATTTGAATCCAAATCAAAGCAGATCTGACTGATGGTTGTCCAGTTTTCTCTTGAATGCCTCCAGTGTTCGAATGTTCACCAACTGTTGAGGTAATTGGTTTGATTGTCATACTGCTTTAATAGTTAATTTTTCAGCCTCAATCTGACTTCCTGAAGCTTGAGCTCATTATTACGTGTCCTGCATTCTGGGATGATTGAGAACAGATCCTGCCCCTTCTCTGTATGACTACTTTTCAAGTATTTGAAAAGTGTTATAATTCCCCTCAATCTTCTTTTCTCAAGGCTAAACATTCTTTCAGTCTTTCTTCATAGGGCTTAATTTCCAGTTCCCTGATTATCGTTCTTGCCCTCCTCTGAACTTGCTCCACTTTGTTGGCATCCTTCTTGAAGTGCAGTGTCCAGACCTAACCAGTGTTGAATAGGGAGGAACTAGTACCTCATGGGATTTGGAAACTGTACTTCTGTTAATGCAGCCTAAAATAGCATTTGCCTTTTTTGTAGCCACATCACACTGTTGGCTCATACTCAGCTTGTGATCTACAATGACTCCAAGATCCTACTCATGTATGCATTATTACTGAGACAAGTATCCCCATCTTGTAGCTGTGTGCTTGGTTTCTTTTTCCTAGATGCAGTACTTTGCACTTATCCCTGTTAAATTTCATTCTGTTGTTCTCAGCCCAGTGCTCAAGCTTATCCAGATCATTTTAAATTTTGTTCCCGTCTTCCAAGGTATTAGCTATGCCACTCAATGTTGTGTCATCCACAAATCTGATAAGTTGTGCCTGCACTCCCTCATCCAAGTCATTAATAAAAATGTTGAAAAGCACTGGGCCCAGGACTGAGTCTTGTGATATTCCATTTGTTATGTCCTCCCAGTTTAGAAGGAACCATTGATAAGCACTCTCTGAGTCCTATTGTGTAATCAACTATATATCGACCTGACAGTTGTTCTATTCAGCCTACACCTAGTCAGCTTAATAATCAGAATATATTGGGGCACTTTGTCAAAGGCTTTGCTGAAGTCATGATATATTATGTCTACAGCATTCCCACCATCTACCAAGGAGGTTACCTGATCAAAACATGAGATAAAATTAGTCTGGCAGGATTTGTTCTGAACTAATTCATGCTGGCTTCTGGTTATTACTGCATTGTTTTCAAGGTGCGTGCAGAGCAGCTGCTTTATAATCTGCTCCAGAATTTCCCCTGGGATTGATGTCAGGGGTTGATGCCAGGCTGACTGGTTTGTAGTTCTAGGGTTCTGCCTTTTGCCCTTTTTGAAGATAGGGACAACATTAGCTCGCTTCCAGTCATCTCGCACTTCACCCATCTTCCATGACTTCAAGAAAATAACAGACAGTGGTTCTGAGAGTTTTTCAGACAGTCCCTTCAATACTCTTAGACACAGTTCATCTGGCCCTGGAGATTTGAACTCATTCAAAGTAATAAAGTATTCCATAATTTTGTTTATCAATCTCAAGATGCAATCCTGTTACCTCTCTTTGTATTTCACATTTGCCTGGAGGATCATAGACTGTCTTTTGGGGGAAAACAATGAGCTGAAGTAGGAATTGAGCACTTCTCTCTTTTCTTTGTTGTCTATTATTATTATTATTATTATTGTAAGAAATAAGCACACAAAAAACATAATTTTTGTGTCCTATTCTTTTGTTTAAATGAATTATTTGGATTTAAGAAGCTCCCCTACAGGAATCCATGAAAGAACTTAAAAATGGAAGAAATAATTTGTTTCTGTCGTCCCCCCCCCCCCCCCCCCCGCCATCTCCATTCTGGATATATGCAGTTACTGCAGTCATATATGCATAAAATTCTAGACATGTAAGTCCATCTCAATTGTTTTGCAGATTTATATAGATTAGATATGGGACTTTCCATCCCTCTATATACACCTATATATAGAGGTCAGAGAGATTTGTCCAGTAGTGGTCACATTGCATGTAGCCTTTACTAATGTAGAACTGTATCTTTTAACAATGTCCATGTCAAGCAGACGGGTCATTATCATTTCTGTTATTGTCACACTGGATCAGTCAAATATACATAATGAATCTATTGTTAAGACATTTTCCTAGTCTTCTACATTTGTGCCATTAGATCACAGTTTATACTGTGTTTGTAACTCTAGTCTCAATGGTCAAAGAAGTGAAAATAGTTCATTAAAAAAATCATACTTAAAAAAATGTAAATAAATAATCAGTCGGAAAGGCACTAACCAACCTAGTGGCATTTCTTTTTAAACTTCTAAGAATTCTGTTACTTCAAATCCGGTATTTTTAGTATCAAACACCCCTAACTTGGGGTTGCTACTGACAAGCCCCTGAGCAATCCCAAATCTCCCCACTTTTAAGGAAGGGACTCACTAAAGATGCACACACTAAAAAAGTTGAAATTAGGAGAAAAGGTGGCTGCATCTCCTCTTGTACAGAGAAACATCTTCTATCTGAGGGGCTATGAAAGGATAATCTCCTTTGGGGATATTACCTGTGTTTGAAGCATTACCCAGTCCAAATCTGATATAACAATATAGAATTATAAGGAGGGAGAAAAGGGTCCCTGCATTTGCCCACCCACCCCAGGTGCCAACTTAACAGGCATGCAGGTCACCTGATTACAATCTTTACTACTCACATAAGTTGTATTGTTATTATATTTATATAATAAACATAATTTCTAATTTTTATCTGTATGCATACATTATTACAGGGATGCCTGTGAGAAGAACAGGCAACCTCCCACCTATGTCAATATTCTCTATGCCCCTCAACATGTACCATGGAAGACTTTAGGTTAGCTGCCCCAAAATGATATTGATGTTGCCCGTTATTGGGTGAAAATTACCACCTTGATGCCGAGGGAGGTCCGGAAGGAAAAAACAAGAAACCGGGCCTTCTCGGCGGTAGCTCCTCGCCTCTGGAATAATCTCCCCCCGGAGATCCGTGCGGCCCCTTCGCTGGGCATCTTTAAAAACCAACTGAAAACTTGGATGTTTAGGCAGGCCTTCCCTTCAGCTATTATTTGATTTATTTTTATTTTTTATTTTTCTCTTTCCATCTTGAATAACTCTATTACTGATGTCTAAATGTTGTTATATTTTATATTGTTATTATATATGTTGGAAGCCGACCAGAGTAGTCAATTGACTAGATGGGCGGGGTATAAATGCAATAAATAAATAAATAAATAAATAAATAAATAAATAAATGTGTACTTATTAATTGTACTGTGGTGTTTCCAACACGAAGGAAGAAAGATTATAGGGAACTTGGATAGCTCAGTGGTTTAGGCATCCGGCTGTCAAGCCAAAGGTTGGGAGTTTGATTCTCCACTGTACCTCCCTGACAAGAGCTGGACTCGATGATCCATAGGGTCCCTTCCAGCTCTGCATTTCCAAGGTTATTATTCTTATTATCTTCCCACCATTTTTCCCCTTTTTGGGGAGGGGGAATGCATGTCTTCATTTAGTGTTTTATGTAATCAATCAGCTTATTTGGAGGTGGTGGTGGTTTGGATATGTATTTATTTCTTTATTTGTGAAGACTTTAATCAAAGGTTTGCAAATATCACTAAAGATGCTTCAGTCCTGTCTGCATTTAGGGCTGAACTTTTATATAATGCTCATATGCAGTGTAAACGTGTACTATTATGGTTGTACCTTGCAAAACTTGAGAAGGTACAATCAGCAGTCAAAAAATATATATTATGTGTATTACTATCCAGAGCTATACTTGTCCAGAGCTGTAGAAATTCACAAGTGGAGCAGTTTGCTATGGTTATTCTTTCCATGTACTCCTCTTGACACCAACCACATTGGAATACCGTTGATGTTCTAAAATCCAAATAATGAAAAGCTTTTCCTTAAACTGATTCTGACCCTCCTGTGTCAAGTCTTTATTTCAATTAAGTGGCTCTTCAGGCATCTTGAGCACAATCCAGGCATATCAGGCAGACAAAAAGAGAAAAAGTGGCATTTCTCTTGCCAGCATTTGGTGCTTTGTCTCTCGAGTTCAGTTCCATGGAAAACAGCTTGTCATAGTTGTTATCGGAAGGCCCTCTGCTATAAAACAATTTATATTTTGAAGGTTACAGCTCGCAGCTTCTCGCTGTCAGTTCTGTATATGAATGATGAAAATGTTCCAGGACAGCTATCAACATATTATACCTTGAACAAACAAAGAATATGATAGTGATAATGATGACTAGCAGTATCGTTCAAATGAAACCTTTCAATGTACAGCCTTCTAGATTAATAAGAACCTGTTCCAGGCAGTATCTATTTGTTTTCATCCTCATTTCATAATGTATGGGCTTGGGCCTCTTCTTGCTTGTCCTTTGCCTCTTCCTGCCCTCTATCAGAATCTGATAAAAGGCTTAAAACCTGGGCATCTGAAGACGAGACCTTCTAAAAAACATCAAGTTTAGATAGGAAAAGTGTATTGATTTTCTGTATGGGCCGAGGGTTAGGAAGGCCTAATCAAAATCACTCTTTGTCAGAGCACAAAAATAGATATGCAGCAAGTTCCTGTTCTGCACCAATGCCTCCCACTGATGGGGATCAGGAGAACAATGTACACAAGGTCATGGGGCATCTCCCAATTCATCCCCTCATTTCTATATGTTAGGACCATGCACTGCAAGGAGAAAACCCTACATACATAGACATGCATGGATTTAGACCTCTATTCATGTAGCCCTGTGCAATCCTGGATGAAAATACACCAGGCGAGCAAATGTTTTTCTGTTCATACCTTATTCAGAGACACTCAATTTAAAATTCACTATAAATGGCATATGATTTTCTATAGAATGAATAGTTTTATCATGAATGACTATATAATGTGGGTAAATACATTTGGACATTGGAAATGTTGCAAAATAAAGGCAAATTTATATAGAGAGGCATTCCCAGGTCCAAAATAATGAAAGAAAAAATATCAGTTTGCAGCTAGACACATTAACACCTTCTTCTCTTCTTCCTTTCCTACAAAGAATGGATATCATCATGTCTGTTCTGACTTTGGATGCAGCAGCTCTAAATGTTGATAGTGTTTTGCCTCCAAACTAGTCTCTGTGGTTATTCAGCCAGCAACTTCTTATCTTCCCTGTTCTTCTTTTCCCTCAAATGATCAACTGCTCCAATGCTACCTGCTGTTGCTCATTGCATGAGCAAAGTAGTCTAACTGTCTGCATTTTGGGGTTGAATGATTTCTTGGCCTTCATTTATAATAATTATTACTACTTTGTTGGTCTCCCTCTTAAGCCAGGAAATTTTAGCATCTTGCAATAAATCCACATTCCAAATGCTTGTTACTTTTTTTATATGGTTGTCTGTCCCTACTATTCGACATACTAACCATGTTGTTAGATTACATAATGGATATGACTCGAAATGTTTGTTGTTAATACTGAGGATAATTGTAGGGAAGGATTTGCAATTCTTACTACTACAATGTGACAATTAAAATGTTTGTTTGTTTGTTTGTTTGTATGCTGCTTTTCTCCTAATGTATCCAAGGCGGCTTACAGTATATTAAAAAAAAGTTGAAAGCTAAATAATACATTGTTACAGCATTAAAAAAACATTGAACAGATATATTAAAAACGAATGATTAAGAGCAATATTAAAAACACAAGTAAAACGGAATTCAACAATCCCTTCAAAAAAAATCCTTGGTCAACCAGTCATTTAAAGTAAAGCCTGCCTGAAAAGAAAGGTCTTTGTCTGCTTGAGGAAAAATATCAGAAAAGGTAACTATGGGCAAACAAACAAACAAAAAAGATTCATAGAAGAAATTACCAAACTACATGAATGGACTTTGTCCCTTTCTTGGCATTCTTTGGAATTATTTGGGTTTAGGAAGTTTAGATAAGTTTGCATGTAGGCAGCTGTAAACTGTATGCTGCATCCAAGACTACATCTGCTCACACAACTGATATTAGTAGTAACCTGTCCCCTTGCACATCCCCACCAACCTGTCCCAGGTTTTCCATTTGGCACGAGATGTAGGAAATGGGGAAATCTGATCAGAGACAATGCAGAAAGGGGAGAGAAGGGGCACAAGGGACAAAGTACACAGACAAAGGTTGATCCCCCTTTTGCCAGAATCCTGACATTAGTTGAAAGCAAGCCATATTTCACATGCAGTGAAAGCGGAATCATAAAATAAGACTGAAAACCTAAGCTTGCTTGCAAGAATGTTAATGCCATTAAAATCAATTGATTGTGCTTTTGAGAAACTGTGTTTACAATACAAGTGTTAATGTAAAATATACAATGATTTCTCTTGTCAAAATCTGATGTCTAGGAAGAAGTTATTTTATCATAATTATATAGTGCCTCGGAACATAAGGCAAACACAAACCTGGGACCAAGATCTTTTGCAGCATATACGCACTAACGTTGAACCAGCCCCATTGAACTGGGATTTATTTCTGATCAGACATTCACACGATTGTGCTCAGTGGCAGCTGAGGCCAGTGCATGTACTAGCTGTGGGATGTTTAGATAAGAAAGGGGTTCAGTTTTTATTTATTTATTTACAAAAAATTTTAGCCACGCCATTACCAGTGGTCTCTGAGTGGTTTTTAATTTCATATATAATAAGACAGTTGTTTCTTGCTATCAGAGTTGCATTCACAACATTCTGATGTTGTACAAATGGTGCTGGAGGAATTTCGATGTGGTTGTTATCGCAAATGTGACTCACTTTCCAACTCACAGATTCATTCTCCTGATTGTATACCAGTTCTATTCTTTTCTGCTGAAACCTGGTCCTAATCAGATTGAGACATCAACGTTTTAGTTTATTAGCAACAACGTGTAGACAAAATGAAATGACAATTCAAGATCAGATTTTTCAGTTCTGTACAAATATGAACCTATTTGGTAGGCACACAAACACAGTTTCCTAGTTTAAAAATCCCCCAATTCATTCTGGTCTAACCCAAATAAAACACAAAGAGCATTATTACTTCATTGTGTGCAGTCATTCCATGCATTGCATTTACTCAGGTTTAAGGCAAAACAACATTATCCTATGAATAATATTCCTTGTATTTGTCCAGCTTTATAGTTGAACAATATTAGCTGAATAATTTATTCATTGAGTACCGCTGTGTATTTCCTAACAGTAAGCTATTGCTTATTCATCATAAAAAAAGAGCATATGCTTAATAACTCAGTCTGGCTAAAATAATATATCACAATGAAACATAAAATATGCATTGGTGGTAGACAATAGATTTCAAGCTTTGTATAGATTTTCTAGATGTCCAAGCTGACCGTGGGAATAATACAGCATTAAGATGAATAATGGGTAATTCCTGTAAATAATTGTCTCTACATTTAAATACCCAAACAATATTCATGCTGTAGGTAATATTTTCTCAATGCAAATCTTGCTGTTTGTGTTGAATTCATTAACCATTTATGCCAGCAACATAAAAATACAATAGCCTACAGAGATCTGAGTCCATTATTTTCCAAGAAGGCTTAGAACAATGCAGGAAATGGTAACTGGCCCACAGGTCATGTACAATGATTTCAACAGCCAATGTTGTACACACGACCAATGCTTTTTAGTACATTCCAACAAAGTTTTACTTCAGGGAATATTGCTGTGGTCCTTCTCAGAAGCTTAAAGGGTGCCAGTTTTACTCCTGCAGCAGAGGTTTGGGCAAGTACCTAATGTTGCAGATCTAAAGCATTACTGTATGTTAGGTAGGGACTCATAGTGGAGACAATTCTAGCGACTCACCTAGCTGGAAATAAAGGAGGAACCAGCATACATTCATGTGTCTGCATGGAGCACTCACCTCATAGAAACCTTAAGTCCTTGACAGAAGAAGGAAAGTTCTCTCCCAGCCTAAATATGTGTATTGAGCTGGACAGCATTAGAATAGTTAGGTTGGCAAATTAAAATTAAATGAAACACTGTAGCTCATTAAAGACTAACAATTTTGTTTCAGTGTGAGCTTTCATGGATCAAAATCCTCTTCCTCAGACACAGGAGGAAGCCTGAGGAAGGGGAATTTGATCCATGAAAGCTCACACTGAAATAAAATTGTTTAAAGTGCTACAATATTTGTGTGTGTGTGTGTTGTTTCTTTTCCCCCTCTCTTTTGCCAACATGTTGTGACAGGCTATCACAGCTTCTTCTTTGGAAATTATATAATTATGGTTGCTTAAAGGACTGTTGACACCAGTCCTTCAAATGTGACAGTAACTGGAAGGAACACACTATTTGTGGTGCTTTTAGCAACCTAGTAGCTGAAATGTATACTTCTAGATTACGTGGCCCAGATACATACCATCTTCCATTCCCCATGTAGCAACTGTTCTGGAAAGATCTTACATCTCATTGTAGGTAATGATAATCATAGCCTTACAACCAGAATAGGGATTTACCTGTCCAGAAGTCTTTTCCTAAGACCCTATGAATATGCATTGTGTTTTATTACTTCTTGTTTCCTTTATACTTAGTTTATGAATTAGGCATTTATTAGCTAACTTGATATTTAAATATTGAACAGCATGTTTGTTTACCATTGCAGTGCATTGTTTTTTACTGGCAATGGAAGACAATCATTGCCAGTAAAGGCCAACACTTCAAAATCCATTCTAGTATGATAGGAAATGAACAATGATACTGTCTGTTAACTGTAATATTTCGACATCATTATTTCTCTTAGGCAGTCTCCCAGTGCACAGGTGGCTGCCGAATAAACAAAAAAAATAATTACATCTGTAATGGGTTAATTGTAAGCTCTGCCAGCCCTAATTAAAGCAAGTTACCTCACTATCTTGGGAAAGAAAAATGAACACAGGTGGGCCTCCAAAGATTCCACATGTTCAGAAGAGGTGGCATATAAATCAATCAATTAAATAAATAAATTAAATAAGATACAATATTCTCCATTTAATGTAAGGGCTTATAACATGCCCACTTTGGGACCAGTAGACGATGCCTGAGAAATCTTAGCAAGACTGCTATCCTATTCAGTCATCATTCAGTCTACCACTGTGAATATACATATGGAGAAATGTTCAGCACTGCTGCCCCCTCCCCACTCCTCCGTTATCATGATCTTCACCATTACAGCACCCAGTGTAAAGTGGACAATAATCCGCTTAGTGAAAGTTGTACATGAAAGGAAGAATCAAGAATCTACAAGGTTCTTGATTGCATGTAAGACTTACATGAAAGCAGCAGGATCTTTTCCTTTTTAGGCATACAGTAATAACAATGAAGAATGAAATGACTAAGGATGGTGGGGCTAGGTACTCCCTTCTAAGCATGCTTATTGTGCCTGGTAAAATAACACCTGAATAGCACTAGAATAAACTGGCAATCTGAAAAAATGCAGGTGTGAGTAACTAAACTCAAACCTAAGTTCACTACCAAGTATGTCTATACATACAGAGACAGACACACACTCCCAAATCATATGCCATTTCCCAATATGAAACAGGTCCACTTCCAGGATTCCTTATAGACCAGGCCATTAGATGTATAACTAAAAGGAACCACACATTCCCAAGCCCAGAAAAGGAAATTTGTGTGCAAATGCAGCCAACATGTTTGTGCATGTCATCTGCACTTCCTAAAAATCTGGCTGCAGAGCCAGAGGCTGGGAGTTTGATTCCCCTCTATGTCTCCTTGAAAGGGGCTGGACTTGATCCATAGGGTCCCTTCCAGCTCTACAGTTCTTTATTATATTATATTATATTATAAAGTTGATTACTTCCATCTATATTGTAGTTCTATTAACTGATGTTGATTTAAGGTGCTGTGAATTCTGGTTCATGTTCTGGGTCAGTTAGTCACATATAACCATGTGACAAAAGCCGGATCAGGATGCTTATCTAGGCCACACTCCATTTTTCTTTCAAACCCTGGAGCTTTTCAGTAGCATAGTCCAGTTCCTCCTTTTCCCTTCTTCTCCTTTTACTATATTTTTTTTCTTGTGCTTTCACAGAATTCACAGAGATGACAAGCTGCAATTACATGTGAAATCTGCTTCTCAGCCATGGTGATTTTGTTATGCCCCCACCCTCTGCAACCTTTTCATTTTAATTCTTGTGGCAGTTTTTAGAAATCATTGCTGAAAGGTAACGACCAGTATTAAACTAAGGAGCTCTAAATGCAAAGAGTAATTGCATAGGTGATGTACCCACAGAGACAGCAATGATATACTGCAGTGTCTGCTTTGGCATAAAAAACACAGAATAAAGGCTTGCAAAATGGCCTGAAATATGTAAGTCCATGAGCAGGAGGAAATGAAGCATAACTGTAAGACAAGGAAAAGGAGATCAAAAATGTCTCCAGCCAAAAAAGGAAAAAAACAAACACCAAAACAGCAACAACACACAGTAATTGCATATATTATTTGTATCTGAAAGTCAGGAGCATGATAAATAGTTCTTGTGTAGCCTTTACTCTAGGGTGCTATTCTAAATGAATGCCTGAACTTAGTATGCTGCTTTTAAGGGTGGAGCAGGGAAAAGATAATACAGATGCAGTACATCTGCCTCTAAGGACAAATGAGCAAAGTCAACACAACAGTTCTACCCATATAGATTTATGCTGCTTTAATGTTAAAATAAAATTTTAAAGAAAGGGTTTTTTCCTAGTTACTAAAATTGGTTTCCACAGCCACTTATTCCCACCAGCACGTGGCAATCATGTTAAAATCATTCCATGGCGAGAACAATTTGGGACAACGCAGCTCGACTATTGTGCACTCTGCCTCTTCCATTATTACAGTCACTGAGCAAGATGATGGTTTGGGTCCCTCAGGGGTGGGCCAGGCTGATATCACCTCGTCCGTTGTCTGATGAAAGATACATGTGCCCTTCAACAGGGAGTAGTTACATACTGCCTTACTTCTAGGAATGACAGGAAGCTGCCTCATACCATTGAGTCAGACCTAGAGTTTGCCAGAGTTTGGAAATGTTATTTTGGCACAACTTGCAGAATGCCTCAACCTATGAACCATGTTGGCTTAGGCATTCTGGGAGTTGTAGTCCAATGATCTATTCACCTCCATGCTGCCTACACTGACTGGCAATGTCAGGCATAGTTCTTTCCTCATCCTATCTGGGGATGCCAGGGACTGAACCTTCTGCATACCATGCATGTGCCCAACCACTGAGCTATGGTCTTTTCTCTCCCTAGACTGTTCCTTAAGTTGCAACTAAAGTAGGCCCATTTGAATCAATGGAAGTCTTGTTTAGCACAGTATTTTGAACTAGAGTAGGCCCATTAAATTAGTGGGGATCTGGTGCGTCAACTCCTCTGTAAGTTCCATTGATTCAAAAGAGCCTACTCTAATTGTGGCTTACTTTTGTGTAGTAAACCACAACTAGAGTAGTCCCATTTGAATCAATGGAACTTACAGAGAAGTTGACTCACCAACTCTCAATTGATTCCATGGGTCTACTCTAGGGCAACATTCTATATTAAGCAACAGGATTTCAGCCAATATATCTTCTGCACTCCAGCTTACTCATGTGCCATTATCCAAATGTTCTCTTCTTGATGGTTCTCATGTCAGTAGGGCTCCATGGAACCCCTCTGAGAAATGTTAGCGATTTTGTTAGAATGCCAGTCTCTTTCCTTGATGCTTGTCCAAGCAGAAATGCTAAATCAGCTTTAGATGAAACTGAGCTGTAATGCAGCTTGTAAAATATTCCACTTAAAAAAACCAAAACACACACACTAACAAAAAAAGAGGATAAAAATCTGCCACTGAACAAAAGACAATGGAGTTGAGGTTATTCATAAAGCCAGTGGAAACCCAGGACAAGGACTTCCTTTTTTAGGCAGGGTTTTAACAACTAAATTGAAGAGGAAAGAATGGTTTCAATGTGGAATGCTGTGTGTTTATTGTTCTTTATGGTATGTTTTTTAAAATGTCTTTAAGTTGTTTTTAACTTTCTCGTCTTTTCAATATTAATTTTTAGTTGGTTTTTAGAAATTGTTTGCAACTTATTGTGCTTTTAATTTCATCTCTTTTTAATCACTTGTGATCTTCCTTGGGTCCCTTAAATTGGGGAAAGATGCCAAGAAATGAAATGAAATGAAAATTTGTGCTAAGGTTTGTGGAAGGGACACCAGGATGATCACAAGAGTATCTTTGTGCATGCTAGCTTCAGGAAAACTTTAAACATTGTCAAGATAAATCTCCTCCATTAGGAGGAGTCAGCTCCTGTTGCTACTGCTATCAATATGTGAGTATTTGCTACCTTGTGCCAAAGACTACATTTTATGTAGTGAGGACACTGATGGACACGAAAATTTCATCTTGAACTGAGAGTCAAGACAAGCAAACTGACTGGCACTTTTGTAGATATTAGGCACCCAATAACTGTCCTGTGAATGAGCCCACAGATTCCATTTGAAGCAGTATGGGCTACCTGAGGCTTCAGATGTTCATCAGTTGATGTAGGGACATAGGAAAGAGCAGCAAGGAAAGGTTGCTTGGCCCCATTTACAGACCAGGCAATGGAGGAAAAACACAAGAGGCAAACAGACCAAAGCCAGCAAGATAGACAAACTGGAATCTGCAAATTGTTGAGCAAATGGAAGGAAACAAACTTATTGTCCCGAATAGCATAACTGATATGACTATTGTGGGTATGCAATTAGCTGAGCAGAATGCCTATGAGGTATGCAAAGACATGAGAAAAAACTTTTTTGTGACCTCCCAGAACTTCGAACAATTATTTCTTTGGACTGTGATTCCCATTCTGGTTGGAGTTTGTGTCAGTTGTAGTTGAAGAAATAAAAAATTCCAAGCTCTGGTATACCTAGGTATAGAATTCTCTACACAAGAAGTTTTGCTTGACCTCTTCTACTCTAGGTTTTCATCACTTAGGAAAGACATTTCTATTTTAGCAGGTGCATCAGGATGGATCATCCTGTTTCTGTGCTTATACTGCATTTCTGTTGTCTGGTGACTTACTGGCAGTATGAATACTGGGGACTGAGGTATAGGGAAGAAAGAAAGTTGCTGTTTATTACTTAAGGAAAACCATTCTTGAATAGCATGGGAGGATGTTTGCCCCCTAAACTTTACTATGAAATCACCTAGAACAAGTTTGAGGGTCTGCTCCTGTAAGAAAGGTGGTAGGTGGAGGGGAGTTCATGTCACCTCCCAGTCATTTTAATCCATGGTTTACTGGTCAAATACCTGCATTGTCCTGTGCAGGATCCATTGTTTAGAGAAGGAATACAATAATTCTGTTCTGCGCAATTGACTCAACAGTATTTTGTGAGGTCAAGTGAGAGCTTATTTCCCAATCGGTATGCTCAGGATTTCTTCTTGGCATCAGTCAGAAATGGTGTAGGGATTTCACTGATTCTACATGTCCTTTACATAGAGGCCTTCTCTCTTTCTCAAAATCTGTAGGTATCTGCCCCAACCTCAAGATGACCAAGAAGCCCACCAGCAGCATCAGTAGATAAGCAGTGCTCTATTTCTTTGTCTCTTGTTTTCAAAACATATGTATTTGTGAGACTTCACAGATCCTGTAGTTAGCAGCATTGATTTTTTTTTTACAGCATTCGTAATTTTCAAGATTTTTCTTCTTCCCCTGCTTTTCTGTACTGATAGCACATTTATGTTAGGATCATTTGGTAACTTACCAGTAGGGTGGAGTGCATAAAGCAAAAAAGCAAAGTTTGCTGCTTATTACCACCCCATAGCGCTAAAGCACTCTCTGGGCAGTTTACAAGTTAATTATGCAGGCTACACATCCCCCCCCCTGCAAGCTGGGTACTCATTTTACCGACCTCAGAAGGATAGAAGGCTGACTTAACCTTCAGCCGGCTACCTGGGATTGAACCCTGGGTCGTGAGCACAGTTTTGGCTTCAGTACAGCAGTTTAACCACTGCGCCACAAGGCGTAGTACTGAGCTTGTGATTACTGGAGAGGAATATTCACACCGGAAACTGGGGAGTAGGCAAAAAGTAAGGGACTGTTTATTACTTAAGGAAAACCATCTTCCACACACATGACATATATATTTCAAATATTTTCATTGTATCCAGTAATCTTAATCATTTTCTTTTCTTTTTTTTTAATTTAGTTTTTGCCAGAGAAATATACAAACACATGAAGCCAGCAATCCTATGTGTACTTTCTTTGGAGCAAAACCCATTAGACTCAAGGAGTCTTCTATAGTAAACGTGTACTAGGCTGGATTATTCATTAAAAGACTTGTCAGGCTGGGGCAACTGAACGTTTAAGCATTTAAAATACATGCATCTGTCACTCTAGTGTTTCAGTGCCAACATATAAAATTGATTCTTTTGCATTTATTATCTCCTTCTCTCTTTTCTCTTCTGAATTTATTAATTATTTATTTCATTTATTTATATACCGCCCCATTAGTGCACGGCACTATTCTGAGTGGCCAACACACTGATGAAATCCAAAATCCAGAACACATAATAAAAACAAAATGAAAGAATACAGTTGTAAAATCAATAAAATTAACAAACACTCCCAGAGGAAGGAAACTAAGCACCTACTGGGAGATGTGATAGTTAAACCTGTAGTTGGCCATCACCTGCTGTTCATGTAAGGATTCCAAAACAAATCATCTTGATGCCATAAAGTGTAGATCTGAACGGGATTGCTTAGAAAATGGCAAGTTTATGACTCCAGACAGATGCTCCTTAAGCCTCTTCCACGGGTGTTCTCTCAAATAAAAAAGTGGGACTAAAAAGGTATGGATGTGAAATCTGTACTAATCCTTCCCCCAGAGCCCAAAAGTATCTTTCTCTCTCTATGAAGTAAATTATAATTTTTCATTCATTAACAAGGTAACAGGCCCCTGTTTGCCACAGGGACAAAAGACAAATGAAAGTCAGAGTCAACTGTACTAACGGACAGCTACAGGTAGCTGCCTACAGCAGTGCAACTAGAGCTATACAGTGAAAAGTAGCCCTATCTAAAAATCAAATACTCCACTTGATAATTTTATTAACGTATTTCCTTGTACTATCATTTTTGAAACATTCTACAATATTAGTTGAGTGTCAGTTCAAAAAGTGTCCATGCAGGTGACTTTGAACATATACAAGCCCTAGAAGCAGATCTAGTCATAAATACACCTTCAGCACTGGCATATGATTATTTACCTCATCTTTAATAAGTGTGAAGTATGAAGTATTAATGGTAAACCACTGAGGATTCTTTCCTTCCAGTTGATTGCATAGCCACACGTGTGAGTAGCTGGCATGCAGCGAATTGTAACTGTCAAGTTGACATTGGGTCAATCGCGATCATAAATGGACCACAAACAGATGTTTATGAGGATGCAGCATTTTTTTCCCCTCCTGAGCTGCTTTGTAGCTTCAGCCATTGCTGCTTCTGCTTCCTTCCTGACTTCCATTTTTCTGCTCTAGATGTAGCTGTTCTTGTTCTCTTTGCCTCCTGTCTTGCTAACTGCTCTTCCAGTCTCAGCTGTGCTGGATGTGGCCAAGGCCTACTTTTTTGCCTTCTATCTTCTCGGTTGCTGTTCTGAGCACTCAGCTGCCCTGGAGGCTCCCTTTCCTACCTTGTCTGCTGGCCTGTGGTCTCAGTTACTCTTGCTGCAGTTTTTGCTTGTTATTTTTTTCCAGCCTGGCTTCTTATAGAATCCCTTTGCTTAAATACGAGCCCTCATCCTGAGTCTTCAATAAAAGGCAAGTCTGTGTAGCCTGAAGTAACATCTTCATCTACTGCAGGCCACACACACTTTTCAATTGATTAGTCAGTCAGCTACTCACTAAAAATGGGACTGAAAACACAGATAATTTTAAATGAGCTGCCTGGGGAATTCTGGGAATTGTAGCCTAAAAACACAAATCTGCATGCCTCTCATGACTAGAGGAAGGACATATTCTCTTTTATACTACTATAAATAGGATAACATATTTCACTTTGTTTTATAGCCTTTTTTATGAGTCATCTGAACTGCCTATACAAATTTAACCTGAACATGATGTCCTCTCTTAATGTAAGGCCTGTGACATGAACTCTCACAGAAGGATGTCCTACTGGGTGAACTTGTCCTTCATCAGCCATATTTCCTAGGAAATACTGAAGGTTCCCATCTTGTGGTGACTTTTTAGTGATCACATGCTGTAACACTAAATAGCTTTGTTATAAATTGTTATCAATTTGTTATGGAAAGCAGAATTTAACCAACTGGATATACCTTCCCCATCAAATGTAAGTGAGCCACATGTATAGATCTATACAAAGCAACTCCTTTCAGAATGTCCAGTGAATAAATTTATGATGAATTCATTCATCTAGCATAAATCTTTTTGCTTTCTTTTCTTACAACTCCTTAGCCTGCTAGAATGTTTTTGTGATTTGTCTTTGTCTTTCATACTTTCTAATATCTAACAACAATTCCACATAGCAAAGGGCAGCCTGAATGTTGACAACACCAATAGCAGCAGTCAAGATGGTCTACAGGATACCCTGTTGTGCTCTGTAGCATTCACAAACAGTGCAACTACACATGACTCAAATCCTTTCTCTGTGAAGTTGCACTGGGACATCCGGTTCTCTGTGATATAAGTGGCCACACAAGCAGAGAAGAAGAAAAAAGTGTTCTACTTGCAGTTCCATTTGAAGTGCCTGACGGTGGTGCAGAGCAAAGCAACTGCCTTAAGAAGGCTTTACTTCCTCCTATTTCCATATCTTATTTTGCTGGCTAAGCTGTTAATAGACAGACAGACAGGGCTGCCAACCCGGCAGAAGCTGTTTAAAAATAAAAAGCTGGTTATTTATTTTATTTATTTATTACTTTGATTTATATACTGCCCCGGCCAGTTTGCAGACAGTTAAAGCAAACTACACAGAAGTAAATATAACATAAATAACAAAAACATGGCCAAAAAACTTAAACAATGGCGCAACCAATTTTCAAAGAGAGGCAAGACTGGAGGAAAGGCATTCAGCTGGAGTTGACGTGAAAGGCCTCCTTGAATAGTATTGTTTTTATCTGCCTCCTAAATGAATACAGGGAGGGGTGCAGGCGTAGCTCCCCTAAGAGTTGATTCCATAATATAAGTGCCACCGCTGTGAAGTAATCTATCTCTAGTAGATTACTTTTGGGTCTCTCTTGGGGTAGATACACAGAGGAGCCTGGTTTGAGAAGATCTGGGGGTTGGGCAGATGATATTGGGGGAAGATGCTCCAACAGGTAATGTGGACCCAAATTGTGAAGGGTTTTATACGTGAATGTCACAACCTTGAACCTGATCTGGGACACAATGGGTAACCAGTGGAGGCTGGCCAGCACCGGGGTGATGTAATCAAATTTGCTCACACCAGCTACCAGTCTGGCTGCTGCATTCTGGACCCGTTGTAGTCTCTGGATAAGTCTCAATGGAAGCCCCATGTAGAGAGAATTGCAGTAGCTTGGAGGAGGAGAGGCTTTGTGGAGGGAGTTGAGTGCTTGAGCTGCTTGTGTGTGTGTCCATGCATGGGTGATCAAGCTTGTCCTTCTTCGAGAGGCAAAAGACAAGGGGAAAGGTGCTTTGCCAAAGCACCACTTTCTTTGTGCATGTGTGTGTTTGCTTGGTCTTTCTATAGAAAAGTTTTTCAGAAATAGAGTAGTCTGATAGTGAACCATGATCACAGTGGTTTGCTTTTGCATGTCTGTCCCCATGCCCCCAACTTCCTATGCCTAGAGATTGGTATAGATCAGAAAAATTCGTTTCAATTCATGATTTGTCATGGTCGATGAATCACAAATAATTAATTTACAATTTTTTACTGATAAATTGATTTGTCAATTCATTTTGCCTTTAAAACCATATAAAAAAACCCTCAGGAACCTAGAGACACCAAAATCAAAGAGAAGCTTCCTCTGACTCTCTTCTACAAGTCCTGCAAGTATGGTGAAGTTTGGGTTTTGGATGTCCAAGTTATACACCCACAAGGACGGCCCCCAGGAAAGTTTCCCCCAGACATCTAGAGATACCAAAATCACAGAGAAGCTTCCCATGACTCTCCTCTACAGTCGCTCCAAATTTGGCAAATCTATTCCTGTCACTCCATTTAGTAGATGATTTTTACTCTACTGACTATTGTGGAGGGAAGGGAAAAGACAAGACTGTTCTCAGAACAAAATATGAAGTGAAACACAACACAAGAGGTTCTGGGGTTAAATCTTCAAATATAGAATATCCTAAACAAAACTGAATGGAGGGAAAAGAAAATGTGAAAAATAAAATAGAAGCAAAACTTGGAGATTTCTGTAGAAATACATAATATTGCCAGACCTCTAATGAACCTGTGACATGTCTCATTTTCTATTAAATGAAATAATAAAGGGATGTGCAGGCAACAATGCTTTATAGCTAGGCATGATAATGAAAACCAATCAGAAAGTGGTGTTATGGGGGGGAGAGCTTTGTTAATCTGTGATGCTGGAATGTCTTTAACAGAAAAATAAATTGACATAGGAATTATTCACATCAACTTGTTACGGTTAAAATCTATGGCCATTCAATAAAGAATTTGAATCTCAGGGGGGAAAAAGATTCTCAAGCCTTTTTTCCAAACTTTTCTCCCTTAGAGTCCTTGACTTAATTAGAAATCTTTTTTTTAAAAAAAATCCTTGATATTCTAAAATATTAAGGTTGTTATGCTTTTAAAAATTCTTTAAACAGCACAACTCACAGAAGATAACATTTTAAAATTCAGCATCCTATCCATGTGTACATACATACTCAAGAAATGAATAACAAATTGCGGTGAAGACAGCTGGAGTAGAATTGAGTCTCTCTCTGTGTGTGCGTGCGCGCGCAGGATAGGGAAAGAAGGTAAAAGAAAGAGGCAATGGCATTTTCTAATGAGAAAGAATGGCCACAATGATATTGGTGATGGCTAGATGGATATTGGAGAATGATATTGAAGTTTGTCCCTTTAAATACATGGTTGAACATGGTTGATTGAGGTGGACAGCAAAAGGACAGCCCAACTCCAGACCTTTCAGTTACCCTCTCAAACACTATTAGAGTTGAATGTATAGGAGATGGTTGCAGTATGGACTTTGAGTAGATAGATGCACTGTGTACCCCCTAACTCCATTACATCAGTTTGTGTCCCCCACCTCCACCCCCAAGGAGTGGCATGGAACACAAAAGAGGCATAGCGCTGCCCACATGTACCCCAGCTCCACGCTCAGACGACAGAGAGTCATGGAGTGGCATATGCCCTTGTGGTCTATGGAGAACTGCTGCTCTTGGTGGGGCCTTCAGAGGCTGCTGAAGTGGACAGACATGGGTATTGGGGGGAGAGCATTTGTACCTCTCAATGCACTGGATCCGATTCCCTGCTAAGCCAGGGACTGCTGCTATAACCAGTGAAGTTGTGGCCATTTCTCTCCAATACGTTGTGTTCTTTACATGTAAGGTAGTTGGCCTGGGGTCTGTTCAACAGTATGCCAGCAAATATTCTAGTTATTCAGAACTCTTCCTCCTGCTGGCTGGTACCAAACAGTCAGGGATGGGAAAACTGAAAAGTTCAAATGTTTAACTAGATATAATAGCCCTGTGGTCTGCAATTAGAAGTCTTCACGTAGTAAACATTCCATTTCTGCTTTACAAGCTTGATCCAGAAGCTCTTCTCTCCTTTTAAATGAATGGCTTTTTGGATGCCATCCTTTAGGAAGACTTCTCTACATGGCTGTCATGAACAGCATTATTATTTCTACTGTCCTATACTTTGCTGTCCCCTTTCCATGTATTTGCTGGTTGCAGTGGTTAAGACTTGTAACTGTATTGTTCTGATTAGGTTTTTTTTTTACTCCTGTTGTCCAAATCTACCTCTGGTGACCACTTGACACCACTTCTAGTGACCTTGCTCTGTATCAGCCACTCCAAGTGATCTCCTATCAACCATGATAATAGAGCGATTGGTTAGCATGCTAGGGCTTGCCATTTTATTCCTACAATTATATCCTGCAACTATAACTTTCAAGTATATTTTTAGTATTTCCATGTTAGCATGAGAAAATTGTGCACTAGTCTGTGGTAGCTCAGTGGATAGAAGCACATGGCTGTAGAGCCAGGGGTTAGGAGTTCATATTCCAGTGCCTTCCAAGACAGAGGCCAGTTGAGATCACCCGAAACATGTGTTTAAGTGCCCTGACACCTGTGCAGCCTTGGGCAAACCACACTGTCCCAGAATTCTACCTGAAAGAAGGACTAATAAGCCATTTCTGAGTACTTTATATCTAGAAAACCCTGGGAGGGATCCCATAAATCAGAACTGACAGCATATAATTATTATTGTGAGCAAAATGAGTAGAAATGACTAAGCACATAAAGACAGATCTTACAGAGCAACTGTTCTCGTAAGCCTTAACAGAGGCAACAAAATGCCATGCCACGCAAGCCACACAAACTATTTTCAAATATTCTTCATTCAACCAAAGGCACAATCCTCCAGGCAATGCGATTTTGTCCTTATCTTTTTAGAAAGTTTCAGTTGTGTGTTCCTTCTGGTTTGATTAAAGTGCTGTTGTCTGAGATAACAAATGCTTTCTAAATAATAGATTTTTTAAAATCTACCACATACTTGAATGCTGATGTTCCACTTCTGTTTGTTTTCTCTCATAAATAAATGAATTTTAAAGGAACACCTCAGGGCACTGGCCATGCATAGAGAATATAAAGCCAAAAGGCACTTGACTATGGCTGGAACACTATCATGGTTTGAAATATTTATGATGGATTATTTTTTTTACCACCAATAGCAGTTATAGAGGTCTCCTACCCAAAACTGCTTAAGCACATGGCTTTATTGCTGAGTGACTTGATTATTGATTTGGGCCTCTTTTCCAGCCACAGCCCCAAAGGCTCAGATCAGGTCATAATCTTTAACATACACACACAAACACATACACGTAAAATGTCCAAATAAAAATGATTAAAAGGATGAGGCTATATTTTACAACCTCATGCTCTCTTCAAGGATTTTACACTACTTATCCTTGCCACTAAATGTCAGACCAACCCCAGCAAAAAGTGTTTCATGTATCAGCATGAATGTACAAGCAGTACTGTCTATGGACTCACAATTGGGAAGCCAACAGGGAGCCACAAAGATTTATTGATTGATTGATTGATTGATTGATTTATCCCAAGGATTTTGCACAATGCACCTTGGACCAATCTAGGGCATCGCAAGTGGTTTGCCTATCAAACTCCTCCTAAGGTGCTTCTTCTGTGCTACTTTTGTAACCCCAATACTGCCAGAGCAAACTTCTGTGATATTTTGGGATGGCTCACTTAATGTGAGAGTGCTTGGCAGTGTCTTGCTCCATGCTGTCGTTGTCCTTAAAAAGGTACAAATGCCCCCCCCCCCTTTAAGTCCATTTTTCAACTTTTCTCTGAATATAGTGCATATCCTAAGTGGAAAGTTTTACTTTTTACTTTTTAAATTACAACTATAATGAGAGCTAACTGTGCTTTGGATCACAGAAATATAGCTCTGGTTAATTACTTCTGAGAAGTAACATTCTAAATTCTGCTTTTGTAATGGACATGAAATAGAAAGGTAATTGAATTTCGTTGCATGTGTATACAGTGTATATATGTTCAATGACAATAAATTATTATTATTAAAAATCTTCCTCAATCACCACAAGGCTGTACTAAACAGAGTCCTATGAACATGGCAATACAGAAAATGGGTATGGGGGACAGGACTGCACTTAAAGCACCCTGTGTTCATCACAGTCACGTCCTTTCTTGGAATCATTGGGTGCTGAGTGCAAGGGCTAGAGATGTAAGTAGTGGCACACAATTGGGAGTTCGCCAAACCTAGGCAGCATATTAGTTGGTAAAACTAAAGAAAGACTCATAGGAGGTTTGGGGGCTTTCCGTAAACTTAGGAGAGTGTGTTGTCTGTTGCAACAGAGGATTAAGGAGGCAACTCTCCAATCATATTTGGCCTTCCAAACTGTCCAGAATCTAAAAGGAATCTTATGAGCTTCTGAGGGACACACAAAATAGTGGAATAACGGGACAGGGGTAATTAAATCATGGTTCATCTATTACTGTTAGACTCCAATTCCCAGAATCCTGTACTAGTGGTGATAATTGCTGTATATCAACATTGGAAGGCCCACATGTTGCTTAATCTTTATTTGAGGGTCCATAATAGAATATGGATAGCAGGGAATCTTCTCTTCAGAGTCATCACCCTACATAGGTTCAGCTGCATAGGACAGCAGCTAAACCAAGAACACAGAGGGCAGAGCTAGTACACTTTCCTCTGCTCTTGGTCAATGTATCTACCTTAGTAACAACTGAATTGGACTATGGTAGCCACATAGATATGAAGTTGCTGTAAATGGAAGAGCACATAAAATAAAAAAGACACATTTCTGCCAAGTAAGATCCAAGTTGTAGAGAATGATGAGTTTCTTCCTGATTTGAGTTATTTTCCATTTTTTATTAAGAATACTCAAATTGGTTTCATGAAAACTACTAATAAAACTCTATTATTAATGGTGCATCCTTATCATTCCTGCTCAAATTGAACAGGGCTTCACATAAATATTCATGGGAAAAGCTCTTTCATTTGCACATTCTAAATCCTTGCTGGATGGTGTGGAGCTCAGTTTCCAGCTTTGTTCAATGTCAAGGACAATGCAGCATTCTCTTCCTTGCTTTAGAAAATCTAGGCGCCACTCTCCCATTATACAAAAATCAAAAGGCAGTGTTGATACACTGGCCAAAATCAGTTGCATAAAGTTATGCTGGGCAAGGCTAATGGCATCATCAGTTGCAACCTTTTATCATTAATTTAAAGTTTCAGATCTCCTCCCCCCCCCCCCCCCAGGTTCTGAGGCTTCTTAAGGATCGATTTAGTCCTGAGGAAGCCTTTGGAGGCCTAGAGTTGGGGTTGGGGAGTCTGAAATGTCCAAAAACTGCTGCCACCAGTCCTGTCCCTGGCAGTGGGACTATCAGCAATGACTTGCAAACATTAGACTTCTCCTCCCCATAATGAGGGCCCCAAAGGCTTCCCCAGAACTAAAGGGATCCTTAGGGAGTCTTGGAACCTGGTGCGGGGGGGGGGGGGAATTTTTTAAACTAACTTTAAGTGGGTATGGATGATGACAGTCATGCATGGACTAAATTTACACCACTGGATTTCAGCCACTGTGTCTGTACACACATGCACAAACACAAGCTCTACCTCTTTGTATTTCTTCAGAATGATTCCCTCTCCTCAACCACCAACCTATCAAGCACTGATTGCTCGTGCAAATAGACATTGTCCTCATATCGCCAAAGATGTGCGTTCACGTGGGATGTGAATCTTGTAGCTTCTTACTCTTGGTGAGAAAGTAAAGGTGGGGGGAATCTCTCATCGCAGCAAAATTTCTCTCTGAACAGTGTTTCTCTTTTTGTTTTGTTTTATTTTGAGAAATCTCATGAGATTTTTCGGGGGGGAAAAATCAATCTACAGTTTCTGGGCAAAATTGTATCTTTCTTGCACTGGAAAAGGCATTGAGTTTTGCCAAACTTACCAGTTCCTTGTGAAAAATAACAGGTGACAAATGATGGAAAAGGGAGAAATTGAAGGCTGGGTTTCCTCTTCATGAGAAGCTAAGAAATCTTGCCAGTGCAGAGGGAAGTCTCAGCGTGGTGACACCTGGAAAATTGTCGAGACTGAGAAATATATTGATTATTCTTCACATGAACAATCCCTTACCTAACAAAGACTGGAAATAATCAGCCTCATACTAATTCCTTTAGCCTCGTCATAGGGAAAGTTGGCCTGGCAAACACATATCTTCATAGACATTTGGTGCCCAGAATTGGACAGAGTGCTACAGGTGAAGCCAGAACAGAGCAAAGTAAAATGGTACTATTACTTCCCTAGATCTGGAGACAACACGTCTGCTGATGCAAACTAGAATCACATTATCTTTTTTGCTACTCAGTAACATTGTTTAGGTTTTCATACATACTGCTGCCAACCCACGTACTACCCATCCTACATTTGTGCATCTGATATTCCTGCCTAATATAGAACTCCACCTTTTTCTCTCTCTCTTAAAACTTGCTTTGTTTGCTTTTGTCCAGTTCTCCAGTCTGCTTGGTCATTCTGAAATCTGATTCTGTCTTCTGCAGTATTAGTGTTATCTGCAAATTTGATGATCATTTCTTCCATTCCTTCATCCAAATTATTCATAAAGATGCTGAACCAACACCAAATTCAGGACAGAACCCTGCAGCATCTTGTTTGTCACGTCTCAGGGACAATGTGGAATCATTGCTGAGCACTCTGTGAGTACAGCCTATCAGCCAGATACAAATCCACCTGAAAACAGCATCATCTAGCTCACATTGTTCCAGCTCAGCCACAAGAGTATAATGGGAGATGCTGTTGAAAGCCTTGCTGAAATCAGGATACACTAAATACACAGCATTCCCATGATTCATCAGCTTTTTAAGTCTTTCAAAAAAAGAGGAGGGGAATAAGATTTGTCTGTCACTACTTGCTTCTGAGAAGTATATGCTGGCTGTTAATAACTATTTACTGATCAGTTCAAGAAAGTTAACTGGTATAGATGTCAAGTTCATTGCTCTGTAGTTACCCATCCTCTTTGTTCTCATTTGACAAAACATTTGCTTGCCCCCATTCTCCAGGAATTCTTTTGTTCTCCAAGACTTCTTAAGCACTATATAGACTGATCGCACCTGTAAGTTCTGTCAGTGTTCTTGGATGCAGTTCATCTGGCCCTGGGACTTGAACTCATTTAAAGTGGCTAGGTGTCCCCTTACTGTCTCTTATCCATCCTCAGTGGCAACACCCTCATTGTATCACTCATTCTGCATTCAGCAGGCGGAGCACTGTTTTTCTTCTGGGAGAAGATGTAAGTAAAGTAGGTACTGAGCAATTCTGCCTTCTCTATGTCATCAGCATTGCACATCTGAGTTCATTCAGCACTTTAGCCCTCCTGACCTTCTCCTTACAAATACTGGCTACTCAGTTGTACCCTTCCTTGGTGATTTGCTCCTCTTTCCCATTCCCATACATGCATCTTTCAAAACTCTGTTCATCAGAAAGTTTCTTATGCAGTCACCCACATTCCTTAGATGCCTCCCACCTTCCTTTCTTTTAGGAATTATTTGTAATTACGCCTTCAGTATCGCATCTTTAAGAAATTACCATCCATTGTGAATTCTCTTATGTTTCTCACCATGGGACCTCACCTAGTATTTCCTTTTGCTATTGAAATAAACTTTCTCAAAGTCCAGAGTGTGCATGACCTACTTCCCTTAGTGCTTCCTTCCCCCAGTAAAATGAATCCCAAGGGGGTGGGGTCAGATCCACCCAAGGTCCCCACTGTTTCAGCTTCATTGACTAGTTCTTCCCTGAGGAGCAAACACAAGATCATCGATTCCCTAGGTCATTTCTTCCACATTGTGGAAATTGTAAGAAGGATAAGAGAGGGTTTTTTTAAAAAAAGATGTTTCTTTCTTAGTAGAGTTCATGTCAGTCTTCTGAACAGTAGTGTAATGATTTAATCATCTTTGTTTGCATTACAGCACTTCAGTTACACTAGGATGATAACAACTGCTTACTAAATTTGTCAGTCTTGTCAATTTAATACAATAATAATTGCATGGCATCAAGTCAGCTCCAACCTATGGGGATTCTTCTCAGGGTTTTCTCAGTATAAGGTACTCAGAAGTGGTTTCTCAGTTATGGGGGCACTCTGGGGCTGTGCCTCTTTCCCAAGGCTACACAGGCTGGCCCTTCTCCTGGGAGATACAGTGGATCATCTAACTCCTAACCCCAGCCAGATACTGAGAGCTTAAAACTTTCATGAGCTGTCCACCTAACTAAACAAAAGGCCCTTTCCTGAAATACTCACCAGCACTATACCACTCTGGACTTACCATTCTCATCTGACTTTGGAAGCTAAGCAGGGTATTTGGGTGAGGGTCCACCAAGGAATACAGAGATGCCCAGGTAAGACCTGGAAAGAATTTTGCATAAAATCCTGGGAGAGTTACTGCGAGTCAGAACTGACAAATAACAATAAGAAAAGGGTCGCTAGCTGTTCTTAGCAAGGCCTCCATAATTTGCAAGAACCATCTCTGAACAACACTAGTGTCCTTTTCTTTTGAGGAGCAAAGCCCACATTCCAACAGCAGGTGCAACCCAACTGTTTCATTGTTTTTTTTAAAAAAAGATGGCAACAACCCCTCAAATCATAAAATCCTTAAAACTCCATGGAATGAAGCCATCTTCATTCTGTGCAGTTTATATCTGTGTTATGGTTTTATTTCTGAAATTTTGCTTAATGTGCACACAACTGGTTCTTGTTTGTATGTTGAAATTGCCACAAAATACCTTGCCATAGTGTAAGGTGAGGAGAATACCTTGATCACAGCTCATCCTGTGGCAGTCAAGGGTGAAACAGAGGAGGTTTTACATCCCAACATTTCATACCTTCCACATATCTGTCTCTCCATTTCTCTGTTGGTGTATTTATTAAGAACATGCCTTGTCTGGTTCTTTGTTTCTTCACTGGACGTGGCACCCATTACTTGTGAGCTGAAGAAGCTGAACTGAAGTTCTACTTGATTGAGAAGCAGGGGCAGAAAGAACCACCCATGCAAAGAGACCATTGTTCATATATAATGTTGTTAAAACAGTGGATTTTAAATCAAAGGCAGAGCCCAGAAACAAGCAGAATATGAACATTCACAGAGAAAGCAGCTTCCATATATTCTATTTATTAAAGCTTATATAATTAAGAATGATCCTGAACAGACTTAAACATCCTTCAGATCTGCTAGTTCTCTGTTATCTCCACATATATATTATGCAGAACTGTAAGTTTAGAAAGGTACAAACAATTTCAGAAACTAAAACATATTAAAGAAAGTGACACATCTGTTATGTTGATTGACACTTCATTATCTAAGTGCCTAACATCCATTTTGCTTTTCAATAATGAGTTGTCAGTTTGCAAAACCAATTACATTTTAAATCTTACCATATTCAAAGGACAATGTAAACTTCATTTTGTTGTTGTTGTTGTTGCTGCTGAATTGGTGTTCACATCTCAGCGTAATATATTGCCCTCTAAGGGATACACATTGACACACAAGAGCAATGCCTGAGCACTATCCGTGTCTTTTGGACAAAGCAAAGATAAATAATGCTTTCAGAATCAAGTTAGCACATTCCACCATGCTGG
This sequence comes from Intellagama lesueurii, assembly GCA_037013535.1. Classification (NCBI taxonomy): domain Eukaryota; kingdom Metazoa; phylum Chordata; class Lepidosauria; order Squamata; family Agamidae; genus Intellagama; species Intellagama lesueurii. Next base: position 80,008,821 of record JBAJHW010000001.1, on the reverse strand, counting down.
GTACAAAGTAATTCTTCAAATGGAATTACTTTGCCTAACCTTGTACTATAGAAGCAACTGTTTGTTTATCTTAGGTTCCTGGCCTTGTATTCAGCCTATGCTTGCTTCAAGCCTTGTTCATTGGGGCTAGTAATTGATTTGAGAGCTCACAGGAAAAACTGGGGAGGAGAGAAGAGAATTACAATCCTCAATAACATAAAAAGTTTTTTTTAAGAACTTAAAGATAATGTAAAGAATGAAGGTTTTAGACTGCAGTACTATACACATTCACCAGCTGTTAAGATCCATTGAATTGTATGGGATTTACTTCTGAGTAGAAATGCACACGAGGCAGTCTTTGTTTGACTATTCAAATGCAAAAGGCACACTTTTGTTTAGCACTACATTTTCATCCCAAGCAAAATCTCTCTCCTTCTCTCTCTCTGGCATTTTTATATCACTACATTTAGTCAAAATTCACTACTCTGGGCAGTAGTGCAAGCAGAAATCATACCTCTACTACCCACCCTCACCCTCCAACAACAAAGAAAAATAAACAAATAAACTCAAACTTATGACTAAATGATGGTGACAACCCTCTAAGATATAGAAAAAGACACTAAGCCAAGGGTCAAATCTCTACCTAAGGGGAAGAATGTCCTTAAAGGCTTCTTTGAACAATTAAATGTTAACTAACTTCTTAAAAGTCTGGAGGGAGGGAGCCTGCCAAATTTCCAGTGGAAGATCATTCCAGAGTGATGGGGCCACCACAGATTCCTAGGGTCAAGCCTCCTTGCCACTCGTAACAACAAGGCTTGGGAGGAGTAGGTGGAATGAGCAGCGGTTAGTTGAGAGGGATGCTCCAATAGGTATTGAGGTCCCAAACCATTAAGGACTTTATATGTTAAAACCAAAACCTTGAACCTAAGTCTCAATTATGCTAACAAATTGCTCCTCAAAGGAAAAGGACACTAGTATTGCTCAGAGACATGTCTTGGAAATTATGGAGGCCTTGCTGAGAAAAGATATCGACCCTTTTCTTATTGGAACAAGCCCTATGAGGAAAGACATGTTTAGCCTGAAGAAAAGAAGACTGAGGTGAGATATGATAGTACTTTTCGAATATTTGAAGTGTGGTCATACAGAGGAGATAGGGACATGGTGGCGCTGTGGGTTAAACCGCAGAAGCCTCTGTGCTGCAGGGTCAGAAGACCAGCAGTTGTAAGATCGAATCCACGCGACGGAGTGAGCTCCCGTCGCTTGTCCCAGCTCCTGCCAAACTAGCAGTTCGAAAGCATGTAAATGCGAGTAGATAAATAGGTACCACCACGGTGGGAAGGTAACGGCGTTCCGTGTCTAGTCGCGCTGGCCACGTGACCACAGAAACTGTCTATGGACAAACGCTGGCTCTACGGCTTGGAGACAGGGATGAGCACCGCGCCCTAGAGTCGGACACGACTGAACTAAATGTCAAGGGGAACCTTTACCTTACACATACACAAAAGCAAAATAAAATTAACTGAGGTTAACTTAAAAGTAATTTAAAAGGCAAAGTGGCAGAACTAATCATACGAACACTGAGACAACTGCTGTGCTATGATTTTGTACATTCCGGGAATGCCTGTCTGAAGAGCCATGTTTTTAAAGATTGTTTTAAAGATTGTTTGAAAATTTCCAATGAAGAGACCAGGTGGGTGGGAGATAATTCCATAGATGGGGGGCAACCACCAAGAAGGCCTGATTTCTGGTCTTCTCTTTCCAGGCCTCTCTGGGGGTAAGTGGTCTCAATTGTCTGGCCTGGGAAGATCATGTAGGGTTGGCAGATCTCATTGGAAGAAGGCGTTCTGCCAGGTTTCAAGGTCCCAAACCATCTAGCGCTTTGCATGTCAGTATCATCACCTTGAAGCTGGCACAGAAATAAACAGGTAACCAGTGCAAGGTGGCTGGGATGGGGGGTGGGGTGGGAGGAGATATGCTGGTATTTCTTTACTGCACTCAATAGTTTGGCTGCCATATTCTGGACCTGCTCAAGTTTCCATAGCAGCCTCATAGGCAGCCCCACATAGAGAGCATTACAGTAGTCTCATCTCGAAACTACCAGTGCATGGACCAGTGTGTTGAGGGACCTGATGTCAAGGTAGGAACGCAGCTGGGCAATCCACTTCAGATAGAAAAAGGTGGAATGGATGACAAACTATCTGGAACTCTATTGATAGTGCTGGGTCCAGAAGTATACCCAGGCTGTGGCCCTCATCCTTAGTGGAGAGAGTAGCCCGAAAAGACAGGGAGGCCCCCAATCCGCAGACACTAGGGGCACCCACCCGCAGGATTTCCGTCTTCTCCAGGTCAGCTTCGGTCTATTGTCTCTCATCCACCCCAGCACAGCATCCAGGCAGTGCTCAAGGGATGAGACAGCATCCTCTGCAGAAATGTGGAAGTAGAGATAGAGCTGGGTGTCATCTGCATATTGGTGACACAAATCTCCAAAACATTGGATGACCTCCCCCAGTGGCCTCATATAGATATTAAACAGCATTGGGGAGATGATTGACCCCTGTGGGACTCCACAATTAGAGTCCAAGAGGTGGACATCATCTCCCTGAGCAGCAGTCTCTGAGGACGGTCCTCTAGGAAGGGCCGGAACTAGGCTAAAGCCAGGCCACCAATCCCCAGCTCAGAGAGCCTGCCGAGGCTGATGGTATCATGGTTGATGGTATCAAAAACCACTGAGAGGTTGAGGAGAACCAGCAAGGACATTTTGCTCCTGTTGGTCTCCCTCTAAAGGTCGTATTTTAGGGTGACCAATGCTGTCTCTATGCCATGACACAGCCTGAACCCAGACTGGAATGATCGAGGGCGGTCTCCTCCACGAGTGTCTGTACGTGATCAGCCACCATCCTGTCCACTAGCTTGCTCAAAATAGGCACATTGGTGACGGGTCTGTAGTTGTTAATATTGTCTGCTGCCAAGTTAGTGGGGTTTGTTTTGTTTTGTTTTGTTTTGTTTTGTTTGAATGGGCCTAATAAACATCTCCTTGAGGGCTCAGGGGACCCTGCCCTCAAGGAAAGATCAATTAATAATGGCAGTGGCCCATTCCATTTTTACTGGCATGGCAGCTTTTATGAGCCAGGCTGGACAAGGATCTAGAGAGGTTGCAGTGGCCCTACAGTAGTTAAGCACCCTGTCAACCTCTACTGACATCACAGGCTGAAATTGTGTTAAACTCACCAGACAAGGTGGTGCAGCAGACGTCTCGGCTTGATCTACTGAAGAAAAATGGTGGTCAAGGTCCTGGCAGATGCACTTTATGCTTGAAAAATTGAGCACGGGGCTGGATTCGATGGTCTTATAGGCCCCTTCCAACTCCATTGTTCTGTGATTCTGTGATCTAACCTGGCATGGAAAGGAACAGGTAGCCAATGCAGGCAAGCCAGGACTGGAGATATATGATAAAACTTCTTCACTCCGGAGATCAGCCTGGCCACCACCTTCTAATACTGCTGTAGTTTCCGTATCAGCATCAAGAGCAAAACCTGAAATTTGTTCCCTTTTTTGCCACTGTCCCTCTTTCTTTTGTTCCCCAGGGTATCTAACACACAATACAAATGGCATAAGGGCAGACCACAGTTACACATTTCCAGGGGATGCAAGCTACTAAATGAGGAATATTCTTAGACATGAGCTGGCAGTTAAGAATTTTCTTCCTCATTATCTTTTTCCATTTAATAACATAAATAATTACATGCCATAAAGTTCATTCTGACTTACGGTGATGTTTTCCAGGGTTTTCTAGGTATGGGCTATTCACAAGAAGTTTATCATTCCCTTCTTCTAGGAGTGCTCTGAGTATGCATCTTCCCCAAGACTACATAGTCTGGCCCTTGTCCTGGGAGGCACAATGGAGTATCAAACTCAACCTCCGCTCCCCCCACCAGATACTGAGAGCTTAAAACTTTCATGAGTTTTCCACCTAATTTTTTAAAAAAGCCCCTTTCCTGAAGTACTCACCACCACTATACCACTCTGGACCCATCATTCTCATCTGACCTCAGAAGCTAAGCAGGTTCAACTCTGGTTAGTACTTGGATTAGAGTCCACCAAACCACAGAGATGGCCATGTAAAACCTGGAAACAATTTTGCATGAAATCATGGAGAGATGCTGCCAGTCAGAATTGGAAGCACTGGACTAGACTGCTTTATACTTAGTATAAAGCAGCTTCCTAAGTTCCTATGGAGGTATGTGTGATTACTGTGGATCAGAACTCTGCTCCTGATCCTACCTACACATTACCAGTTGAAATTTGCAATAAACAGTCCTATGTAGCACAGCATGTGATTGATGACTGGTATCCTTTTTGCAAGACTAGACATGAGCAACACACATGTGGACTTCCAGGCATGGCCCAGCAGTATGCTTGATGTATGAAGGACCAAGAGGATTGCTGTGCTCCCTACTAAGTTAGTGATGCTTTCCTAAAACATGTAAGAATGCATTCCTGACTAACTAGTAAAGTGTTTGCTGAGCCAATACAATGCCAGCTGAAGCTGTGCTGAAAACAATTCCCTCCAGACTAACGATGATGGAACTTACTTAGGACTATCTTGACCCAAGTGTCAGTGTGGTGTAGTAGATGAAGTATCAGACTACATGAAGGGGTTTCAGAGGGTCCCAATGTTGGGACAACCCCTGTGCCCAACATTGGGACCCAAACCCTCAGAGTGATTCTTATTCCTTGAAGCTGTCCATGCCGTAGATAGCGAAGCTGAACACTCTGCAGTTTTGCCTATGAAGGTGGATGATGGAGAAGTGACTGGAGGGGCTCACCCTGAGTGTCCAAAGGGAAAGGAACCTTCTAGATGGAACTAGCCTCAGGGCAAGACACGGGTTAGAAGGATCTAGCAGGAAGGAGGAAGATAGCAAGGATATAACAGGGAAGGAAGCAAAAAGCAGGAAGATGGGTGGCAATGCCAATCCTACCTCAACAATGACTACTCCAACACAGCTGTGATGGTGGAGAAGACAGAGACAGTTTAATTGCCTTTGGGCCTGTCCACGTTGGGAAATTTGGTGCAGTCTGGTCACTGCTTAAAAGATACTTATCTTAAGTGTGATCTGTTTTAACTCTCACTTGAGTGATCCTTCTGTCCACATTGGAGATCGTACTATGGATCCTCTTCTCCCATGCTACAGGTCCACCCCGTTTACCAGCAAGAAAGGTTTATCTGTTTTATTTATGAGTAAGGAAGCAGCAGCAATAGCAACCGAGAACAGCTGCAGTATGAGAGGAAAATGTTGGGGTGAAGGTGAAGTACGCCTGCTTTTCCAGCCTTTCTCCTCAGCCAGGGCTCTGCTCAGCTGCACTTCCTTGTGGGGCAGGGCCTATGAAGTCAATATAGCTCCCTTCCCTGCCATTGCTCTTGGTCATCATTCAGGAGTTGCGGTGACTTTTCTTTTCTTTTTCTTTTTCTTTTTGTTAAATGAAGTAAATGTTATATCGGAATGGCAATACATTAACCTAGCGTAGTATTAGAATTTCACTGTGTCAGGGAAATATTAAAACAAAAAGATGAAAATAGAGGAGGTAGTTTCTCCACCATCCCTTTCAATGCCACAACCCACCAAATAAGTCACAGGTTTGTCACTGCAGTTAATGCTGCCTCCAGTGCCATTTTGATCAGCAATCCATGTAACAATCTGTATGCCAGTGTGGACAGGCTATCTGATGACTTGAAGCTGAGGTGTGAGTCATTCAGCAAATGTCATCCTTCTCCAGGGCCTTGTTGCTGCCCTCTGCCAGCAGAGGGCAGCAGAAATGACAGTTAGAAGCTCATAAGGGAGGGTGAAGTAACCACTCCCCATCTTTAGACATTAAGGAGCCCAGAATGGGACTGATTTGGGTGAACTAAAGGAGAGCTTAAGTGATTAGAGTAGTTAGGAGTTACTTTGTTGGTTTAGTTTAAATACAGATTGTTTTGTAAAAAAAAGCTTTAGCTCCTACGCTTGTGTCCATACCTATGAGACCTTTTGACACCCTTCTTCCCGGGGAAGCTCTGAGGCCATGTCCAGATTTTGTTTCAAGTCTCTGCTTGCCCATGAAAATTAACCAGGAGTAGCAATGGTGAGCCATGCTTTGATCATCTCACATACTTCAAAATCTCTGTTAGCGTCACTATAAGTTAGAAGTGACTTGATGGCTCATAACAACACTAAAACATCGTGGCCTTTGTGCTAGTATCATAATTAAGTTCCTGGGTTGGGGAAGATTTTAACTTGATGTTACTTGGCTCCTCCTCCCTCTCCTGCCTCTTCCAATTGGAGATTTCCCACCCCCTTCTGCTCAAGATCTTAGCAGACCAATTCTGTTGTCAGATCCCTCTGCTGACAGATTGGTGTGATCAGGGAGTTGAAGGTGTTTCTGCTTGCACAAAAGCATTTCTGGTAGCCTAAGAGGATTTCTGATGGCAAAAGAGATTTCTGCCTATTCCAAAATCTCTACAGCCAGCCCGCTGTTGAGTTAGGAATGCACTTCATGCCATGAAGGGAGCTAAAATGCTGAGCCTTTGCTGCTGGCCACCTGATGGAAAGATGCTTTTTTTTTTAACAAATAAAAAAATGGACATCAACTAATGAAAGACATCTAGCTAATTATTCACCTACCTTTCCATCACCTAATGAATATGTTCAATTTAAATGAATTTCCTTATCACCAGTGCTTCAATATATTAGAGATACTGAAGCATGAGATAAATGGCAATTTAATAAACAAAATCTGACAGTCAATGTTAGAAGAAAAGATCCTCATAATATTTCTTGGTCCTTCCTCTTTATGATTACCAAAGTCAGGACTCACATTTGTCCTTTTGGCAAACAAGTTTTTGGTGCTTCCCAGCCCCACCTCCTTTGGTGGGTGCATACTCAGAGGCAGCACCCAGAGGAGGTGGGGCAGGGAAGCTGGGGCGCTGCCACTGAGTGGGCTCCCACTGGAGGCAACATGGCTGGGAAGTGCTGAACATCTGTGTGACCTTTCACTTGATTATCTTTTTAAAGTTCCTTATTTGCTGCCCTTCCGAGTCTCAGTCTTCTGATTTCTTGGCTGCAGTCTCCCCTTGTATTGATGATTGAACCAAGTTATACAGAAATCTTTATTTATTTAAATTCCTTCATTGTCAACATTAAAATTGTGTAGTTCTTCTATAATCATGATTTTTTGTTGTCTTACAGTCCTGCTTTGGCACTTTCTTCTTTCACTTTCACTAAAGGTCTTTCACTAAATTATTGATATTTCTTCCATCAATTTTCACTCCTCCTTCATCTAAATTATGTTTTGCATACAGATTAAACAGATAAGGGGATAAAATGCACCCTTGTCTGACACCTTTGTCTAAAAGAAATCAATATGTCTTTCCATATTCTGTCCTGATGGTTGCTTCTTGTCCACATACAGGTTATGCATCAGGACAATCAAGTGCTGAGTACACCTCTTTCTTTCAGAACAACCTATAGTTTCTAATGATCCACACAGTCAAAGGCTCTGCTGTAGTCTATCAAGCATAGATTGATCTTCTGATTTTTTTTTTTGTGCACTCCAGTAGCCAGCTGATATTTGAAATATAATCTTCAGTGCTTCTTGGTAAGTAAAGCAACAGGTTTATTTACATAACAGGATTATAAACCCATATTTGCAGGACCTTTAATTCAGAAAAATGCTGGCTTTCTTCAGATTTATGGTAAAAGAAGAAGGGTGGAGTAGAGAGGTGGGACTATATTTAATGGAGTCAGTGTACAGTTAATTCACTGCTCTTGAAGTAGAGATCAGTGAGAAATTAATTTGGATTGCTCTTTAAAGAGAGTTTATCTAATTGGCACCTATCAAACCAATATATGAACTTAGATGTTCTCTGTTATCCAAATTTTGTGATGCATTTTCCAGTCAAAAAATCTGTATATTAAGAAAAAATTCTCTAAAGCAAAATGTGTATTTGACAAAACTATGTACATTCTATGTACATTTCATTCTTAAAAATGGAAGATGTCTCTTTAGCATGTTCTTCTACACAATGTCAACAGCTGAAGCTTTCCACAGTATGGAGGTAACAATTATATTATGTGTTAATGTCCTGGGTTAGGTCACCATTCCATTCCTGGAGACAGCCAAAGCCTTAGAATATATGGTAGGTCTTTGTGATGTCCCGAAGGTGAGCAGAAAGGGGTTGGGAGGAGGTCCTCAATTGTGGGAGTTCACACTACAGGATTCTGAGTTAATAGGCTAAATAAAACTGAACTAACTAGGTAATAATGCATTACAGAACAAGAGGGGAAATCTTTTCAGTGAGGGTAGGCCCTTGGCAACATGCTCCTTGTAGATGCAGTAGTTGATATCCTTTGTCCCTTCCAGGACTCACATGTCATGTGGCATTACCTCACATGACATGTAGACAGTTTTTGCAGGCCCTACAGCATTGCCAGGGCTTGTTGAAGGTGCACAATTTGTCCATGAGCAGTTGTTATTTTGTTAATATTTGATACCTTGTCTGTTTATGAGCGTTAAAACAATTATAGGGGGTACAGAAATTGACCTACAACTGCCCTAAAAGTACAGTACTTTTAAACTTATGGCATGTAAACATTATTTACTTCAATTATCTCTGGCAAAAGCAAGGTCACTGTGATCATAACAATTCTTTGGCAATCACCTATTTCATTTTGCTCTCTGATGTATACACAAGAGATATGAAAATAGTAAAAACTGACATCTGATGGGTAATCGGTGTAAAAACTGGCAATCAACTGCTTCTGAGCAGGAGTGTGATGTATTTTGTTTAACTCTGTGCTTGCTAGCTGTCTTATTTCCCCACTGGAAAGTGGGGGAAATAACAATTGTCACTTAGAAGGGGGATAACTACTGCTTCCTAGCAAGCTATTTAAACAAAACATAGAATATAAACCATGTTTTCTCTCACTTGAATCAGAGTGAGAAGCAACAGCTGTGAGAGACATCTTATCCAAAGAGATAGATCAAAAAGCTCCACAGAGTAAACAATGGATTTCACTTAGACTGAAAAAATAGCATTGGTGAGCTCTGTTTATAAATGTTTTTCTGTGTCTTAATATGCTTAGAGCTAAGTAATGCTTTTTTTTCTTTTTACAAGTTTATTCTTAAGAACTTTTATGTATTCTAGAGGCATACAGTTTTCTCTGCCTTTATAGGATTTGTGCAAAGAGGTCTGAAGCAATAGTAAAGAAATTATAACATTCTTTTAAAAGAACCAATTACACATGCATTTGTCTTGGTATGACTTTTTGCTTACTCAAATATGTGTCTTATTAATTTAAAATGGTCTTGTACCTCAGTGGTACCTCTTTGACTAAAACTCCATTAATCCTCCAGCCCGCATGGTGAGTACTATACTGGCTGAACTATGCCAGATGATATAGTCTGGAAAATAAACTGCTCAAGCTCTAACTGTGAATCTTGTGCCTACTACATAGCAGTGAAACAAAACAACATCTAAGGAAGAGTGGGTTTAGAGAATCTTTATACTGAAGAGAAGTGGAAGCAAAATATGGGAGGTGCCACTTTGGGCTGACACTTGTTTTGATATATATACATACAGATATAGACACAGACACACAGACCAGAATCCTGTTACTTACACATGCCAGCAAAAATCAAACAGCATAAATTACTGTGGCAAACTGTTGCAAGTTAAGAAGTCAAAGCATATATTTCTGTTCATTCAACAGTTAGTTGTCATGACTTGGTGTGTGACAAGAAATAAAAGTACAAACCTCCTAACACACAGCAGTTCTCCTCAGCTGTTTACACTGTGTAACTTTTGCTGACAGGCAAAAACAATATGATTCTAGACACAGACACATATGTGAAAGAACATTAGAGCAAGATATTAGTTATAACAATATATTCAGTCTGAATATTCAGTCTTTTTTCTCTCCTGATTTCTGCACCCAGCACTCACTTTCCCCAAAATCATTTCCTGAATATCAAATGACAGTGTGGATCTTGTGGGAAGTTAATGTATTATTCTCATAACAAGGGACCCAAAGCAGCTCACAATATTAAAATTCACACAATTTAAAAACACAATAAGTTAAATATTAAAAGATAAATTAATATATTATTTAAAATACAATTAAAAGATTAAAACATGAAAACATAAAAAAGATTAAAATTATCTGCTAAAATGGGGTTCAGGGATTCAGTTATAATTGTTAAAAGCCTGCCTGAAGAGATGGGTCTTTAGCTTTTTTTGGAAGGATAACAGGGAAGGGGCCATCCTGATCTCCCGAGGGAGAGCGTTCCATAGCCTGGGAGCTGCCATAGAGAAGGCCCTCTCCCGTGTCCCCATCAGCTGTGCTTGTGCTGGCAATGGGACCCAGAGGAGGGCCTCCTCTGCTGATCTTAATTGCTGATAAAGCACATATAGAGACATATGGTCCTCCAGGTAGCCTGGACCCAAGCTGTATAGGGCATTATAGGTAATGACCAGCACTTTGAACTGGGCTCGGAAACGGACTGGTAGCCAATGCAGTTCTTGTAACAGGTGCATTATATGTTCCCTGTAGCTGGCTCCAGTCAGTAGTCTGGCCACAGAGTTTTGCACTAGCTGAAGTTTCCAACTGTATTCAAAGGCAGCCCCACACAGAGCGCATTACAGTAATCCAAACAGGATGTAACTAAGGCATGTGTCACTGTAGCCAGATCTGACGTCTCAAGGAACGGGCACAGCTGGCGCACCAGCTTTAGCTGTGCAAATGCACTCCTGGCCACTGCCGAAACCTGGGCATCCAAGCTTAGGGATGAATCCAGGAGTACACCGAAGCTGCGGACCTGAGTTTTCAGGGGGAATGTAAGCCCATCCAATGCAGGTAGTATCCATATTCCCTCATCTGCCTTCTGACTAACCAGGAGCACCTCTGTCTTGTCTGGATTAAGTTTCAGTTTGTTTGCCCTCATCCAGCCCATTACTGATGCCAAGCACTGGTTTAGAGTCAAGACAACTTCCCTGGAATTAGGTGGAAAGGAGATATAGAGTTGAGTGTCATCCACATACTGGTGACACTGAACCCCAAAACTCTGGACAACCTCTCCCAGCAGTTTCATGTAGATGTTAAAAAGCATGGGTGACAAAGGAGAACCCTGAGGAACGCCACAGGCCAATGACCAGGGCGTTGAGCAGGAGTCACCCAGCACCACCTTCCGAGTCCTCCCCTCCAGGAAGGACTGGAGCCACTGTAAAACAGTGCCTCCGAGTCACATCCCAGAGAGATGGCCCAGAAGGATACTAGTCCAAAGATAACAAGTAATTGTGACTAAGAGTACAACTGCACTGGAATGCTAAATTCAAATAATTTGGCTTTCCTGTAATTTGATCTGCAGCCTATATTATGTTTGAAGTCACTATCAGTGCCCACACAGGGGTTGTGGATTTATTCAGGAGTTCACCATTTATACTGGATATGATGTGCATTACATTCCAGTCCACACATCACTCTTCTTTCCTTCCTTCCTCTAGTCTTGCCTGTGGCACTCCTTCCTTTCTCTGGTCCCACCTCTGCTGCTCCTTTTATGGTTCGCTGTGAAGCCATTTTTTTCATTTAAAACTTCAAACAACTACATTTCTTAAAAACTTTTCTATAGAAAACTATCATGGAGAGGTACTTAACAGTGTAAGAATACAGAACATCAAAAGGTTGAACAGTAATTTTGCAAAATACATCATAATTACATGTCCGAATAATTCCATAATAGGGATCACCACCTTCACCTCCCCATCCAGTACTCTTTTCTCTTACTTTCAACTAATTCATGCAGGAATTACCCCATCTCTAGTAGCAGTTCATTATGCCAATATTTTAAAATCATATGTTAACAGACATAAGGTAACTCCTGCATGTGTTATTTGAAAGTAAGGGGAAAGAGTAAAAGATGGGAAGGAGGAGGTGATTGTAATCACACTTTCACTGTCAATTATGTAATTAACAGCAATAAGCTTTTGCTTCACAATAAAGGGGCCTTCCCACACGATCTGATTCAGGATTCAGAACTATCACCTGATCCCCCAAATTAAAATCATGGTGCTTTGCCTTTGCATGTCCCCACCCCAGCCTGAATATTATGCCCCAACTGCCAACATCACTGACACACCTCCTACAAATAAGCCTCATCTTTACAAGAATGTATCACAATTAACTGCATGGGAAAAAGCGCATTCAAATACAGTAGTTCTAGCTTGAAAAAGAAGAGGTCTTCCAGCAGCAGAAGAAAAAAAAAGCTGCTCTGGGAGCAAAAAGGGCTGGACCAATTTGAATGAGCCTTTGTATCATCTAGTCAGTAAAAAAATAGTTCAAATTCATCCATGTTATAAGCAGAGTAAATCCCACAGTATTTGACCATATAGTTACACTCTAAACAAGGATTGAAATTTGGATCTCCTTGTTCCAATACTCTAATCACTATATTACATTGTCTTTATCATGTATGTGTTACTCTATAACTGTTGCTAAGGGCATTAAAACTACAACAGTTAATATCTGTGAAGATTCTCAATCATCTGGGTGAGACTATCTGAAGTTGAGTAATGGCAACTGGACTTTTTTCTTATTAGGCTGAAATGTTTCACTACTTATCCAAGTAGTACTTGGATGAGTAGTGAAACGTTTCAACCTAATAAGAAAGAAGTCCAGTTGCCATGACTCAACTTACAGAATGGATACAACAGTTAATGAAATTAATTTGCTCACCATGCAAATCTGCATGATATACAGATCAGCATATTTGCATATTATGTAGATAAGGCTATCTGATTTGCAAAGTATGCAACTTAGGCCACCCAACTTCATAGGACTGAAATATAGCAACCCTACATGCTCAAAGTCACATGATGGTCCCACTTACCGTCGCTCTCTATAATTTCCTGTTCTCCTCCTATTTTGCTGTGGGGACACTGCACAAGTGCAAGACACAAATGGGCAATTTCACGCTTAACCAGTGATCTCTGGAACTATCTGAGAATGGGTAGAGATGGATAGCTATCTCACATGCAAAGATCACACTTTCTTCTTCTTCTGTACCATTAGCCCTGGGATTTGTCTCTCCAGTTTGAGAAGCACAGAAATTTCCCAATACCCTGAGACCTGGCAATCATATTCCAGGTCAAGATGCTGTTGATAGCATAGAATCATAGCCTGCTTAAAAGGAGGGGGGGGGGGGAGAGAGGTCAAAAGCCACTCCTAAACGTTCAGAGGGAAAAGCATAAATTTCCATATCCTGTATTTTATAGTAAAACTCAAATATCTTCCCCCTAAATTTGACAATGTCCATCACAAAAAACTGTCATTTATATTCTTCAGAAAACCATAAAGGGAATTGATCATCGTCACCATCATCATTATTATTTTTTTAAAAAAAAATAAAAACAGTTCCACAGAACCCTTGCTTTAAATATTTCAAGACGTTCTAGTGTGCTAAAGATTCATGATCTGGGCAGCTTCAGATTGGTCAAAATAGTTCTCAGTCCCTTCCTTGTGATAGACAATTGCTTGTTGAATAAATATAAATGTACCAGCACAGATGTATTCCTTAATTTTTCCCCTTCTCTTTTTAAAATGCTTGTGTTTTTCCTTTCTCCTTTTAAAAAAATGCATGCCCAGTAGCTGTTCTTTCTCATTTCCTTAAGCCTGGTTTCTGCGAGAACCAGGATATTTTATTAGGAAGATCAGAAGCTGTTACACTATTTCTTTGGTGTGCCTTTTTGAGTGGGGAGGGAGTGTTAAAAACAAATGATGTGGTTCACTGTACAAAGAATTTTCTAGGCATGGCTTGTTCATAGCATGTGGTCCTAAATAAACACACTACCTCAATACGGACCAAGGTATAATTGTGTCTGTGTTCCAGAGAAATTTCTTATAATAACAGTTGAAAGGATAGAAAAATGAATCAGCATGGCTAGTTCTAGTATTCAAATGCTTTCTTTCTGTACAGAAGCAACTAAATCTCCATAGCCCCCTGAGGAGTCTTCAGCCCACTGACAGAGACTACTAATAAAGAAGCACATACAGCTCAAAAGAGCAAAGTTTCTTCACTGTAGCAAAAATGCTGCAGAAGCTGCTACTGGAATGTGGGAGCATAAAAAAATGGCATTGCTTACCCTAACAAATGCCACCAGAAATAGCAGGTTCTAGGGACCCTGACTTACCTGGGATACCACACTTGTTGATGGAGTGGCAGCCCCAGGCTGGCAGCAACACACTAACAAGCCTGGGGCAGGGCTGGCAGTTCTCACATGGTATCTCCTGGGAGCAGGGGAGACTGGGATCCTTGGTGCAGAGTCCCCCCTCTGCTGGCTTCCTATTGGCCAGGGGAAGAACTCTTTTCCCCTGCTGGCCTTAGATTGCCTGGCAGGGAATCAAACTGGACTTCAGACAGGTGGACTGGAGAACAAGAAGCTTCACTCCAGTCTGCCTGCCTGATATAAGATCAGAGCTAGGGACCAACCCAGTCAATTGGTGGCTCGCTTTGACCCCTATGGAACATTCTGCACAAGGTGAGCCACAGGTGAGTAGGAGAGAGCTACCCTACAAGTCTCCGACAGGAGAAAGCCCATCAATTTGCCCATACTTTGTGCATTGATATCCAAGCTCAGACAAGTATGCAGGTCCATCCACTTGCTGTCCTTGTTTAAGGCAGCATATACATTGGCCTTCTTTGGGGCCTTTTGACCTGAGGAGCTGGTAGCATGGTCCAGGAATGAAGTCCACAGGAGGGTGGCATGCAGATGGGATGTTTTCATTGAGGACAGTGCCCTGGTCCTGCAGTGGCAATACTTGAGAAAACCAACCAACTCAACTGAGGGTTGACTATTCACCTCCAACCCAGGTGCAGGGCTTCCCCTTGCCCAATCCATGCAACAAAGGCCTACCTATAATACTGCCTGGATGGAAGGAGAGTTATGTTGGTACATGAAGATGGTACTCCATTGGAGTGTTACCACTTCACTGGGGTACTCCAGGCTACAATGGCACAAGCAGACTACCTGCCTCTGGAATTTGCATCTCATTCCTTTCAAATTGGGGCAGCCACTGAGGTGGCCAGTTTGGGCATACGTCCTGACCAAGCTTCCCTCTAAGATGTGCACCTGTGTGTGCAACTCTGCTCCCTCCATGCAGCATTCCTTCTCCACCACTCACAAACAGTGATCATTTCCAGCCCCTTTAGTTCCGGTCATGATGAAAGCCCATACATGGGGGCAGAGTCATGCAGGAGAGTGGAATCATATGCACTAGAGGCAGAGTCCCACTTAGCGGGGCTGAAAATTAGAGGGAATTTTGCTCCTGACCATTTAAAGAAGATTAGCAAATGGAAGTCAGAGGCATACAAATATTAATCTGAGAGACGAAGAAACAACCTTGACATCTCCTCTCTTTCAGTTCTGTCAATAAGTTAGGTGTACAAAGTATGGTTTATCTGTTCATTGGGCAGAGCGATATGTGGCATCCAGTGGCATCTTGGTTTAGACAGAGTGGCATATGCCTGGGGTGGAGGGGCATGTGCTGGCATCCGCTTATGCTTTTTTTATGACAATGGGTCGAGCAGAACAGACCTCCTGACATTTTTCTTTTCCAAGTGAGTTGAATGACTTGCAACTAAAGGACAGAACCTAACCTTTTAAATCAAGGCCAGTTCGGAGCTAATCCACAGATGCTGGACCACCATCTGTATTATGTGGTTAGACATCCTCAAGAGGCATGGGACCAGAGATCCACAAAAGGTGGGCATTGCAAGGCAAAAGGTGACCAGAGCAGTCAGTCAGATGGCATCATGGGATGGTAGCTGGATTAAGCACCCAATTATTTCATTCCTAGTCATCTGTTGATAGAAAATACCTACCATTGATCCCAAATCTTAAATGCTGTTCTTTGTGATTTAGTTATTCCAACTCTTATTTCTCAAATAAAGCATCAAGCTGCATGGTTAATTTTAAATAGTGTATATGCTGCCAATATTTCAACATGGATTTCTTTTTAAGATACAATGAAGGAAGTATAACATCACTCACATATTATCATTCATGTCTATTCAGAAGTAATTCCAATACAGTTCAGTGGGATTTACCTTGAGATAAATAAGCCTAGGATTGCAGTCTAATAATGCACATGCAAGTTTACAGAACCACAACTGGTAAATAAGTTCTGAGTATTTTATACCTAGAAAACCCTGCAAAGGTCTCCATGGCATGGAACTGATTTGATTGCATATTATTATTATTATTATTATTATTATTATTATTATTATTATTATTATTATTATTATTATTATTATTATTATTATTATTATTATTATTATTATTATTGCATGGGCAAGAGGTCTACTATTGATGCTGGAAAAATAAGTAGTTCAGAGGCTAGCTACACAGGAGTTTATCCTGCTCTGTAGTTCCCTGCTGGAATAGCTGGGACCACTCTAAAAAACTGACTGCACAACATTCACATTAAAGCATTCCAACCCATCCCTAATTGGGTTGGAGCCTACTGTTTAATTGGAATAAATAGGATTGGTCCAAATAAGAATAGTTTTCTTACTGTGCGATTGCCTATATCACTATCACTAGTGTGGGGTTGGTGATGTGTTGAGGTGGGCCTAGCCTGGCTGTGACTGCAGATGTGACCCTCCATCTATTTTGGAATGAAAATAGGCATTTTTGTTTTATTTTTTTTAAATTAAAAAATATTTTCCTGCATCACTTAATCATTATGTCACTTACCCAAAAAAAATTTTAAAAAGAAGAAAAGGAGAAATGCAGGGCTTAAACATAGCACTCTGTATTTCTCCTTTGTGTGCATAAAACCCCAGCCTTAATGCTCTTCTGCAAGTAAGTGGAAGCAAGCTGTTTTCCAACTGACTGACAGCTACTGCAAAAGAGAAGGCAGGAGGTAAGAAGGGGATGGGCGCATTGTGACCAAATGGACCAAAATAGAGTGATTTAAAATGCCAACATGTAGTTGACTAGATTGCAATTACAGCGGCTGCAGGAGCGATCTCCATGCAGACAGAAGGAGTGATATTTGAAGTAGCTTTGAAATAGCTTGGAAGCTCCATTGTTCCAAGCTATTTCAAAGTGGCCCAGATTAGATCGTTCCCCATCACTAATGTAGCTGTACCCTCAGATAAAATATTAAAAATAAAATTGGGAGTTTATAGTTCAGAACATCAGGGGGCAACTTGGTGGCCCTCCAAATATTGTTGGGTTGCAACTCCGAGCAGCCTTTGTCAGCATGACTAGTGGTTAGGAGTCATGGCGGTCAATGTTCAACAACATATATATAATGCCACATGTTGCCCACCCCAGTCTAGAAAAATCCACATATTTGCTGTTATGTGGTGGAACCTTTAGATGCAGTCATGCTCAGCTATGTGGGGAACCCTTTAACTGCTGTAAGGAGCATGAAGATGAGGCCACTAGACTTCCCTCATTTGATTCCTCTGTGCCCCTGTCCTCCACTGCTTGCTCCCAGTTGCAGGAAAGGACTAGTGTGGAAGCAGCAACAAGCTCCAGAATGAAAAATGTGTGTTTTTCATTGGTCGATTAGGACTATGTGATTTATTTGATGTATATCACCCTCATAGCATCTCACAATCTACAGGAGGGAACACTTATTAAAATAAATATTTGGCACTCCAGATGTTGCTTAACTGCAGTTCCCATTATCCTTATCCAACACAGTCAAAGGTGAAGAATGACCGGAGTTACCATCCAGTCACAGTCCAGTTCCTTGTCCTTGTCCTGAAATAATATATTACAGATATCTGAAATAGCAGAATATGTAACCACAAATGTCTGATAAAATACAAGAAAAGCAATAGATACAATTAGCAACGAAAGACAAACTATTGTTTATTCACTGAAAACTCATACAATGAAGCTTGTTTTTAACTGGCACCCAGAGGACAGAAATGTAGGAAACAATCAACTCTCTAATGGAGGGCCATAATTTTTATTTTTTAATGAAATGATAGCACAACAGGTATAAAACTACCCAGGAAAAATTCTAGTTTTCTATCAGCTATAACACTGATTTTCACATTAATTAAGGTGAAAGCATTACAGGCTCCATGTTGTCAATCAAACTGAATGGAAAAATGATTATAAGTGGCCATGATTATCTGCCCAATGCCTCTGTATTCCTGCAGATCAGAAAGTGTGCTGATGGGAAGACATGACTAGGAAAAGCAGGCAGGTTAAAAAGGGTGATCAGCTTTCTGTTCCTTTTGTGCCTCTGGTACACTGGAGAATCAAAGATAAGTTGCTGAAAATTACACAGACTGGGTCTTATTTACTGAATCAGCACATCTGATTTCCATAATATGTAGATGATTTAGCCTGAGTAGTGACCTTTCCATATGGTAACCTGCTCAAGAAGTATTCTCTATAGTGTATTGGTTATGCACATGTATGGGCATGAGTTCCTACAAGTCTGAGGAAAAATTGGAGGGCATGCCCTAAGAAACAACCAGAGGGTTGATCTCCTGTGGTTGTTTCTTAGGGCGTGCCCTCCAATTTCTCCTCAAACTTGGAGGAATCCATGCCCATACATGTACATACACTTATTCCTCATGGTCTTGCATGTGGTACTGAATATAAAGTCTTGGCTGCACTAATATAAAAACAATTTAAAATAAAGGAGAAATCAGCCCCATTATACCTAATCTATTCCAAGTAATGAATTGACATGAAGCTTGCTGCATGCAAAATATGATGCAGCCTTTAATTTACTGAATACTATTCCAAATGGAGGTCCTAAGACAAGAAAAAAACCTGACCCAGCAGATCTTTATGGCAGCCTGCGCCGCCTCTGTATTGGAGTCAATTGGAGCAGCAAGGTTAAGCTGCTGCACAGTTGTAGCATATATATAGGCACTGTTCAAAGAAAGAGGGATAAAAAAAAGTCTCAACAAGAGGGAAACTAGCCAGCAAGTGCTGCATCAGACATATTTTTCCCCTTCATACACACAATCCTGGAAGGGAGGAATAAACAGTGCATAATGTTCCCTCCTAATCACACTTTGAAATTAAGCAGTACTTTAGCAACTTTTGTGTTTTCATTACCTCTTTCTCCAATCATAGGCATATGCGTAAGGATCTGCCAACTTACGCTACCCTTCATGCACTGGATGAATGGGCAGCAGCCCAATGAAAGTATATACCAAATAAAACTTGCTAATCCTCCAAGTGCCCAAAGACTCTTTATTATGGTTGTTGTAGGTTTTTCGGGCTGTCTGGCCGTGTTCTTGAGGTTTTTCTACCTAACGTTTCACCAGTCTCTGTGGCTGGCATCTTCAGAGGACAGGAGTCAGAATTCTGTCTGTGCTCTGGTGCAGTTTGTGGGATAGTTGAGTATTTATAGCTGTGGGATCAGCTTTTTGTCCTTTTCAGAAGATTGGGTGATTATGGTGATCAGTGTGTTTTTTGTTGTGGGTGTATTGTGATAAGGGGGAGAGATGATCTGTCACTGTGATTGATGGGTGTCATTAGCTGGTCTTTTGTGTGCAGTGATCACTGGTCCTTGTGGCTGGGTAGAGTTCATTGACCTTTTGCAGGCTGTATTTTTCAGTGCTGGGAGCCAGGCTTTGTTGAGTTTTAGACTTTCTTCTTTTTTGCTGAAGCTCTGCTGGTGTTCATGGATTTCAATGGCTTCCCTGTGCAGTCTAACATAATGATTGCTGGTGTTATCCAGTACTTCTGTGTTTTGAAATAGAATTTCATGTCTAGCTTGTTTCAGGGCATGTTCAGCTCCTGCCGATTTTTCTGGTTGTTTTAGTCTGCAGTCTCTCATGTTCTTTGATTCTGGTGTGGATGCTGTGTTTTGTGGTTCCAATATATACCTGGCCACAACTGCAAGGTATCCAGTTTACTCCTGCAGTGGTGGTGGTGGTGGGTCCCTTTTGTCCTTTGCTGACCATAACATTTGTTGTATTTTTGTGGTGGGCCTGAATACTGTTTCTAGGTTGTGTTTTTTCAAAAGTTTCCCCATGTGGTCCATGCCCCCTTTGATGTTTGGCAGAAATACTTTATTTGTGGGTGGCTGTTTTTCCTCTTCAGTTTGGTGTTGTTTTCTTGGTTTGATGGCTCTTGTGATTTCATTCTTGGAATAGCCATTTGCTTGTAGGCCCAATTCAGATGGTTGAGTTCGGTGCTGAGAAATTGAACTTCACAGTTCCGATTTGCACGGTCTACCAGTGTTTTGATTATGCCTCTTTTTTGTCGTGGGTGGTGGTTGGCTCCCAGTGCCTGGCTCCCAGCACTGAAAAACACAGCCTGCAAAAAGGTCAATGAACTCTACCCAGCCACAAGGACCAGTGATCACTGCACACAAAAGACCAGCTAATGACACCCATCAATCACAGTGACAGATCATCTCTCCCCCTTATCACAACAATACACCCACAACAAAAAAACACGCTGATCACCATAATCACCCAATCTCCTGAAAAGGACAAATAGCTGATCCCACAGCTATAAATACTCAACTATCCCCCAAACTACACCAGAGCACAGACAGAGTTCTGACTCCTGTCCTCTGAAGATGCCAGCCACAGAGACTGGCGAAACGTTAGGTAGAAAAACCTCAAGAACACGGCCAGACAGCCTGAAAAACCTACAACAACCATCGAATCCCGGCTGTGAAAGCCTTCAAGAATACTCTTTATTATCTTCAGAACAGATTTTAAAAAATTGCTTCTGTATATTTTAAATCTACCTATTTTGCACTGTAGCCATAAAATATTCAACTGGTTGGAGTGGTTTGGTTTGGCTTGGTTTGATTTGTGAGTGTTTGCTTGCTCCTTACAAAGGCTAGAACCCTTACAAAGAAAAGGGCATTATTCTCCTGGAAGTACAACCCTTTTTGCTCCCAAAGTGCCTTTTTTTTCTCTGCCACTGAGGGACGTCTACTTTTTCAAGCCAGAATGATTCAAACAGGCTTTTCCCCCATGGTTACTTGTGATACTTTCTTATAAAGACAAGGAGGTGTGGCTGTAGGTGGTGTTTCAATAACATAGTCAGTTTGGGCATGATGTTCAGGACCAGGGGAACAAACCCCCACATTCTTTGCTCTCCCCTGATCACCCTATGAATTTTTAAATTTATTTTCTAATTTGAGATTAGCACTAGATCACTAGATCACAAAACCAAAAAGCTTTTTGGTTTTCGATACCATCAACCATGGTATCTTTCTGGAAAAGACTATCGGTATTGGGGATGGGAGGTCTTGCATTACGCTGGCTCCAGTCATTTCTCAAGAGATCTACACTAGAGATCACTCTAGTGCTGGGTTCCCATTATTATTATTTTCAAATTTGCATCCCATAAAAGGATCAGCAGAGGTGCGACCAAAAGAAAGAAGGAAACAAAGGGGAGGCTGTGGGCTGGAATGTGAGTCACACTGCATCCAGTATGAACAGCAAACTCCCAAATTAATCTGCAGCCCCTGTGTGAGCACTGACTGTGGTTTCAAATATAATATAAGCTGCAACTCAAATCTTAGCAAAGCTGAATCACTTCAGATTGCTTCAGTATAGTCTCAGCCTAGGTCCAGTATCCTATTTGTTTCTAACAGGGCATGGAATTGTCTGTTCTGATTGTGGGTCCAGTTCTTTAACAAGCAAAAAAAAAAAAAAAAAAAAAAAAAAAAAGGCTAGTTGCATCAAACATGGTGATCATTGGGTTGCATAACTGCAAGCTAGAGAATGGAAGAGTAAACACAGAGTAAACAGGATTCTGATCTATGAAACAAACTCTTAAACAAGTATTTCTCAGTACGCAGCTAAAAAGAAACCATCTACATCCAAATTGTCTTTCTAAGCTGTTTCTTTGTTTAAATGAATTTCTTAGCTACTTTCAAGTAGTCTGCAGTCTTTTCAAGCCAACTTACAAAATACTGGATACTAAGAGAATATAACAAGTCTATAAAATGATACATTTTTGACAATTTTAAGTTTGAAACAGTTAATAAAATTGTTCAAACAGGCCATGCAATGGTACTGAAAATGCACAGGTTGCACTTTTAAGAGAGGCTGACAGGGAGAGTAAAAGCTTTTTGGTTTTCGATACCATCAACCATGGTATCTTTCTGGAAAAGACTATCAGTATTGGGGATCGGAGGTCTTGCATTATGCTGGCTTCAGTCATTTCTCAATGGTCGTACCCTGATGGTTGAGCTTGGAGATGCTATTTTGATCCCCTGGATCCTGTATTATGGGGTCCCACAAAGGGGGGGGGGGCTATCATCTCCCACATGCTTTTTAACATGTGTATGAAGTGGCAGGGAGAGGTCATCTGGAGATTTGGAGTACACTGCCATCAGTACGCTAATAACACACAGTTCTATCTCTCCTTAACTTCTGCAGCAGATGCTGTTCTGACCCTGAGTGCTGCGTGGTTTTAATAATGGGCTGGATGAGGGCTAACAAATTGAAGCTGAATCCTGACAAGACAGAGATCCTGTTGTTGGGAAAGTTATCTGGTCTGGAGAGGGTTACTTTAGCCCTTAAAGACCAGGTTTGCAACTTTGGGATACTCTTCAATTCAGCACTCTTGTTAGAACAACCTTGAGTGCTGCTTGGCTGCCATGTTGGGATTGATGGGGAATAACAGACTGAGGCTGAACCTGGACAAGACAAAGGTCCTTCAGGTGGGTGCTCTCAATGTCTTTCGATAGCATGTCTCCCTTTCCTTTGGTGAGGTTACTCTCTCTGCTAAGGATGAGGTGCACAGTATTGGTGTCCTTCTGGATGCAGTGCTGTCAATGGACATGCAGATAGGGTCCATGGTCCAATCTGCCTATTTTCATTTTAGGTGGATTGCACAGCTGCACCCCTACCATAACACCAAGTCCCTCACCACATTGGGCCATGCACTGGTAGACCCAAAAATAGATAACTGTAATACTCTTTATGTGGGGCTTCCCATGAAGCTGATATGGAAGCTTCAGCAGGTCCAGAATATGGCAGCCAGGTTATTGAGTAGAGCCAGGAAATAACAACACATCTCTCCAATTCTGGCTGCCCTGCACTTGTTGCCTGTCCATTTCCATGCCAGCTGCAAGGTGATGGTTCTAACATATAAAGCCATAAATGGTTTGGGACCTCATTACCTGGCAGACCTCCTTCTTCCAGTGAAAACTGCCCATCCTACTCATTCATTCCAAGCTGGATGTCTGAGGATGTTGACCCCAAAGAGGCCGAGAGAGAGAAAACTAGGAACTGGGCCTTCTCGGCAGTCGCTCTTTGACTCTGGAACCAACTTCCTTCTGATATCAACTCGGCCCCTTTGCTGGTGACTTTTAAGAAGCTCTTTAAAACCTGGCTATTCTGATAGACTTTTACCCTGAATCACCAATGGAACCCAGTGGAATTACCAGCAACTAAAACTATAATGACACCTTTTTAAATGTTTTAATGTTCAAACATTTTTGTTTTTTATTATGTTTTATTATGCTATTTTTTTCTTATACAACTGCTGAAGTTTTGGTTTATTGTGTAGGATTTGATGTTTGCTTATTGTTTATTGTTTATGTTGTGAGGCACCCACAGTGAGCTTCGGTCAGATGGGCAGTATATAAAGCAAAGCAAAGCAATCAATCAATCAAATAAAAATCTGCTGCAGCGAGAGCTGCCTTCTTCCAACTCAGGCAGATTGCTCAGTTGTGCCCCTATCTGGATAGGGTTGCAACACCTGCCTTGGTTTTGGTTTCCTTTCAAATGAAGTAACTGGAAGCATATTGATGCTGGCCAGAGTCCTATTGTGGATTTATACCAGCATAAATTGCAGTGACAGATTGCTGCTAATTAACAAATTATCACTTGCATTCCATTGGTTGCAGCAATCTGTGCAAATGGCATGCAATTAGGAATGTAAGCAACAGCTCACTAGTTATCAGCAATTTACCATTATGTGTTACACAGTATAGACTTAAGTTTGTGTCAGTTCATGTTAGGATTCTGGCCATTATTTAGTATTTCCATTAAAAGTGCTAGTAGTCCTCTGAGTTCTGCAGCTCCCTCAGATACCAATGGCCTGTGACCCTTGGAATCTCTTTTGTCCCTGGGATGCCAAAGTTGAAGATGCTGAATCAGAACTTTCTGCATGCAAGTCATCTACTAGATAAGGTACTACCCAATCAGTAAGGAATTGTGAATGAACACTCCATTGTCTATCTATCCTGGATAAGTTAATGCAACTAAACTGCAAGGCTATTTTCCCTCACTAAACTGTCCCCCACAAGTTATTTATGCACTACTATCACAAGCTACAACCCTTTTGCTAACAGGTGTGGCCTGACACCTGAAACTGCACATCTTAGCTTGAGCTCCTTTCATTGCTACCCTGCCCTTCCTTTTCTATGCAACCACTTGATTCCATTTTCCATTCTATTTCCTGTTTACTCCCATCTTTTCTTTCTCTTGATATCTTGGCA
Organism: Intellagama lesueurii; assembly: GCA_037013535.1. Taxonomy (NCBI): domain Eukaryota; kingdom Metazoa; phylum Chordata; class Lepidosauria; order Squamata; family Agamidae; genus Intellagama; species Intellagama lesueurii. The sequence continues at coordinate 79,984,348 of JBAJHW010000001.1, read as the reverse complement.
ACTTGCCATCAATGTAACTGCTGTCATTTTGGAAAAAAACAGTTCCCAGAATGCCACAGGTAGCATGCTCCATGGCCATGTTGATGGGAGGATTCTGGAAGCTGTACTTCAAAGAAAGAAAGAAAGAAAGAAAGAAAGAAAGAAAGAAAGAAAGAAAGAAAGAAAAAGTAACTTTCCCAAGCTTTTCCAAATTCTGCTTCAGATAGCATGGTCTGACTCAATAGAAAAATAGTCATCTGCCTTTCTCCAAACTAGCAATACAACTGTCTTGAAGAGGAACATCACATATTAAAGGTGTGATGGTCTATGTTGTACTATCCTCTGAATATGACTTCCTTGCTTTTGAAATGACTCCATATGGAAAATCTTGAATGCCAAACAGAACAAGACTTTCTCAGCTCTTGAGAAGTGATGAGCCAAGAGCCAGAGGTGAAATGAAAGTAGGCAAATATTTAGCTGCTCTTAATTACTATTTATAGTTCTTCTGGCAGCAGCTATCTTCTCACTTTATAAATGACTTTGGTAATTGTGTTAAGCAGGGTTGCACATAACACTTGTTGGTCAATTACTTCTTAAATTATGTATGTTTACTAGATTAGAAAATATTCAAGGTTTTTTTCTCCTTTCATATGTAACTTTCCAGTGCTCAAAGACAGAGAGACATTTAATATAGCCACTGTGGTGAACACCATGCATACATTGAAACAGTATACAGAGGGGTGTTTTTCCAGCTGACAGAATGTGTGTAAACATCTGCCTATATTTCTCTGACTATGACAGAGGTTTTAACTCACATGGGTGCCCTAATTCCAGTCTTAGAATTGTCTGTGAGACAAATGTGTTCACTCCACCAGGGCAAGAATCTGCATATTAATTAAAAGAGTAGCAATACCAAATGAGTGCCGCTAAGTTAATGTTGTCCTTGGGCTTAATTATTAGAAAGTTTGCAAGTTAACTTGAATGAAGCAAAATTATTTGTGACATTATTAAAATTAACTTCTGAACTTCCTAACAAGAATGTCTAATTATCTCAGTTTCATATATAGTAATAATCAGAAACCCCATGGAACACATTAAAGGCTAGGGATTAACCTGCTTTGATAAGGTGGAACACAATGTAAAAAGATACCTGACATGCTGTATATTTTGATGCAACCAGATCTTCTATCTATCTGACCACATATGTATGTGGATAAGATAATACATGAACTCTACAAATGTTACTTGCAGTTGCTATGATTTCAAAGTCTGTGGCATCTCCAAAAGTTGTGCCATCTTTAGGGACTGGGGTGGGGTGGGGTAATCAAGAGAATTTGCCTTTCTGTATGGATACACCTGTTTTGAACCTCCCAAGACTATCAGTAGAAAACACCTTTCCTTGGAAATCTACACATTCACAAGGCTTAGAATGTGTTTCAGAGTATCAAAAGGCTCCCAAAATGATATTTTGAAGATGTGCACATCTGTACAGTATTCATTTGAAAAAACAGACATAGACACACTTTATTCAATGCAAAAACGCCTTAAATGTTAAAAACAAGTGTACAGACTTGCATACTGGATGAAAAGGTGAGCATGAGAGCACGCTTGAGTTTCTGTATGGCATAATGAGGGGGGAATCCTATACAGAAATGAAACCAAACAGGAAACCTAGCCGGAAATTGTGAAACACAGCAAGAATGGCTTTTCATATCTCTAATTATAACAACAATAAGGTCAGCAATGCCAGTATAAAAAAGTAGGCAAGATGTTGGTCTTAGGACAAGTAGACTGGAGTATATACCTGACTTGATCTTTGATAGGCATTAGGCAGTTCACAATAGCCACATATACAGTTGTGATGTGACTAAGATGAGGTAACCCTGTGACCAATGTCCTTAACTGTTTGGAGAACGTTTGAAATCAAACATAGTATATTAAAGGCAATAATGCCACGGTCTTCATAAATAAAGAGCACACAGAGGACATATCAGGTCAGTGTATTTGTCGGGCAAGCCTCGCTGTATATTCTCTGGGAGCAAACCTCAGAAACATATATTTGGCTTCACCTACTCTCTGACCTTTTAAACTGGGTACACAAAACTAAGTCAGGCATCTTCGGCATGCAAAATATATGTTCTGTCATTACTGACAAACTTGGGAAAATGCTGCATCGCTGTCATTCATTTCTGTTTTACCTACTTTACTGCTTATAAGTGCCATGAAGTGATTGCAGCAATTGTGCTTCATGCAGTATGCTACATACTGGCATCTCTCTCTCCGTGAGCTGCCTGCTGAAGAGTAGATAATTGAGCCCCACTAGAATATTATGCTCAATAAGTGATGCCTACAACAAACTGAGTTTCCAGACCCCACACCATCATGACAACTCTTCTTTGAACATTCTCCAGTTTAACAAGTTACTTCCTAAAAAGTGGTGCTAAGAACTGGGCATAGTATTTCAGATATGACCTGACCAGCTCAGAACCTATTATATCTTCATAGAATCATAGAATAATGAGTTAGAAGGAGCTTATAAGGCCATTGAGTTCAACTCCCTGTTCAATATAGGAATCGAAATCAAAGTATATCTGACAGATAGTTGTCTAATTTTCTCTTGAATACCTTCAGCCCTGGAACACCCATCACCTCCTAAGATAATTGGTTCCATTGTTGTACTGCTCAAACAGTTAGAAGTTTCACCTGATATTCAACCTAAATCTGGCTTCCTGCTACTTGAGCCCATTATTACATGTCCTACACTCTGGGATGATTAAGAACAGATCCTACCCCTCCTCTGTATGACTATCTTCCAAGTATTTGAAAGGACATGGCACCTTAGCACCTCATGGCCTAAACCTAGCAGACAACACCTGAAATCCATCCATCCATCCAATCCACTTCAGAATCCTCTTCTCTGCATTATAGAATTGCCACCTGGGAAACAGCACACTTTCAGACAAACTAAGAAAGTGGAAACTGAATCATCTTCCTATATTTTTTTTCTTTTATGTTTGTCCTTCAACATGACAGAGAAAGTTCTTGAGCTTCAGGAAATATAGCAAAAAATCTGAGATGCATTGTATAAAATAGCTTTAGGTACACTGAGCCATATCCATGGCTGAAAGTGTTGAAAATTCATTTTACATCTCACACAATATTTTGGAAGTGTTCTGGTTTCTCTATCACTCAAAATAAATGGATGGAAAAGGCCCAGGGTAAAGCTAGAATCCAATTAGTCTATAAGGAAGGCGGTTTGCCTTTATCGGCTGTCTACTTCAGCTCCTTAAACTGTTCACAAACACCTTGTTTTCAGATCTTCAATCACATATGAAGCACATGTGGACTTTTTGCCACACTTTTTTTGTGCTCCAATCTATCTACATCCTGGCCAATATATGATTTCAACCAGCTTCATCCAGCATTGCTTGTTCATTCTCACAACAATATCAGGCAGACCGGATGCATTAGAAAGACTGACAATTGGTCAAACTATACTATTAGTAAATTCCATTTGAAATCTTCTACATGACATTTCTTGCTTTTCCTTTGTATTCAGTCTTTTTTATTCCCTTGTGAGAAAATTACCCATTAATTTAGAAATCATAGATGAGGCCATAGTAGTTATATTCATATTCTGGTGCTCACTACCATTAACATTTGCCAAAAAACAACCCTGACAGTTGCTTTGTGTTTGGGTGATAAGTGGTTAACTGATGAAAAAGGTGATCAGCTTCTGGGACTTTCTCTTACTTGGTGTCACTTTGTGAATGGTAGTGAGCACAAAAATGTATCCTGTAGACCATCTTGACTGCTGCCATTGGTGTTGTCAACGTTCAGGCTGCCCTTTACTATGTAAAGCTTGACATCCTTTTTCCTGTTGGCAACTCAAGTACAATTTTGTGCAGCAATATTTGACTATTTCCTGGCATTCTGAATCATGGATACAAAGCACAATATCCCACATTCATAAACTGGAGGTTTTTTGAAGAGTTGAATAATTCTCTGGACATTTTTATTTAACAGTAATTGCAAAAAAATGGAATATGTGGCCAAGAGACTAGAACATCTGGAAGCATTTCTGAAAGTTTGTGTGAATGAGAATTTTACTTGGTAAAATGTCTTCACAAGGGCAAACACTAACACAGTTCTATCTAATACAGTATGCTACACATATTCAGCATTGAATGATCTGGAAGCATAGCTCCGTCATAGAGCAGGACCTCTCAAAAACTGTCCTAATAAATAAAACACATTACTAGATTTCATGATCAGCCTTTGAGGGAATCTTGGCATGGCCCTGCTGGCTTGCAGTCAGGTGAAATTGCCTGGTTGCAATCTCCCATCCCAGTCTTCACCCCACTTACTAATGTCTTCAGCCCCTTGAAATTATTGCTCAGCTGAAATGATTGTCTTCAGCTCCTTCAAAGATCATTCAGCTAGTTTACTCATTCTAACTATTAATTACACTATTGAGATGGAGTGTCTCCATAATTGTTCAACAACATCTGTAGTATGGGCTTTAAGTAAATCTATCAAAAAATTAGGACACTGTATAGTAACCGCCCAGTCATAGGCATTTGTATATTCTCTCCATTTGTGGCATTATTATTATTATAGTTCTGGAGGTACATGGTCCCAGGGACAGAATGTGTCTCCTAAAGGAAAAAAAGTGAGTCTGCGCTGCCCTATTTGTCCTTTATTTGGGTACAGAGCAAGTTTGGGAGTTTTGCACATTCCTAGTTATTATACACATTGACCAGAATCCTGGAGTTTGCATGACTTGCTCCAGTTAATGTCAGCTGACATGTTCAAGACATGTCCTAGTTGTATGCTTGACCTTGTGCATGGTTGAGTAACTGAGATGCACCCCAATACCTCATCGATTAGTTGTCATTTGCTGCTGCAAGTTATGGAAAACTCATGCAAACATCGATAGGATTCTTGACAATGGCTCTAATATTCCATTAAGTCTCTTTCACCCAGTTTATTTTTTCCTGATGACTATATTAATATTCGTGCCTGGAAGTGAAAGGAAAGTCCGATGCTGCAAAGCAAAATACTGCATAGGAACCTGGAATGTAAGATCTATGAACCTTGGTAAGCTGGATGTGGTCAAACAGGAGATGGCAAGAATGGTGAGAAAATACCAACATATCTCTCCCACTCTGGCTGCCTTGCATTGGCTGCCCATCCGCTTCCACATTGATTTCAAAGTGTTGATGATGACGTATAAAGCCCTAAACGGTTTAGGACCTCGATACCTGGCAGATCGCCTTCTTCCACCAAGATCTACCCGAATCACTCGTCATAGCCAGGAGGGACGGCTGAGGGGCCTAACGCCGAGAGAGGCCCGGAAAGAAAGAACAAGAAACCGGGCCTTCTCGGCAGTGGCCCCTCGGCTTTGGAATAATCTTCCATCAGAGATCCGCCTGGCTCCCTCGCTGGGTGTTTTTAAGAGCCAATTAAAAACTTGGCTCTTCAGACAAGCCTTCCCTCCTGTCAATATTTGATTTTATTTTACTATAAGTTTTTTCTATCCATCTTGAGTACTATTAATATTAATATTATTATTTTGAATTGTCTTATTTTTAAATTGTTTAAATGATTTGTATTTAATTTTATGGAACCCGCCCCGAGTAGACTGTGTCTAGGGGGGCGGGATAAGAAGTCTAATAAATAAATAAATAAATAAATAAATAAACATTGACATCCTGGGCATCAGTGAACTAAAATGGACAGGAATGGGCGAATTCAATTCAGACGATTATCATATCTACTATTGTGGGCAAGAATCCCATAGAAGAAATGGAGTAGCCCTCATAGTCAACAAAAGAGTGGGAAAAGCTGTACTGGCATACAATCTCAAAAATGATAGAATGATTTCAATACGAGTCCAAGGCAGACCTTTCAACATCACAGTAATCCAAGTTTATGCACCAAACACCGATGCTGAAGAGGCTGAAATTGACCAATTCTATAAAGACTTACAACACCTTCTAGAACTGACACCAAAAAAAGATGTTCTTGTCATTATAGGGGACTGGAATGCTAAAGTAGGGAGTCAAGAGATAAAAGGAACAACAGGTAAGTTTGGCCTTGGAGTTCAAAACGAAGCAGGGCAAAGGCTAATGGAGTTTTGTCAAGAGAACAAGCTGGTCATCACAAACACTCTTTCCCAACAACACAAGAGGCGACTCTACACATGGACATCACCATATGGGCAATACCGAAATCAGATTGATTATGTTCTCTGCAGCCAAAGATGGAGAAGCTCCATACAGTCAGCAAAAACAAGACCTGGAGCTGATTGTGGCTCTGATCATCAGCTTCTTATAGCAAAACTCAAGCTTAAACTGAAGAAAGTAGGAAAAACCACTGGGCTAGTCAGGTATAATCTAAACCAAATCTCTTATGAATACACAGTGGAAGTGAAGAACAGATTTAAGGAACTAGATTTGGTGGACAGAGTGCCTGAAGAACTATGGATGGAGGCTCGTAACATTGTACAGGAGGCAGCAACAAAAACCATCCCAAAGAAAAGGAAATGCAAGAAAGCAAAGTGGCTGTCCAATGAGGCCTTACAAATAGCAGAGAAGAGAAGGGAAACAAAATGTCAAAGCTATGGTTTTTCCAGTAGCGATGTATGGAAGTGAGAGCTGGACCATAAAGAAGGCTGACCGCCGAAGAATTGTTGCTTTTGAATTGTGGTGCTGGAGGAGACTCTTGAGAGTCCCCTGGACTGCAAAGAGATCAAACCTATCCATTCTGAAGGAAATCAACCCTGAGTGCTCACTGGAAGGACAGATCCTGAAGCTGAGGCTCCAATACTTTGGCCATCTCATGAGAAGAGAAGACTCCCTGGAAAAGACCCTGATGTTGGGAAAGTGTGAGGGCAAGAGGAGAAGGGGACAACAGAGGATGAGATGGTTGGACAGTGTCATCGAAGCTACCAACATGAATTTGACCAAACTCTGGGAGGCAGTGGAAGACAGGAGGGCCTGGCGTGTTCTGGTCCATGGGGTCATGAAGAGTCGGACATGACTTAACGACTAAACAACAATATTAATATTTCTCTACTAACCAGAACCTACTGAACTTTGACATGGAAACACAGTTGCACCTTTCTTTAGTAACATAGGTTAGAAAGGAAGCATATGACTATTCTTCAGAGGTACATGCAAAGACATAGGAACAGATCCATGCTTTTTTCAATACATCTTAGTAAGGCTTTTCCATCTCTAACAGGAGAACCAACTGCAGTTTGATAGAAAATCCTTTCCATGCTGCAACTATGGCGATCAGTTAGAATGTAAGCATGAAATGTGTATGTTGGAAATGCATCTCTTCTCTGAAAGAGGAAATGTGCTTTCAAAGTTCAATTTCAGGTTTAGAGCTGTGCTCATCCATGGTCATTAAAAAGAAGGGAGGAAATGGATATTTGTAGTACCATAAAATTTCACATTTTCAAAGCTTTTGTAGCCCATTTCTTCAGATGCTAAAACAGGCTGAACAGCCAGCATAAAGCCTGTTGTAAATTTGTGTGCCTTATATATTGTTAGTGTTTCTTTTCTGCTGTATCACACAAGAGTGCCATACAAACAATCTAGATGAGATGTATTGAGTGTTTCAATTTGTCAGAAAGAAAGAAAGAAAGAAAGAAAGAAAGAAAGAAAGAAAGAAAGAAAGAAAGAAAGAAAGAAAGAAAGAAAGAAAGAAAGAAAGAAAGAAAGAAGAAGGCAGACAATTAATTCTCCATGTTGTAGTGTTAAAGTCAGGGACAGATGACTGCTGCTTTCTCTTCATGCAGATAACAAATCAAGCTAATGTGGTCTTAGCAACATAGTTGTGTTCAGCTTGCAATCAGCAATTCACATGTCTTCCATATTACAGAAGCAAGAAAAGTTTGCTCAGTGCAATAGATATGTCATCATGGATCCTCTCCTGTCAATCCCTATCTTGTGATACAGATTATCCAGAAATCTTGGCACGGCCTTGTCAGCAAACATGTCAAAGAAACACTATATCACTATCACAAAGGGCAAATCTGTATTGTGTTACATACTGCCAAGTTAAAACAAATTTGTAGCAACCCTAATAGGGCTTTCAAGATTAGTGAGATGTTTAAGGAGTGCTTTTACCAATACCCACTCCCTGTGAGGATTACTCCCCTTGAGGAATGCTATATCAAACTTTTGGTAATTTTTTTAAAAGGAATAAATGAAATAAGTAAATTAAATTTAGCTGTGTGTCCTAAAATAGCACTTTTATCAATATTTGAAAAGGAGGAATGTAATCAGACAACTAAAGAATTGATTTCTTACTTGTTAACAGTGGCTAGATGGACTATAGCTATACACTGGAAAATATGATACAGTTTCTAATTAAATGATGGGTATAGGGAAATTTGGAATATAGCTATTAATGGTAAGCTAATGTAATATTCAAGTTAAGAAGTGGCTCCTAAGTAATTTACAGATATATGGGGGGAATGTATTGATCTTTTACTAATAAAGGGGAAGAGACAATCCTCCATGCAAGAGTCATTAAAAATTTTGAGGGGAATGGGTCTCCATGAAGGCAAATGGTTACAACTAGAGATGGGGACGAATATAAAAACGGATCAGTTTTTCTGACAAATAGAGCCGATTCGTCGTATATTCGTCAATCCGTATTTGTAAAATTTTAAATCAGGATGAATATGGCTTGACAAATATTTCCTCGGTTTTATTCGTCGATCTGTTCATATTCGTCTATGTTTGTTACCCCTTTTGGGGGCCTCTCTGAGCTTGCTGGCACCAATTCGAAGCTCTGGCCAATCAGGACAGAGATCCTGGATTGGCATGTCCAGCAGCCAGTAGCGCTGCTGAAAGGTGTATCTACTTTTACAGACGCTTCATATAAGCTTTTCCCGTCCAGCCGTTCCCCACTTCTGTTCGTGCTCTCCAGAGTGAGAACAGTTGCTGCTCGCTGGCTTGCTGGTGCTCTTGCGGTTTCCCTTTTGCGGCAGCAAAGCAAAGACTTATATTTTTCTTTTTCATCATCATTCATCAGTCATCATCAACTTTACTGGGAATTTGGGGAGGGATTTCAGGTAGCTTAGGCTACTTCTTCGGAAGGGCTTAATTTCATTTCAAATTCAAATCAATCAAAGCTTTTTTTTCCCTGGAGGCTTGTGTGTGTGTGTGTGTGTGTATCATCCGGTGGGGGGAGGGGGAACTGTCGTCGTGTGACTGTGGAATCTCTTTTCCTTTATATTCAATTTTCAAAAGTTCATTTTAGAGAGGCTTCTGTCTCAGGGAATTTGGTGAGTGGCTGGATCCATCATTCCTTTTTCTTCCAAAACTTATTTGGGTGTGTGTGGGGGTGTGGGTGTGTGTCTAGGTGGGAGGATTATTCAGTTTTCAAAAGTTCATTTTAGGGAGGCTTGTGTATCTCAAGGAATTTGGTGGGTGGCTGGATCCATCATTCCTTTTTCTTCCAAAACTTTGTGTGTGTGTGTGTGTGTCTAGGTGGGAGGATTATTTAGTTTTCAAAAGTTCATTTTAGGGAGGCTTGTGTCTCTCAGGGAATTTGGTGGGTGGCTGGATCCATCATTCCTTTTTCTTCCAAACCTTATTTGTGTGTGTGTGTGTGTGTGTGTCTGACTGAGACTTAGCTGGCAGGGCTTTTCTTTTTGGACTTTTTTGGCTTCTCTGCCACAGTGGGTCGGGGGGGGGGAATTTTCCTAATTACATTATACTGAGGGGGGGGGGGCTTTGTTTAGGCAGGCAGGTCACATTTTAGTAAAAGAATTACACCACCATCATTCTAAAAATAAAATTTATACACGTTCTCTGACCCTCTATTAGTTTCCTTCCTCAATCTTCATTGCTTTATTTGTTTAGTTGGTTTGTTAGGCAGGCAGTAGAAAATGAAGGGATTTCTTCAGGGGCAATCCAAGGGGAAGAAGGCTGTGAAGCTATGCAGGCTAGGTAGCAGCACCATCATCACGACCACCACGTGCACAACCACATCTACGATAACCAGTGCCACTGTCCCTCCTATGGTGGCCTTGCAGGCAGGCACAGAACCAAAGCTTCCAAAGGTGCCAAAAGAACTGCCGCTCCTCTTCCTAGAGGAATCTGGGGAGTTACTGGTTTCTGAAGATCCCCAGTCCAATTTGGAACCAGTAACGGCAGGGCAGGCTTCACAGCCCCCCACCCCACCCCTGTCCCCAGAGTCATCTGTTCCCTCCTCCCAGACCAGCAGCACCCCTGGGACACAGAGTTCTTCCCAGGCCAGCAGCCAGGGGCAGGCAGTGGGTCCTTGTTTGGGCAAACATGGCAGAGGGCCATGTGGGATCATTTCATGGCACTCAGCGATGACCCACGGCTGGCACGCTGCAATACCTGCCTTGGGGTGGCCCAGAGGGGGTCAGACCCCAGGCATCTGTCCTCCACCACCCTCCGCCAACATCTGGAGAGGCACCACCCAAGGCTCCTGTCCAGGGAAGGCACTTCATCCGCGCCATCTGGGAGAGGGAAAAGAGCAGCTCCAGGGGAGGCAGAAGGGAGGCAGGAGGAGGTGCCTCCTTTCAAAAGGGCAGCCACAGGGGTTTCTGGGGCCGGGAGCATGAGGCAGGCCACGCTCCACGAAGTGGCACCCATTGGGTCCGCCATGACCCTCAGCCGGCAGTCGAAGGGCAAGGCCCAGCAGGCGGCCACTTGTCTTGTCGCTGAGATGATTGCCCTGCTCAGACTTCCACTGTCCATCATGGAATCCCAAGCCTTCCACCAGTTGCTGCATTTTTTTGCCCCCTGGTACGACCTCCCCTCACGGAGAACTCTCAGTTCTAGAGTGCTGCCCTCGCTCTATGACTCTGTAAGGGAGGTGGTCCGTGACCATTTTTCACGGCTACAGGGGCGCAAGGTGCATTTCACAGCGGACCTGTGGAGCAGAGGTCAGCACTGCTACCTCTTGCTCACAACCCACTGGTGGCAGCCAGAGGACTTGAGTAGTGGCAGGGCATTGGCAACAGGGCCGCAGGGGGAAGCCCTTGCCCTGCCCCCAGGCTACAGGTCTGTTCTGCTGCAGGTGCGGCACATGGAAGCTCAGGCGACAGGGAGGAACATCGCCGATGAGTTCCTGTCCGTGCTGCAGGAGTGGGCACCAAGGGGGAGGTGACCCATGGCCACACGGTCACAGAAGCTGGGTTGAACATGTTGGCGGCATTGAACGCGGTGGGCTTTGAGGGCATCGTATGCATGGCACACAAATTACACCTTGTGGTGCGTGATGCCCTCGGCCTGGGCAGCCACGTCAAGCCCGAGTGGGACGCAGGCACCCGGGAGACGCGGGCACTCCTGGAGCAATGCCGCCAACTGGTGGGCCACTTCTCCTGTGATGTGTGCATGTTTGGCCTGGATCAGGTGAAGAACCAGAGAGAGAGTTCGGACACAAAGATGGAGACCAACAGAACCAGAGGAACTATGGGATTTTGTATTTCTAGCTAGAAGTCCTCATGGTAAGAAATTCAACTTTTGAACTGTGAACTTTTTGAACTATGTTTTCAGCAAAGTTGACAGAACACATCTGCTGCTGAGGGAGTGGAGCAAACTCGAGAGTTAAGAAGAGCCTGGTACGAGGGATCCTCCTTAGCAAAGCAGATTCCACACCTGTCCACTAAGTGATGGAAGACATTAAACATTCAATACTTCACAATGAGTGATAGGGACCATGTATCTAGGGGGAAACAAAGGTATCTCTACTACGCATGCCCTGTGAGCAACCTGAGACAAAGAAATGTCTTCTACGCATGCTCTATTTAAAAAACTGCCTAAATAGAATATAAGAAGAGGGGTCTGGGCAAACATTTAGTCTGTCTGTCTGTCTGTCTGTCTGCTGAGACCAAAAGGCTTTTGGAATTAACTACTTTCTTTGGAACTTGGACAATGCAAATAAAGAATTCTTCTCTCTTTGGTGAGTATGGATGTGGTGTGAACGTGCTGAATGAATGAAACCCCTTTATTTAGAATCCCCAGTCAGATCCCCTCCATTACTGGGCTAGGAAACTAGTCATATGGCCGGAGTTGTCCAATGTGGATATGGACCTCCTTTCCATCCCCCCCCCCCCACCAGCCAGAGCGAGCGCATGTTTTCCCATTTCGGAGACATACTCCGACCACACCACTCACATTTGGATCCCGTTACTGTGGAGAGACTGTCGTTCATCAATGTGAGCCTTCCCTTGTTGGGCTTCCCTTCACTGAAGCCAAGGAGGTAGGGTTCCAATGACAGTCTCTCCCTTAACACACCGCTTGCCTGCCTGCGCCCGCCTGCCTGCCCACCTGCCCACCCTCCAGTTTGGAGGCCCCCAAAAAGCCTGCTTTCCTGCTGCCGTGTGCCTCAGTGCCTGATGGGGCAACACACTCTACTTTGCTGCTGCCAACTTACCTCAGTGCCCCGATGCGGCCCAAAAGCCTGCTTTCCTGCTGCCGTGTGTCTGAGTGCCCAATGGGGCAACACACTCTACTTTGCTGCTCCCAACTTACCTCAGTGCCCCGATGGGGCCCAGAAGCCTGTCCAGGCATCGCCCCATCACACGGCTTGAGACTGCAGAGTTTATCTTGAGCCAACAACAACCACCATCCCTTTTCTTCATCAATAACAAAACAAACAACACCATCGCACGGCTTCAGATTCAGACTGCAGAGCTGATCATCTGGTTTTCCAAAGCTGTCCTCCTGGCTTCCCTGTGCCAAGAGGGCTGGGCTGACCCAAGCCCTTCCTGGTAGTCAAAAACAGCATACTTGACTAAAGAATTAATTCTTTCTGGAGGCTTCTGTTTCATATGCCACCTTGATGGCAAACGCCACCCTCTTGCTCATCGATGTTAAAGATTTCTGCCACTACACACCCAATGGGCAAAGCCTACTTTTCTGCCAATTGCCTCGGTGCCCGATGCCTTTTAAGACATGCTTTCCCACCTACTTTGGAGCCAACTTCCTCAGTGCCCGATGGGGCAAGACACGGTACTTTGCTGCTGCCCACTACCACAGTGCCCGATGGGGCAACACACTCTGCTTTCAGTCCCATGCCAACTCAGTAGGTAGGCAGAAGTTGGAACAAACTACCCAAATGAATTAGCTCAGCTCACCAGCGGCCCTGCGGATTAACTGCTGTAGTAGCAGCGTGGCTGGGCTCTGCCCCACCCAAAGCCTGTCTGCGCGTCACCCGAATGTGCCAAGAGGGCCATCTAACCCTTTTGGCTGGCACACCCAGAGCCGGTTCTGGCATCCCCGAACAAGTGAAGAGGGCCATCCAGCTCTCTGGGCAGACCCAGACTGAGCAGTAAGAAAAATGAATAAATAGTTGCTCTTGTACAACTAAAGTGTACAAGAGCAAAGTGTTGGGTGATGCCCATAATGTGCCAAAACAGGGTGTTGGCACACCCAAAGCCGGGCTCTGCCTCATCCAAGCCTGTCCAGGCATCACCCCATCACCTGGCTTCAGACGGCAGAGCTCGTCTGGTTTTCAACCTGAGCATCTTTCTTTCTTTGAAGGTTGTCAGCAAGTCTAGTTAGACGTTGGTGGACAGGTGAGTCTCCTAGGCCAGGCTCTGCCCCACCCAAAGCCTGTCCGTGTCCAGGCGTCCCCCGTGCCAAAGAGGGCCTGTCTCAGCCCCACCCAAAGCCTGTCCAGGCGTCATCCCATCGCCCCATCGCCCGGCTTCAGATGGCTATCTTTAGCCTCCGAGGGCTATCTTTATCATATCCGGGTGGTCTCAGCAGCCAAGTTGCAAGCAGTCCCCAGCTTTCCAGTTCTAAATGGGCATCTTTGTCACCCCATTGCCCCATTGCCCAGCTTCAGATTGCAGAGCTGATCTGTTTCCGACAGCCCCGTGGCCCCATGGATTAACCACTGTTAGTAGCACCGACCCTGTTCATCTGATGGTGCTGTTGGGAGTTGCAAGCAACCTCAGTTGCCTCCTGGGGGCAAAAACCTTTCCTTTGCAGGCAAATCTGATGTTGCTGAAGAAGACCAGAGTCTGCCCTGCTGCCTTTTGCCTCAGTGCCCCGATGGGGCAAAACACGGTACTTTGCTGCTGCCAACTACCTCAGTGCCCGATGCAGCCAAAAAAAGCCTGCTTTCCTGCTGCCTTTTCCCTCAGTGCCTGATGGGGCCAAAAGAGCCTGTTTTCCTGCTGCCAACTTCCTCAGTGCCCGACAGAGCCAAAAAGCCTGCTGTGCTGCCAAATACCTCCTTGCCTCCAGTCCTCCTGAGGGCAAACTCTACTTCACTGGCAAATGTAATGCTGTGCTGAGCTGAAGACAAACTTGATGCCTCATGCATGCCTCTGCCAAAGGGACCTCTCATTCTTCTGGGGCTAAATATAACTCCCTCAATGCCATGGGCTTCTCTGCGGTGTGGTAAACTCTCCTGGGGGGACCCAATTTGTGGGTGAATAACTCAGAGTTCCAATATCCAATCTTCACCAACATTGGCAGGCATGTTGGGGAAAGAAATAGGAAGCTCCGTTGTGATTCTGGAGTTTCTAAGTACCTGGGGGGAGCTTTTCTGGGGGGGTCCTCTTTGTGACTATATAACTTGGGGGTCCATGATCCACTGTTCACCAAACTTTCAAGGGGTGTAGAAATGCGTCTGAGGAAGCTTTTCTGCAAGTTTAGTGTCTCTAGGTCATTGGGGGCCAGTGTTATAGCCATTTAAATGCAGAGAAATTGACAGATTGATTCATCGATTCATCGAAGAATATTCGTATATTCGTATTCGTTGATTCATTAACCTTGATGAATAACGATCAAAACGAATCACCATTTTTTTTTATTCGTCCCCATCTCTAGTTACAACTTCCAAGTGGTCGGGGGGGGAGCACTATGTTTAATAGATATGTGTTAATTGTTTGTTTGATGTTCATAAGATTTTGCTTGTATTATTGCCACCTGGGAAACAGCACATTTTTATTCAGACAAACTACTGTAATAATGCTTGACTGCTCTAGGGCCACTGTAACCTCCCTAGATCCTTGCTTTTAAAGGCTGCCAGGCCAATAACAACAGAATTACCCACATTGATCATTAATGCATCTTTCCTTGCGGGCTGGGTTCCCCAAGCCCTCAAAAAGATACGCATTAGGCCCATTTGGAAAAAAAAAATGAACCTGGCAGCAGATGACTATAATAATTATAGGCCCGTCGCCAATGTTCCCTTTATGAGCAAGCCAGTGGAGAGGGCAGTGGCTGATCAGTTTCAGGCACTTCTGGAGGAAACAGATGCCGTCGATCCATTCCAGTCTGGGTTTAGGCCATGTCACGGCATGGAGACAGCATTGGTAGCCCTGCATGATGACCTTTCTTAGGGAAGCTGACAGGGGCAATGTGTCCCTGCTGGTCCTCCTTAATCTCTCAGTGGCCTTTGATACTGTCAACCATGGTATCCTCCTGTGGAAACTCTCTGAGTTAGGGATCCGTTGCCTGGCTCTGTCCTGCCTCCAATCCTTTCTTGGAGCCATCCCCAGAGAGTGCAATTAGGAGAGATGATGTCCACCTCTTGGATTCTCAACTGTGGAGTGCCCCAGGGGTCAATCATCTCTCCATTGCTGTTTAACATCTGTATGAGATTGCTGGGGGAGGTCATCTAGAGATTCAGAGTGATGTATCATCAATATGCCAATGACACACAACTCTATCTCTCCTTCTACCCTTCTGCAATGGATGCTGTCCCATCCCTTGAGCACTGCCTGGCTGCTGTGCTGGAGTGGATAATAAACTGAGGTTGAACTTGGACAAAATGGAAGTCCTCCAGGTGGGTGTCCTGGTGTCTGTGGTCTGGGTGGCTCCCTTTCCTTTGGCCAGGCTACTCTCTCTGCCAGGGATGAGGTGTGCTACCTAGGTGTTCTTCTGGACCTGGCACTATCAGTGGAGTACCAGATAGCGTCTGCGGTCCAATCCACCTATTTCCACTTTAGACAGATTGCTCAATTGCACCCTTACCTGAACACCCACTCACCACATTGGTCCATGCACTGGTAATCTCAAGAATAGATTACTGTAATGCTCTTTACGTAAGGCTTCACTTCAGGCTGACATGGAGGTTTCAGTAGGTCCAGAATATGGCAGTCAAGCTAGTGGGTAGGGTCAGTAAATACCAACATATCTCCCCAACCCTGGCCGTGTTTCACTGGTTACCTCTCTGCTTCTGTGCTGACTTCAAGATGATGGTTTTAACATATAAAGCCCTAAACGGTTTGGGATCTCAGTACCTAACATGATGCCTCCTTCTCGCAAGAACTGCCCATCCTAACCGTTCATCCCAGGCAGGATGTTTGAGGGTGCTAAACCCAAGAGATGCCCAAAGGGAGAGGACCAGGCATCAGGCCTTCTCAGCAGTGACACCTAGACTCTGGAATCAACTACCCCTAGATATCTGCCTGCCCATCCCCCCCACTAATGACCTTTAAAAAATCTCTAAAAACATGGTTGTTCAAACTGGCATTTCCATCAATGGAAACCCGTTGAAGGTTTTAGCCACTGAGTTAATTCTACCGTCTTTTAAACAGTTAACACTTATGTGTAATTGTTATTTGTAATTGTTTAATTATTGTTTTGTATTGCTTCATTGTTTGATCATGTTGTGAACCACCCAGAGTGGCCTTAGGCTAGATGTGTGGCATACAAATCAAATCAAATCAAATCAATTCAATTCAAATCAATCAATCAATCAATCAATCAATCAATCAGGTAGAAGCTGAAACATCTACCTTTTTTTTCTTTTGTGTTAGTTATTCAGTGTGACTGAGAAGGTTTCTGAGGTTCAGGAAATATAGCAAATATTCGATAAAAATGCATTGTCTAAAATAGCTTTAGGTACATAGTTTTAGGGCCATATCTGTGGCTGACAGAGTTGAAATTCATTTTACATGTCAGCATGTCATACAATGTGGTGCTGAAGGAGACTCTTGAGAGTCCCCTGGACTGCAAGGAGATCAAACCTATCCATTCTGAAGGAAATCAACCCTGAGTGCTCACTGGAAGGACAGATCCTGAAGCTGAGGCTCCAATACTTTGGCCATCTCATGAGAAGAGAAGACTCCCTGGAAAAGACCCTGATGTTGGGAAAGTGTGAAGGCAAGAGGAGAAGGGGACGACAGAGGACGAGATGGTTGGACAGTGTCATCGAAGCTACCAACATCAATTTGACCAAACTCCGGGAGGCAGTGGAAGACAGGAGGGCCTGGGGTGCTCTGGTCCATGGGGTCATGAAGAGGCGGACACGACTTAACGACTAAACAACAACAATGTCACACAATATTTTGAAACTGTTTTGTTTTTTGTTTCCTTTGTTAGCTCAATTTAATTGTGTTTTCTATGTTAAATCTGCAAAAAAAATAAAGTAAAAAATAAAGAACATGTATGAACTCATACAGGTTGTTAGAAAATATACCTGCAGGGGATCTTTGAACAATGACACTTGTGTGTGGCTTAACATAGATTTGCTTCACTAAATCAGAGCTATTCAACGGGGGAATTTTATTGGAGACATAAGAAAAGAAAATATACACAATGATTGCACCAGGAAACAGGAAAGATTACAGTCATGCTGGGTAAATGACAAACCATTAAAAAATGAGTACATGTGCTTCAGAAATATTACAATGAAATGCTGCACTCAAAGGAAGCAAACATGCAAGGTTTGAAGGCTGCAAAGACTTGAGTTGCAGTTATAAGCCCTGGCTAAACTAGAGGGCTGAATTCAAATTCCAGAAGTAGCAGGAGTTAGCGGCTAAGCAATACAGGGCACCACAAGGATTAGAAGGAGGAAAGAAAGAGAGGATATTTCTCAAAACCACACACATACCAAGGAACGGGGGAAAGCTGGTGGGACAGTGGCTACTTTTCAGGGAAAATCATCTCAGAAAAATAGGCTTTGGGTGCAACTAATTTGTCTTTAGTCTTTTTGAGAGTGTGTGAGTGGTGCCAGCAGGCCCCTTCCAAGAGTAGTTGCAGAAACAGGCTCTTTTATTTCAAAAGTGTGACTTTTAAAGGGCCAAGAGGACCATTAACATAAAACATGTAACTCTGGGCACCAGGGAGTTAACATAACTCTCTCCGTCCTCTCCACATTGCATAGATGCCAGAAGCCATACCACCCCGTCACATAAAGAACTGGTTAGGAAGGATGCTATCCCCCACCCCACCCCGCAAAAAATCACATTACACACTTTGCCCTAATCTGTCTTTTCATGCCGCTCTGTTGGGTTCCAGTAATCCTGGCTTTTTCAATAAGACCTGGCTATGAAGGCTCTTCACAGACAAAGCACAGTGAGGCTTTTTGCCACTTGAGACGATTGTCTCCGTTTGGCTAAAGTTTGAGCCAGTCTTGGGATAAAAGGGTGGTCATTGCCACATCACCAAAAGGGAAGGAGGCATTCTTGGAAAAGAGTACCAATTTTATCCTCAATATTTTGATTTCATTTACTAGGTATTACAGTAAACCATAAGTACCCACTCAGAATCAATAATTGCTTACAAATAATATTGTGTTTTAAATCCATTAAATAGTACTTATTACTTAAATTAAATTAATTACAAAACAAAACAAATGAAGTGAAGTGAAAGAAATTAGACAAATATCGTTCATTTGTTTATTTGTCCAAATCAACTATTACATTCATCAACCTTTATTTACTTTAATTATTACCAGCCCAAAGCACTGGTAACAACACAGGAGGGGAGCAAGCTCGTTGGCATTTGACAACATCAGAAAACAAAGTGCCACCCCCCCCATAAGCCATTTCCACACTGAGCCTCCCCTCAATGTATTAAATAGCTTTAAAAAAACAAAAAACAAAAAAAACTGCTCTTGCATCCCTGCAGTGTGGATACATTGAGAGAAAGCAGTGGACGGAGTCACATTTCTTGAATCAACAGCTACCTCTCTGCAGCACTGGCTTCTTTTTTTGAATAACATTTGCAAGGGAAGGTCCTCAGAGCAGTTTGAGGCTGTCTGTTTCAGAACACAGGTGACCCTAGAGAGTAGCCTTCCCATCCTGCCTTTGTTCTGCGGGCTTTCCCAAGAAACCTCTCTAGTCCAGTCTAAACCTGAATCTTCCACCAACAGAAGGACTTGATTTTAAAAAGAAGGCAGTCCAGCCCAATTCCAGACCATTAGCCATAGTATGGGCTGGGAGATTGGTAGTTTCAGAGATGGAAATGGCAAACAGAAGTATCACAGTCTGCTTCCTCTTTCTATATAATTTTGGGGAAGATTTGTTAAAATGATTGTGTCCTTTTGTATGTCAGGGTCTTTTTTTAACATCCTCTGATCTTCTTGTGGCCCTGGGCATCTGGCTAATAGTTCTTAGTATTCCTATTTTGCTAAAAGGTATGAAAGTATCAGAGGGCAGGAGAATAGCTAAGTAGCCCATGAGGCATTCTTGAAGGATATTTTGATATAATTTATTTTAGAAAAGGGCAGAATAGGATGATTGTTCACCTGACCTCCTGAGGTTATGGGCATAACAAGAGCAAGATGGAGCTGATTCCTCTATATCAATGGAGCTGATTCCTCTATGTCAATGAGGGTACCAGATCTCCAGTTCTGATCTTGAGACTCAAATTTTGAGTTTTACTCTCCAGGCCTCAGTCTGGTCCTAAAATCTCAAGAGAAGGATGCTGCTGACTTGGTGGGCATAATTTGGTTTCCAACTCTCTCTCTCTCTCTCTCTCTCTGTCTCTCTCTCTCTCACACACACACACACACACACCCCTTTTAGAAGAGGTAGCTGTGTTATTTTGTGCAATCATATCAGACAAAATCCAAAAAAACAAAACAAAATTAAATTTTAAAAAGAGACAAAAACTTGTGGGACCTTAAAGACTAACTATTATATTTTAATGTAAGCTTTTGTAGACATGTCCACTTTGTCAGACTTATGGAAACGTAATGAAATGTTGAATGAAATATCAGTTCCACAAGTAGAACATTCTAAATATTCATTGGCTCTTGGGTGTATGGTACATCTACATGCAATAATTTATGGCCTACGCTGTATACAATATTCTTGTAAGCTTTCCTCCAAGAGACAGAAAACAGACACCAGGCCTGAGCAAAAATGAGCAGGGAAAGAGATGTGGTGTAGGGGAGGGGGTTTGGAATACTGGGGATTATGGGACCTAACAATGCCACATACAATATCAAAGGCACCTTCACTTGCTTCTCAGCTAAAGTGATCTATACCCCCACACTCCTTCTCTCTCTTTTCTCTCCCCCCTCATGTTTGCTCAGGCCTGGTGTCTGTTTCCTGTTTCCTAGAGGAATGTTTACAACAGTACCCTAAAATAACATAGGCCATAAATTACTACACGTAGATGTCTTACTATACCCAAGAGCTAATGAATATTTAGAATGTTCTACTTGTGAAACTGATATTGCATTCAACATTTCATTCTGTTTCCATAAGTCTGATGAAATGGACGTGTCCACGAAAGCTTACATTAAACTATAATATCTTTAAGGTGCAACATGTTTCTGTTTCATTTTGTTTTGTTTTGTTTTGTTTCGTATCGTATCGTTTCGTTTCTATGGATTTTGTCTGATATACAGTGTGTGTGTGTGTGTGTGTTGCACTTGATGTCTGAAGTGTATGTCTAGGATGTGATTAGAAGAGCACACAAGGTTGCATGCCTTGGTCTCAAGTTTTAGCTGTGAAATCTGAAGGAATGGGGTGCTGCTTAACTGGCAACCATTATGTCAATAGGTACTGCCTGTAGGGAGTTAAATCTGGCTGTAGAGCCAGAGGTTGGGAGTTTAATTCCCCACTGTGCCTCCAGGGAGAAGAGCCAGCCTGTATGGCCTTGAGCAAGCTGCATAGTTCGAGAGTACCCCAGAAGAAGGGAATGGTAAACTACTTCTGAGTATTTTTTACGTAGAAAACCCTGAAAAGGGTTGCCATAAGTCAGAATTGACTTGATGGCACATGATGATGATGATGATGATGATGATGATGATGATGATGATGATTTTGTGTAAACAAGCTGTCTACACTTGTGATCTATTTTCAGTTGTACATCTACAATTTAATAGAAGTATTTTGGAAGCCTGCTCCCGTCAGTGATAAATCTGACTTGTTCCTAGTTTGTGAGTGTGCCATCTACAACAGCCGCTCTTATTTGAAGCAGATGTCTGGTTCAACCAGTAATAATATGCATTACATATACACACCTTGCAGGGATGTTGTACAGATCTAGGCACCTTCATAACCAACAGACTCCCCACCCCAAACAATGGACAAAATTGCTTAACTATGTGGACGTAACCCGAAGTTATGCCCGTGGTAGCTATGACAGCATTTCCACTGGCACATTGCACAGTTGGTCACACCTGGGATGCACAACCAATTGTGCAATAGAATTGTGTGATTCTTTGTTTTTGGGTCTAACCCCCGGCACATTTATGTGATGTCTGTATGAAGAGGATTTTGCCAATGATATATTGGAACACACCTGCTTCGCATAACCTATATGATCAATATTGTATCCAGACACCAAGGAAACGGAATTGTAAATGATCTCCTGGAACATCCTCATAATCTCTCTCTCTCCCTCCCTCCCTTTCTCCCTCCCTCCCTCTCTCTGTCTCTCTCTCTCACACACACACACACACACAGAGAGTAAAATAATATTCATGTCATTGATGAATTCTGGAGGCAGTGAAAGAGCTAACAATTTCTTCTGATATTACACAGAAAAGAATAAAAAATGGATTAACTGTCTGCATTGCATTGCCATCCAAATAGATAGGTGGAAAGCTAGGACGACTGGAAAAAAGGCTTATTTATCTTGATTAAGAGAAATAAAATCCTTTTTAAAAGATACTGTGCACACAGGTACTTATGAGAAAATATACTAGTGTCATTGCCATATTTCTGTTTTCCTTATTTACCTCTTCTGAATTCCAGCCCACAGTTATGGGTCCAACAAAAGATTCCAAGAATATCCATGAGAATGAAACTCTTCCATGCTAGGTCTTGCCACGACTTAAAGAACATCAATAAGTGCATCAATCAATTCTTGATGCCTATGTTCAATCACATTTCTGTTTATTGAACCTATCTGTATTTAGCATTCTAAATAACTTGGACTAAACTGGTGAATATGTGCGTTTCCACACTCAGACTGAGAACAGCACAGTCAGCGTTACACAAATGTACCCACCAGAGACAATAGTAGTGGGACACAATTTTGTGTTGCATTTATTTGAAAGTAAGTCCCACTATTTGTTGCCCACTTTAATGATACAAGATGTTGCACCAGCAAATGTATTGTGTATGCTGTATGAGACAGTTAAAGATGCATTACTTTACATTGCTCTTGAATGAATAACATGGTGTTTAATTAATTCACCATTCAACTGTGGATAGCAGTAGATATGTGATTTGCTATGATGATGTGCTTTGAGAACCTCAAATAGCTACCTTTATGCAGATAGTATACCAGTGTGTAAAGGAAGGTAACAGTTATTTATAACAAGGAGGGGGGTGTTCCGCAAATTCCCAAGTTCAGTAAGAATTATGTCGTATATATCTAGAGTTGTTGTGATTGGCGTTGTTGGAGGGATATGCAACTATGTATGCATGGATTCTCCAGGTAGTCTGACTCAGTGAAAGGCAGATGTTCTTATGTTCTAGTTTAAGCACTGAAAATCAGATTCATGAAAATTTGGAAAACCCATCCAGTACAAACACCTATCTGGATATATAAGCTATGGAAGAGCCAGAACAACAACAAGGAATATACTATGTCCTATAAATTATTGATTCAGCTATGTTTGTTACAAAGCAAACCTGGAGTGTGATGAAAGGGCTTGACAATCTCCCATTTATTTATTTATTTATCAATGTTTGTTTTCTTCTGGTTGATTTGATGGGTCGCTAGCATTCCTCTGGCTTATCATGATTTGCTTTCTCATCTTCACAGCTTCTCCTTAAAAATAATCATATCCATGAGCTATAGCATTGCCTTTTACTTCAAGCCAGGTGCTTATAGAGTTGGGGATCACAGCTTGCTTCCTCCTCCAATTTTTTTTGGATTTTGCTTGTTTGTTGGTGTCCCAAGCTTCCATACCATTCTCTGAATAAATGACTGTCTGAAATGATGCCTAATATTGTACTTGCCACACAGAGCAAGTTCTTTAGATTTACTCTGTGCCCTGCACCCTGTTGCTCGTTGCCATGTGCACAATCTCTGAGATTTATTTCTGATGATGAAAAGACAGAGAGACACAAAGCAGTGTCAGATCTCAGTAGCCTAAAGTGAGATTAGATGGATCAACATCTTCCTACCTTCCAAATCCTAGATGAACAGCACCATCCGTAATTCCATTTGTTGGCATTAAAGTACCAGCTTCCCATGGAGGGCTCAGAACAATACTTTCTTATAAATAAAAGTAAATATTCAGTCACTAGAGAACTCAGGAATAAATCAGAGTGGGAGAAATATCCCCCTTGTCTCATCTGATTTGCAGTGAAAATAAGCTTTGTGGCTGGGAGGGAATCTCATCCTAGCAAGTCTGACCCCATCGTCTTTGTGCTAATACCAGGAACAAATATAAGATCATTATCAGTGTGTCAATGGTTATTAGAAAGAAAAGTGTTTTTCTGTTTTGACACTGTCTGTGTGGGTTTTTCTTTTGCTTTCTTTTGTTTGTATTGTTTGTTTGTTTTGTCTAAAACAGTCAGCTCTGGAATAAATGGGGCTCTGTAATAAAATGCCGAACCATGGAACGCTTCTGTTCAGCATTCCAGCCACTCCACTGTAGCCACTTATCATTCTATTATGATGCAAACATGTAAGTGATCATTCTTGCAAATTCAGTGGGAACACTTGAAAATATGTTGAGAAAGAAGATAAACTCTTTTTAAAACTTACACTCTGATTTTTATTCTATGTGTATGGGTGTGTATGAAGTGGAATGGACATACTTTTATACTCTTTTGGGTACTCTTGAATCTTGGATTTCTCTACTAATTTTTATGGGCAGATCTCACTTTGTCCATGGAAACAGATTATGAATTTGGGAATGATCAATCTAAAATGAGATTGTTCTAGCTGCACTTTTTATTTCTTCTTCTATCTTCCTTTCTCTATATGCTCAATTTCCTAAACCCTTCCACCCAGCTCAGATGTCAGTTCCTCCCCTGCAACATACTGCCAACATTGCTTTCTACTGTTAGAAAGGATCCCTTCCTTAGAGCTTTTTTGTTGTTGTTGTTCTCTGAGGTTCTTCATATGCCTCCAAACATTGGGATCCCTGCACACCTCAAAGTTCAGCTCCTTTTATGTGCATGTTTGTGACTACATTCTGTTTTTCTGTCTATGCGTGTGTGTAAGTATGCATGTCTGTATCTTCTAAGGCTTCAGCTGCAGCAGATGAAAAAGAACATTTAGGTCAGAGACAGGAATCTGGGATCTAATTTCATGCATATTTATGTGCAACATTTTTTTATTTTTTTTGCTTTTGAAAGTTTAGGAATTAAACCTGCCAGCATGGAAATCAGTTTAGCACAAAACAACTGAATGGTGTTAAATGCTTGATTTAGCCTGAAAGAAAGTCTAAAAGGACAATTGAAGTAGATTAACATAGATGGACAGAGAGATGTGGGGACTTTTGGTCCAGAACTAAACCACCTTCATCTTCATCTCCACTTGCCATATTAATAGTAGACTACCCTACAGGCTTGCTATCAATCTGCAACAGAAGTATAACAGTGAATTATATTCCATATTTTGCCTTACCTAGGCAGGGGCAGCCCCTCTGAACTTAGGAAATCTAATATAAGTTGACATTGTTTGTAAGACAGACAGCATTTGGAAAAGCTCCCTCTTTGGGCTGTTGTTATGTGGTGTCAGGTCACCTCCGGTTTAAGGAAACCCTATGAATGAGTGACCTACAAGATGTCCTGTCATTAACAGGCATACTAAGCTCTTGCAGACCCAAAGCTCTGGAGTAAACCCACCTCACATTTGATCCTTCTATTCTCCTGTTGCTTTCTACTTTTTCTAACATTGTCTTTAAAAAAAAAGACTTTTCCAATCCCCCACTGGCTACATTTACTTGGATAGAGGAGATAATCAATCATTCTGACTAGCTAGACTACAAGAACCCAACTGTGTTTTTGAGACCTAAACTTCTTTTGTGACTTGCAGCAGAACTGAAAGCAAGAGAGCAGTCTGTTTGAGCCATTGAACTTTGAGTAGTACGGAAGCATGTTATAGCATGACAGAGCACAGGGATGGCAAAACATATGAACCCTGGGACAGATCTGGCTTTTGGGACCTGTGCGCCCATCTTGTGAATTTCTTCAGCAGGGCCCACTGCTCCTCCTTCCAGGACTGTACTTATTATCTCTAGTCATGATTTGAAAGAAAACCAGAGTTTTCCAAACCAGTTTATTATCAATAACTGGAGATAAGTGGTAATTAAAGGCATTTAAACTTTAAGTACCTGCTCTTTAAATGCTTTTAGATTTTAAAGAGTTATGCTTTTAGACTCTTGTGTAGAATTCAGTTGTGCTTTGTGTGCCCAAAAACTGTGTCACTCCTCCCTAGATATGCATGGAACCAATCATGCTTAGTTAGAAATTGTCCATTTAGGAAAGAATTGCATTTGGCCACATCCAGTTTGCTTTAGCCCCAGTGTATCATGTCCTTGGCCAGTGACCTTGGCCTCATCCACTGCTGTATTGTAGCCATGGAGATACTTCCCAAATTGGAATTTGGGCCACTTCTGAAATGTTCCCCACCCTGATATACTGCTTAAGACTGTTGGACTAGAACTAGAGAGTGTGTTCAAATGTCCATTCAACTACAGCACTTATTTGCATATGCTGGGCCTGTCACTATATCTCACTCCAGCTTCTGTCACTATTCTGAGTATGGAACCGGGAGATGGAAGGGCCTTGCATATCATCTGCATTCTTTGATGGACAGGTGGGAATATAAATGGGTCTCATACACTAAGCGTTACAACTTTCATGCACCAATTAAGGATTGTCTCCTATTTGTGCAGCTCGTTTTTTATACTAATTATGCTCTTTTTGAAATTCTGTTGTGCTGAGACTTGAGCTTTCCTGCATAGAAACATCTACTTATAGAACTGGGAAAGGGAACCATGATATATGCTGAAATGTATGATGGAAATTTATTTAAAGGCAGTTTCTATTAACGTTGTTTTAAAGATAAAAGAGTTGATAATGAATTATCGGGGTTCTTTTTTAAATAGGATTGCACCCAGTAAAGACGGATGACAGCTTTGTCCAAGAAACAAACAACACTGAACAATTGTATCAATTGTGTTTTCTGCACATTTTTGCTGAAGTTCATGAGAATTAGTCCTTGAAATCAAATTAACTCCAGTGCCACATCTAGAAGCTGCTGGGAATTGGATGCTTTCATCTTAATCCCTTTCCTTATATTGCTACCTCCTGCCTGTGCTGGGGAGATTGTTGACACCAATCCAAAATTTTACCTGCAGTAGAATTCTGGTGGCTTTCTCTTTTGTTCCGGCAACATATTCTGACAGTTAAGATATTTTTTCATCCATGTTATTCCCACCCTTGGGGAACATAAGCGTTCACAAGGCTGACAAGTATACTACAACTGAGATAGCTGGACTGTCATTTTTTCCCCTTTTCCCCATTTAGTTTTTTCCCCTTCCTTCAATCCTTCTTCTTGCCTGTGGAAAAAGTGATAGAAAGCCAGCAGAATTTAGTGATCACTGTTAAGTCAAGGACTGTCAAGAGCACCTTGATAGACAGATGAGCGGTCGCTTGCATTGGGAATTCAGCTCAGAACTACAGATATCAGTGTATGCCCTACACAGAATCCTGATAGACTTCCTTGGTACTTGCATATTAAGTTTTTACCCTCGATTTTGCTTTTCTCATTTGCAGTGTTTGAACTTGTGGGAACTTCCTTGGTATTTCCCCAGCATATTTTGGAATACATATATTTGTAAAAACAACAATGCATCTCAGGATGTCTTATGGGCTGATGGAATGTAGCCTGTGTTAATGAAAGCTCATGATATAGTCAATTAATCTTAAAGGTGTCAGACAACTCTGTTGTTGCTGCTGCTACTACTACTATAGACTAACAAAGCTATCTTGTGGAAATTGCTACGGTCTTATTACTATCACATTTTTTGGAGACTAGGTAAAAGCTGAACAGAATGGAACAGGCACTTGTTAATAAAAATCAATGCAGAAACTAGTGGAATGTGATACAGACAGATCAATATTTTGAACATTAAACCCATCATGTATTATACTTTCATATAATGTACCTTTAATGCCCCCAAATCAGCCAGAATGATCCAGGACAGCAACTTCTACATAAGATAAACCAACTAAACTCACAGAGTACATGTGACTGTATGAAACTGGTACAGAAAACCACAAAGCATCTCCAGGAACAGTGTTCTAGTACCCTGCTCCAGGCAGAAAATCCAGGTTGCAAAAAAACAAACAGAAAGGGAACCTCCAAGTAAGTCAACCCAACAAAATCTATCCATCCCATCAGATGAGAAGGGACTGGTGAAAGAAGCCTCAGAACATCCCCAGGAACCACATTCTGGTACCCATTCTGGGAAAAAAATAAAATAAAATAGAAGTTGCTGTTCTTGGCTGTTTTGCACAATATGGATTTTCTACTCACACTGGGTATTGACATGGGGCTCAGAAGGATATATTGAGGCTTGCTGTATCCATCGTCTCTAGTACAATGGGATATGTTCTCATTGGGCTGTTCTACTCACAAGTTGCATTTTAGAGTGTTTTGCACAAAATGGATTTTCTGCCCAGAACAGGTACTGGAATGGTGTTCCTAGAGATGTTTTTGTTGCAGAGTGTTGAATAATCATTAAATCTCCCCTAGCTGTGCAGTAGAAGTACAGGGGTTTACACAGCAGAATTACCTTCAAGTCTCCCCAGAATAGACTCCCCTTTGTTCTCATCAACTAGCACTTACAATCTCATTCTGAGTCATTGGGAAGAGAAAGAATAAAAAGGTTTTATTTACTCACAACTGAATAGTTAAAAAGCAGCATTCTCTACAAAAATGGTTGTTTACAGTAACAGGTCTTAACAGACTTGCAGCCTGCTTCCAGCAGGCTCCTGTAAGTTACATTCTAACTGCTTAACTGCTAGGAGACTAAAAAGAAGGAAAAAAACACTTAAGACAGAGACATGGCCCTCCTTGAAATCAGAAACAGGGAAGGAACAATTCCTTACAGCTGGATTGATTGGCAGTCACCCCAGCCTCTTTCAGCCAAACCAAATAAGGCAGCATACAAGGCTGAAATAACTCCAACAGTTTTATGGTTTGCTACACACTCTCATCTAGTTACATACTGTATGTGGTGTGAGTTTGATTGTTTTACCTTACTTGGAAGTTGTCATCCCAGGCCATTCTGTTCTGTTTGGCTGACTTGGGAGCATTAATCAAAGAATAATGTTTTCGATTCTGAACATATTGTTCTGAAGTATGTCTGTCACATCCTGCTAGTTGTGGCATCGTTTGTTATTAACAAGTGCCCACACTCCAGCCCATTCTGTTCCAGCATGTACCTAGTCCCCAGTTTATGTTGTGGGGGGGGGGGGACACTTGTGAATTTATTTCATCTAAGAATCTCTTACTGAATTTCCTCTTTAAAACATGGTTCCATACCTCTTTTTTTCTTTTCTTTCTTTCTTTTTTGTGGTGGTGGGGGAGGTGTTTGCTAATAAATCTCAGGTATCAGTTTAGCAGCTTAAGTGTACTTTGTACAGAAGGAGCAGGACTTCTAGACTCATAAAGAGAATTGCACAGCATCTGAATGTATAATATTGTGAGTGCTCATTTCACTGCACATTGCACAATATTATACTAGCTGTTTTTGTAAGACTACTGGAGTAATGGAACTACATTTTCTTTTCTTTTTTAAATGTAATGTGAAACTCGTATAAATAATGTATGAAAGAATGAAACTGCCAAAGAATAATCTTCTGTTTCAGCCAATCTCTCATACATTGTTTATATATTAAAGCAAGACCTATGTGGATATTAATATTAATTACTGTAATAGGACTGACAAATGAAGCTCTTAAAATTATAAAAAGCCAGTGCTGCTAAAATGTAGCACAGCTTTGCCAGAGTTGATTTTCATCAGAAGACCACTGGGGTATTATGAAATCTATTTATTTACATATAGTGATATGAGTTGAGAAGAGGCAAGGAAACGAACAAGAAGGAAGCAACTCCACATCCAAGAGATTTGGACAAAGCCTCCAAATTCCAATGAACACATGATGAGGTGAGGTTCATCTCCTCTCATCGTGGCCCATTAAAACAATGAAATCTTGAAGGAGCATTCTGAAGTCCAGGTATGAGGGTATGAAGTTGCACATTCCTGTTGGAACTCACAGGTCTTTAGTTTGGTACAAGATTTCCTTTCCTGACCTGTTCCCTTAATCTGCTGGTCTGTGGTCCTGGTCTTGCCATTTCTATCTTCACTTTGCTGTTTTTGAACATCAGAATCAGGCATATCAAGTCTAAGAGGCTTTCAGCAGGGGAGATAATATTTCCCATTCACTGCTATAGCAACAGCCTTCCACCCCAACCCTGACTACCTTGTTTAGCTTTTAAAATTCTCCATCATATTTGTGAGCAGAAAAATTGTTTGTAGAGGGGGGCAACTCTGTTCTTCAAATATCTCCAGGACAGAAGAAATTTCAGAAAAATGGGTTCACCCCAGAGGTGTTAGTGACACAATGTGCTGCTTCTCTCTCCTCCCCCCCCCCCCAATTTTTGTTCTCTGCACTACTATTCCAAGAGGCAGCCACAGTAACTGTGTTGGCAGCTAGCCACCATTTTGCTTCTTCCACAATATATCGACCTAGTTTCATTCTTGTAGGAATTTGTGATAAACTCGTTAGCTGAGTGCAGTAGGCTAGTAAGGTGAGGTTATGGTGATGAACTCGGGGAAAAACAAGATCCTCCTGGTAAGGTAATATGGAAAAAAAATGTACAATTACTACTCCAAGAAATCCATCATTCACTGTCAAACAGGATAAAACCTAATGTTAGTTTCTATGTGTACAAATAAACTGGTGACCATCATTTATTTAATTACCCATTTATTTAATTTATATATCACTGAATTAGTGAATTCATACTGCTCTGGGTGTCTTGTGACCTAGCCATCCTTCGGAGATAGGGCAGAACAAGGAACTAAGGCAACTTTCTTGAAGAAGGGAGAATAATGCAAAGGGAATAAGAAATCATTCAGAGAAAGCCAGGAGACATTGAAGTGTCCAGTCCCACTTGGCCATCTCTCTGTTTCTCCTACTTCAAAATAAAAACTCAGTCAAATACAACACTGCTTCAGTCAACAATCCTAAATCATGATTACAATGATTCAGAGGCAGACACTAAAAAATATGGTGGAGGAACTTTAGTAGTAATACTGCAAAATGGCCTTCTACTTGTCAGTAAGAGAGAAAAAGAGAGAAAAATGCTGAAAGTTACCAAGAAAAATGTTCTCTAAGAAATTTTGCCCCCGTATTTGTTGATGTACTTCAGGCTTCTGTACCTTCACTAGGTCTCCTCAAATGTTACTTTACTGAAGGGTCCTCGTAGATATACAAAATCCTGAACCTTGCCACACAGAATTTCTCCTAAATTTCTCCTCCTTTTGAAGTTGTTTTCAAAGGGAATTTCTTTTCTATCCTTCTAAATAAGAATGACTGAGATTTTGTGGGAAATATATTTGGCACAGCCCAACAATATATGTTTATTTTATTTTATTTATATTGTCATTTCTTGCAATAGAGGGACAAAGCAGCCTCACAAAATAAAGGAAAAAAGTTCTAATGAAGGGATGGACAACTGGAGCCATGCAGATGTCTTTTTGCATGAAACTCCCATCAGCCCTGACAAACCAAGGCTATTGTCAGGTGTTATGGAGTTGTGGCCCAAAAGCATCTGGAGGGCAGCAGGGTCTTCTTCTAGATGAGAAAGACAGTGGCCCATTTCTGTTGGTTTTCTCCAATGTGAAAGGAACAATGCTCTCAGTTTGAAGCATGATAGCTCAAGGTGTCTTCGGACTGTAATCTAAAACATAACTTTTCAAAGCACTGTCTTTTATTTATCTTGGTGAATACTCTTCTTTTGATCTATTCTCTGTGAATGTATGGTGGAGGCTCTATCCTCCTTCATATTCTGTAAGAATTAACTTTATCCTCATTGTTTCAAACTTGTTCCCTGGCTGCATTTTACTATAGCTATATCTGGTTTATTATATTTTGACCTAGAAAGAACAGTGATGTTCTACTCAGTAAGCAAATTTCCAGATAATTCTGTCTGATAAATATTCTAATGGGCTGGACAGTGGCATAACATAATGAAAAATACAGCAGCCTTGCTTGCTGGCACGCAAGCTATTTCTGCTGGCTTCGCAAGGTTGGAAATGAGAATAAATAAAATGCACATAATTACTGACAGGCAAATCTAACAGAAATGGGATTTGTTTTTGAGCTTGCTGTGCATAGGTTACAACTAAACTGCTGGCTTTTGCAGGAAAAACAAATGCCTGCAGATGAAAATATTAATTTGGAAAGTTCTCAATAAGTTACAAGAGGCCATGCAGCAATCTTCTAGGTCAGTGGTGTATTTGATTTCACAGGCTGACTCAACACCAGAGCAGTCCACCAACATTTCCCAGGAAAGTGAACAAGATTTCTTCATCAAGAGAATAGTAGAGCTAAAGTCTTACACCTCCGTCTGCAGCCAACATGAAGAAACTCTGACCTCTTTGCAGACTGCTGCTGAATAAATCACCAAATGTAAACCAGCCTCAATTTGCTCCAAATGTCATTTTTTTTCAAGCTTCAGTAGCAAAGGAGCTGCACACTGAAGTCCCTGTTCCTCATTCATGCACACAGACTTTCAAATGGGAAAATTAATTGCATTGTATGCTAACATAATAGCAATAGAGAAAAATTATAGCTAACAATAATAAGCCGTGTTTGCATAGCTTTGTGAAGGTCTGTGGTGAGCTCGTCATATACATGCATAGTCAAGAAAATAAATTGCTTTTCTCACTTTTGCTTCCCGAGTGATACCACTGTAACAATTTAGCCGAAATGAGGCCCTTAATTACAGAACCTGTGCAATGCTAAAGTATTAATGTTGACGAAAGCCTTGGCAGATTACAAGGGAAATTCAATAGAATGAAAAGTTTAATCACCAGTGAAATGTGAATGAAATAGATTCCACACATGATGGAGCTGTCACCAGCAAAAGGTTATTAACTTGATAGTTAGCGCGAATGCTTGTCCTTGTGTTCTTACTAAAGCAATGACAAATAGAACCGAGGAGAACACAAGCACTAGCCTCAGAGAA